>CM062604.1:37912123-38602753 GCA_031470985.1 Agastache rugosa
GATGAGAGATTGCTTGAGATCTAGACTTGTACTTTCTTGTAAATTTTGGGCAAATTTATGAACATCATCAATTGCCCGCTGTTGTTCTCGAACTTGACAGTCTCGAGCTGTGAATCGCAAGATGACATCGACTTGAGACTTCAGTCTGTCCTGAAAAAGAATTTCTTCAACCTCTTTAGAGATTGCTTCTTTCATAGCGGTTGATAGCTCGACAGCTGAGTCCGTTTTGGATTCGTCATGACTGGGTTTGTCTGCCTCGAACTCGATCAGTGTGCGAGTGTCATCGGCAATTGGACTTGGTGGGGCTGCTGCTTCTGGTTCAGCTGTTGCATCAGTTGTTTCTTCAATAACCATTACCTCAGCTGTATTATCTGGTACAGCTTCCTTGGTAATCTCAGTTGAGACTTCTTTGGAGTTGTCAGCTCCAGAAGGTGTTTCCTATCCCGCTGCTGTAAGAATCTTGTTGGCTGACTCCCAGCTAATTCTTTAACTCGGCGAGAATATTGAAACACTAGTCTAATAATCTGTAAGATCTAATTGTTCGTATAATTAATTTCCTAGGGTTTCGATTTATTCCTTGTGTTTAAAGTTAATTCTGATTTTATTTAAGCCTGATCAACTTAGATTTAAATTGGATTACAGTCAATTAGTTCCCCCAATCCGTATTGTTGGAATAGGGCTAATTAGTGATAAAGCTACCATGTTCGTAGTAGGAATAAATTGGTAGACGGGTTATTACTTGCGTTCTTGGGTAATTCGTCTAAATTGGGTTCCTTCAGATCTGAAAGCTATTAGAGCATTTAATCTAGGTCTGGCGTCTCCAGCTAGGTTGTGTTTTAATAAGGGGAATAGTTAGGTCTGGCGTCTACAGCTAACTATCGATAAAGCACGTAGGAATTGGGGTATGTCCGCTGCATTCACGGTACCCTATAACTGGTTGGTTCTTGGGAATTAATTAATCTTTGCATCGATGATCAGAGCCCTAGACTAGTGTGGATTTATTCGAAGCCGAATACTTTTCTTCTGATTAATATTTGTTTTTGCTATTTAGGTAATTTATTATTTCCTTAGTTTAAATAATTTATCTCAATTTAAGGCGTGGTGGCTACACCAAAATTAGATTTATAGGAAAAAATAGGTGAATTCCCGTTCTCTGTGGTTCGACCCTGCTTATTGTTATACTAATTTAATTATGAGCGAATTGCATGAATTATCTGGTGGTATACGGCACCAATTTGGTGGACGTCGTATACCACCAAATAATTCCAACTGCGTGGGAGATTGAATTTTGGGTGATGGCTGTTTTGGGGATGAGCTGGGATTAACAGATGAGGGTTCAGCTTGGGTGTCAGCTGGCTTTGAAGGAGCTTCAGCCAGTTGAATATCTGTCTGCTCTCTTACAGGAGATGGCTCTTTGGTTGGAGAGTTAGGTATAGGAGAAGGTTGTTTGGTCGGTGAGCTGTGAGGCGGTGAGGGCTGGGGTGAGCTGGGATGAACAGGATTATCGCCAAGTACTTGGACGATAACCTGGGTCGGGGAAGGTGGAAGAAGTGTCTGACTCCTTGATGACAATCCATCATTCAATCCCATATCAGCCAGGATGTTTGATCCGAATTGATTGAAGGCTGATACTGGCTGTGGGGAGAGAATCACCATTGCTTGACTAAGCTTGCTTGGTGAGATTGTTGGAGTAGCCTCTGAAGATTCCTGAGTCTGTGGAACGACAGTTGTTTTCTTCTTCTTTTCAGCTGGGCCTCCAGCTGGTTTGAGGTTAGCTGTCTTCCTTTTTCTCTGTTTCTTCTCAGCTGGAACTTCTGCCTCTGTTTCTTCTAGCTGCTTCTTGTCTTTGCTCACAACAGACTGTTTCCTTAGGAGATCATTGATTTGACTAATTCTCTGGAAGAGAATCTTCGTTTCTGGAAACGGTTCTGAATCAGCCCACTTTACTGTGTGCCCTTTTACAGCTTGTTCTATTAAGAACGAAATCTTACAGCATAGATACAGGGGCTCTGAGCTTGAATACGTCGCCCTGGTGGAGTCGAACTTGATCTTCTCTGACTCCTTGACCAGTCGGTTGAGTAAGAAATCAAACCAGTTGACATTTGCGCCTTTGATCATGACAATCATTGGTTTGAGCTTTGGAATACTGATCTTTCCTTGAGATCCAGCTATCCCAAGAATACACTTCTGCGTGATATCCAGTAACAGTCTGTACTTTGGCTTGAGTATGAGCTTTGACATGCTCGCTCTGTACGGCTCTGGAGAGATAAGCATCTCTTGACTGAGGAATTCATCCACTTCCTCACGGTTGTAGTCGTCTGGAATGAATTCTCCTTTGTTGGGCAGCTTGAACACTTTTCACAGCATTCTATTGAGCTTGATGTTGACGGTTGCTGAATCATACTTTCCGTCAGCGCCCTTGACGATCATATCGAATGAAGATGAGTAGAAGCCGTCTTCGTCAATGATGTTGAGGTAGAAGAGGGCAACATATTTCTTCAGCATAAGTTCGGGCATGGAGGTTGCCCATAACAATAGACCGGAGTCTGCGACGAGATCCACCATCTCTTTGAGTTCTGAGATATGAAGGTTGGAGGTGGACAGAACACTCTCAAATGACAACTTTATCATTAAAACTTCAAACTGGTTCATCCCTGCGGTTGATTTCTTGGGTGCCATTTCTGCAATCTGTTGATTTTGTTCGTGCTAAGAACTTGCAGAAAATAGATAGAGGTTTTGAAGATTTGAATTTCGCAGAGATAGAGATGAGAGACGAAAGAATCCGCATATCTTTTCCATATATATCAACTGCCATAATTGATCAACGGTTGAGATTGAAGCAGCTGATATTCTGATCAACGACTGGGAGGGATTTACTCATCACGTTTTGCTGACGTGCTTACGGCGAGTGTATTACAACCACGTGTGAGGCAGTTCAAACGTTTGACGTTCTGCCTCGATCCTACCGTACTACAGTACTCTGCACTTTATAATTAATGCGATGGGAAATGAAACTTATCAAGCAATTTAACTAAGGAATATGAGTCTGCTTAAAATAGGAATTCAAAATAATTGGACTTAAATAGCATATTCCTCAGAGCACTAAATGCATGAGAAGCAAACCAGTCAGCTTGGACATAGAAGTCTATTGATACCACGGCGGTCTTTTCTTTTGCTTGACTGAGTTTTCTCCTCAGCTGAGTATCTGGAGATTAACTTGATTTTTCTTCAGCTGAGTTCCCTTGAGCTCTGCGACTGACGTCCAGCTGAGCTTGATTAGCCTTCATCTGGGTAATCCTTCTGAACTGAAGATCCAGCTGAGTTTGTTCCCCCCCAGCTGGATGATTTTTCTTCATCTGGATTGAGCAGTCCAAGTAATTCACACCATCTTGATTTAGATTTCAGCATGTTGTGCTTCTGTGTGAATTTTCCCAACAATGGTGTCCTTCAGATGTTGAGAAATCTCTTGGGTGCTTTTTATGTCGTCAGCTGGGTTAGAGAATCAGCTTGATAGCTCCGCTGGATCGGGTTTTTCTTCAGCTGGTGATTCCAGCTGAGTCTGTCTTTGTGAATGCATCCAGCTGGGTATTCTTCTTGATTTTGCTGATTCTTTCCAGCTATGTAGAGTTTTCCCTTGAATTGATAAATTCATTTTGAAATCCTTGGGGTTTCTGCTGAGTTAGTCCAGCTGTGTCCGATTCCTTCTTGATGAAACACGGTGATCCAGCTGAGTATTTCCTGCTGGATTCTCTTCTTGATAATTCTGCTGGACTAGGATGAGATCAATTATTGATACCAATTGTTGGTGAATCTGCTGAACTGAGTTCTCCCTCAGTTAGATTCATCTTCTTGATAATTCTGCGATTTACGCTTGATCCAGCTTTGTTTGATATCCAGAGGATGACCTTTGATAGTTCAGCTGGATTTCTCTCTTGATTCTCCGCTTGAATATTCTGCTGGATTGAATTTGCCCTCAGCTGATATCACAGCTGTGTCGATTTCCAGCTTGGTGGAGTTCCCCCTGAATTTGATAGTAGGTGGCTGTCTTTTCTCAGCTGCTTCCTACTTGAGCCAGTGATTTTCTCAACAATTACGTTCATCTATCAACTTGATCTCTGATCTTGAGAAGACAGTCAACTGTTCCATGATCAGCTGAGTTCACTGTTGCTTTGCGGGGTAGACTATTCGATTTCCTGTTCTTTACAATGTATTCCTGGGACCAGTACGCTTGACATATTCTTTGAAGAGCTTTGAGGTGAGTCATGAGCTTTGATCACCAGTTGTCTTTCTTTCACAGCATGCTTGATGACTCCTCAAAAGCGCATGTCCCTCCTTGACCTGTTATCACTCCTTCGGCACCCAGTTGTGATTGTGTCCGACTTTGTTGTTGAGGGTTCCATTGATAACCCAGATTTGTCCTTATCTTTCTGGTTGGTCCTTGAAAGGGTCCTTTCTTCTTTGGACCTTGTTGACTCCATTTTGATGAGGTTCATTTCATAGCTGGAGTCTGTCAGCTTGATATCTAGCTTGATATCCCGTCTGCTGGAATCTTGATGTGAAGCTCGGTTGATTTTCAGCTTTATAACCAGCTGAGATCCTTCTCAGCTGTCTTTTTAGTTGACCTTGAGGTTTGTGCTGGATGACATTCTGTCTTTGATTTTGATTCCAGTCAGCTGGATTTATCTGCTGCCTTTGAGCTCTATGATCAGCTGGGAGTTACTGCTTTTCTTGGGCTTGGAGTTGCCGAGCAGTTTTCTTCTTTAATAGGACTGCGCTTGGAGAGCTGGCTTGATTATGTACGACCACTTTGGTACATTCTTGGCTTGGTTCCAACTGTGTTTGCATTGGCTGGAGCCATTCTTTGATCTGATTCAGCTTTGGCCATCTTCAGCTTCTTGATCAGCTGTGTTTTCTCATCTTCAAGCTCCTGATCATTCATTCTTCTGCTTTTCTTTCTGATTTTATGATGATGGGCCCGTCAGTGATAACATCCCACATCATGTCGTGACGCGCGCTCAGAAAGCTTTTGAGTCGGAACTTCCAGATCTGATAATCATCGACAGAGAATGTCGGAAGATTCCTGCACAGTATGCAATATAATGATTTTAAAAAGATTTTGAAACTTTGAAGGATCTGTTCAGGTGACCACTATCAGCAAAGAAGCTGACTTGACACAGATACAGTGATCTTTTGAACCACTGCTTTGATACCAATTGTTGGTTCCAAGACGGATACCTTGGTGTAGAGGGGGGTGAATACACCAAGGTTTAAAAACTTTTCCAATTAAAAACTTTTTTGAGTGAGCTGGTTGTGTTCGATCCAGCTGGAAAGCAGCTTGATCGACACAGCTGGCTGTGTGCGGAAAGTGGTGGATTTGGAAAGTCCATCTGTTACTTCAAATTTATTGCAAAGCTTTGTTTCTCTTTTCAGTTAATCAGTTTATGCAGCTTGAAATGTATGCGTGAGAGGAGTTAGCAGAATGCATAATACAAAGCAATAAAGAACAAAGCAATTTTAACGTGGTTCGGAGTAACACCTCCTACGTCCACGACCAGATTCACTGGTAATTCACTACCACTTGGTTTCCAAGTACCAAGCAACTTCACAACCCCAACCTGAGTTGTGTTCTAACAGTTTACGGGCACTGTCAAGCCTACACCTTTCAGTTTGCGGATACTGAAAAAACCTGACTTACAGTTTCCGGGTACTGTAAAACCTGACCACTCGAATTACACGCTTCGAACAGGTGTACCTTGACCTAACCTTTATGGGTTTGGGTTTGGGTTCGGATATGGGTTTTCCAACTATGAACAAGTTCTTACAATGAAGAACAAGGAGTATGATGAACTCGTTCAAACTAGGCTTAAGATATTTCTATTCTAATCTATTCTGCCTATGACTGAATATGTGAACAACTAAGAACACAACTGACTGGCTGGGTGTTCTTGAAAGATTTGGCTTTGAAGATCGTTGTTTATTTTTCTGTTTGTTCTTTTATTTCTTCAGTCTTCTCGCCAACCTAGTTTTTTCAATGGTGATGAGATATATATAGGTGGAGATTCAAACTAGCCGTTGGAAGGGAGCCTTTTGAATCTTACCTACTCTCATTGACTTCTGGCCTTTTGCCTACGAAGTAGGTCTGCTTCTGCAGAAGCTATTTCTTCTTTGATTTGACCGCGTCAGACAAGATCTTCTGACATCGTGATCTTGTCTTGGATAAGGTCTTCATCTTTGAGCTACTAAGCGTCTCTGCTATGTCTTCAGCGTCTTGGACTCTGCTGCGTCTCGACTTCTGAGTTGTATCTTAGACCTGTGCTGTATCATTAACCTGAGCTGTGTCTTCAACCTGAGCTGTGTCATTAACTTGAGCTGTCTTAGACCTGAGCTGTGTCATTGAGACTAAGCTGGGTCTTTTACACTGAGCTGGGTCTTTGACACTGAGATGGGTTCCGTCACTGAGCTGGGTCTTGATACTGCTGGGTCTTTGACTCTGCTTGGTCTGCTCTGTTGAATTTCTTAGTTGTGTCCGCTTAGCTGTGTCTTCTGCTATGTCTTCTGCTGTCTTCAGCGACTCTACCTGTAAACTTAGAAACTCTATAAGCTCAAACATGTGAGCTGAAAAACGCTTAGGCTTGTGCAATCATCTACTCGGTTGGGGTCAGCTGGGTTTTGGAATCAAATCAAAACTCTATTAATTTTTCCAACATACCATGTGAGTAAGATTTTTATAAACAATTTTAATAAAAACTAAACAGTTGGTATATCCAAACCTTTCTATAGTGTTATTCCTATCGTGGCACGGCCACTTCCAAGATACATCAAACCTTTTCATTTACGTGCCAACAATGCCGTTCTATAGTGTTATTCCTATCGTGGCATGACTACATTTTCCGTTTCAACCACAGTGACAAGATCCCGGTCTTAACCCATCAGATCCAGAATATATATCGTAGTTAAAAAACGATGGTGATCAACCCACCAAACTTCTAACCACGTGTAGACAACCCATTGCTAGTGTGTTAGACCAACAAAGGACCCCGGTCGGTATCATAGGAACATTAAACACATAGAGCGCACTAAAACATTTCCATGGATAACCATTTTCTTTTACCTGAAATATCAGAGTTTATTAACTCAAAATAATTTTCATAAAATAAAACCCACCTGATAGATCAAGAATGCGTCGGAGTATTTTGATTTGTGTCTGGACTTACAATACAAGCCTTAAGCTTAGTCACGAAGAAATGTACTAATATCTTCAATCCATTTTTCGCAACATCGGGTTTTAAAATAATTTGATAAATATAATTCTTGGCTAGGGCACCAACAATACCCTTATCTTGTTTATATAAAATTTTATCATATAATAATTATAGAAATCTATATTTAGATAGATAAATAGATATCGAAATATTATCTAGAACCAAGAGTCTTTACCTTTAAAATCGAAGCACCAGAATGCTAATACTTTAAAGAGCCTTTAATATATATAGGAGTAGGAATCGGATTGAAACTTTATATAGCCAATAAACTAAATTTTCGTTCACTATTTATAGATGGAAGAAACCTAAGGTGCTAGACTATAGCCTTGAACTATCATTACTCTATTTTGAATGAGATTAGAACACATGTAGAAGACAAGTAAGCAAGCTGCAAATTGGTAACCAATTCATTATATAAATTACGTACATTGTAATGTATATATATATAGAATGAATTGTTTGATCGTGTTGCTTCAGTATCCACCAAATGTGGAGCATAACGAGATAATTGGTTGAACAATCGGTCGTACTCCATGACCGTGTTCTTTCCTTGTTGGAGGTTCCAAAACTTGTTCTGCTTTCGTTGACGATAACAATCAGGGATGTATTTTTCGTATAGTTCATTTTTTAAATCTTTCCAAGTGAAATTTCTCCATTGATCGGGAGAAAGAGTTCGTTTCACCGAGTCCCACCAAAAGTAAGCTTCGTCTTCTAGTTGGAAAATTGCACAAGTCAGTTTGGTTTGGTCATTGCAAACTAGGTAGATTCTCTGGAAATACGTCAGGATATTCGTTCACCACTGGTTCTTGTTGTATATCTATTTCCTTCTAGGGATTCATGATCAAGCTTACTAGGAAAGCCTGACTAGTTCCCTTCTTGATCATCTTTGCGGCTTTAAGTGTTTAGATGATTGGCACTCGCGTACCTATTTTCGTACCGTGAAAACTTACCTTCTTTCCACTGGGAGTCTGAATTGTGACTTCTCTCTCGAGGTAGTGTATTATTGCACCATTCTTTGCCAACCAATCAATCCCTAGAATGACATCAAAATCTTTCATCTCGATGACAAACAGGTTTGCCGTGAAGGACTAATCGCATATTCTTAACACTTGATTTGTGCAAGCATCTTTGGAAATTATTGTTTTTCCTGAGAGAATGCTTATCTGCAAAGCATCTTTTGTCTTCTCTGGTTTTAGATTTAACTGTTTCCACGCATATTTGGAAATAAAAGAATGGGTAGCTCATTTATCAAACAATGCTAAAACAGATATGTCGTTGACGAGGATCATACCTGTTAGATTTTCAGGCGCCTGAGCTGCCTGTTGCTGGTTCAATGCATATGCCCTAGCTTGTTGTGGCTACCTTTGAAATGGTTGTTGGGATCCAACTTTTCCTGATATTTGTCTTGTTGGAGCCTGATTTCGCTGTGGTGGCCTCGTATTTTCTCCGGAACAATTATTAGCAAAATGTCCGGGTTGTCCACATTTGAAACAGTTAGGAGTCCATTTCTGAAATTCGCCAAAGTGGTACTTTTTGCATTTCAGACATTGGGGTTTATTCCCCGTTTGTCCAGATCGTTGTTGATGATGATGGTGCTGTTGTTTTTGGGGTTGGCTTTGATTACCCCTCCATGGTTGTTTTCCTTTGAAACCTCCTGCTTGATTGTGGTCCCATTTGCGCTTTCCTCCTCCATTATTGAAAGGCTGAGGTGGGGTGTTTGTTTTCTCTCTTTCTGGGGGCAACATTGATTCAATGTCCAATGCTCGGTTTAGTGCTTCAGCATAAGTGAGTCTTCCCTGACTGGCTAGGGATACTCCAATTTCGTGGCGAAGTCCACGTCGAAACCTGTTTGATCGTGTTGCTTCAGTATCCACCAAATGTGGAGCATAACGAGATAATTGGTTGAACAATCGGTCGTACTCCATGACCGTCTTCTGTCCTTGTTTGAGGTTCCAAAACTTGTTCTACTTTCGTTGACGATAACAATCAGGGATGTATTTTCCGTATAGTTCATTTTTTAAATCTTTCCAAGTGAAATTTCTCCATTGATCGGGAGAAAGAGTTCGTTTCACCGAGTCCCACCAAAAGTAAGCCTCGTCTTCTAGTTGGAAAATTGCACAAGTCAGTTTGGTTTGGTCATTGCAACCAATGAAGTCGAAGATTCGTTCAATTGCCAAAATCCACTTTTTGGCGTCAAGGGATTCGCCTAAACCATCAACTTTTGGAGGGTGTTGTTTGTGAAATTCCTCGAAGGCAACGCGTTCTTGAAATATAACTCTTGGATGTGTGTTTACATTGGTTCGAGATTCTTCCTTTTCCCTAATTCCTTAGATTCTCATTCTAGGAGCCATTTCTGTTGCAACGATTTGTTAGCGAATCATTGATCAAAATATTCATCCATACTTGTGTAAACTAAAAATTGACACAAGGGATAAAACATGCAACACATCTCACTCAAACTAACTTAAATATTATACATACATAACTTAGACGCCATACATATAAACATATAAGTACATTCTTACCACAGTCCTTGCACTCTTAATTATACAAATATATAACCGTTAGAGAAAACTGGTCAGATTAGCAAAACAAATGCTACAATCTGGCTAAAGAGAAGTGGCAGAGGTCTAGGGAAAAATGACACTCGGCGGCTTGGGGCGAACACACTATTACTGGTCATCGTCTGACAGGTGAAACACACAAGTATCGGATGGGTCTTCTTCCTTATTACTGTCGTCTTCGGATGGATACTTCTCTTCATCTTCTTCCTCTTCATCATCTTCATCTTCATCCATATTCACCCTATTAAGGTCAAAATAGAACGGAGTGACTTCGCATACTCTCATCCTTGGTTTACGAACAAGCCCACTATTCAACCATTTACGGGCGATTTCACTAGTGCGGCATATATGCAGTTCTTTTTCCTGCAAAAACCTTTCATTAGTAGTAAATTTTGGTTGCATGATTTGTTCGATCCTAGGTGGGGGCTGATGTTCGTTAATATTGGCATGAGTAACGGATGATCCTGCTTCAAAGTCATTTCTGCAACGTTGAAGAGGTGGAGGTATTGGCAATGACTGTTTTCCCTTCACACTTACCTTATCAATTTCAATATTACGCACTATAGGGTTTGGTGGTCGGATCGGAAAATACTTTGGTGGGGCTTCACCTAGGATTGTGAGTCTTCTTCGCTGTGGCGGAGATCCTTCCCTAATCCATCTTTCCCACAAGCTGTTCACTACATTTATAAAATTTGGTACTCGCACACAAGTGTCTGGGTCGATGTATGTAACTTCTTCCATCAGATCCATTGCCCATTCTGCCTAATGAAAATCTATTTTCTGTATCAACGTCAGGCATGCTTCATAATCAGTCATTCCGGCATTTCGAGCGTGTTTCCATAGCGATACGAATTCTCCCAAAAACTCTCCCAATGTATGCGCTGGATTGACATTATAAGACTTGAATCTCAGGATATGCTCCTCACGGGTATACCTTTGTATCCACTGGTTTCGTGGTTCATTTTGCTTATCCATTGTGACCTACAATCACATTACGTCATATATGTGATTGTAGTCGCTTTGGGTAGTCACTTTCCAAAATGACCTTTACACCCATTCCACTCATCGGGAAACATTCTTTACCAGAATTTTACGTGGTAATTAACCATTTTATTAGGTAAAAATCATTTTACAAAAAGAATCACATTTTACACATAGACTTATTTATCCTAGCATTTTTATCAATCATCCAAATATTATTACGTACATATTTATTTATCCCAATACGTTTATCGAAATACATAATATTTATTGTCTTTCACTTGAAAATCTTGAAACACATAATATTTATTTTCCCAAATAATAAGGATTTATATTATCCCAATTAAGACATCAATTACTTTTGTCATAAAGTATGACATCAGATCTTATTTCTCATTGCGTACATTTTTTTAACAGCACATTCACTTTAAAAAAAAAGATAAATGTACCTCCCATTTTTTTTTTGAGAGCGTTGTGTCGGATTACTGAGGGTTGCTGTACCTGTTTTACAATCTAGAATTTTAATATAATTAAATAACACTTTAGACTTCAGAGCTAAACCTCGCTCTGATACCACTCTGTCACGCCCCAATTCCTGAGGGAAGACACGTATGTCGGGACATGACTGGCAGGGAAGTAAGAAGCGGGAAAGAAATAGGGGATTTTAATTTGCGGATAAATAAATAATATGTCCAATATTGGAAACATATTCTTAATAATATAGACATATACGAGAGATAAATATATCAGTTATAATTAAATAATTACCAAATAATGGGGTCGGAATAGACCGAACTTCACCGATAGCAAAAATAAATAATGCAGGGTCGGATGAACTGAACTACCATGCTAAACACAAATGACGGAGTCAGAGAGTTCAACTTGCCAAGTGGGGTTGGTAAAACCAAACAACACCACAAAGGGTTGAAAATCAGAGCACAGTCAGAGATAAATCCAGAGAGCCTATGCTTGCCAAATCGAGTCAACCAAACCAACTCACTCGTGTGGTCGGATAAACCGTAGTACACCATGACTGTCGGGAAGTTGAGCGTCCAAGAGGGGTTGGCTAGTCTGAAGCATTTATCAGAAAGCAGTAAAGAAATAAACGGGGTCGAAAAATCGTACAACCCGCGATAAACAATAATTCCAAAAAGAGATCCATTTTATTTAAAGTATAATAGTTCAAACACGACACAAATCAATTATTAGAGCATTAACATAGTAAGGCCGAAGCAATATCATAAAAAGTACAACAGTACAACAACATTCTCTATTCCTCAGCTCCGCCCGATCACTCCGTCTTCTCATCCTGTAAACATTTTGAAAAGAGTTTGGGGGTGAGTACTAATGTACCCTGTGAGTAAGAATTTTATAAACAATTTGAATAAAAACTAAGCAGTTGGTATATACAAGTTTTACTCGTAAGCTTAGAAGGTTTTAATTAAAAATATAAAGCCACTTCCAAGATACGTCAAACCTTTTCATTTGCATGCCAACAATGCCGTTCTATAGTGTTATTCCTATATTGGCACGGTTACATTTCCCGTTTCAACCACAGTAACAAGATCCCGGTCTTAACCTATCGGATCCATAATATATATCCTGGTGATCAACCCACCGAACTTCTAACCACGTGTACACAGTCCATTGCTAGTGTGTTAGACCAACAAAGGATCCCGGTCAGTATCATAGGAAAATTAAACAAATAGAACACACTAAAACATTTCTATGGATAACCATTTTCTTTTACCTGAAATATCAGAGTTTATTAACTCAAAATAATTTTCATAAAATAAAACCCACCTAATAGATCAGGAATGCGTCGGAGTATTTTGATTTGTATCTGGACCTACAATACATGCGTTAAGCTTAGTCACGAAGAAATGTACTAATATCTTCAATCTATTTTTTGCAACATCAGATTTTAAAATAATTTGATAAATATAATTATTGGCTAGGGCACCAACAATACCCTTATCTTGTTTATATAAAATTTTATCATATAATAATTATAGAAATCTATATTTAGATAGATAAATAGATATCGAAAATATTATCTAGAACCAAGAATCTTTACCTTTAAAATCGAAGCACCAGAATACTAATACTTTAAAGAGCCTTTAATATATATAGGAGTAGGATCGAAACTTTATTTAGCTAAGAAACTAAATTTTCGTTCACTATTTATAGATGAAAGAAACCTAGGGTGCTAGACTATAGCCTTGAACTATCATTATTCTATTTTGAATGAGATTAGAACACGTGTAGAAGACAAGTGGGCAAGCTGCAAATTGGTAACCAATTCATTATATAAATTACGTACATTGTAATGTATATATATAGAATGAATTGTCTGACTTTATATATTATATGTATATACATTAACTTGAATTTAATTAGTCATTATCAAATATAAATATATTTATTAATTACATCATTAGTAATATAATAATATATATACTTATTATAATTTTTTTTCTTTTCGTTTTGTGTAAATAAATAGTATATATATAGATAATGTATATATATTATGTATATTTAAAATTTTTAGGTATAAGTTATATATATCTTATGAATTAAATTCAATAGAATATATATATATATATATATATATATATAAACTACTCATTTTAAAAAGATAATTTTACTAGAAAATAAATTAAAAAGCCTGATTTTGAAAATATAATTTTATTGGAATTTAAAAGATTTTCTCGAGATGCTACTTTCTTATTCTTTAATCCTAGAAATATCCAACTATTTCTATTTCTATTTCTATTCTCTAGGACTTTTCTTAGTTATTAAACTTATTAGAAAATTCAGGGGTATTACAGATACATTTCTCATTTGCATTGTAAACTAGAAATCATTCTTTCATTGCATAAGAGATAGCATAGTTCTTTGTGTCATTGCTCAGTTCTCGTCCTTGTTCAATTCGTCGGAGCTTGCCGGATTGTGGTGCAACATCCGTCGAGACGAAGTCATTTCCTCTTTGGGGGCGAACCGCCAATCCGAGAGCACTACCGGGGCGTTCTTCGTCTTGCTGGGAGAAGGATTTTTTCGACTCGACTTATTCAAGAGTTTGATCTATATTTTCTGTATTTCAATACGTATATTCTTGTAATTCTTATCTTTAATCTCTAGTCCAAATTTATGTTTTTGTTTGTTCACATTTCCCTTGTAATTGTTCATGAAACGTGTATCCGGTTCTAACAATCGCAAGACGAAGAATTCTGTTGTCTACACGTTAGTGAAAGAAAGTGAAATAATCTGCTAATGTTGCTTGTTCGAGTTTGGACAAGAAGATCAGATTTTGGACTATAAATTTGACTAATAATTTTCAAAGCTCTTAAACCTTTGCTTGTGGATGTCGTCCACCGTTCCGCCCTACGAATCAATCACCAATTGCTACACTTTCTACCATCCGTTTGGGCAAGCAGATAGCCCACCGTTGCATGTGGTTGCCTCTACTGTCTCCCATCTATTTGGGCAAACAGGGGACCCCAGTCTGTGATGGCTCCCCTCCATGCATCGAGAATGGTGCTCTTTGCAGAGAAGCCTCCGAGCTTCTCGGGGACTGATTTCAAAAGGCAGTCCCAAAAGATGTTGTTTTACATCACGACTTTGGGACTGGCCAATTATCTCTGTGATAACGAGGTGCCTCTGCCTAGTGAGGACGAGACGGATGTCCATTTGCGTATGCGATACGACACTTGGAGAAAAGACAATTTCTTGTGTAGAATCGTCGTGTTGAACAGTATAGAGTACAATCTCTATTCCGTGTATTCCGGGGTCAAGACCTCCAAGTTTCTTTGGGAGGCTTTGGATCGGAATTATCGGGTTGATAAGGCTAGCACAAAGATATTCGTTGTAGCCAAGTTTCTTGATTTTAAGATAACTAATTCATGTCCGATCATGCAACAAATGGAAGAGTTCCAACTCTTGGTCAACGATGTTCATGCCGAGGGAATGTTCATACCAGATACTTTCAACGTTGTGATGTTGTTTAAAAAGGTGTCTCCTAGTTGGAGGAAATTCAAGAGCTACCTTAAACTCAAACGAAATTAAAGGAAATGTCTCTTAAAGACTTGATTGTCCAGCTTCGTATTGAGGCTGATATAAGAAAGTTTTATTAACGAGTAGTTACATTCTGAATAAGATTTCTCTAAAAGTTAGAGCTGCAACTCTTCACGAGATGTGGAAAGAATGTAAATCATCGTATAAATACTTCAAAGTGTGGGGGTATTTGAAGATATTCTATGTTGAATAAAATCAATATCTTTAGTGATTTTTCACTATGATAACCAAACGACTATTGGTTGTACACAAGGTGACTTGTACAATTATAAATCGTGACTTATATGTATCTTCGACATAATACCCATGACATTTGATCTTTTAGTAAGGTTGTCGTTATTGATTGTGTGAAGTCAATAGATAATCTAGCGGATCCGCTAACCAAAAAGTTAAATCAAGATCAAATGGTCAAAATTGCTTGGAGGAATGAGATTAAAATCCACATCTTAAGGATGATTATAGTGGAAACCCAACCATGATGACTGGAGGATCCCAAGAACTTGGTTAATGGGACAACTAAGGTATATGATTCTGTGTGAAAACACTCAAAATCACCTATTCCCTAGATAGCAATGAGTGTTTGGAAACCTGCATGTGGTGAGGTTAAGTCTTTTGACTTTTAATAATTCTTGGATACCTTAAGGAGGTCAAGTATAGCAGGATACCTGGAAAAATAATCACCTATGTAAGTGTGAAGTGTGGGCCGCTTCGACGATGCACTTATGAATTTAAAGGGTATTCCAAGGCCTGTAAAGGACACAAACGTAAGAACGGATGACGATTTGTTGGTCCCAAGACGGATACCTTGGTGTAGAGGGGGGGGGTGAATACACCAAGGTTTAATAACTTTTCCAAGTTAAAACTCTTTTCAGAGAGCTGGCTGTGTTCGATCCAGCTGGATGGCAGCTTGATCGACACAGCTGGCTGTGTGTGTGTGCGGAATGTGGTGGATTTGGAAAGTCCGTCTGTTGCTTCAAATTATATTGCAAAGCTCTGTTTCACTTTTCAGTTAGTCAGTTTATGCAGCTTGAAATAATGCTCATGAGGGGTTAGCAAAATGCATAAAACAAAATAGTAAAGAACAAAGCAATTTTAACGTGGTTCGGAGTAACACCTCCTACGTCCACGACCAGGTTCACTGGTAATTTACTACCACTTGGTTTCCAAGTACCAAGCAACTTCACAACTCTAACCCGAGCTGTGTTCCAACAGTTTGCGGGCACTGTCAAGCCTACACCTTCAGTTTCCGGGTACTGAAGAACCTATCCACTCGAATTACACGCTTCGAGCAAGCGTACCTTTACCTAACCTTTCTGGGTTTGGGTTTGGGTATGGGGTTTCCAACTGTGAACGAGTTCTTAAAATGAAGAATAAGGAGTATGATGAACTCGTTCAATCTAGGCTTAAGATGTTTATATTCTGATCTATTCTGCCTAAGACTGAATGTGTGAACAACTAAGAACACAGCTGACTGGCTGGGTGTTCTTGAAAGATATGGCTTTGAAGATTGTTGTTCATTTTTCTATTTTGCTCTTTTATTGCTTCAGTCGTCTATTTCTTCACCAGTCCTCTTTCTTCAATGGAGGAGGAGAGATATATATAGGTGGAGATCCAAACTAGCCGTTTGAATCTTACCTACTCTTGTTGACTTCTGGCCTTTACCTACGAAGTAGGTCTGCATCTGCAGAGGCTAGTTCTTCTCTTATTTAACTGCGTCAGACAAGATCTTTTGACATCGGGATCTTGTCTTGGAGAAGGTCTTTGTCTTCGAGCTGCTAAGCGTCTCTGCTGTATCTTCAGCGTTTTGGACTCTACTGTGTCTTGACTCTGAGCTGTGTCTTAGATCTGTACTGTATCATCAACCTGAGCTGTGTCTTCAACCTGAGCTGTGTTACTGACCTGAGCTGTGTTTTAGACCTGAGCTGTGTCATCGACACTAAGCTGGGTCTTTTACACTGAGCTGGGTCTTTGACACTGAGCTGGGTTTCCGTCACTGAGCTGGGTCTTAATACTGCAGGATCTTTGACTCTGCTTGGTCTTGCTCTACTAAGTCTGCTCTGCTGAGTTCTTAAGCTGTCTGCTTAGCTGTGTCTTCTGCTGTCTTCATCTGTCTTCAGCGATTCTACCAGTAAACTAAGAAACTCTATAAGCTCAAACAGGTGAGCTGAAAAACGCTTAGGTTTGTGCAATCATCTACTCGGTTGGGGTCAGCTGGGTTTTGGTATCCAATCAAAACTGTTATTAATTTTCCCAACAATTTCCCCCTTTTTGATGATGCCAAAACCTAACTGAGAAAACCAATTTACTTCCCCCTTAACAAGAAACGGGTTTTCAAAATTCAGAGTTCAGTGCCTGGACAAAGAGTTATTGTCATGAGGATGAGATTGAGAGCAAAAACGAATATTTCATTAATAAAAGGATATTTTACAAATTCACAATTACAAAACTTTTAAAAGACAAAAATTCCTAGTTGGCTGGGTCTTCAACTGAGCTTCCTCTGCTGCTGATTCTTCAGTCTTTCTTCTTCAAGATGTTCATCCGTTCTCAACCTGTACCGGTTGAAGATCATCCGTTCCAGCTTCCTATATTCTTCTTCATTACTTACCTTGGAAATTTTTCTCCTGATTGCCCATTTATTCACTTCTGTGATAATTTACGATTTGTCAGGGAAATGGGTTCCAGGTATCAGTGGAGGCTGGAGATGATACAGCTGGGGAGCAGAGAATTGGATCTTTGCGGTCTCTGCAGCATTGAAGAATGCTTTCGCAGTCATCCTATCTTGATGGAAGAGCTCATTTAGATGCATCTTGAAAGCAACATCTGGAGGCGTATTTGGGTAGGCTTCCAGATAGTAATAATCTTCAATGAACTCGAATTTGTATGTTCCCAGTCGTCGTTTAGCTCTTCTGGGATCCATTCATCTATTCTTCTCCAGTTCATTGGCATCTAAGTCCTTTTCTTCGATGCTCTGATGTTAGCTCTTTTCTTCTTCTCCTTCTTTCCTTCAGCATCGAACAAGCTTTCCTTCTTCTTCTGCTTCTCTTGAAAGCTCCCCATCTCTTGCTTTTGTTTATTTCCAAAGTTGCAGAGCCATTGAGTATCATTCATTTCTTCTGTCGTGGCTCCGCTAGCTTTGGCAAGAGGGATGATCATTTTGCTCCATTTTCCTCTCCGTCCAGCTGGTTCTTCTGCTTCCAGCTCAGCAACAACTTCATCAATCTCAGACTGCAGTACTTGGATTTTATCTTCAGCTATAGTTTTTCCTTTGCCTGCCCTTGATGTTTTTCTCTTGTCACTTCCTTCCTCTTTACTTTCCCCCTTTTTGGCATTATCAACAAGGGTGGAGGATAGGTTGACGATTGTCTCACTTAGCTGGGCCAGTGCTTTGTCAACTTCAGCAAGCTTGGATGTGTTGTCTGCTGATGTGAGATTGAGTATCTTTGTCTTTGGTATTTCCAGCTTTGAACTGAGTGTCCAGCTCTTTGTAGAGGTTGAACTGCTTTTGAATGTCAGTCCTCTTGAAGAGCGTTTGTTGTTGTAGAGCTTGCAGCTGGCTGGATAAGTCGCTGAAGCTGCTTTCCAGTGGAGCTTGAAGTCTTGAAATGATCTTAGGGACTCCCTTTTCTAGATGAGTTGACTGATCAATGCGTTGAGAAACGAGAGATTGCTTGAGATTCTGACTGGTGCTTTCTTGTAGATTCTGGGCAAATCTGTGTACTTCATCAATGGCCTGTCTGTTGCAATGGACTTGCCATTCTACAGCTGTGATGCACAGAAGGGTGTCAATATTTGATTTGAGTCTATCCTGGAATAGGATTTCCTCAACTTGTTTGGCTATTTCTTCCTTCATTGCATCAGAAAGCACGGCATCGGAATCCGTTTGGGTCCCGGATTCGACTTGGCTGGGTTTGACTGCCTTGATCTCGACCAGTGAGCGAGTGTCATTGGCAATTGGACTATGTGGAGCAGTATTTACGGGCTCCACTGTAGTAGAAGTAGGCTCGTCTTCAATCACCATTGCCTCAGCTGTGTCGGCATGTACAGCTTCCTTGGCAGTCTCAACTGGAACAATCCAGCTGAGAGTGTGGAGGTAGGAGTTGGCTCTCGAGATTACCTCATCAGATGGTGATACTTCATCTTGCTTAGTCTTCTGGATGAGAGTTTAGATTAGCTCGTCTTGATGTAAGAAGGCATCTTGAAGACTTCCAAATCCGAAGATCTCCTGAAGAGCAGCTTCTTCGGCTTTGAGCTTGTTGAAGGATTAGAGCTCCACAAGTTCCTCATTTGCGTACCAAGAAGTCATCTTGGTAGCAAGGTAAAATTTGAAGTCGCTTACGGCGACTAATGCGGCGGGGAGTGAAACAAGAGACGGGTATTGTTGCAGTGCGCTCTTTTTTTCTTGAAGCCTGTGGTCATCGAACCTCATGATGGTGGCAGCACGTGCAACGGCTCTGGGACTGAGGATTTCAACTTCCTCAGAAGTAGTGGGTTTGAAGGCTCAGCTTGGTTTTCATCATCCAGCTGCGAAGGAGTATCAACTGGACGGGGCTTTTTAGGTGAGCTGGGAAGAGAAGAGAGTTCAGCTTGGGAGTCAGCTGGCTGTGAAGACGCTTCAGCCAACTGAATATCTGTCAGCTCTCTTAACGGAGATGGTTCTTTGAAGGGAGAGCTGGGTGCTGATATTTGGGTGTGAGAGAGTAGGGCGGTTTCAGGTAATGGAGAATTGGGAGGAAAGTCTGAGATGGTTACCTGAGGATGAATTGGAAGAGGAGATTGTTGATGAGAAATTCCATCTGATTTGTTGTCAGCTGGAGTGGGTTATGAGAATGCATGAAGAATTTGGCGAAGGGGAATAACATCATCTGGGTCAGGGAGAGAGACCACTATTTGACGTTCTTCAACTTCTTGTGATGTTCTCACGAATTCCCTTCCATTGTCTGAGCTGGAGGAGGATCCCTGAGCTGTCTCCTCAGTAACTGGTCTCCACTCAATTTTCTTCTTTTGGACAGGGGAGGCTGTGGGAGTGGATTCCGATCCAGCTGCCTCAACAACTGGTTTCTCTGCTGCCTCCTCAGCTGATTTGTTGGCTTCCTTGAATTTCAGCTTCTTCTTGGCAGGCGGAGATCCAGCTGGCTGTGTCTCCTCTGGTTGCTTCCTTTTTCTTGCTTGAGTGGGAGAGGCAGTCTGCTGCTTTGCCTCTTGCGCCCTCTTCTTCCCTTCAGGGGCTGCCTTCTTCAAGAAGTCAGTGAGCTGACTTGGCTTCTCGAACAGTATTCTGGACACAGAAAATTCTTCTACGTTATGCCACTTGATTTGCCTTCCAGTAGAGTAGCTTTCTATTATGCACGCTACTTTGGTGCATAGATAGATTGTCTCTCTACAGCTGTACCGGGTGAATCTGTCATCTTCAAAATGAATCTTTTTAGATTCTTTTTCCAATTTTCCCATGAAGTATGAGAACCAATCCATAGGGTCATTTCTGAGGATGGCTATCATTGGTTTCAGTTTGGGTATACTGATCTCTCCTTGAGATCCAGCGATACCGAGGATGCACTTCTGGGTGATATCCAGAAGTAACCTGTACTTGGGTTTGAGCAGGAGTTTAGACATGCTCGCCCTGTACGGTTCTGGCTTGAACAACATTTTATCCAGTTCGATCTGGATTTCTTCTTTGGTGTAAATATCTGGGAAGCGGTCCCCAAGAGTCTTCAGGCCGAACAACTTGTTCAACATCCGATTGATGTTGATGTCAACGTCCTACGGAGTTGTATGTCCAGTCTTCTCCTTGATTTGCAGAGAGACATTGGAACGGAGTCGATCATCTCGGTTAGATATCTCTAAGAAGAACTCTGCTACTTCCCGGCGGAAGATGTTCTTCGGTCTTGCAGTCGTCCACTGCAAAAGTCCGGCATTTTCGATGAGATCCAGAACTTCCTGGAACTCTGAGTTCTGATAGTTCTTGAGAGTCAGACAATTCTCAAAATGAAGCTTTGACATCAAGTTCTCAGTCTGGCTTGCTCCTGGTGTCGTCATCTTTGGTGCCATTATTTTCTTCTGTTGCAAGAGATTTAGAGAATCGATGATACTTGGGGAGCGTATTAGCAAAAAGAAATAATCAATAGTCTGAGATAAGAATTTCAGATAAGTATAAGCGATAGAAAATATGGAGAAGATTTGCAAAATTTTGATGTATATATCAATTGCCCATTTTGATTAATGGTTGAGATCTTGGCAATTGTATTGAAGATCTGCGGCTGAGCGAGATTTGAGCAACACGTCCTATGACGTGTGAATATTGAGTGTAGGTCACGCGCGCGTGAGGGAGTCGAAACGTTCTGATTTCTGACTCAGTTCTCTCGAGCTACAGTATTCTGCATGCTTTTCATTAAATGCGATTTTATGGATAGCTTGCAGAATAATCCATTTAAGGAATGTTTGGATGTTTGAATTAAATTCAAATAATTTTATCCTTACATAGCATATTACAACAAGAAATATAATAAACAAAATCTTCAAACCCGTCAGCTGATCATTGTAGTCAGCTGATACCACTGCTGTATTCTCTTCTGCTAGATTGAAGGTTCTCCTCAACTGAGTATCTTGGTGATTAGCTTGAAGCTTCTTCAGCTGAGTTCCCTTTAGCTCTTCAATTGTTGTCCAGCTGAGCTTTATTTTCTTTTAGCTGGATAATCCTTCTGATCTGAGCTTTTGGGACCCATCTGGGTTTGTTCCCCCTCAGTTGGATGAACTTTTCTTTTCTTCGGATTGAAAAGTACGTAATTCACACCATCTTGACTTAGATTTCAGCAAATGTGCTTTTGTGTGAATTTTCCCAACAATGGATTTCTTCAGAGGTTGAGAAATCTCATGGATGATGTCAGCAGGTTAGGGGATCATCCTGATTGCTCTGCTGGATCAGTTTTCCCTCCAGTTGATGACTCCAGCTGAGTCTATCTTGGTGAGTGCACCCTGCTGGGTATTCTGCTTGATTTTGCCGATTCTTTCCAGCTATGTAGAGTATCCCCTCGATTTGATAGTAGGTGGCTTTTTCTTCAGCTGCATCCTACTTCCTTTTAATGAACGGATTTTCTCACCATCGGCTCATTTCTTTGAAGAGGTCTCAGATTGTATAGCAGGTAGTCAGCTGTTCCAAATCCAGCTGATTCATATGCTGCTTCTTTATTCTTTTCTTGAGACCATTGTGCTCAGCTGTATGACTGGCTGCATCTTCCGTTATGCATCCAGCTGTCTTTATTTCACAGCTGGTCCCAGTCAGCTAGTTGGGTTTCTTTATTTTCTTTGCTCCTTGATGGTCCTTCCAGGTTGAACTGATTGAGCTTCTTCTTTTGATTGCGCTCTGAAGTCTGTCTCTATTGCCTTGGGAGTCAGTTTTATTTCATTCATCTGGCTGGATGATTCTTCTTCATGTGACCCCCAGATCAATTTTGTTGGTTGTAGCTCTTGGACATTCTTCTAAGCATTCATCAGATATTGTGATGACTTTGGTGGTTGTCTCTCATGGTGTCATATATTCTGAGTATGAGACGTTCCAAATCGTCAATCAGCCTTTCTGTACTTCTCAACTCCTGGTGGCTTGAGACGATTGCATCACAGTCCATCCGGTTTGCTGCTGAGTGAAATTCCTCTCACTAGTGCTCCAAGATACTTTGATATCTTGTTCTTCGTACCCCCAAGTCATGGAGATAATTCCTATAACACTCGCATCTTGGACAAATGTTTGGATTCATGATTTCTCAAGGGCTCCTCTATTGAGAGATTCCTGCACAAGGAAGATTTCACGACAGTATGCAATATAATGATTAAAAAAAATTTGAAACAAGAATGATCTGTTCAGGTGACCACTATCAGCAATGAAATGCTGACTTGACAGATACAGTGATCTTATGAACCACTGCTCTGATACCAATTGTTGGTCCCAAGACGGATACCTTGGTGTAGAGGGGGGTGAATACACCAAGGTTTAAAAAAATTTCCAAGTTAAAACTCTTTTCAGAGAGCTGGCTGTGTTCGATCCAGCTGGATGGCAGCTTGATCGACACAGCTGGCTGTTTGTGTGCGCGGAATGTGGTGGATTTGGAAAGTCCGTCTGTTACTTCAAATTATATTGCAAAGCTCCGTTTTACTTTTCAGTAAGTCAGTTTATGCAGCTTGAAATATTGCTCATGAGGGGTTAGCAAAATGCATAAAACAAAACAGTAAAGAACAAAGCAATTTTAACGTGGTTTGGAGTAACACCTCCTACGTCCACGACCAGGTTCACTGGTAATTCACTACCACTTGGTTTCCAAGTACCAAGCAACTTCACAACTCTAACCCGAGCTATGTTCCAACAGTTTGCGGGCACTATCAAGCCTACACCTTCAGTTTCCGGGTACTGAAGAACCTATCTACTCGAATTACACGCTTCGAGCAAGCGTACCTTTACCTAACCTTTCTGGGTTTGGGTTTGGGTATGGGGTTTCCAACTGTGAACGAGTTCTTACAATGAAGAACAAGGAGTATGATGAACTCGTTCAATCTAGGCTTAAGATGTTTATATTCTGATCTATTCTGCCTAAGACTGAATGTGTGAACAACTAAGAGTACAGTTGACTGGCTGGGTGTTCTTGAAAGATATGGCTTTGAAGATTGTTGTTCATTTTTCTGTTTTGCTCTTTTATTGCTTCAGTCGTCTATTACTTCACCAGTCCTCTTTCTTCAATGGAGGAGGAGAGATATATATAGGTGGAGATCCAAACTAGCCGTTTGAATCTTACCTACTCTTGTTGACTTCTGGCCTTTACCTACGAAGTAGGTCTGCATCTGCAGCTAGTTCTTCTCTTATTTGACTGCGTCAGACAAGATCTTTTGACATCGGGATCTTGTCTTGGAGAAGGTCTTTGTCTTCGAGCTGCTAAGCGTCTCTGCTGTATCTTCAGCGTTTTGGACTCTACTGTGTCTTGACTCTGAGCTGTGTCTTAGACCTGTATTGTATCATCAACCTGAGCTGTGTCTTCAACCTGAGCTGTGTCACTGACCTGAGCTGTGTCATCGATACTAAGCTGGGTCTTTTACACTGAGCTGGGTCTTTGACACTGAGCTGGGTTTCCGTCACTGAGCTGGGTCTTGATACTGCAGGATCTTTGACTCTACTTGGTCTTGCTCTGCTGAGTCTGCTCTGCTGAGTTCTTAAGTTGTCTGCTTAGCTGTGTCTTCTGCTGTCTTCATCTGTCTTCAGCGATTCTACCTGTAAACTAAGAAACTCTATAAGCTCAAACAGATGAGCTGAAAAACGCTTAGGTTTGTGCAATCATCTACTCGGTTGGGGTCAGCTGGGTTTTGGCATCCAATCAAAACATTTATTAATTTTCCCAACAATTTTCCCCTTTTTGATGATGCCAAAACCTAATTGAGAAAAACAATTTACTTCCCCCTTTACAAGAAACGGGTTTTCAAAAGTTTAAACATACACAGCAGGTAAATCAAATTCAGAGTTCAGTGCCTGGACAAAGAGTTATTGTCATGATCAGGATGAGCTTGAGAGCAAAAACGAATATTTCATTAATAAATGGATATTTTACAAATTCACAATTACAATACTTTTAAATGACAAAAATTCCCAGTTGGCTGGGTCTTCAACTGTGCTTCCTCTGCTGCTGATTCTTCAGTCTTTCTTCTTCAAGATGTTCATCCGTTCTTAACCTGTACCGGTTGAAGATCATCCGTTCCAGCTTCCTATATTCTTCTTTATTACTTACCTTGGAAATTTTTCTCCTGATTGCCCATTTATTCACTTCTGCGATAATTTGCGATTTCTCAGGGAAATGGGTTCCAGGTATCAGTGGAGAAATTTGGAGATGATACGGTAGGAGCAGAGAATTGGATCTTTGCGGTCTCTGCAGCATTGAAGAATGCTTTCGCAGTCATCCTATCTTGATGGAAGAGCTCATTTAGATGCATCTTGAAAGCAACATCTGGAAGCGTATTTGGGTAGGCTTCCAGATAGTAATAATCTTCAATGAACTCAAATTTTGTATGTGTTGGAAAAATTAATAGAGTTTTGATTGGATACCAAAACCCAGCTGACCCCAACCGAGTAGATGATCGTACAAGCCTAAGCATTTTTCAGCTCACCTGTTTGAGGTTATAGAGTTTCTTAGTTTACAGGTAGATTCGCTGAAGACAGCTGAAGACAGCAGAAGACACAACTAAGCAGACAGCTTAAGAACTCAGCAGAGCAGACTCAGCAGAGCAAGACCAAGCAGAGTCAAAGATCCTGCAGTATCAAGACCCAGCTCAGTGACGGAAGCCCAGCTCAGTGTCAAAGACCCAGCTCAGTGTAAAAGACCCAGCTTAGTGTCGATGACACAGCTCAGGTCAGTGACACAGCTCAGGATGAAGACACAGCTCAGGTTGATGATACAGCACAGGTCTAAGACACAGCTCAGAAGTCAAGACACAGCAGAGTCCAAGCCGCTAAAGATACAGCAGAGATGCTTAGCAACTCGAAGACGAAGACCTTCTCCAAGACAAGATCCCGATGTCAGAAGATCTTATCTGACGCAGTCAGATCAGAGAAGAACTAGCTTCTGCGGATGCAGACCTACTTCGTAGGTAGAGGCCAAAAGTCAACAAGAGTAGGTAAGATTCAAACGGCTCTCTTCCAACGGCTAGTTTGAATCTTCACCTATATATATCTCTCATCCACCATTGAAGAAGATGCTGGTGAGGAGGCTGGCAAGACGACTGAAGAAATAGAAGAAAACAGAAAAATGAACAACGATCTACAAAGCCAAATCTTTCTAGAACACCCAGCCAGTCAGCTGTGTTCTTAGTTGTTCACATATTCAGTCATAGGCAGAATAGATCAGAATAAATATCTTAAGCCTAGTTTGAACGAGTTCATCATACTCCTTGTTCTTCATTGTAAGAACTCGTTCATAGTTGGAAAACCATACCCAAACCCAAACCCAGAAAGGTTAGGTAAAGGTACGCTTGCTCGAAGCGTGTAATTCGAGTGGTTAGGTTCTTGATGCCGGAGCGAAGGTGTAGGCTTGACAGTGCCCGTAAACTGTTGGAACACAGCTCGGGTTAGAGTTGTGATATTGCTTGGTACTTGAAAACCAAGTGGTAGTGGATTACCAGTGAATCTGGTCGTGGACGTAGGAGGGGTTACTCTGAACCACGTTAAAAATGCTTTGTTATTTATCGCTTTGTTTTATGCATGTTACTAACCCTCATGAGCATACATTTCAATCTGCATAAACTGACTAACCGAATAGTGAAACAGAGCTTTGCAATATAATTTGAAGCAACAGACGGACTTTCCAAAATCCCACCACATTCCGCACACAGCCAGCTGTGTTGATCAAGCTGTCTTCCAGCTGGATCGAACACAGCCAGCTCACTCAAAAGAGTTTTAATTTGGATAAGTTTTTTTTAACCTTGGTGCATTCACCCCCCTCTCTACACCAAGGTATCCGTCTTGGGACCAACAATTGGTATCAGAGAAGTGGTTCAAAAGATCACTGTATCTGTCAAGTCAGCACTTCTTTGCTGATAGTGGTCACCTGAACAGATCCTTAATTTTTCAAATTTTTTTTAAAATCATTATATTGCATACTGTCATGGTATCTTCTATGTGCAGGAATCTTCCAACATTCTCAGTCGATGATTATCAGATATGGAAGTTCCGACTCAAAAGCTTTCTATGCGCGCAAAACGAAATGATGTGGGATGTTATCACAGACGGACCCATCATCATCATGAAGTCAGAAAGAAAAGCAGAAACCACACCTGGAGCTGAACCAGTACTCCGGCAAGTTGTGAAGCCAAGGAATGAGTACTCTCCAGAAGAAAGAAGACAAGCTGGATTGGATAGCTACGCTCGCAACGTCATCTCCTCAACAGTGACGAACGCTTATCTCAGCAAGATCATCAACTGCGAGACAGCTAAGGAGATGTGGGACACTCTAGCCAAGCTGTGTGAAGGCTCAGAGGAAATTCAAGAGAACCAATTCTCAGTTGCATGCCAGAAGTTCGATAACTTTAAGCAACTCCCCTACGAGTCCATCGAGCAAATGGAGCTTAGATTCTTCAACCTCGTCATCGAGATCGAGATGATCCGAACTGGAAAATATACAGTTCGAGATAAGAACTTGAAAGTTCTTTCAGCTCTCTCCTCAGAATGGTGTACACACAAGGTGGTTCACCAAATCAGAACTGATCTTGGCAGCATGGAGACGGAAAAATTGTTCTCTATCTTGAAAGCCAACGAATTTGATCTGGGGATCACAAGCGGAGAATCATCCAGCCGGATGAATGAAACGGAGCTGACTCCCAAGGAAAAAGAGACAGCTCTCAGTGCAAAATCAAGAAGATTTGCTCAATCAGCTCAGCTTGGAAGGACCAACAAGGAGCGCGGAAATATGAGCAAAGAAGAATTACACGAAGAAGTTGCCATGCTTGTACGGAATATCAATAGGCTGGATCACAGCAAGGAAAGGTACAAGAAGATCGTGAAGGTTTATCACGACAAGCAACTCTACCCAAAGAGAAACCCAGCTGAGTCATCCTCCCGAAGAAAGGATAAAGGGTTTGAAACGAGCGAAATGGACGATGATCAAATCTCCTTCTCCGACTCAGATGAGGATGATCACCTTGATTAAGATGTCTGGAACATCTTACTAATCAACCGACGAAGAAAATGAAGAAACCCAGCTAGCTGACTGGGACCAGCTGTGAAATAAAGACAGCTGGATACAAAACTAAAAACTCAGCCAGTCACACTGCTGAGTACATTGGTCTCAAGAAAAGAATCGAGAAGCAGCAGATGAATCAGCTAGATTTGGGACAGCTGTCTACCTGCTATACAAACGGAGACCTCATCAAAGGAAGTAGGATGCAGCTGAAGAAAAAGCCACCTACTATCAAATCAAGGAGGAACTCTACACAGCTGGAAAGAGAGCAAAATCAAGTAGAATGCCCAGCTGGACATGGCACAGCTGATTGCATGCTAAAAAGAGACCTCATCGAAAAAAAAAGTGCTCAGCGACTTCAAGAGATTGCTAGAAATCCTTGAAATCTAGCCAGCTGAGAATTTGGAGCTAAGGAATGAGCTCAAGCAGAAGAATGTTCAAGAAGCTGAAGATGGTCAGAGTTGAATCAGAACAGACTGGTTCCAGCCAATACAAACACAGCTGGAACCAAGGCCAAGGATGTTCCAAAAAGATCGAACATCATCAAGCCAGCTTTCAAAGCTCAGCCCTGCCAAAGAATACAAGTTGCTCAGCAATCTAAAGCCCAAGAAAAGCAGCGGCTCCTAGCTGGACACAAAGCTAAAAGGCAGCAGATAAATCCAGCTGACTGGAATCAAAATCAAAGGCAGAAGGTCATTCAGCTCAGACATCAAGGTCAACCAAAAAGACACAGCTGAGGATCTCAACTAGACATAAAGCTGGAAATCAACCAAGCTTAACTTCAAGATTCCAGCAGACGGAATATCAAGCTGGATGTCAAAGCTGACAGACTCCAGCTGGGAAATAGACTTCAAGCAGTCAACAAGGTCCAGAGAGGATATGATCCATTCAGGGACCAACTTTGGGCCCGTGACCACTTAGGTCATCGCGCAGAGCGCGATGAGTTCAATCCGAATCGTCGTTCCGCTTCCAGAATGATATTATAATAGAAATTCTGATCCTTGAAGCGAAAGTTACGTCCGTTTTAAATCCTGCCGACGACGGTCCCTTTCGCGATCTCTCACCATCAAATAATCAGCTGCAACTCGTTCCACATCAAGCCAGGGGAATCAAACCCATCTGATAAAATAATTGGAATATCCAATTGAGGGGGAACTCAGTCCAGCAGAATTATCAAGAAGAGTATCCAGCAAGATATACCCAGCTGGATCATCGTGTATCATCAAGAAGGAATCAGACACAGCTGGACCAGCTCAGCAGAAACCCCAAAGATCTCATGATGAAGTCATCAAGCATGGGGGAATCAAACTCCGCTGATAAAACACAATTGGACTATCCAATTGAGGGAGAACCTTGCAAACGGAGCCTTCCCTCAGAGGAAGAAAGTCAAGATGACTCACTCCAAACTGAGTCATACAGCTGAGAAAGACCATCAATTGGTATCAGCTGAAAAAGAAGAGCCAAAAGTGCATCAATTGGTATCAACTCCAAGCTGATTGGAGTTACCAAGAACGGGAAGAATTATTGCCAGAACGCCGCCGCCAGACCTCGACTCTCCTTCCTCCCAATATCATTTTGATGAACCAAAAAGGGGGAAAGGATTGAACAGAAAAACGGGAATAAAAAGGGGGAAATGATTGAACAGAAAAGGAATCTAAAAGAGGCACATGGCAAGCTGAAAAGACAACTGGAGAAAGAGTGCAAACTCTCGTCAAGGCATGTGGAGCAGCTAGGAAGAGTTTAGTTAGGATTTTTGTTTTGTGTTTTTCTGTTAAAGTTTGTAAAGGTTTTGGCATCATCAAAAAGGAGGAAATTGTTGGGAAAATTAATAGAGTTTTGATTTGTTGGGAAAATTATAAGGTTTCGATTTGATACCAAAACCCAACTGATTCTCCAACCGAATAGATGATCGCGTCAACCTAAATAGTGTTTTCCAGCTCGCCTGTTTGAGCCTTAGATGTTCTAGGTTTACAGGTTAAGGAAGCAGAAGACGACGATCAACCGGTGTGTTTACGTGAGTCGGCCAAGCGGAAGACAACGGTCGACGACCGTGTTCACAATGAGTCGGCTAGCAAATGACAAGAAGGCGT
The DNA here is from genome assembly GCA_031470985.1 of Agastache rugosa. Taxonomy (NCBI): domain Eukaryota; kingdom Viridiplantae; phylum Streptophyta; class Magnoliopsida; order Lamiales; family Lamiaceae; genus Agastache; species Agastache rugosa. The sequence continues at coordinate 37,941,793 of CM062604.1, forward strand.
CAACCTTCACCGAGTGATCCACCGTAGCCCGATCAAGTCGAAGAGAATTCGAGCCGAGTTCAAAACACAAATGGTCCAAATATGCAGAACAAAGGAACTATCTCCGAAGACTCCACTTCAAGACGGTCCGGCTACGAATTCAAAAGCCAGCTCTAAAGGCAGAAGATCCCGGAATCAGAGGAAGTCAACCTACCTCGACCAATGAGGGATTGCCAGATCAGCATCCTAGACTTCAGAACCTAGGATGTGACACAAATGAAGACAGGTGCAGATACGCCCAACGACAGATCTTGTATTTAAGAAGAGTAGGTAAGATTCAAACGGCTCCTCTAACGGCTAGTCTTGAATCTCTACCTATATAAACCCGTCTTCAACCTCAGGATCAGATACGAAAAACTCTCTACAAGCTTTCATTATCTGAAATCTCCATTCTTTCCAAAGCTCTCAAGCAGTTCTAGATAGATCAAAGAACACTTTATCTTAATGTGTTTCTAGTTAAGAAACTGCTTAGTTTTTCGTCTGTTCCCTAGGCCAAACTCTTTGTATATCTTAAGCCTAGATTTCGAACGAGTTCATCATACTCTAAAGTTCTTAATTGTAAGAACTCGTTCATAGTTGGAACCCCATACCCAAACCCAAACCCAGAAAGATTAGGTAAAGGTACGCTTGCTCGAAGTGCGTAATTCGAGTGGTTAGGTTTTTCAGTACCCAGAAACTGAAGGTGTATAGGCTTGACGGCCCGCAACCGTTGGAACACAGCTCGGGTTAGAGTTGTGAAGTTGCTTGGTACTTGGAAACCAAGTGGTAGTGGATTACCAGTGAACCTGGTCGTGGACGTAGGAGGTGTTACTCCGAACCACGTAAAAACTCGCGTGCTTCTTACTCTCTCTCCTTAATTTTGCTTTATATTCAGCTGTGTACTAACTCCTTCATATCATTGCATATTTGTTCAAAACTGCACACACAGCTGCTCTCCAAAGACAGCTGTGTCTCTCTAAAAGTTGCACAACCTGACTAAGCTGAAAACGTTAAGTTAATCTTTTCAAACTGAGTTTTTCTAAGTAACCGAGCTAAGTTTTCAAACCACCACTTTCCGCACTTGGTGAGTTATTTACCCGGTGACCCTGCAAATTTGGATCAATAACTGAGCTCACCAACTCTGTGTTTTAACTTGAAAAAGTTTCGAAAAATCTACTTGGTGTATTCACCCCCCCTCTACACCAAGTACCCAGCTCAGGGACCATCAATTGGTATCAGAGCAGTGGTTCAAAAAGACCCTCGTTTCTGTATCAGGAGATCTCTCTTGACACTCTGTGTCAGTGGTCAACTGAACAGATTCGTTTTTCAGAAAAACTCATCTTATTACATACTGCACATGTCTATGGATTCTTATCTTAACAGGAATCTCCCCACCTTCTCGGTAGACGACTATGCAATCTGGAAATTCAGATTGAAAAGCTTCCTTTGTGCACATCACGACATGATGTGGGACGTCATCACAGACGGACCCATCCTTATTTATAAACAAGGAAATGAACTCGTACCTGCTCATGATGGAGGACAACCAGAATACCGGCCAATTCTCAAGCCAAAGAAGGATTACTCGTCAGAAGAACGAAAGCAAGCTGGTCTGGACAGCTTCGCAAGAAACACCATCTCATCAATAGTCTCAAACGCCTACCTGAGTAAGATCATCAAGTGCGAGACAGCCAAAGAGATGTGGGAAATACTTGCCAAGCTATGTGAAGGATCTGAAGAAATCAAAGAAAACAAATTCACAATAGCTTGCCAAAAATTCGACAACTTCAAGCAGCTAGCCAACGAGTCCATCGAAGCGATGGAGCTAAGGTTCTCAAACATAGTCATCGAGATAGAGACAATCAGAACTGGGAAGTATACCCAGCGGGAAAATAATCTAAAGGTTCTTTCAGCCCTTTCAGCTGAATGGAACACTTACAAGGTAGTTCACCAAAGTCGAAGTGACTTGGGTGATCTATCTACAGAAAGGTTGTTCTCACTCTTAAAAGCCAACGAATACAACTTGAAGATCACTCAAGAAGAATCTTCAAGCAGACAGAATGACGGAGAACTCACCCCAGCTCCAAAAGAAATAGCCTTCAGAGCCAACTCTGAAAAGTCAGCTCATGTCAAGTCAGCTGAGTCCTCCAAGATGAAGAAGGACAAAAAGGAAATGAGCAAAGAGGAGCTACTCGAAGAAATTGCCATGATGGTGAAAAATTATAACAGACTCAACACCAGCAAAGGCAAATACAAGAAGTTCGCAAGGACTTACAGAGATAAGTAAGCAGCAGCTGATGAGAAGTCAGCTCACAAACGAACAGAAGAAGGTTGCTTCAACTGCAAGGAACCAGGACACTACCGACAAGATTGTCCAAAGCTGTCCAAGAAAGACAAAGACCAATTAAAAGCTAAGGCAGCTGACAGAAGGAGAGCTTATATCGCTGATGAAGAATCAGAGTGCAATAAAATGGATGACATGCCATTTTCAGACTCGGAAGAAGAAGCCCTGATGGCCCATGATGAACCTGATTGGGATACATGCTTCATGGGACAAACAGACGGCATCGATGAAGATGAGGTAACGTCTCGAACTCTAAATCTATCTAACATCTCACCATCACACGAACACTCTACACAGGACTCAGAATCTGGACTACCTGATTGGAGTCTAGTAGAGAAAGTAATGAACGATTCCAAGGAGCTTCAAGAGATCCTTGACGTCATTATGTGTGAGAATGCCGAGCTGAAGGCGGAACTGGAAAAGACAAAAGTATCAGACGCAGCTGATACAACTCAGCTCCAATAGGAAGTCGTTTCACTAAAAGACAAAATAGTGAAACAAGATCAACTGATGAAGGAATTCTTCTATGAGAAGAAACAGCTGATAGAAGATTTGGAGAAGGTCACAGCTGAATCGGAAAGGAAGTCAGCTGAGATCATTGAGCTGAAAAACACCGAAGAGGTACTATCTAAGAAGATAGTAGCTCTCATCAAAGCCACGTCAACAATGGACGAGATCATTAGTGCTCAGCGTCCAGCGACTCAAAGTGGGGCCCGGGATACAACGAATCAAAGGATGCCTCAAACATTGCCTCCACAAGTGGAACAAAGGTTATGTTTGTACGTGCAAATGAACCTCCAATCCCAGCAGCTCAACATCAACAGTTGAGGACACAGCAGGCGTCGGGAAGACCAGCTGTGAAACACTCTCAAGCTCCGTCGAGAACACAGCAGACGTCAAGAAGAACGTGAAACATTCTCGAAGCTCCGTCGAGAACACGACGGACGTCAAGAAGAACAACCGTGAAACGATCTCGAAACTCCGTCGAGAACACGGCAAAGAACATCAAGAAGGTCGTGCGACAACCTCAAGCCCAACTCGGACAAAGAACGTGCTCAACCTCAACGAAGACCACAATTTGGATTTTACGAATACAATGACCACGGACCAAAGACACGTTGATCGATATCAACCAAGATATCGAGAGATACCCATTGGATACCACTCATACGAGTATCAATTTGGATAATCATTTCCGGCCAACGATCATGAGACGGCGAGAGACAAAGTAACGTCTCGGCTAGGCACACTGAAACCAAAAGAAATCCAGACAACAAAACAAGAAGACACGGAGATCAAGACCCCACCAGCAACAACAGAAGAACACAATGAATGTGTATATCGACTCAGCTGGGAGAATTATCAGATCAAATGACCCAATTCGAGTCATCAAGCAGATCTGGGTCGTCAAATGATCTCTGTCTAACCCACAAGGACCCAATTAAAACTGGGTACCTGAATTTTAACTTTTTGTTTAGGTTGCAAGGAATCGACGCATCTCTGAGGAGTCGATGAGAACGCTTTGGTACTTGGACAGTGGATGTTCCAAGCACATGATGCACCTAAAGCATCTACTCCAGGAGTATATTGAGCGTACAGGTCCACAAGTAACATTTGGTGATAACTCCAAAGGCCTAACCAAAGGTTATGGTACATTTAAAACTAGAAATGTTATAATCCCAAATGTTTCTTATGTACAAGGATTGCAACATAACTTGCTTTCCATTAGCCAATTCTGCGACAACGGTTTTTCTGTCAAGTTTGATGCACGAGGATGCACGGTGAAGCACGGGAAACCAAGCGAGATACTCCTAAGAGGGAAAAGAGAAGGAAATATGTACTTCATTGGCGTGGAACGGCAGCCCTCCGGAGACTTGTCTTGTATCAAAAAGCGGCAATGAAGTCGGTAGGCATGAGCAATTTGAATCATCTCAACTTCAAGACAATCAACAAGCGGCTAGGAACCGGCTCGCTAATGGAATTCCGGATCAAGTATATGACAAAAGTCATATGTGCGGCGCGTGTCAACAAGGAAAGCAAACAAGAATTTCATTCTCTCTCAAGCCGGCTCGGTCAGGCGATCGAGTTCTTCAACTTCTTCACATGGATCTCTTTGGTCCAGTTACTCCAGCAAGCTTCAATGGCAGAAAATATACTCTGGTCGTTGTGGATGATTTCTCAAGATTCACATGGGTATCATTCTTGTACCAGAAGAGCGAAACGAGAACTAAGCTACCTATCCTGCTGGAAAGATTATCAACACAGAAGGAGTGCAAGATAATGTTAATAAGATCAGATCGTGGAACGGAGTTTCTGAATGAAACTATTTATGATTCTTTGCGAGAAGAACGGAGTTCAACACCAAACATCTGCGGCTCGCACACCTCGGCGAATGGTGTAGCGAAAGAAGAAACGAACTCTCAAGGAAGCGGCTACTTCAATGCTAGCTAGCTCGCCATTCCAAAGAAGTTCGGGGGCCGAAGCAATCAACACGGCTTGCTTCACTCAGAATCGCTCCCTACTCACATCAAGGCAAGGAAAGACACCGTATGAGCTATGGAACAACAGAATACCATACATTGGATATTTCAAGGTATTCGGATCCAAATGTCACATCCTCAATAATGGGAAGACACAGCTCAAGACGTTCGACGAAAAGACAGACCGAAGAGTATTCCTTGGTTACTCCGCTGTGAGTAAAGCATACAGAGTCTTCAACAGAAGAACTCAAATAGTCGAAGTAACTCCACATGTTACCTTTGACGAATCCTCCTTCGAATATAGAGATTCTATCAAACGAAGAAGCGAAGGAGAATCTTCAAGATTGATTCAGACAAGGGCTCAAGAGAATAGAATCAGGAATCTGGCCGAACCATTAATTTGGGACAATGAGCCAGAGGAGGAAATTCAAAACAATCAAGAAGCTCCACCAGCTGGAAATCGAGAAGAAGCTTCAACGCCAAATCAAGGGAGAACATCATCGGTAGGAATCCAAACACAGCTGAGTCCCCAGCTCCATCTCCAGCTGAGCCTCTTCAGAAGTCTCCTCAAAATCTAAATCAAAGAGAGCCAAACTCTCAAGATTTAACTCCTGAGCAACTACAAGTCAGACGAAATTTAGCCACGTCAAGCATCAATCAATTGGAAGAAGAAATTCGTAAGAGGAGAAGATGGATTGAAGATCATCCATCATCAGCAATCATTGGAGAACCATCTGACCAAGTCAAAACCAGAAGCTCAGCTGCTCAAGCTTCATCGGATCATCAAGAAGCAGCTGACACAGCTCAACTCTCAGTAGAGCTAGAACTGACGGTCTATGATGAAGACACAGCTCTAATGGCGTGTTACGTAGCTCAAGTGCCAGAGCCTCAATCAATTCTCGAAGCTTTGAAGAGCGTGCCTTGGACAAATGCCATGCAAGAAGAACTGAACGAATTCCTCAGAAATTGTGTCTGGGAACTGGTCGAACAGACCTGAAGGAGTCAAAGTCATAGGACTCAAATGGATATTCAAGAACAAAATGGATACCCTGGGAGTCATCATCAGAAACAAAGCTCGACTAGTTGCCAAGGGCTACACTCAGCAGGAAGGAATTGACTTCGAAGAATCTTTTGCTCTAGTAGCACGATTGGAAGCAATCAGACTATTTCTCGCCTTTGCAGCACATCACAAATTCAAGGTTTATCAAATGGATATGAAGTGTGCATTCTTAAATGGAGAAATCAAAGAAGATGTCTACGTTGAACAACCTCCAGGATTCGAAGTAGAAGAAAATAAAGTCTACAAGCTAAAGAAGGCTCTTTATGGATTGAAGCAAGCACCTCGAGCTTGGTATGACACTCTGTCAAATTTTCTCATATCCAAAGGATTCAAGAAGGGCTCAGTAGACAGAACTCTCTTCACCATCAAGTCAGGAGAAGATATCCTGGTTGTTCAAAGCTACGTAGACGACATCATCTTTGGATCAAGATCAAGCTTCTTATGCCAAAGATTTGGAGAGATGATGTCAGAGAAGTTCCAAATGTCCATGATGGGAGAAATGAGTTTCTTCCTAGGACTTCAAGTCAAGCAATCTTCAGAAGGGATTTTCATAAATCAATCCAAATACGTGAAAGATTTGATCACCAAGTATGGAGTTCAATCCAGCAGAACTGTAAAGATTCCAATGAACACCAAGCGGAAGATTGAACCGAGGCGAAGGGAAGTCGGTTGATTCCCGCAAATACGGAGAGATAATAGGATCCTCTTTGTATCTAACGGCAAGTCGTCCGAACATCTCTTTCGCGATCGGAGTGTGTGCCGGATTTCAAGTTGATCCAAAGGAAGCACACATGCAAGCAGCCAAGAACATTCTCAAATATCTCAAAAGGAACTCGAATGTTGGGGCTGTGGTACCCAGTGAAGACAATCTACGGTGATTTGGATACTCGGATTCGGACTTATTTGGAGATCGATTGGACGAGAAAATCAACTTCGGGAACTTGTCGGTTCTTAGGAAGTAAGTTAATTTCATGGTTTTCAAAGAAACAAACGTGCGTCGCAACTTCCACGACGAAGCGAGAATATATGGCCGGAAGCCGCTCGCAAATTCTCCGTGAAACATCAGTGGATGACTATGAAGTAAAAACTGGACAGGTTCCAATTTTCTGTGATAGCTCAAGTGCGATTGCCATTTCAGAGAATCCAGTACTTCACACAAGATACAAGCATGTAGACGTACGACATCATTTCATCAGAGATCACGTAGAAAAGAAGGATGTGATTGTTGAGAAAATTCACACAGACATACAGCGGGCTGATATTCTCACAAAACCGCTGATAGAAGCAAGATTCAAAATGCTGTGCGGATTACTTGGACTTCTCAACCCGAACGATGCTTCACCCAGTGAATGGAACGAGACCAGTGAACGAAGCAGAACCAATGAACGAAGCAGACCAATTGAACGGAAGCAGAATGAATGGAAGCAGAACCAGTGAACAAGCAGACCAGTGAATGAACGAGACCAGAATGCAAGCGATCAATGAAATCGAATCAATGTCATCGATATCAGTGAGAAAGAATTCAGCTAAACCAGATCGAAAGGAAATGATTATTCAATGAGGGGAACCAACCTGGAACCACGATGACTCAAAGACACCCACTCAACCGAGGTATCACCGACTACAATGATCAGCTGAGAGGTTTGCAACAACATTAATTACACCTACTCAATCTGTTTTCTGTCAACTCACATCTTGTCATTTCTAATCAATCTTAATTAAAAGTCTGCAAAGAATTGAATAATGGGAGTTTCAAGGCAAAAGCCAAAACGCCTCAACCGTTCTCTCTCGCGCATTAACTCACATCTTCTTATCAAGAAATTGACTTGACGCGAGAATCACTCCCAGTCGTAGATCTTCTTATCAATAGACAAATCTTGATCGTCCATTCATCAAGAAAACTCTTTAAATATGCTAGAAGATATACGCATCAACCCTAGAAAGTTTTTCAGCATTCTTTCTTATTTCCATCAATTGGTATTGTTTGTTTCTACTAACAAAAGATGCAGAAGAAGAACATGGAATCCAGAAAGATATCTCCCGAAGCCGGTCAAACTTGAAGAATCTGTCAAAGCTTCAAGATAAGAGTTGCTTAACTCTCAGGAACCTCTAAGAAGACGGAAGTCCAGAAGAAGGTGAAGCCCATCGACAGAACCAGGCCAGCGCAGTGGGAGAAGACTGCAAAGCTCAAGAACGTCATTCACCAGGAAGGTGCAGAAAACTTTCTGGGAATGTTAAAGGAAAAAGACCTCCTCAGCCCCACTGTTTCTCTCATTATGAAAGAGAGAACGGGACATACAACTCCCTGTGATGCAAAAATCAACGTCAACAGACCTGGACCAGATGTTGATAAAGCCAGAGTTTTCAAGAGCAATCATGACAAAGCTCTTGCTCCACCACAGGAGGCACAGAAAAAGATGCAGGAGACAAAGCAGAATGCATATTTCTCCATCCCAGCTGGGAATCGGAGACAACTTGAGGAGACAAAATATACTGAAGCACTGTCTTCAAACCGAAGACTCAAGTCAAAGGTGCTCAGTCAGTCAGCAGAGAAGCCAGCTGACATTATGAGAGAATTCGTAATCACTCTCCGAAGAGCAGAAGGCCCACAAGCGGTCGTTTCTTACGGTAGAAGAGAAGTTCACGTCCCTGCGTGAACATAATCATCACCAACACCGCAACGGAGTATTCCAGCTGATCAACCAAGCTTAAACCCCAAGGCAGATGGAATACTCCAACCGCCTTCTCCTCAGTTTCCTTCAGCTCCACAGGGACACCATCTTCGAGATCTTTCAATAAAAGATGCTCAAGTCCCTGCACCAAGCTCAAATGAGAAACATCACCCAGCCAACGATCACCTGCAGCTGGATGATGATGATATGAGCTGAATACAAGTCCCTCAAGTGCTGAATCAGACTTTCTCATTCAATCTAAAAAGTCTGAAGAAGCAAAATTGCAAGGAATGAAGTTATGCCCGACTCAGAAGATGCTATCTCCCGTGCTAACTCATCCCTCCAAGCACTCAGCTGGACTGCCCCAGCTGAATCAGGCCAAGGACGCTGTGTCTGCAATCACAGCTGAGGCTAATGCAACTGAAGAAGAGCCAGCTAATACAACAGCTGAGCCACTTAGACTCTAAACCTCGCTGCTCAGAGCTGAAAACTACAGTTTCGCCAAACTAAAACATCGCAACAGTCGATGGTGTATATCTCCCACCCTGTTTTGATCATGCCAAAAAGTGGGAAGTAAGGGAGAAGAGAGACAAGTCAATGAAGAGGCAAACTGTTGAGCTAGAGGAACCAGCTGAATCAGAGTCAGCTGAAGAAGAGACGAGTCAAAAGAAAGAAGCAACGGATGCAGAAGAGAAGACCCAGCCGACTGAAGGATTGAAGACTGAAGATTTGAAGATTTTTTTTCCTTCTTTCTTTTTCCTGTGTTATAATGTATTTTCTTACATTAATAAAACACAAGTTTTTCTGCGTCATAAGTTGTCTCAGTTAGGTTTTGGCATCATCAAAAAGGGGGAAATTGTTGGGAAAATTATAAGGTTTCGATTTGATACCAAAACCCAACTGATTCTCCAACCGAATAGATGATCGCGTCAACCTAAATAGTGTTTTCCAGCTCGCATGTTTGAGCCTTAGATGTTCTAGGTTTACAGGTTAAGGAAGCGGAAGACAGCAGTCGACCCAAATTGTGTTCTGGAGTCGGCTAGCGGAAGACGACGGTCGACCCGACTCGTGTTCACGAAGTGAGTCGGCTAGCAAATGACAAGAAAGGCGTCAACCTTCACCGAGTGATCCACAGAGCTCGATCAAGTGAAGAGAATTCGAGCCGAGTTCAAAACACAAATGGTCCAATTGTACAGAACAAAGGAACTATCTGCGAAGACTCCACTTCAAGACGGTCCCCTACGAATTCAAAAGCCGACTCTAAAGGCGAAGATCCGGGAATCGAGGAAGTCAACCTACCTCGACCAATGAGGGATTGCCGCACGACATCCTAGACTTCGAACCTAGGATGTGACACAAATGAAGACAGTGCGAATACGCCCAACGGCAGATCTTGTATTTAAGAAGAGTAGGTAAGATTCAAACGGCTCCTCCAACGGCTAGTCTTGAATCTCTACCTATATAAACCCGTCTTCAACCTCAGGATCAAATACGAAAAACTCTCTACAAGCTTTCATTATCTGAAATCTCCATTCTTTCCAAAGCTCTCAAGCAGTTCTAGATAGATCAAAGAACACTTTATCTTAAAGTGTTTCTAGTTAAGAAACTGCTTAGTTTTTCGTCTGTTCCCTAGGCCAAACTCTTTGTATATCTTAAGCCTAGATTTCGAACGAGTTCATCATACTCTAAAGTTCTTAATTGTAAGAACTCGTTCATAGTTGGAACCCCATACCCAAACCCAAACCCAGAAAGGTTAGGTAAAGGTACGCTTGCTCGAAGCGCGTAATTCGAGTGGTTAGGTTCTTCAGTACCCGGAAACTGAAGGTGTATAGGCTTGACAGTGCCCGCAAACTGTTGGAACACAGCTCGGGTTAGAGTTGTGAAGTTGCTTGGTACTTGGAAACCAAGTGGTAGTGGATTACCAGTGAACCTGGTCGTGGACGTAGGAGGTGTTACTCCGAACCACGTAAAAACTCGCGTGCTTCTTACTCTCTCTCCTTCATTTTGCTTTATATTCAGCTGTGTACTAACTCCTTCATATCATTGCATATTTGTTCAAAACTGCACACACAGCTGCTCTCCAAAGACAGCTGTGTCTCTCTAAAAGTTGCACAACCTGACTAAGCTGAAAACGTTAAGTTAATCTTTTCAAACTGAGTTTTTCTAAGTAACCGAGCTAAGTTTTCAAACCACCACTTTCCGCACCGCCAGCTGAGTTATTTACCCAGCTGACCCTCCCCAGCTGGATCAATAACTGAGCTCACCAACTCTTTGTTTTAACTTGAAAAAGTTTCGAAAAATCTACTTGGTGTATTCACCCCCCACCTCTACACCAAGTACCCAGCTCAGGGACCATCATGATTGGATACCAAAACCCATCTGACCCCAACCGAGTAGATGATCGCACAAGCCTAAGCATTTTTTAGCTCACCTGTTTGAGCTTATAGAGTTTCTTAGTTTACAGGTAGATTCGCTGAAGACAGCAGAAGACACATCTAAGCAGACAGCTTAAGAACTCAGCAGAGCAGACTCAGCAGAGCAAGACCAAGCAGAGTCAAAGATCCTGCAGTATCAAGACCCAGCTCAGTGACGGAAGCCTAGCTCAGTGTCAAAGACCCAGCTCAGTGTAAAAGACCCAGCTTAGTGTCTATGACACAGCTCAGGTCTAAAACACAGCTCAGGTCAGTGACACAGCTCAGGATGAAGACACAGCTCAGGTTGATGATACAGCACAGGTCTAAGACACAGCTCAGAAGTCAAGACACAGCAGAGTCCAAGCCGCTAAAGATACAGCAGAGACGCTTAACAGCTCGAAGATGAAGACCTTCTCCAAGACAAGATCCCGATGTCAAAAGATCTTATCTGACGCAGTCAGATCAGAGAAGAACTAGCTTCTGCGGATGCAGACCTACTTCGTAGGTAGAGGCCAAAAGTCAACAAGAGTAGGTAAGATTCAAACGGCTCTCTTCCAACGGCTAGTTTGAATCTTCACCTATATATATCTCTCCTCCACCATTGAAGAAGATGTTGGCGAGGAGGCTGGCAAGACGACTAAAGAAATAGAAGAAAACAGAAAAATGAACAACGATCTACAAAGCCAAATCTTTCTAGAACACCCAGCCAGTCAGCTGTGTTCTTAGTTGTTCACATATTCAGTCATAGGCAGAATAGATCAGAATAAATATCTTAAGCCTAGTTTAAACGAGTTCATCATACTCCTTGTTCTTCATTGTAAGAACTCGTTCATAGTTGGAAAACCATACCCAAACCCAAACCCAGAAAGGTTAGGTAAAGGTACGCTTGCTCGAAGCGTGTAATTCGAGTGGTTAGGTTCTTGATGCCGGAAACTGAAGGTGTAGGCTTGACAGTGCCCGCAAACTGTTGGAACACAGCTCGGGTTAGAGTTGTGAAGTTGCTTGGTACTTGGAAACCAAGTGGTAGTGGATTACCAGTGAATCTGGTCGTGTACTTAGGAGGGGTTACTCCGAACCACGTTAAAAATGCTTTGTTATTTATCGTTTTGTTTTATGCATGTTACTAACCCTCATGAGCATACATTTCAATCTGCATAAACTGACTAACCGAATAGTGAAACAGAGCTTTGCAATATAATTTAAAGCAACAGACGGACTTTCCAAAATCCCACCACATTCCGCACACAGCCAGCTGTGTTGATCAAGATGTCTTCCAGCTGGATCGAACACAGCCAGCTCACTCAAAAGAGTTTTAATTTGGATAAGTTTTTTTTAACCTTGGTGTATTCACCCCCCCTCTACACCAAGGTATCCGTCTTGGGACCAACAGTATGTTCCCAGTCGTTGTTTAGCTCTTCTAGGATCCATTCATCTATTCTTCTCCAGTTCATTGGCATCTGAGTCCTTTTCTTCGATGCTCTGATGTTAGCTGTTTTCTTCTTCTTATTCTTTCATTCAGCATCGAGCAAGCTTTCCTTCTTCTTCTGCTGCTCTTGAAAGCTCCTCATCTCTTGCTTTTGTTTATTTCCAAAGTTGCAGAGCCATTGAGTATCATTCATTTCTTCTGTCGTGGCTCCGCTAGCTTTGGCAAGAGGGATGATCATTTTGCTCCATTTTCCTCTCCGTCCAGCTGGTTCTTCTGCTTCCAGCTCAGCAACAACTTCATCAATCTCAGACTGCAGTACTTAGATTTCATCTTTAGCTACAGTTTTTCCTTTGCCTGCCCTTGATGTTTTTCTCTTGTCACTTCCTTTTTCTTTACTTTCCCCCTTTTTGGCATTAACAACAAGGGTGGAGGATAGGTTGACGATTGTCTCACTTAGCTGGGCCAGTGCTTTGTCAACTTCAGCAAGCTTGGTTATGTTATCTGCAGTGACGAGGTTGAGCTGTGCTGTGCTGGTATTTCCAGCTTTGAACTGAGTGTCCAGCTCTTTGTAGAGGTTGAACAGCTTTTGAATGTCAGTCCTATTGGAGAGCGTTTGTTGTTGTAGAGCTTGCAGCTGGCTGGATAAGTCACTGAAGCTGCTTTTCAGTGGAGCTTGAAGTCTTGAAATGATCTCAGGAACTCTCTTTTCTAGATGAGTTGACTGATCAATACGTTGAGAAGCGAGAGATTGCTTGAGATTCTGACTTGTGCTTTCTTGTAGATTCTGGGCAAATCTGTGGACTTCATCAATGGTCTGTCTATTGCAATGGACTTGCCATTCTACAGCTGTGATGCACAGAAGGGTGTCAATATTTGATTTGAGTCTATCATGGAATAGGATTTCCTCAACTTGTTTGGCTATTTCTTCCTTCATTGCATCAGAAAGCACGGCATCGGAATCCGTTTGGGTCCCGGATTCGACTTGGTTGGGTTTGACTGCCTCGATCTCGACCAGTGAGCGAGTGTCATTGGCAATTGGACTATGTGGAGCAGTATCTGCGGGCTCCACTGTAGTAGAAGTAGGCTCGTCTTCAATCACCATTGCCTCAGCTGTGTCGGCATGTACAGCTTCCTTGGCAGTCTCAACTGGAACAATCAAGCTGAGAGTGTGGAGGTAGGAGTTGGCTCTCGAGATTACCTCATCAGATGGTGATACTTCATCTTGCTTAGTCTTCTGGATGAGAGTTTGGATTAGCTCGTCTTGATGCAAGAAGACATCTTGAAGACTTCCAAATCTGAAGATCTCCTGAAAGCAGCTTCTTCGGCTTTGAGCTTGTTGAAGGAGTAGAGCTCCACAAGTTCCTCATTTGCGTACCAAGTAGTCATCTTGGTAGCAATGTAAAATTTGAAGTCGCTTACGGCGACTAATGCGGCGGGGAGCGAAACAAGAGACGGGTATTGTTGCAATGCGCTCTTTACTTCTTGAAGCCTGAGGTCATCGAACCTCATGATGGTGGCAGCACGTGCAACGGCTCTGGGACTGAGGATTTCAACTTCCTCAGAAATAGTGGGGCTTGAAGGCTCAGCTTGGTTTTCATCATCCAGCTGCGAAGGAGTATTAGCTGGACGGGGCTCTTTAGGTGAGCTGGGAAGATAAGAGAGTTCAACTTGGGAGTCAGCTGGCTGTGAAGACACTTCAGCCAACTGAATATCTGTCAGCTCTCTTAACGGAGATGGTTCTTTGAGGGGAGAGCTGGGTGCTGATATTTGGGTGTGAGAGAGTAGGTCGGTTTCAGATAATAGAGAATTGGGAGGGAAGTCTGAGATGGTTACCTGAGGATGAATTGGAAGAGGAGATTGTTGATGAGAAATTCCAGCTGATTTGTAGTCAGCTGGAGTGGATTATGAGAATGCTTGAAGAATTTGGCGAAGGGGAATAGCATCATCTGGGTCAGGGAGAGAGACCACTATTTGACGTTCTTCAACTTCTTGTGATGTTCTCACGAATTCCCTTCCATTGTCTGAGCTGGAGGATGATCCCTGAGCTGTCTCCTCAGTAACTGGTCTCCACTCAGTTTTCTTCTTTTGGACAGGGGAGGCTGTGGGAGTGGATTCCGATCCAGCTGGCTCAACAACTGGTTACTCTGCTGCCTCCTCAGCTGATTTGTTGGCTTCCTTGAATTTCAGCTTCTTCTTGGCAGGCGGAGATCCAGCTGGCTGTGTCTCCTCTGGTTGCTTCCTTTTTCTTGCTTGAGTGGGAGAGGCAGTCTGCTGCTTTGCCTCTTGTGCCCACTTCTTCCCTTCAGGGGCTGCCTTCTTCAACAAGTCAGTGAGCTGACTTGGCTTCTCGAACAGTATTCTGGACACAGAAAATTCTTCTGCGTTATGCCACTTGATTTGCCTTCCGGTAGAGTAGCTTTCTATTATGCACACTACATTGGTGCATAGATAGATTGTCTCTCTACAGCTGTACCGGGTGAAGCTGTCATCTTCAAAATGAATCTTTTTAGATTCTTTTTCCAATTTTCCCATGAAGTATGAGAACCAATCCACAGGGTCATTTCTGAGGATGGCTATCATTGGTTTCAGTTTGGGTATATTGATCTCTCCTTGAGATCCAGTGATACCGAGGATGCACTTCTGGGTGATATCCAGAAGTAACCTGTACTTGGGTTTGAGCAGGAGTTTAGACATGCTCGCCCTGTACGGTTCTGGCTTGAACAACATTTTATCCAGTTCGATCTGGATTTCTTCTTTGGTGTAAATATCTGGGAAGCGGTCCCCAAGAGTCTTCAGGCCGAACAACTTGTTCAACATCCGATTGATGTTGATGTCAACGTCTCACGGAGTTGTATGTCCAGTCTTCTCCTTGATTTGCAGAGAGATGTTGGAACGAAGTCGATCATCTCGGTTAGATATCTCTAAGAAGAACTCTGCTACTTCCCGGCGGAAGATATTCTTCGGTCTTGCAGTCGCCCACTGCAAAAGTCCGGCATTTTCGATGATATCCAGAACTTCCTGGAACTCTGAGTTCTGATAGTTCTTGAGAGTCAGGCAATTCTCAAAATGAAGCTTTGACATCAAGTTCTCAGTCTGGCTTGCTCCTGGTGTCGTCTTCTTTGGTACCATTATTTTCTTCTGTTGCAAGAGGTTTAGAGAATCGATGATACTTGGGGAGCGTATTAGCAAAAAGAAATAATCAATAGTCTGAGATAAGAATTTCAGATAAGTATAAGCGATAAAAAATATGGCGAAGATTTGCAAAATTTTGATGTATATATCAATTGCCCATTTTGATTAATGGTTGAGATCTTGGCAATTGTATTGAAGATCTGCGGCTGAGAGAGATTTGCGCAACACATCCTATGACGTGTGAATATTGATTGTAGGTCACTCGCGCGTGAGGGAGTCGAAACGTTCTAATTTCTGACTCAGTTCTCTCGAGCTACAGTATTCTGCATGCTTTTCATTAAATGCGATGTAATGGATTGCTTGCAGAATAATCCATTTAAGGAATGTTTGGATGTTTGAATTAAATTCAAATAATTTTATCCTTACATAGCATATTACAACAAGAAATATAATAAACAAAATATGCAAACCCGTCAGCTGATCATTGTAGTCAGCTGATACCACTGCTGTATTCTCTTCTGCTAGATTGAAGGTTCTCCTCAGCTGAGTATCTTGGTGATTAGCTTGAAGCTTCTTCAGCTGAGTTCCCTTTAGCTCTTCGATTGTTGTCCAGCTGAGCTTTATTTTTTTTTAGCTGGATAATCCTTCTGATCTGAGCTTTTGGGATCCATCTGGGTTTGTTCCCCCTCAGTTGGATGAACTTTTCTTTTCTTCGGATTGAAAAGTACGTAATTCACACCATCTTGACTTAGATTTCAGCAAATGTCCTTTTGTGTGAATTTTCCCAACAATGGATTTCTTCAGAGGTTGAGAAATCTCATGGATGATGTCAGCAGGTTAGGGGATCATCCTGATTGCTCTGCTGGATCAGTTTTCCCTCCAGTTGATGACTCCAGCTGAGTCTATCTTGGTGAGTGCACCCTGCTGGGTATTCTGCTTGATTTTGCTGATTCTTTCCAGCTGTGTAGAGTATCCCCTCGATTTGATAGTAGGTGGCTTTTTCTTCAGTTGCATCCTACTTCCTTTTAATGAACGGATTTTCTCACCATCGGCTCATTTCTTTGAAGAGGTCTCAGATTGTATAGCAGGTAGTCAGCTGTTCCAAATCCAGCTGATTCATATGCTGCTTCTTTATTCTTTTCTTGAGACCATTGTGCTCAGCTGTATGACTGGTTGCATCTTCCGTTATGCATCCAGCTGTCTTTATTTCACAGCTGGTCCCAGTCAGCTAGTTGGGTTTCTTCATTTTCTTTGCTTCTTGATGGTCCTTCCAGGTTGAGCTGATTGAGCTTCTTCTTTTGATTGCGCTCTGAAGTCTGTCTCTATTGCCTTGGGAGTCAGTTTTATTTCATTCATCTGGCTGGATGATTCTTCTTCATGTGACCCCCAGATCAATTTTGTTGGTTGTAGCCCTTGGACATTCTTCTAACCATTCATCAGATATTGTGATGACTTTGGTAGTTGTCTCTCATGGTGTCATATATTCTGAGTATGAGACGTTCCAAATCGTCAATCAGCCTTTCTGTACTTCTCAACTCCTGGTGGCTTGAGACGATTGCATCACAGTCCATCCGGTTTGCTGCTGAGTGAAATTCCTCTCTCCAGTGCTCCAAGATACTTTGATATCTTGTTCTTCGTACCCCCAAGTCATGGAGATAATTCCTATAACATTCGCATCTTGGACAAATGTCTGGATTCATGATTTCTCAAGGGCTCCTCTATTGAGAGATTCCTGCACAAGGAAGATTTCACGACAGTATGCAATATAATGATTAAAAAAATTTGAAACAAGAAGGATTTGTTCAGGTGACCACTATCAGCAATGAAATGCTGACTTGACAGATACAGTGATCTTTTGAACCACTGCTCTGATACCAACTGTTGGTCCCAAGACGGATACCTTGGTGTAGAGGGGGGGTGAATACACCAAGGTTTAAAAACTTTTCCAAGTTAAAACTCTTTTCAGAGAGCTGGCTGTGTTCGATCTAGCTGGATGGTGGATTTGGAAACTCCGTCTGTTGCTTCAAATTATATTGCAAAGCTCTGTTTCACTTTTCAGTTAGTCAGTTTATGCAGCTTGAAATAATGCTCATGAGGGGTTAGCAAAATGCATAAAACAAAACAGTAAAGAACAAAGCAATTTTAACGTGGTTTGGAGTAACACCTTCTACGTCCACGACCAGGTTCACTGGTAATTCATTACCACTTGGTTTTCAAGTACCAAGCAACTTCACAACTCTAACCCGAGCTGTGTTCCAACAGTTTGCGGGCACTGTTAAGCCTACACCTTCAGTTTCCGGGTACTGAAGAACCTATCCACTCGAATTACACGCTTCGAGCAAGCGTACCTTTACCTAACCTTTCTGGGTTTGGGTTTGGGTATGGGGTTTCCAACTGTGAACGAGTTCTTACAATGAAGAACAAGGAGTATGATGAACTCGTTCAATCTAGGCTTAAGATGTTTATATTCTGATCTATTCTGCCTAAGACTGAATGTGTGAACAACTAAGAACACAGCTGACTGGCTGGGTGTTCTTGAAAGATATAGCTTTGAAGATTGTTGTTCATTTTTTTTTGTTTTGCTCTTTTATTGCTTCAGTCATCTATTTCTTCACCAGTCCTCTTTCTTCAATGGAGGAGGAGAGATATATATAGGTGGAGATCCAAACTAGCCGTTGGAAGAGAGCCGTTTGAATCTTACCTATTCTTGTTGACTTCTGGCCTTTACCTACGAAGTAGGTCTGCATCTGCAAAGGCTAGTTCTTCTCTTATTTGACTGCGTCAGACAAGATCTTTTGACATCGGGATCTTGTCTTGGAGAAGGTCTTTGTCTTCGAGCTGCTTAGCGTCTCTGCTGTATCTTTAGCTTTTAGGACTCTACTGTGTCTTGACTCTGAGCTGTGTCTTAGACCTGTTCTGTATCATCAACCTGAGCTGTGTCTTTAACTTGAGTTGTGTCACTGACCTGAGCTGTGTTTTAGACCTGAGCTGTGTCATCGACACTAAGCTGGGTCTTTTACACTGAGCTAGGTCTTTGATACTGAGCTGGGTTTCCGTCACTGAGCTGGGTCTTGATACTGCAGGATCTTTGACTCTGCTTGGTCTTGCTCTGCTGAGTCTGCTCTGCTGAGTTCTTAAGCTGTCTGCTTAGCTGTGTCTTCTGCTGTCTTCATCTATCTTCAGCGATTCTACCTGTAAACTAAGAAACTTTATAAGCTCAAACAGGTGAGCTGAAAAACGCTTAGGTTTGTGCAATCATCTACTCGGTTGAGGTCAGTTGGGTTTTGGTATCCAATCAAAACTCTTATTAATTTTCCCAACACAATTGAGACAATATTGTGTCAATATTGTTGACTCGGTATACCCCAAGGATGACTAGTTCAAGGCATCGCGTCCACTTGGCCGCCAGTATACTCGATGATATTGACTATGGAAGGTTCAAGGTCACAAGCCACCTATCCAAATGCAATAGAGTCTCTTGAGGACTGAGCTAAGTGTCTGCATACATTTGCATATGGCTTTCTCACTCATGTGGGGGATTGTTGGAAAATTGGTTTTGAATAATCAATTATTGGATAATATTTATTTTGTGGAAATAAATATTGGATGTTAATCTATGTATCGAGTAGATGAACGTGACATACTCGAAGTCTCAAAACCGATTTCCGGTGAGTGAGATATTGTATGCCGTAGTTGGGTGTTGGTGTAGGGAAATTACGCTTTCCAATTATAATAAGCTGGAGCCCAATTCGTTTGGCCTAGCAGGTGTGTGTGTTTCAGATAGAGCTATCCGTTTGACCAAACATATGGTTCAGTTTGTTTGCAACAACCACAATTAAGTTTCAAAGAACCGATACCGACAAAATTGATGAGCCTTGATTGTGGTCAAGGTGTAACACCCGTGTGATTAATGGCTCTTCGTAGTGTAACCTATGTAACTGCCATATTGGATAGTTATTACACTTTATTGTGTATTAATCCCTCCATGTTGATTTAGCGTATAAATAGATGCATTTCTCATTTGCATTGTACACTAGAAAGTATAAATCATTCTTTCATTGCATACGAGATAGCATAGTTCTTTGTATCATTGCTCAGATCTCGTCCTTGTTCAGTTCGTCGGAGCTTGCCGGATTGTGGTGCTACATCCGTCGAGACGAAGTCGTTTCACCTTTGGGGACGAACCGCCAATCCGAGAGCACTACCGGGGCGTTCTTCATCTTGCGGGGAGAAGGATTCCTTCGACTCGACTTATTCAAGAGTTTGATCTATATTTTCTATATTTCAATACGTATATTCTTGTAATTCTTATCTTTTATCTCTAGTCCAAATTTATATTTTTGTTTGTTCATATTTCCCTTATAATTGTTCACGAAATGTATATCCAGTTCTAGCATGCGAGTAAAAACATGTGCAGCACCATTAGCATCTCTTTATCCAATCCCAGCCATCGAAATGGTGTAAATTTTAACTGTAGCTTCTCATGTAAGCCTAAAAACTTGCCGCCCCTACCATTTTTAAGCTCATAAATAGAGATTTTTTTTAACAAGTAAAATCGCCCATTCCATTTCGATTATGGAAATTAAATTCTCATATTGGAGTGTTTTTACAATTTTTTGTCTTTTGTGTTTTATTTTTTGAAAGTTCATAATTGTTTTGATTATATTCTATTCATATTGCAGCATATTTCTTTAGTAGTTATTTTAATCCATATATATTATTAAAATGAATTCGCATTCGAGGCTTTCCCTTAATTTTAGGTCCTACATGGCGCAACCACCATTAGATATTCTTATTTATCTTAAATCTCATTTTAATTATATTTATTCAATATATTCTATTATTTAATGTTTACATTAGAGGTGCCCGCGGTTCGGTTTGGTTCCGGAACTGGAACCGAACCACCTATTACTTCGGTTTCGGTTCCAAATCAGAACTGCGGATTTCGGTTCCATTCGGTTCCGCGGTTCTTGTGGTTACAAACCGGAACCGCATGTTTCAAGGTAATAATTTTTATTTATTTTGTTTTTATTTTGCTATTTTTTCTTGTTTAACTGTATTTTTATGCATCCTGATGTAACATTTAAGTGAAATAAATATGAATTGCAATATAAATATAGATAAAAACTTAAAAAAATAAAAAAATTAGGATGAACCGGCGGTTTGGGACCGAAACCAAACCGAAACCAGCTGTTCTCAGTTCCATAGATTTGGAACCGGAACCGAACCGCCGTCGATGCGGTTCTCAAACCAAAACCGACGGTTTGGTTTCGGTTCCGGAACCGTCGGTTTCGATTCCGTTCCAATTCGGTTCCGGAACCGTCGGTTTCGATTCCGTTCCAATTCGGTTCCGGTGGTTCCGATTCCTTTGGTCACCTCTAGACTTTACATTCTCAAAATTTTCATAATTAAATATGGAATTAAAATATTCCCTTTAGATCACATTAGACTATTCGAATAATTGCCAAATTAATTATTAATTGAATTGCTCCAAATCAATTCAAATACAATAATGTATTAATTAATCTATCTATCTATCTAATCTATCTATATTTATATATATTTTCTTATCCCATATTGTTTTTCAACAACACTCCATTCTTGGAGATCCTTTATAAATACTCAAAATCAATATGTATTTTCTCATCATGACAATTGTTTGCACAATCAATTTAATTTGACCAATTAATATTTATTTGGTCAAATAAATAGTTTTATTTTTTTATTGAAAATTTTAATTTGGCAAATTATTAACATGTCAATAATAATTTGTTAATTTAACAAATTATTAAGTTCGCCAATATAGAAGAAAATATATAATTTTATTTCTTTTTCCAAATATTTGAGCAAAATAGTAGAAAATATTTGCCAATTTGTTTTAAAATGTAAATTTCAAAAATTTTAAACTCGGTGAACTTTAATTTAACGTCATAGAAGTAACTTTAATTGCACATTCAAATATGATTTTTAATTACTATTTTTCAAACTCTTGAATTTCTTATCGAATTTTTAATAGTAGTTCTTAATGATTGGAGAATATGTATAAAATAATTAGATATAACGCGTATTTTATCAATACATAATATGTACTTATTTAATTTGAATAAATAATAATCTGCTCATGCCAAAATAATTGATAATAGTTTTAAAATATTTATATTATTTTAGTAATTAGCAAAATATTAAAAATTTTCTCGAAATCCATGAAAATAAAATAAACACATCTATAATTTTATTTATAATTTAAATTAAACTAAGATTATTATAATTTAATAAGTATAATTATTAAATCTTAACAAAACGTTTTACCCCAAAACATTTCCCTACAATTAGAGGTGTTCACCCGACCCGGAACCGCCAGTTCCAGCTCAGAACCGGAACCGTGGTCAACGGTTTCCGGCCCGGAACCGCGGTCAACGGGCCGGTTCCGACCCGGAACCGTGTTCGGGATGGGCCGGTTCCGGTTCCAAGGGCTAGGAACCGTGAACCGGCGGTTCCACTTTTTTTTTTTAATATGTTTTGTGTTATCCATGTTAATTATATCCTAAAACAAGCAATAATGACAATTAGAATGCTAAATGGAATGAAAAAATGTCAAAAAAAAAGGTTCGAGGTTGAACCGGCGGTTCCGGTTCGGAACCGCCGAACCGCCGGTTCAACCGCCTAGGATTTTGCACCCATTTCAAATTCAAAATGGATGGCTAGGATTTCATCTTGTGATCCAATGGCTATGATTCAAAGTTTTCCCCCTCATTTCCTCCCACTTTCAACTATAAATACCCCCATACCCACAACCATTTCTTCACACCAATTACTCTCTTCTCTTCTCTTACTCTCTTCTCTTACTCTCTAAGTTATTCATTCTTTTCAGTTTTCATTGTTCAATTTTCTAGCTCTTACTCTTTTAGTCTCTTAGTAGTTATAGCAAAAATGTCTTCCTCCAACCCTCGTAAGGGTAAGGAAAAGGCAGTCGAAAATATTCATGGTACTCATGGTAGTAGTAACCCTCTGATAGTACCGGCCTCATCCTGGGCCCGACCTAAGGCTAATGGGGCCTGTATATTAAAGCTCGGCCCACAGAGTTCAGCCCAAACAAAGTCAACATCTGCCTTGAAGACCAAGTAACGAAACCCTACTTTGGAAGAAGATAGAGTTCTACTATGAATGGGAATCGGATATGTATGTATTAAGAAACTAGATATGTAAAAGGAGTCCGATCCCTAGAAGGATTAGGGCTTAATCCAAGGCTTATAAATAGATACAAGATTAGAGGTGTAAGAATTCAATACTCATTGTACTCTCAGGCATAATAAAAGCTCTCTATATTCTCTCCCGTGGACGTAGATCACATCGATCGAACCACGTAAATCCTTGTTTCATCGTGTTATTATCTCTTTTAGCTACTTTCGCAAACCCTAGATTTATCATTGGCGCCGTCTGTGGGAATCGAAAATCGACGGTCCTGTGGTAGCTGATCAACGATGGTAACACGATCACAAAGCATGCGGGAAGCCCAAAACCAACAGGGGAATACCAACGAAGCAGAAAGTCACCCCATAAGGAGGGGTATTCGCCAGAAACGCAAGTCGGTTCCAAAAGAGGGGCACAACAATGACCCAATAGAAGAAAATCCCTACGAAGAGATGCCCAAGCTAGAGGACATCCCTCAGAGAGATCCACCGCAAAACCAGCGTAGGAGGGTACATAACGGACAGTCCTTTGGAACGGGTGATACTCCTGAAGGGTACGTCGAAGAAATCAACGACGAGTCAGAACCGAAGGAATCCGAGTCGAAGGGTCATGATCTCCCCGGAGACTTCGACCTTGCCACCACCTACGCCGCCACGGAATTCGCTAAAGCACATAAGGAGAAGTTCAAGCGCTTCCTTGCAGCAGCTCGGAAATCCTCAATACCCGAGGCTAGAGAGAGTTCAACACGGAATTCCCAACCTAAAGCTCCTCGCTACACCGAGAGGCAGGAACCTGAGCTAAGGGAGAAGCACGACCCCCGGCGGGGTTCAGTTCGACGTCAGAGTCCAAGCCCGCAGCGGAGTCCCAGGCGACATCATGTCCAAAGGCGACCTCGGAGCCCCAGAAGAAGCCGAAGTCCGAGCTATAGCGAGAGTCGCAGTCCCCCAAGGAACCAACACCGACGTGAAAAGGAACCAGCTCGACTTGTCAGCCCGTTCACCGACGAGCTGCTTGACACCAAACTCCCCACGGTGTACAAATTGCCAAACATTCCGGCCTACAATGGGCTAGATGACCCCCTTAACTTCTTAACGCGTTTCAGGTACAGCATGCACAACCAGGGCCTTAGAGAGGAACACATGTGCAAGCTATTCCCCGAGATGCTAATCGATTATGCTCGAGCTTGGTTTGACAGCCTCCCAACTGACAGCGTGGGGTCCTGGACCTATTTGGAAAAAGTCTTTAAGCAAAGATTCCATACTAAGGTTCAGGCTCGCCGAGACACAGCCTACCTCCTATCGGTGAAGCAAAAGGACAAAGAATCTATAAGGGAGTACGCTTTCAGATTCATGCAGGAAAGCTTGAAGGTCGATAAAATCGACGATGTCTTCCTCATCTCGGCCTTCCGAAATGGGGTTGCTCCCTGGTCCCTGAACCAAGAGCTCGCTAAACAGAAACCTGAGACAGCCTAGGAAATGTGGAGGATTATACACCAGTTCGCTGATGGCCAAGATGCGGACCGATTGAAGCGGGAAGAGACCAAGAAGAAGAGAACTGAAGGGGATCGAGGTCGGAATGATCGTGATCGGAGAAGTGCTCACGAGCACCTTTAAATAGGACCTATCCAGTCCCGGTTCGGGTCAGGACCTATCCAGTCCCGGCTTGGACCTCGGGTGGGACCAGAGCCGTCCCAACGACCTCTTTTTGTGAAAACGAATGCCGAGATCTTCGCACTCCACGAGGACTGGTTCACTAAACCACGTCCTATGTCAGGGTCTAAACCTCGGGACATAAACAAACACTACTCTTTCCATGATGACCAGGGGCACCACACGAAGGACTGCCGCGACCTCGCGGAACAGATAGAGAGCCCAGGAGGGAGCTCTGAAGAAATATGAAGCCCGGGAGAAGAAAAACATAAAAGGAAAACGGAAAGGAGGACAGGGTCGCTGTGCTCCAAACAATAAGCGAGCTAAGGTCGATCACGACGAGGAGGATGACGACCCTCAGTACGACGCACCATAGTACGACGGAGTGGTCACCACCATCACCGGACTACCCACAGGCATGACAAAAACTAAGTTGAAGGCAGAAGCTCGCAGACCACCAGTCCCATCGGGTGAGAAGCAAACGAAGAAGAGGTTCAAGAAGGGAGAAACAGTCACATTCTCTGAGGATGATCCTGTACCAACAGCTACACCACACAATGACGCCCTGGTGATACAGGTCGGAGTGGCCAACAAGATGGTCCATCGCGTATTCATCGATGGTGGGGCCAGCGTGAGCATCATCTTCCAACACTGCTTGGATAGAATGGGCCTCGACCCGGCTCGGGTGAACTCCACGCCCCTGCCCCTCAAGAGCTTTACACAGCACGAGACGCGACCTGAAGGGACCATTGCGCTTGATGTTGCCATCGGTAGCCCGCCGACCAGCGTCAATAAGTTGATTCAGTTCTACGTGGTTAAAGCGAACTCCCCCTACAACATCATACTAGGGCGGGATTGGCTAAATGCAGTCAGAGCTGTCATTTCGCCCTACCACTTGCTGTTGAAGATCCCGACCTCGGCTGGAATCCTTACTGTCCGAGGTGACCAGATAAAGGCCAATGAGTGCATGCAGGTTGCTCTCCGAGGTCAACCACAAGCATAGCAATCAAAGTATCCCAAGGAGCCGGAAGAAACGACGTCGATCTCAGACACCTCGGCGGATCAAGTTCCCTTATCCGAAACAGATCCAGCAAAAGTCGTCAAGGTCGGTTTTGCAGGGGGGCCTCAAACTCGCATGCAGGTAATCCAGCTCCTTAGGGAATATCATGACGTCTTCGCCTGGTCTCTAACAGACATGACGGGGGTGTCATCGGAAATCATTACGCATAAGCTTAACATTAACCCGAACTCAACCCCGGTCAAGCAGAAACGGCGATCATTTGCTGCCGAACGAAACCAAGTTATCTACCACGAGGTGCAGCAATGGTTGAAAGCTGGACTTTTGTTTGAAGTCAAGTACCCAATTTGGCTATCTAATCCAGTAGTGGTAAAGAAAGCAGAAGGAGAATTGAGAATGTGTGTAGATTACACCGACCTCAATAAAGCTTGCCCAAAGGACTGCTATCATCTCCCCAACATCGATGAAAAGATCGAATCCTTAGTGGGACACGAAGTATTCTGCTTTCTCGATCTCTACAAAGGATACTATCAGGTTCTAATGGATGAAGGAGATGCGATCATGATAGCTTTTGCAACAAGCTTCGGTGTCTTTGCATTCAAATATATGCCCTTCGGGTTAAAGAATGCCGGAGCAACATACCAGCGAATGGTCGATTTCCTCTTCCGAGATCACATCGACAAGGTAGTCGAAGTATATGTAGACGACATTGTCGTCAAGAGTAAAGAAAAGGCTTCAGCAGTGAGCGACCTACGAACTACGCTTAACATACTAAGACAGGCGAACCTCAAGCTGAACCCAAAGAAGTGCACTTTCAACGTGCGATCTGGAAAATTCTTAGGGTGCTGGATCTCGTCAGAAGGTCTCAAAGCCAACCCGCTGAAGGTTAGAGCCGTGCAAGAGATGAAGGTACCCCGAACTATCCGCGACGTGCATAGATTGACATGATGCATAACCGCGCTAAGTCGTTTCCTCTCCAAGGCTGCCGAGAAACAGCTCCCATTCTTCAAAATTCTCAAGAAGGCACCGGAATTTGGATGGGGACGAGAGCACGAGCTACCCTTTGAGGAGCTCAAGCGCCACCTCGGGGACTTACCAACCTTGTCAGTCTCCCAAAAGGAAGAACCCCTCTCTCTGTACCTCGCAGCATCGGAGGAAGCAATAAGTGCAGTGTTGATCCGAGACGAAGGAGATCGGCAGCTACCGGTGTACTACGTCAGCTGAAATCTAAAAGACCCAGAGACAAGGTATCAGCCTCTCGAGAAGGTCGCTCTAGCCCTGATAAATGCAGCTCGGCGCCTAAAACCCTACTTCCAAGCTCACCCAATACAAGTTTTGGTCGATCTACCACTTCGGCAAGTTCTCACTAAGCCGGAAGCTTCAGAAAGGATCGCGAAATGAGCAGTCGAGCTTGGGGAGCATTCTATATCGTTCGGTCCCCGCCGAGCTATAAAAGGGCAAGCTTTGGCAGACTTCCTCGTAGAAGCTCAAAGAAATGACCTCGAGGAACCAAAAGAGATCAAAGACAAAACCGAACTCCAAAAAATCCCAGAGAAAACACCCCCGGACTGCTGGGAGATGTACGTAGATGGAGCTTCGGTAAGGAAATGAAGTGGAGCTGGCATACTCCTTATCAGCCCGGAGAAAAAGGAGTTGACATACTCACTGCGATTCGAGTTTCCCACTACGAACAACGAAGTGGAATATGAAGCCCTTATTGCCGGACTGTGTCTCGCCCAAACTCTTCAGGTACGAGCTGTCAAAGTCCACTGTGATTCCCAAGTTGTAGTCAACCATGTGCTGGGGAGGTACGAGGTGAAAAGTGAGAAGCTGAAGAAATACCTGGAGAAGGTAAAGCTCCTAGAACAATCCTTCCAGTTCTTTAAAATAGTTCGCATTTCCCGAAGCCAAAATACCCGAGCTGACGAGCTAAGCAAGCTGGCAAACTCCCCAACTAGCTCGACGCTAGTAGAAGAAGTCCGAAACAGGAGTATAGAAGAGGCAGAAGTCAATGCGATCATAGAGGACGACCCAAATTGGATGACCCCCCTAATAAGATGTTTGGAGAGCGGTGAAGTGCCCGAGGACAAGACGAAGGCTAGGAAAATTCTAGCTAGATCCACGCAGTACGTCCTCGAGGGAGGGATCCTCTATCAAAAGTCATATTTACAGCCCCTCCTAAGATGTGTTGGACCAAGGGAGGCAGACTACATATTAAATGAGGTGCACATAGGATCGTGTGGAAGCCACATTGGAGCTCGGATGCTAGCTCAGAAGATCATGCGATGGGGGTACTATTGGCCAACAATGGCAAAAGATGCGGAAGAATTCGTGAAAAAGTGCCTGAAATGCCAGCTACATACCAGAGTGACGAGACTACCCCAGACCGACCTCTCTACTATGCAAAGCCCGTGGCCATTTATGGAGTGGGGCATTGACATCGTAGGACCTTTCTACCCGGTACCTAAGCAAAAACGGTTTCTAATAGTTGCCGTCGACTACTTCACCAAGTGGGTCGAAGCTGAACCTTCCACAAAAGTCACAAGTGAGAAAGCCATTGACTTCGTCTGGAAAAACATCGTGTGCCGGTTCGGAGTACCAAGAGTCCTCATCTCAGATAATGGAACGCAATTTACGAGCAGAGAATTCTGAGAATTTTGTGAAGGACTCAATATCCAGCAAAATTTCACCTCGGTCAACCGACCTCAAACTAATGGCCAGACCGAGGTCACCAACAGGACAATAGTGAACGGACTCAAGGCCCGCCTAGAGAAGGAGAAAACGGAGTGGATCTACAATCTCCAAAACGTCATGTGGTCATACCGGACTACATCCCGAACTCCAACGGGAGAAACCCCGTACCGTTTAGTATACGGGTCAGAAGCAGTCATACCTGTCGAGATCGGAGCACCCAGCCCCCGCACTATCAATTTCTCCGCCGAAGCTAACGAAGAACAGCGCCGAACCGACCTGGACTTATTGGAGGAAAAAAGGGAATAAGCCAGCATAAAAGAAGCTTGGTACAAACAGCAGATGGCTCGGTATTACAACCAAAGGGTTAAACCCCAAAAGTTCCAGGTCGGTGATCTAGTGCTTCGAAACAATGAGATAAGCCTTTCAGAGAAGCTCGGTAAGCTCGAAGCCACGTGGGAAGGGCCCTACAGAGTACACGAAGTCCTCGGCAAAGGAGCTTACAAAATCACCCCTATCTTTCGGACGAGCTAATACCCAGAACGTGGCACATCGCCCATCTAAAGAGATTCTTCGTATAAGAAGCAAGGTCTTGCATATAGAGTCTTAGGTTTTCTTTTCGTCCTTAATGTTTTTAACGAGCTCGTCAAAACTCTTTTTTTTTGTTTTGGTCTTTTTTTTAATGAAATTTCTTTTTCATCTTGCATCTTGTGTCTTTTGATTTGCTTATACGAAGTATCCATAATATCAAAAATCCATGGAGTAATAATATCCTATAATGCGCAAAGGAAACCCTTTCCGAGGTCCGAGCTCGTCTCCCTCCAAAAAGGAAGATCCCACGAGGTCCGAGTCAAACTCCCTCCTAAGGATAATTAGTTCTCAACTGGGGTCGGAACCACGTTCCCCCGGGAGAAAAAGATACGAGGTCCGAACCATGGTTCCCTTGTCAACACAAAGAGGTCCGAGTTCAACTCCTTCAAAGATGCATCGTGCAAATAAACCAAGGAAGCAATCTTCACAAAGGACAGGAAGTTCAATAACCAAATATATATATATCTTTATTTCTAACTATTTAAAACAGTTTGTGTGTACATAAATTACAGGCAGAATTGAGCTAATCTATGGGGGGGATGTTTCTTGCTAAAGCTAAGCCAATCTTCCTCAAATGAGGAAGGCCCCAAGAGATCATCAATCAAAATTCGGCCTCGTCCCCGACCTCGACTTCTTCCAGTAGAAAAACTCCGACCTCGCGGCGTCGCCGAACCTCGCCCAACAGCTCGGCTAACTCGGCTCGGGCCAACCTGATGCCCCCGCGAAGCCGTTTTCACCTCGCGGGCAGGCATCGTCCGAGAAGAAGACGGAATGGCCGCAGCCGCGCCATTGGCCAGGAACGCACGTATCTTAGGTCGGCGGTCTAATATACACTTATACCTGCTCGCACTCTCTTTCAGCACGTCAAAAGCACCTTGAAGTCCAAAAGACTCGGGGCCGAGTGCTTCCTTCAGCTCGAGATACTGCTCCAAGTCTTCTTTCGTCTTTAATTCCGCCTCGGATATGGTAATACCACCGCCGCGACAGATAATATCTTCATACTCGGCATGCTCCTCGGCGATCTTCTCATAATCCTTGGGAACGCGGCCAGCTCGACCTCGGGCAACTTCCAACTCTTCCTCAGCCTGAAGAAGCTTAGCCTGAAGCAAGTCAGTACTTTCTTGAAAAGCGAGCCGCTTGACCTCAACCTCCTCACACAGCGCCTCGAACTTCATCTGCCAATCCTTCAGCTCGGCTTCTTGGGATTTCAACAGAGTACACTTTTGGCTGAAAAGCTCCTCAGCCCGGCGGCATTTCTCCCTCCATTGTTGAGCTATGGATCGTTGTTTTAGCAGATCTTGTGAAAGGAGAGCTATTTGAATACGTAAAGAAGAAACATCGACAGAATCCAAAGTCTACACGCAGGAAAACAAATCCATTGATTTAAGGATGCTAAGTACAAAAATACCATGTACAAAAAAAAGGAAAAAAAAAAGAAAAAAAAAACTAAACATCGTCGACCTTCTTATTTTGAGAAGGTGGCTGCTCGGAGGAGGACCCTGCCAAACCCTCAACACCTGAAGTCTTGGGATCCCCCGGACTACGAGAGGGGGATCGGATCTTTCTCAGCCACGCTTTCCCGTCCCTCTTCCTCTTCCTTGCCTTCTTCTTCGGCCTCATCAGGAAGAGAGTCGAAGACCGCGTCCAGGGTGGAGTCCCGATCTGTCGGGCAGGCGGCAATCTGCTCGGCAGATAGCAGCACAGACGAGCTGGCGAGGTCGTCCAGGATAGGTAGCTGGTTGAGGTGATCTCGGATCACGCTGGCATACCGGGAAAGGAGAGCTGCGTCCTCTAAGCGCTCGTAACCATACTTGGAAGCATCCAAGTCGGGAAATTCTCTAGCAGCCTCCTCCAAAGCGTCCAAGGCGTAGTTCCCATTGATAAGCCCAGCCAACTCATTGGCCAAGCCGGAGAAACTCTCCGACAATAGGAGCCTCTTGGTAAAGGCCCGAAAGACCTCGCCTTGACCAGCTGCCAACTTGGCATCCCTATCTTTAGCTGCACTCAGCTCGGCCTCAAACCTTTTCTGGGCTTTCTCAGCCTCCACCTCGGCCTTAGCAAGCTGAGCAGCCAGCTCGGACTTGACAGTCTTCACCTCTTCTTTGGCCTTGACCAGCTCCCCCTCGGCTTTATCCAGCCTAGCCCTGGCCAAGGTCAGCCTATCGGAGTACTGACTCTTCTCGTCCTCATGCCGAGCCGACATCTGCATGACTCTATTTTCTACCCATCTCATCACCCTACCGAGGCTCTACAAAAAAAAACCGAGTTAAACAAAAGAGAAGCATAGGGCAGAAATACCGGAAGATAAGAAACGAAAGTAATAAATCTTTACCTCAGGAAAAGGAATATCCTCCAGCCTCATTGAATGAGCTACCGGGCTCCCATCACCACCCGAGACCTCGATGATATCCTGAACTTTAGATTTTTTATGAGGACTGGCGGTAGGAGAGCGAACATCAGATGAGGAAGCAGATCGGCCTGACGATCTCGGCCTCTTACTCCCTCGAGCTGCGGCCTTGGCATCGACTCTCTTTATCTTCTCGAACTTCACTGCAATACAAAGCATGAGACGAGTTAGGATGATTAATAAACAAAAACATCACAATCCTAATAGCACTAGCGGGGTCTCACCCGTTGCAGGATCCACCATCCTCTGGGGATCAAACGGGCTCAACCCCGCCTCAGCTAAGGAATCTTCGTCATACTTCCCCTTGAAGGGGCCACAATTCCTCATTGCTTTAACAGCAGCCTCCAGATCCTTATCCACCTCGCCTCCCACCCATGTAAAAGGCTTACCTACCCTCCACATATGCTCGACTAAACTATCATGTCGACAAAAAAAATATTTCGAATACCATTTTTCTACTTTATTCTGAGTTCGACCCTTGAACTCAGTACGGGCAGCGGCATAGTACCAGTCCGCCGATTTTTTGAAGACGAAGAGCTCGTGAATGAGCTCGGCTGATAATTGGTAACCCTCACGAGTCGCTGCCACGCCCAAATCAGTAAATTGCCTAAAAGAATTAGGCATTATCTGCCTCAAAGCTAAACCAAGTTTCTTCTGGAGCTGGGCAAACGGCTCAGGGAGGGGTAGACGAAGACCGGAGTGCAAACTGTCCTCATAAACGGTAACAAACCCCATCAGAGGCGAACACGCCCTATCCTCCGAACGAGGTTCTATCAGGTCGACATTAGAAGGGAAATTATATGACCGGGCGAGGAACTTTATCCTAGACTCGTCTAAGGTTGAGGGGTAATCGGCCACTTT
Organism: Agastache rugosa; assembly: GCA_031470985.1. Classification (NCBI taxonomy): domain Eukaryota; kingdom Viridiplantae; phylum Streptophyta; class Magnoliopsida; order Lamiales; family Lamiaceae; genus Agastache; species Agastache rugosa. The sequence continues at coordinate 37,973,747 of CM062604.1, forward strand.
CCCCTCAACACACCGGGGCACTATCAAAGTTTCAACGGAAATGGAGGATCCTAGTGAAAAAATCCTAAAATCGACACTGCTATCGACAGCACTCCCCAACGGAGAACCACTAACCCTCGTAGATTGAGAATGGGAAGCCATACTTACTTGTTAAATAGAAGATAAACGATCCGGCGGGTGATTTGCAGTTGTAAACAGAGGACCCAACGGAGAGAAAATCAGCGGCACGACGGTATGGTAAGAAGCGAAAGTCGGGACCAAAGCAGTAAATCGGGGATTTTGGGGAAGAAGGAAAATTTTCTGCACAAGAGATTTTTCTGCTAATGATGGCGGATGTGAAATAATGTGATAGGGGGAGAAACGTTTCAGCTTCTATGGATATACATTTGAATCCCGCCGTTACATATGACACACGTGTGAATGTGGGCCCGCCTTTCTCGGAATATGAACCGTCCCTCAACAAAATTCAAACGGCCCACTACTTTCCCCGCCTTCTAAATCGGGTATGGGCCGTGTCTACTAACCTACCGACACAAACATAACAAAGCCGCTGATACTCCTGCTACTTCAACTCGGAACATAAGATCGGTAATTCAGCTTGTATAGGTGCTTTGCGCGATCAATCACCTCGGCAATTAGACCTCGTAGTCTGCGTCTACATGTCTTCTTTCTTTTTTTTTGGGGGGGATGTGATAGTACCGGCCTCATCCTGGGCCCGACCTAAGGCTAATGGGGCATGTATATTAAAGCTCGACCCACAGAGTTCGGCCCAAACAAAGTCAACATCTGCCTTGAAGACCAAGTAACGAAACCCTACTTTGGAAGAAGATAGAGTTCTACTATGAATGGGAATCGGATATGCATGTATTAAGAAACTAGATATGTAAAAGGAGTCTGATCCCTAGAAGGATTAGGGCTTAATCCAATACTTATAAATAGATGCAAGATTAGAGGTGTAAGAATTCAATACTCATTGTACTCTCAAGCATAATAAAAGCTCTCTATATTCTCTCCCGTGGACGTAGATCACATCGATCGAACCACGTAAATCCTTGTGTCATCGTGTTATTATCTCTTTTAGCTACTTTCGCAAACCCTAGATTTATCACCCTCCCCGTCGTCCTCGTGGTGTTGTCATTCGAGAACGAGAAGCGTTCCAAGATTACTACTACGAAGATGATTCTTCCACTCCCACTCCCACAAGCCAGAATCCTCAATACCAGAGGGTCCCCACTCGCCGCCAACGTGAAGAAATAGAAAACCAGCAGATGGCCGAAGATGCTGCTGTCTTTCCTGCCCACCAGATTGAAGCGGATAGGCTACTTGCTGAAAGCCTATATGTTGCCGACCTCGAAGTGGAGATTAATCCGCCCCACCAAATGCATCCTCCCAGCACTATGCAGTCGTCCCCCTTTCACGAAGAGGCAATCAACTTGGATGAGGATGACGAAATGGACGAGCAAGAGGACGGCGGAATGGCTGCCGAGAAAGGTCGTTGTACCAGAAAGGCGAAGCTGCAGGCCAAAGGAAAGACGGAAGGATCCGAAGTGTTCTCAATATGGTTCAAAAAGGTAACACTACCTTGTGCCGAAGGAGAAACTCCAATTGTAATGGCGTGCTGCAATTTCTGCAACCAGCAGTACGAGCATAAGAAAGGAAATGGGTATGGCACTTATAACCGCCATATACTCAAACACAAGCCGAAGGATCAAGAAAAATGTACACAACAAGAAACTCAAACTCAACTAAACTTCACGCAAGGTAATGAACTCACTTTATTTAAGTATAATGATATAGTAGCTAGAGAAGTGAAGGCTAAGTTTGTTGCTACTGAATCTCTTGCTTTCCAATTTGCCGATAGCATGCGTTTTGAAAATTCCATGAAAAAAGCATATAATCCTCAAGCTAAAAAAATCTCACGAAGTACCATGACTAGGACAATTGCTAAATTATCTATTAGATATAAAAAAGCATTAAGAGACATGTTTGCTAAGCTGCCATATAGAGTCTCTGTTTGTTCTGATATTTGGTCATGTGCTTGGCAACAAAATTCATATCTTGGAATGACTGTGCATTGGATTGATCCGAATTGGTGTATGAACAAACGCGTACTTTGTTTTAGGAAGTTTAATTGTACTCATAATGCTGCAAACATTGCTCTTTGCATTATAAAAGTGTTGAATCAATTTAGATTAACCTCTAAGATTTTTTCAATCGGTTTTGATAATGCATCTGCTAATACTGCAAGTGTGCCTGCTTTAATTGCTGCATGTAATCCAACTCTAGGAGGAAAATATTTTCATACTAGATGCATATGTCACATACTAAATTTATGTGTGCAAGATGGATTAAAGCAATTAGAAGGTTCAATTACGCCTATTAGAAAATGTGTTGCCATGTTAAGGGATAAAGCTAAGCTACACAGAAATTGGGTAAAATTTTGTAAGCAAAAAACTGGAAAAAGTAAGAGTTTTAACATTGATGTATGCACTAGATGGAACTCTACTTATGAAATGTTGGCAGCAACTTCTGAATATAAGGATTTATTATGTGATTTCTTTTCAACTAAGGTTAGCAACATGTTCTTATTGCCTTCTTATTGGGATGAATGCTCAGGTCTGATTGCACTCTTAAAAGTTTTTGAAACTGCAACTAAAGATTTATCTGGAGTTTATTATCCTACTTCATGTCGTGTACTATATCATTGTGTTGTTATCGTTCTTCAATTCTTAATATGCAGTACTAACCCAAGGTTGCAGGATTCTATAACTATGATGGTCATTAAATGGTTGAAATATTTTAGTTATATTCCCGATGTCTTTTTTATTGCAAAATGTTTAGATCCCTCTATGAAATTGGAAGGGGTTTGTGGTCTGTTAGACTTGTATTACAGTTATCTTCGTGAAATGACATTTGGAGGGGGGTGAGCGTGGTGAAGACTCTTTTGAATTGCCTAATATTGCATATGTTAAAACTTCTCTAGATACGACATTGAGGGGTCTTTTTCAAGAATATGAATCTAAGTATTCGGATAGAGGGTCATCATCTAGGCCTAGTCAAAGACCAAGAAGCTCTTTTAATCTAGGAATAGATTCTAGTTCTGTAGCTGCACAAAGACTTCAAAGTTTCCTTCAAAATCAGGGCACGTGTAGTAATATAAGCAGTGAACTTGATATCTATCTTAGCGAACCCAAAAGTACAGATTTAGCAGGTGAAGGGCCAAATGATGTTGATGTTTTGCAATGGTGGTCGAGGAAGCAAAACCAATACTCGATTTTAGCAATGATGGCGAGGGAGATCTTAGCCGTTCCGGCATCAACAGTCTCGGTGGAACAAGCTTTCAGTGTTGGAGGCTACGTGCTCGATGAAAGAAGATCGGTGATGACGCCAAGAAACCTAGAAGCTCAAGTTTTACTCAAAGATTATACATTGGCCGAAATGCGTGAACAAGAAAATAATTGGGATGAAATATTTGCGGAGTATCCCATAAGCACAACCGAGGCCGAAAGCACAGACACCGACTCTATAGCCACTACTGAAACCGATGAATTTGAAGATGATTGGGACTTTGACGCCGACATCAACGGGTAGTCCTAAATAATTTTAGACGAGTACTCTTTTTCCTTACTTGGTGTTTTTCCCATTGGGTTTTCGCCAAGAAGGTTTTAACGAGGCTCGGCCCTTGAGTTTTCAAACTTTGTGAATTCCAAGGGTTTTAAGATTTCGAGTTTTAAATAATAATATATTTCCATTTGTAATTGATTACACATTGTTTTAAATGAAGACATATATTATTTTATTTCGATCTTATACATTACATTGATGATTTATGTGTTTCATTTCAATTAAAAAAAAAACGGTTCGGACCCGTAAACCGGCGGTTCCGACCCGGAACCGGAACTGTCCAATACAGGCCGGTTCCGACCCGGAACCGTGGTATATGGCGGGCCGGTTCCGGTTCCAATTTCTCCGAACCGGAACCGGCGGTTTCGGGCCCGGTTCCGAACCGGAACCGGCCCGTGAACACGTCTACCTACAATTACCAAGTATATTGTGCCTAATGATTTTACTAATTTTATTGAATATTGAATCATTGTCGATTAATCGACGAGGAGGCTACACACTAAGATCTAATTAAGGGGTATTAATAATAAAAAAAAAAGTATGAGACGAGACAAATAATAAAGTCAATTTTTAATCAATTTTGAACCAATTTTGAAAGATGTACATATTTCAACAATTAACTCTCAAGCTATGAGCTAATAGAGACAAAAAAAAATCAAGATCTTCACTCCAAAAATTTTCCTACAATTATCAAGCGTATTAGGCCTAATAATTCTACTAATTTTATTAAATAATGAATCATTATCGATTAATTGAGGAGCCTACACACTAAGATATTATTATATGAAAAATTATCCTTGATGATAGTCCTGGTGATAGAGAAGCTGATGTGATACTATTCTCGAAGACGTGATACTTATTTGTCGATAGTTTTTCTGACATCAGCAACGAGATGATTCATATAGCTCTTATTTGCAATAATTTATCGAAATATATCACTTCAAAATAAAGTCATGAATTAATTTTTAAATTTATATGTGCAAATTAATTAAAGATAGAGCTATTTTGGCCCCACCAACGAGATGATTCTTCATGTACACTTCTTTGTAACGATTTGTCGAAATATATCACTTCGAAATAAAGTATTGAATTATTTTAAAATTTATATGTGTAAATTACAACGTAAGTGCCAAACTTGTAAGGATAGAGCTATTTTGGCCTCGCAAACGAGATGATTCTTTGTGATAATTTGTTGAAATAATTCGGGGAACGAGTACACATATATAAATCTAAATTAAACGGGTATATTGTATGATTTTGATATATATATATATATATATATATATATATATAAAATCTTAATTAAACAGGTTTTATAAATTGTAATATTCAAATTTTTATTGAGACAAATAACCTATTATTGTAACAACTTATATTTTATTATTTTGACATTTTATATATTTAAACAAGATCGTGTAATTAGTGTATTACTACACATGACGAAAACGGGTAAAAAATTACTTTAATCATATTTGAAACATACACATTTATATATTATAAACAAGTCCGGATGGGCGAATCCTCATCATCTTGGTTCATCGTCGTCCTCTGCCGTAGTCAATGACTAAAGGTGATTAAACACTAACCTCATTGTTTCGATAAAATAACAAAAGAAACTAACTATTTTTCTTGAATTTAGTTAGAAACAAAAGACTTGCACGTAAAAAAAAATTCCTATAATTAATAAACATATTACGTCTAATAATTTTAATAAATGATGAATCGATTTTCGACGGGTAACACACTAGTACAACAAAAACATAAGTTGTAGTTTCGTAAAGTACTTGTCGGTTCTAAATTTCTAATTGATTATTTATTTTTATATGAATTAAAAAATTATGTAAACAATAATTCCACCAAATAATTCCTGCAATCCTGCTAAAATCAAGTGAGTACAACAATACAAACCACTGAGCATGGGAAAATCACTTATTTTTCCTAACAATCGGGTTTTGGTATAGTCACCACACCTTAAATTAAGAGATTATAATTATCAACTAAGAAAAAAAATTAAATTAATTAAAACAACGAGATATTAATCTAGAGAAAAGTAATCCGAGTTCAAATAAATCCATACTAGTCTAATGGCTCTGATCATCGACACAAAGATAAATTAAATCCTATGGACCAAGTAATTATAGGGTATCGTGAATGCATCAGACATACCCATTTCCTACTTACTTTATCGATAGCTAGCAAAAGAAGCTAAACTAATTATTTATCATATTAAAACACAACCTAGCTGTAGACGTCAGTCCTAAATTTAATATTCTAATAACATTAAGAATTAAATGAACCCAATTTAGATGAATAAATTTAATATTATAATAACATTAAGAATTAAAGGAACCTAATTTAGACGAATTACCCAAGAACACAAGTAAAAACCGTCTACCAATTTATTCCTTCTACGAACATGATAGCTTTGTCACTAAGTAGCCCTATTTCAACAATTACGGATTATGAAAACTAATTGACTTTAATCTAATTAAAGCTAAGTTAATCAAACTTTAATTAAATCGGAATTTAGAAATAAACAAAATGAATAAATCGAAACTCAAGAAAATTAATTATTCGAATAATTAGGTCCCATAAAATTATTAGCTTAGTAATTCATATTTCTCGCCAAATTAAGAATGAACTACTCATATTATTAAGAATAAACATAACCGAACAAAATAAATACAGCATAATATCAATGTCTGAGTTAAAAGAGAACATAAATTGTCACCAGGAAATTAGAAAAATCGATTCCCAATTTAATCTCTAAATCCTAACCACCGTTCTCTGTTCGCGGCCAAGATGTGAACAAAAGAAAACAATGATTAAACCTAAAAGTGCATATAACTTGGCGGCTAAGTGTAATTAAAAAGAAAAGAAAAGAAAAGCTATCCTAACTAGCCGTCAACTTAACATAGTAGATAATAATATAAAATATCATTTAATAAACAATAAAAGTTAAAGCGCAGCCCATTCTAATTGTCTTTCATCTTCAATTTCTTCTAGAATTGCACAACAAATTCTTCTTAATTTCTCGATTTCTCTCCTTAAATTACTTTACTAACAAACTTTTTCTTTTTTTATAACTTAGCAATGAAATTTAAAAACTGCGTCACGGTGGACTTGAACCCAAGATCTCTCGGGCATTAACCACTCTACCGCTAGGCCAACATACACACACTCACAAACTTTTTAATTTCTACATAAGGTCACACCTAAAGAGCACATTATATCCAAATAAACTCAAAGAAAATTTTGAACAACCAAAATACACATATCACTTCCACATTATTTAGCATGATAAAATGAAAATGTATCCATGTACAACTACTGAAAGAAGGCTCATCTCGAATTATACATATTGCTATACACAAATTATGATGTAAAATTCAATATGTATGAAATCAACTTTTATTCGTCTTTTGAGGCTTTCAGCAGAAAAATTAATTATGAATTTTTTAAGTGTAAAAGAAAGGCAAATGGAATACCGATATTCTCCGAGGATTTTTTTTTTTTTTCAAACATTATTTTATTGGTCTTTTCTAAGTCTTTGTTTTTGTCCTTCCTGAGTCTTTGTTTAAGTTTTTGGCATTACGTCTCTTCTTCTATTTATTTCCCGAGTTGCCAAGGGGAAGACTAAGACTTAGGTCAATTTTACATATGCGTTAAAATAAAATCTCTCCTGCATTATTTATTTATGTATTTAACTTTGCATGCATTGTTTGTTTACAAAAAATATTAGGATAAATATCACTTATCGTCCCAACTTATAAAAACAACTTCATTTTTCGAAGAAGACAAGAACAGTAGAAATTTTTTACTGTTTTTACATTGCAACAACAAATGAGTTATGTTTATATCGTGAGAACTAAGAATAAGTAAAATGTGCAAAAAAAAAAAAAAACTAGATTGTTAGACAAATACGTACGAATCAATATTTGTTTTTCTCCCGTGATATTATTATATACTCCATATATATATATGAAGGGAATTTGGTGAGAACACATTTTTATATGAGAACGTGAGAACAATGCATTTTTATTATATCGGAAATGCATAAACTACAGTAACTAAATGTACGGTACGTTAAATCTGGATCGTAGATCAACAAAAATCAATAATCCAAATTTGTTCTTATTTCTCACCTAAGAAAGTGTTTTTATTTGAGCTTTTATTTAATACAAGGGTATTATTAATCTTAAGAACGAATGACGACGTTCTGTATTTTCAGATTTTTTAAATTAATTATCCGCGTGTTTTTCATGTGTGGACGCTCTGTTAGCCACGTAAACATCCGGTCATCGGAAATTGGCCTTTGGAAATAATATATTATAAAATCATAAGTTAACAAGTGGACTGTATAAGTATGTTTAAGTCAAGATTCCGACAATATATTCATTGACTTGGTAATTTCTAAAGTCGTTTCTCTATAGATTTATACTCCCTTCTTAGGCTTGTTTTCTTTTTTTTAGTGTATCAAACATATAGACTTATTTTTATAAAAATTAATGTTTTTTAGCTCATTTACTAATATATTCTTATTTAATTCTATGATTAATTCATAAAAATACATAATCAAAGTAATAAATAAAGGCATATTAAGAAATTTGCTATAAATTTACTTTTCCAATAATTTTTCTTAATCACTGTGAAAATTTCAATACGTCTATATAAATGGGACTGAGGGAGTGTGTGTTTTTTGTGTTTACAACAAGAGCAATAATGGCGTTAGACTTGGATATACTAAAAAATATGCAGGCATCATTTTTAATTCTGCTCATCGTCATCTTCATTTCCTCATCAACACTAATTTCATCACAGAACTTCCCCATAGCTAAGCCCAAGTGCAGCGATCGTTGCGGCGATATAAGCATCCCATTCCCCTTCGGCACCACACCCGAATGCTACGGCAGCTACAGTTTCTGGGTGACATGCAACGACACCGTTTCCGATGATCCCCCAAAGCTCTTCTCCCAGAACTCCACAGTCCAGATCACAGACATCTCCCTCGACGGCCAGGTGAAGTTCCTGCAGTTCATAGCAAAAGACTGTTACAATCGCAACGGCAGCAGATCTCTGAGAACCCGCCCCTGGATAAGCCTCGGCACGTCATACACGGTGAACAATACCGCGAACAAGTTCACCATCGTCGGGTGCGACGCCTACGCCCTGGTCTCGGGGCGTAGGCTCGACCGCGACTACATGACGGGCTGCACGGCCATGTGCAGCTCGGAGGGCGACCTGACGGAAGGGTCGTGTTTGGGCGTGGGGTGTTGCCAGACTCCCATCCCCAAAGATGTTTGGAAGGTGGAGGTTGAGGTGAAGAGTTATTCCAACTACACCCATGTTTGGGACTTCAACAACTGCGGTTATGCCTTTGTTGCCGAGCACAATTCCTTCAATTTTTCAAAGGATAATCTCACCAACTTGCTCAACGTTACCAGACTTCCTATGGTGGCTGATTGGGCTATTGGGAATGCCACGTGCGAGGAGGCTGAGATGAACGCCACCACTTACGCCTGCCTCAGTACAAACTCTGCCTGCTACAAACCCGAAAACGGCTACGGTTATCGATGTCGTTGCAACCATGGATTTGAAGGAAATCCTTATCTAACTAATGGCTGTATAGGCATGTATAATTACTTAATAATTCTCGTTCTCTTGCTACTTGCTACTACTAATTGTTACTGTTAATTTGCAGATATTAATGAATGCGCAAACGAGACTCAAAACGATTGCACCAAGAATGGCTACTGCAGGAATACAATAGGGGATTACACATGTTCTTGTCCCCAAGGATATCATGGTGATGGAAGAGGTGGAGATGGCTGCAAGGCTTCCGCAAAGAAGCAGAATATCAAGATTGCTTATGTCTTCATTGGTAATTAAGTATTCTTGGATTTGTTAAAGGATTATTAAATTCAATGTTTTAGTCTAATAAATAAGAGTTGGTGTCATTTTTAGTCCAGTAAATAGATAATACAATTTCAGGCTCAATAATTGCTTGTGTCGATTTTGGCCTGAGGTAATTTTCCGGCGCCATTAAATTACTCCGAGTAGTGTTGTCACAAGTAAAATCCGTCTGACAACACTGTTTCCCGGCGTTCAGATCTGACCTCAGGATAAAATTGACATAAAACCAATTTATTGAGTCTGAAAATTGTATTATTAAGTTACTAAGCTAAAATTGTATTATTAGTCTAAAATAATCCTTTTGTTCTAGACATCAACATAAACATAACTAAGCATATATATATATATATATATATATATATATTGATTTTGGTTTCTTGGAAAAAATAAACAGGAGTTGCCTGTGGGATAATTGGTCTTCTACTTGGTATCATCTTCCTTTACTTGGAACTCTCGAGAAGATCACAGAAAAAGAAGAAGCAAAAATTCTTTCTTCAAAACGGCGGCGTCCAGTTTCAGGAGAGACTCAAGAGGAGAGAAGGATCAACAGACACGGTGATGATCTTCAGGTCATCGGAGCTAGAAAAGGCGACCAACGCCTTCCACGACAGCATGATCATCGGTCGAGGCGGCTTTGGCACCGTATACAAAGGCGTGTTAGCAGACAGCAGAGTAGTCGCGATCAAGAAGTCCATAAGAGTTGATCCCACACAAATCGATCAGTTCATCAACGAGGTGTTTGTTCTGTCTCAAGTAAACCACAGGAACGTAGTTAGGCTGCTCGGTTGCTGCCTAGAAACCGACGCTCCCCTTCTCGTCTACGAGTTCATCACCAACGGCACCCTCTCCTCACACTTGCACAATCAGGCTAAGGCGCGTGTTCTTGATTGGAACACGCGTCTCAAGATTGCTGCAGAGGTTGCTGGCGTCCTCTCGTATCTGCACTCTTCAGCTTCTACTCCGATCATACATAGGGATGTGAAGTCGGATAACATCCTTTTAGACCATACTTTCACAGCAAAAGTGTCGGATTTTGGAGCTTCCAGATTGGTTCCTATTGATCTCACTCAGCTATCCACAATGGTGCAGGGGACTTTCGGATACCTTGATCCGGAGTACATGCAGACGAACCAGTTGACAGAAAAGAGCGATGTTTATAGCTTTGGAGTGGTTCTGTTGGAGCTAGTAACGGGGCGGAGAGCATTGAGTTTTGATAGGCCGGTAGAGGAGAAAAGTTTGGCTAACTATTTCCTTTCAGTATTGAAACATGACCTCTTATTTGATATTCTTGATGATAATATTGTTGGTTTGGAAAATATGGAGCAAATATCTGCAGTTTCGAAGCTTGCGAAAGAGTGTTTGAACGTGAGAGGTGAAGATAGGCCTGGTATGAAGGAGGTAGCAATGGAACTGGAAGGGCTGATATTGCATTCATGGCCAAGAAATGGAAATAATGAAGAAGAAATGGAGGATTTGATTCCAAATGGTGAAGGATTAAATCATTTTGGTAATGGTGATATGAGCTCAATTGTGGGATATGATAGCATCAGGGATGATATTCTTATGTCCATGAATGGAGGAAGATGATAAACTTTGAGGTTTGAGGCATTTTCTTGGAATAGTTGAAGTTGCTGTTTCCTATCAATGCAATTAAATCAGTATCATAGCTCATATTGAGTTTTGTACTACCTCCGTCCCATGATAAGTGGCTACTTTCTTTTGGGCACGGGTATTTAGGAGTAGAGTGTTTAAAGGGTAAAAAGATAAAAAGTGGTGGAGCCCACATCTTTTGTGTGAGAGAGGGATTTCCATATTAGGAAAGTGGCCACTTATGATGGGACAGCCCAATAAGGAAATGTGGCCACTTATGACGGGACGGAGGGAGTATATAATAAAATAAAATAAAGTGTAGGTGATGTCAGTTTGGAAAGAAGCTAATGTCTCAAGTATGAAAATTTAGTGGAAGAAATACAATTTATGTACTATTTTCTGTGGTGTATGTTTTGTGGGTGACTCACCAATTTGGTTTTATTTTAGAGAAAAGTAGCATATTCAACCCTAATTAACGTGTCAATCTCGATTTCATTTACACCTTTAAAGGAAAGGGTTGGGGCTGCCAGAACCCCAACGTTTAAAAAGTAGGGGTAAATAAGCCCTCGCATCTAACGGCTCTCTAACGCCGTTAAACGGGAGGGGTTATTTGCCCCTACTTTTTAAAAGTTAGGGTTCTGGCAGCCCCAACCCTTATCTTAAGGGTGTAAAAGCAACCTAAGAATTATTGCTTTCTTAAACTACTGTTAAAAAATATAATCTCTCCTTGGTTCTTTATGATTTCTATCATTAATCTATGTATAAGACCTTTGTTAATTATTAACATCTAATCAACGCATTTCAACAATGAATTTTTCCCATTTTTGCAAAGGAAATTAATCTTGAGTTCTCTAGAGGAACTCTTAAGATTATCCTTCAATTTATGTTTTTCTATAATTAGTTTGATTAATATCTTAATTTGAGATTTTCAATTACAATTAACCAACAAAATATTTGAATATTGAAATATTAACAATAGAGAAGAAATGCTAAATACTACTCCCTCCGTCCCATTGAAATTGTCTTCCTTTTCTTTTTGGTCTGTCCCATTTAAATTGTCTTGTTTCCTAAAAATGAAATAATTAACCCTTCAAAAGTGATGAGACCTACCAATTTCCTCTCTTTTTACATTTCTCCTTAATAATCGTTCCGAACAGTAACATAACAAAATGAGTGGGACGGATGGAGTATGTTCTTTGGATGATTAAATTAAAAAATAGGGAAAAATAGCATATACAACCCTAACGTGTCAACCTCGATCGCTTTTACACCCTTAAGGTAAGGGTTGGGGCAGCCAGAACCCCAACGTTTAAAAAAGTAGGGCAGATAACCCCTCCCATCTAACGGCGTTAGAGAGCCGTTAGATGGGAGGGGTTATTTGCCCCTACTTTTTAAACGTTAGAGTTCTGACAGCCCCAACCCTTCCCAAGATCGAGGTTGACACGTTAAGGTTGTATATGCTATTTTTCTTTTTCTTTTTTTTTTGAACTTGGACTACCACAAATTGTTTAATGCGCACGTTTCAAGGAGAGTAAATATATTTATTATTATTATTATTTTTTTATTTTTTTTGAATAACATTACAAATATTAATACTCACACACCCCACCTAGGGTTTTTTTGTGGCCGAGAGTACTCGAACCTCTGACCTATTGGTCAACAGGCAACCACTCCACCACTAGGCCATCCCCACTGGGACTTATTATTATTTTTTGAACTTGGACTACCACAAATTTTTATGATTTATGTGTGATAAATTGTGTATGTGATTAAAAGTTCAATTTAATGAAGTGATGAATGAATAAATAATAAATATATTTACTTTGAAACGTGCGCATTAAACAGGCTCAAGCGCCACCTATTCGCCGGGCTAACAACATAATATGAAACTTGAGGCAAAGCATATAAAGTGGAAAAAATTAATTTATTTTTTTATTTTCTTTCCTATGACAATTATTTCTTAAATATTTACGATCTAGAATGGAGGTCCTTTTTCATAGGGGTACGTTAATGAAATTTGAGAAATAATCGATTTTTGCATTGAAAAATAGATCTTATGGTATATGTAAAACATTTGAAAAAATTAGATTATAAAAAACTAACTCAAAAGATTATCATATTTTTTAACAAAAGCACCGAAGTTAAAAACTTTTAAATGAAATGCAAAAGCTAGAGTATTGAGATTCGATCGTAGGCTCTTGGAGGAAAACTAAGGATTTTAACTACTAGTCTAACATATGTAATACATGAATATAATCGGGTTCTTATTTTTAGGATTTTAACTACTAGACTAACATATGTAATACATGAATACATGTAATACATGAATATAATCGGGGCCTTATTTTTATCGGCAGCCTAAGGTGGCCGCTTCTTTGACCTCATAGTAAAACCGGCCTTGCCTATTCGGACATCATTAAGTAATTTAGTCTTTTACTTATTTCTAAGAGCACAGTGAACTGATGGAGTTGAATGTAAAATAATTGTGTTTTCATCTTCAGCAGTTAACTCTATATATATTTCACTCTATAATGGAATATTTTATTTTTATACTTTTTAATATTGAATTTATTTTTAATATAATTATATATTACATATGTTTGTAATTAGAAATTAATAGCATTTAATTACAAAATATTACATGATAAAACATAAATTATGTTATTGTAATTTTTATTTTTTTTATAAAAAATGTTTTTATGTATTTTATATTATTGTACTTTTATGTTTTTGTCAAGTGCAAAAAATAATTTTATGTCTCCTTGTTATTATATTTGTATGGTTGTAATCCTATTTTATGAAAGTATTTTAGGTCTTTATATGATCTATTCTTGACGCATCAACTTAAAAGAGTAGAAGACTTCTGCAAAGTAAAATAATATAACAGTCTGAAACTTTTAAACTAAAAAGTACAACCCTCTTTGTATAAAAATCACTATATATTGTGCAAATTAATATAGATAATATAAAGTAGTTAGTTTCATAAATTCTCACCTTATGATTATATTGAAGTAGCAACATGACTGTTAATTTCTTTTCTAAGTATTTCTGGTGCAGATAATGTTGCAAGCACGAAGATAATACAATTAGGTTCTTTCACCGGCATCGTTTTATTTTAAAGCCATGCCCGCATAAAATATATCGTACCGGCACAAGCACGTGGACAAAAAAAATTGCTATGTCGGATTCTCAGGTCGCCGGTGTTGAGGCTGGAGTTCTAATTGCAAAAATTAAAAAGATCAGTATTTAATTGCAAAGTTTTAAAATTAAGTGTAAATTGCAAAATGGGTGAAAGTTTATGCTTTATTTTACATTTTTCCCATAAATAAAACATACAATATATAATTCCATCACATGATATCTATAATTCGCAAAAATTTAATTAGGGATGATTAATAAAATATTACTATCATATTAGAGGTGAGTGTACTACACAACACCTAGATGCACCTATAACTCATTTTACCTCGTGATCACGTTTGGTGTAGGGTCTATTTCCGTAGTAAATATGCTCAAAGCTTGAGCTATATATATATGTGTGTGTGCATCTTAATTTCTTCAAGTAGCATTTAATCTCACATTGAAAGAAGCTAAATCAATGGCTGCAGTGTCTGGCAAGAAAGCACATGTAGTGGCCGTAGCAGCCCCAGGTCAAGGGCATGTGAAGCCGCTGATGAGTCTGTGTCGCCAAATAGCGAAACACGGCATTAAGGTGACGTTCGTTAACACCCAAAGTACACATGAGAAAATAGTCGGAGCTAATTCTGCAAATACATGTACTGCTGAAGAAGACGATAACATGGTCCTAGCCTCAGTCCCAGATGGCCTAGGCCCCAACGACAATCCAAACGACATCCTTACGTTGATGGAAAAACTTCCGAGCACGCTTCAAGAAAGCTTACCAGACTTGATAGAGAGGATCAACACTTCCAATCCAAACCACAAAATCAGCTGTGTGATTGCTGATCTTTCGTTTGGATGGATTTTGGACATAGCACACAAAATGGGAGCCCAACCTGTCGGCTTTTGTGCACCTTCCATTGCGTCCTTTGCCATAGCGCGTCACATACCTAACCTCATTCAACAAGGATATCTTGACACAAACGGTACAATATTCTATCACACTTGTGTTTCTCATTTTTCTTTTAAAACATCATTTTAAAAAAAAAATTATCCAACTTCTTGTGTAGAAGACAAAACTAATCCTATAGACATGAAGAACATTAGGGTCTAGGGGTGAGCCAAATAATCAAAAACCGATTATCCGAACCGAACCGAAATATTAAATTCAGTTCGGATTTTCGGATCGGTTCGGATTGATATTTTTAAAACCAAATAAATCCAAAATTTGAATTATATATATATATATATATATATATATTAATTAAATATGAACCATAATTTTGAGGGACAGATGGAGTATTTATTTTATTTATATTTTTATATAAATCCGAAATTCGAATTATATATTCTTGATAAATGGGATGGAAACCTATATTTTTAGTTAAAATAAATTTATAAATAATTCTTTTAAAAAAATCGGTTTCGAATTTTTTGGAGTTTTTCAGGTTTGGTTTAGATTTAAATCTAAAATTTTGGATTTTTTCGGGTCGGTTCGGATGATGTACGAGTTCTTGTTCTAAACAGGTTAATTGAATTCGCTTCCTTTTATTTCAAAATTTTGAATTTTCAGGTCGGTTCGAATTTAACAAAAATTCGAACCGAAATCCGAATACTCACCCCAAATGAATACTCCTAATAAGGAATTAAAAAAAATCTTGATCAATCATATCCATAGATCATAAATGAGTAATATGATTTGAACTTTAGCACATTGTTCACTTTAAGGCATGAGAGTAGATTTTCGGCGATGAAAAATAGATATGGATTGCCGGAGATTGACATTGTATAGTATTTTAATAATCTAATTAAAGCAAACAATCGAAGAGTCTCCGACAATCCATATAAATTTTTCTATCGTTGAAAATTTGCTCTCATCCATAAAATGAATGACGGGTCAAAATTCAAACCATTCTAGGTATTTTTAAAGTTTAGGCCATAAAGTTAACAACATGCCCCAATCCATAATTAATTCATGCATTTATATATAGGGATAAAGATCATGTACGTCGAAACTTTTCCCGGTAGTTAATTAGTAACTAAAAATCAATTTCCATTGTTGATCTTTGGCTAATTGGATGGACATGATAGGTGTTCAAGAGGATTGTTGCTTCTTTATATATATGACATTAATATTGTTGATCATACAAAATATCATCGAGGGTACAAATTCTGCGCAATTGCAGGATCATTGCAGAATATTGAGATATTTAAGTTGTCCGATGAAATACCCGGCTGGAGAAAAGATGGGCTTCCTTGGAGCTTTCGCAGCAACCTAAAATTTCAAAAGACGCTCTTTGAAATTTTGAAAGCATACCAAACTTCCTCTAAAACTAAGTGGTTGCTATGCAACAGTTGTTATGAACTTGAACCCGCAGCTTTTAAATTATACCCAAATTTCTTGCCCATTGGACCCCTACATTTAGTCGAGGAGAAGCCGGAGAAATCTTGTTTTGATTCCGACAGCTTTTACCCTGAAGATGAATCTTGCTTGATCTGGTTGGATACTAAACCGCCTGGATCAGTGGTGTATGTTTCTTTCGGCAGCACCACATTTTACTCTCAGCAACAGTTGGATGAATTGGCTCTGGGGCTGGAGCTATCGGGACGGCCTTTTCTATGGGTCGTTAGACGAGACCTTGCAAACGGGTCGCAGGCTGTGTTCCCGGTTGGCTTTCTGGAGAGGGTGAGCCACTTGGGAAAGATTGTTGAATGGGCACCGCAAAATAAACTTCTTTCTCATCCTGCTATTGCGTGTTTCATGTCGCATTGTGGCTGGAACTCGACTCTAGAAGGTGCCAGTAAAGGGGTGCCATATCTGTGTTGGCCTTATTTTGTAGATCAAGCCCATAACGAGAGTTACGTTTGTGATGAGTGGGAGATTGGGTTAAGAATTGATTGTGATGAAAATGGGATGAGATCGAGATATCAAATCAACAACAAAATTGGAATGCTATTGTCGGATCATAAATTTAAGGAAAATGCGTTGAAGCTGAAGAAAGCGTGTTCCAAGAGCGTCGACAAAGGGGGTTCATCTTACAACAATTTGGAGACATTTATCGATTTTCTTACAAAGTAAAGGATATACAGAACCACCTTAATGCTCGATAAACTAATAACCTCTATAAAATAATTAATAATGTACCACTGTATTATTGTCCTTTACATTAATACTTGATAAATTAATAACATCTATAAAATAATAATTTTCTCAGGTGACGGCTGTATTAATTTATACAGGTTTGACTGTGATTGTTAGTATGGCCTTTACGCTTACATTTTCATGGCTTCAATTCAATATTGTTTGTTGTGTAATGTTTTTCTTATTAATTTTGTTTGTGATTATTTTAGTTTAATGAATTCAGTCTTTGTAGAAAATACATTTCATGTTTAGTCTCACGTAATCTAATGTGGAAATATGAAAACTAACCATTTTAAAAAGATAAAAGATAAAAAAACTAATCACTCCTTTACAAAAAATAAAATCTAACCTATCTAAAATTGTATAATTGCCCTGGGCCATCGAGCCAATGGGCTGTAAAATAGGCCCGCCAGCATAAACGGGCCACAGGTGCTCGCGCCCCAATCTAGCGGTAGCAGCTTATTTTCTGGCCCGTCTATTCTTTTTCCTAACAAATTTTCATTATTTTTTCTAGGATAATTTTAAATATAGCCCTCAAATCTCTTTAAATGACAACTAGTGTGTATCCCGTGAAAATCGACGGTGAACTATATTATTAAAATAAAATATATCAATAAGGTTGTTTCTTCGATTTTATTGCACTTCCTTTAACAAATATTTTTATTTTTATTATTATTTTGCAATATATAAGTATGAACATGAAAAATAATTTAATATTATTTAGACTTGATAATATTTAGATAATTGATTAAAAATAGTGTTTCTTTGATTTTATTTCACTTTCTTTAGTTGCAAGAAATCAATAGAAATCAAACTATTTTTTTTTAACTCCCAATTTGTCAAAGATTTCATTATATACGATGTTAATTGTTGTGTACGTCTGATCATCTCGTCATAAAGTTAAATTTCGAGAATTATCCCTACGTATATGTATATATATATATATATATATATATATATAGGTCTCGAATCCGCAATCGTTTTAATAATATATAGATGTATGCGGCTATAGAATATAGGACAATTTTTCATAACAAATTGTCATTATTTTTTCTAGGATAATATATGCGGCTATAGAATAAATATTTCTTTCTAATTAAAATTTCAAATTGGGGGTTATTGGGGTGTAACGGTAATTTCATAATTTAATTTATTATTAATTTAATTAGAGGGCATAGTGAGAAATTTGGGAGCTATTCTAAAAAAGAGAAGTCAAACTCGTTTTTTGAGGTACAGAAATCAAACTTCACTTGTGGGTTTCTACTTTTACTGGAATTTCTCCTTCAAATTAACTTTTACCTTTTGTTTTACTGGATTTTCTCATTCAAATTAATTATTGCAGTTATTCTCTTCCTCTGGAAAGAGAACACAACTGGAGATGATTTCTTCTTTTTTTTAATTTAAATTACGTTTGAGTACATCAAACAAAATTTCATATGGCGTCTAATTAGTATCAAGAATTAATTACTTTCCCCCAAGGGCACGACTATGTAATAAAATTGTAGCAAATAATATTTTTATAGAAAATTTAGCAATTACATTCCAATTATTTACTTAAATATTCACATTCGAAAACAATTATTAAAGGATAATTCTAAACATAGCCTCCATTTTGCTCTCTATAGCCCCTTATTTAAAAAAATAATTTAAATTAATATAATTGTACTACTTTACCCCAATAGCCCCAAATAATTGTACGTGATTAATAACTACAATTTAAACCCTAAAATAATATTCTCCATCCATACACTATAGCCCCCAAGTGAACACAAAAGTAGGCAAAAGAATCTCTCGATCGGAGGCTACAGAAGATAAATCATTGAGATGTTATAACGTACCATATTTTTGTTTGTGTATGTTCAACGTTATAAGAAATCAGTTGGTTCAAGTTGATGTTTAATGATTCTTTTTGTTATGTAATGTTATTGTTAATTATGATTTTAAAGTTTTGTATTTTATTTTGAAGATTTCATAGAAGAAATGGAAGGTTTGAAACTATCAGTAGAAGACAATTAAAAACCTTTTAATTTTTCCTCATCGTTTTGATCATCGTTGTTCGACTGTCGACGACGTCTTAATCCCATGCCAAAACGGGGTGACTCCTAACCAGAAAAAGCCCAACTCCTAACTGCCCTCGTCTATCAAAACCCAAAATCAACATCAACAAAGTTCTCAAATCTCTTCGCGTTATCCACACTTCAATTCAATTTTCTTCAATTTGAATTTTGGTGTTTTATGTCTTGTTCCGCTCCTTATTTATTGAACTGGGATTGAGAAAATGAGGGTTAGAGAAGATGAGAATGGAATTGGAACAACATGAGAGGAATGGAATTGGAACAGCATGAGAGGATGTCGACAAATTATCGACGGAGAAAAAGGGAAGAGATGGATTTAGAATTTGAATGATTGTCTTACAGTTCCAAAATTCCTAGTATGATTTTAGAATTTGTTTAAAGATATTATAGATTTAGAATTAGAATTCTCCATTGTTATTTCACACAACAGAAGAAGCAAAAACATCGATTGAGAAGGACTGGACATTCATAATTATATTTTTTAATTAATTATAATTTTTGGGATTATAAGGTAAAATTGTACAATTAATATAATTTTAATTATTTATTTAAATAGGGGCTACGAAGAGTAAAATGGGGGTTATGTTAAATAGTCCATTCAAAAACATCCGCGTAAGGTTAAATATTTACTACTTTCATTTCTTGGCCCAAAAAAAAAAAACTCTTTTAGTTAAATAGCATCTATACTTTTATTTATTTTAACTTTGGTTTATACATTTTAAATGAGTTTTTTCTTTCCTTTGTAAATAATTGAAAGATAAATATATTTAACGGGGTAGGGATAATAATAATAAAAAAAAAAGAACCGGCGTAGAGTAACTGCATAGGCCAACCGCCTGGAGTCCAGTAGTAGGGAAATAATGATCGCTCATCATCTACTTATTAAACACTATTTTTCATCAGCTTTCTTGAAAATTATTACAAAATTTCCTGCTGCTGCTGCTTTCTGAAAATATTAGTAACATGTTTATGTCGAGGCCAATTAACTGGGCTTCTATTATCTTTCTTGGACTTGCCTTGTACATATATTGTTACAGATATCCTAGTCTGAAGAATTCTGGAGCAGAATCCCCTAAATCAATTTACGACATTACTGTTAAGGTACATGCTTTTAGTTTCTATTTTCTAACCAATTACGCTTTGATTTTATTTTATTTCTTCATATTTTCTATTCTTACTGGGTTTTTCGCTGTTTCCGGCAAGAATCTTTTTTATCTTCTTTTTTTATTTTCGGCAATATCTTTATATCATTGGAAGAATTCATGAATTACTAGTTAAAATTTTGATGACTGAGAGTCTGGGAAGAAGAAACGATAAAATGTCCAAAATAGAGGGTTGTATTTGTGCTTTGTTTATGTAAAAAAATGGGAGCGACACTTTGGGCGAACACAATTTGCCATTGCCATTGCCATTGAGAAATTACCAACAAGAATACTCTGAGATTCGGTTATTTGATGAAAAAATACAATGGGTTTTTCATGCTTACTGAATCTATTTTTGATGCATTGAGAATCACACAATGTTTACAAGAATCTATGCTGCCATGCGAGAAGATCTTGAAATGGATTAATGATGGATATTTTATATTCATTTCTTATCAGACAAGAGTTGTATTATTATTCTCTATGTACTATCAAGAATCTCGTTTTCAGATTGATCAATTTGTAATAAGAACATCAAACTTTGTGTGTCTGAAATAGATAGTTGTGTAGATGATAGAGAGTGAAATTTTATCGTACTTGTGTACTTCACATCCCATTCCAGTCTTAGCCAAAAGGAAATATTTGCTAATGGAAGTGATCTTAGTTCCCTTTCTAGAGCTTGAAATTCAATTGCTAACAACTTTCTATACATTTTAGCACTTTCTGTGTTTGCTGCAGGCTATTGATATCTAACTTGTTTTTGCAATTTTCATCCTACTGCAAATCTCTAACACTCGATCAGGTATTGTTGGAGGAGATGAATCTTATGATTTGCCTTAAATCACGCCTACATGTTATTTAATCTATCTCCCTGCTCGTACTTCTAACTCTTTAAAGATTAAAAACATTTTTATGTGCAAGAATGTTACACTTATCACTTCTATGTTGAAGACAAAACGTCTGTTAATTGAATTTCATTATTATTGAGAAGCTAGCTATCATGTTTCTCTGAGTTGCTAATTCAAGAGAGTGCATTGGCAACTTCACTTTCATGTAAAACGGCATTTTCATCTCCACGTGTACGTGTTTTCTCAATGTATCCCCAAGATATTTGTTTAACTAGATAAGCTTTGATTTATTACATATGAATTGTTTTTGTTTTGCTTATTGTTTCCACTATTATTTTTCTTCAATCAGGAGATTGCGCTCTTTAGAAATATGCTAAACTAACTAAAATACAGGATATTCATGGGAATGATGTTCCTTTGCGCAACTATCAGGGAAAGGTTCTCCTGATTGTCAATGTTGCTTCAAAATGGTATATGACTACATCTGCTGATTTAAATTTACCTTGCCGGTTTTTTATAATTGATTTTATATCATTCATACATGATGATGATGTCTGGATTTCTTTCTCATTCATTTCCTTCTTCGAGTAATTATTTTTTTTAAATCTTGTATTGTCCTCTAATTTGAAAGATCCTAAGTTAGTTCTGCATGATTCTGATACCACATAACCAAGATAATTGGCTTCATTTGCAGCTTGATGTTGGATAGTGCGTTCAAGCGTAGTTATAAATACACTTGCTTATGATCACTATTCCTTTTACTGTTGCATGAATTAATTTGCATTTACTTCTCCATGTGATTTCTTAAACCAATATGGTTCCAGTAGTATCAAGGTCTATGACTTCGTTCGTGAATATTGAGGTAGGATCCTGACAAATTTGTCTGTGTTACTTCAGTTTTGAAATGAATTGTTATCTATTTTGTTCATCTCTTTGCTGCACTAGGCCTGAGGTGCTATTCAGTTGGGCAATTCGTGGAAGCAAGCAGCGAAATTGAGTTTGCTTATGCGTAGGATTCTAGACAGAGAAGGAGTCACAATCTTAATTTCTGGTTTATGCTCTTCAATCTTCATGTAGGTTACTCCATAGTTTCATTTGAACTGTTGTTGGACCATTGACTATACGCGTCCATTATTTACCATAGATAGCAGATTATGAGAGTTAGTCCTGTTGTATTTTAGGTAGTCATGCATGAATATCTTAATTTTATATATTACAGTTTCGTAGAAAATTATACTCCCTCCGTCCCACCATTTTAGTCATTTTTTTCTATTTTGAGATGTCCCAAAACTATAGTTAACATTATTTTATTAATATAACCTTATTCAATATTTGTGAAAATTGATGTGTGGAGTAATAAATAGGGGAAAAATTGAAAAATTGAATAAAAATCATGTTGCTTCCAAGAAAATTAAATGCATTTTCTTAATTCGTCTGAAAAATATAAAAAGGACTAAAAGTCTAAAATGGTGGGACGGAGGGAGTAGTTCTTTTAAGAAGAGGCCGAAATTGCATGTAGTTCTCAGATAATTTATTATGAGCTTTTAAGATACTAGTAGAGTGGTACGTGCAATGCACTTAATATTGATAAATTTTAATAATATATATATATATATATATATATATATATATATATCAAATATAAAATAAATCATCTGATAATAGATGCTAATAATATAATACTATAATAAGGATATAATAGGCAAATCAAATTTTGTAAACAAGGTTCTTTTATAATAGGTATAGATATAGATTAGTGCTTGGTATGCCGAGAGGAAAATTGAACAGAAAATATAGATGAATCTAGAACATATTACAAGGAATGATTATCCAATCAATAAGAAAAATCACGGAGGCTGGGAAACCCTGTCTTGTCTGCTCATGATGTGAACTGTTTTAGCCTTATAGATGCACCTTAAGTTTGTTATAGCTATTGGAAGTCGGGGTATACTGCCCTTCCTTACATCATATTAGTTTCTTGTTACGTTTTCAGGGTAAAAATGTTTAATGTCTCCTTGAACTATTCCAGTCACTTTAACTCTGCTGTTATTTCTCTTTTATAGTGGCTTAACACAGTCAAATTACAACGAGTTGAACGTTTTGTACGAGAGATATAAAGATCAAGGTTTGTATAATGTTTTCATGTTGTTCATGGGGCAAAGCTAAAATGCAGTCATATGTGCTTTAAACTGTCATGTTCTTTCTTTTTTTTTTTTTTTTTTGCAGGCTTTGAAATACTCGCATTTCCTTGCAATCAGTTTGCTTTTCAAGAGCCAGGAACTAATGAGGAAATTGAGGAAACTGTATGTACTAGATTTAAAGCTGAGTTTCCTATCTTTGACAAGGTATTCCTTTCTTATTATATATATTTCTTGCATCGAACCATTGTTGGGTTGTACCTACCATGATATATTTGGACATGCAATACAAGCAATCTTCATTCATGAACTAGATTGATTAGTGAGCTTATGATCACTGAATTGTCATATTTCTGTATAATGTTTTCCTAAAACATTTTGACCTTAAACTCCACTCCATTTTAGCTGAAGCTAAAATTGATTAAACTAAAGTTGTCTGTGCTCTATAGTAGAAAACTGACATGACATACTGGTTGAATCTCCATTCAGATTGAGGTCAATGGAAAGAACACGGCGCCCCTTTACAAGTTCTTGAAGTCAGAAAAAGGTGGTTTATTCGTCAATGCTATCAAGTGGAATTTTACGAAGTTTCTGGTGAGCAAAGAAGGAAAAGTTGTCGAGAGATATGCTCCATCAACATCACCACTTGCATTTGAGGTAAGTTGAATATTAAATCACTACAAAAAAAAGCGCTTCTAACGACGGAAAATTCCGTCGCTAAACAGCATAATTCCGTCGCTAAAGATGCCTAACGACGGAATAACGACGGAACACGGTCGACGCGAAATCCCTCGTTTCTAAGACAACTAACGACGGAATTTCAACTCCGTCGCTAACGTGACGACGGAATAGTCGTCGTTGACCCTGCGTCACGGATTTCGTCGTCGACGGACTTGGCGACGGAAATAACGACGGAATTTCCATCGCTATTAGCGACGGAAGTAATTCCGTCGCTAGATTTGGTTTATTTTGGAAATGGGTTGGCGATGGAAGTTCCGTCGCTAATAGCGACGAAATCCATTCCGTCGTTAATTCTGGATTTTTTGCGACAGAATTTCCGTCGCTATTCCGTCGTTAAGTCTGGGACAGTGGGCAGTGTAATGCTCTGTTTTTTCTGTTCCCTTAAACAACAAACAAACACCAATTTCAAATCCAACAAATCACATAAATATGAACCTAAAACACAATATTAAAACTTAATCAAACACTAATTCATTGTTAAATTTCATAAAAAAAGATTCAACATTAACATAACAGTTATGTCTAAATAAAAAAAACATCTAATGTCAACAACTATAGAGTTTTGAAGCAAGCAACTAGATCTATCAAATATTTCCTGGAGGTGTCTAATCTGATCTGAAGTGCGGGTGAAGTGCATCAAGTCGATCCTATGTGGCTTTAAGCATGGCCGCCATTTGACTCATCAGTTCATTTTGCCTCTCGTTATCCGCTGCAAGTTTTAAGACAGAAGACACTTATTCAGAAAGTGAGCAAGTATTGCAAAGGGAGAATCATTCCAAGAAATAGTTCCATAAACCTATATTAGGGATCTTTAATTTATGAATTGCGACATCCACACCCAATAAAAGCTCAAGAAAATCAAATAAGTAACTGGGCAATCTCGAAAGTCAAAAGACATGAGCCTCATGAAAAAAATGAATTAATCTAAATTAATGATGTGCACCCGCAGGAACCATACACTCTCAATAGACAGCTTTAGTTAGTTGATCAAAATTTACTATAAATTAGTAACAACTCAAAATGCAAGCTAAGTGGAATTATCACATATCTTTTTCTGGCTGGTGATGGCTTCAGGTAGAAGTTGTCTTCAAACCTTAAACATCCAAAACAACAGCATAAGAGTCGTTACCGGATTGGATGATATTGTGTGATCCCACGTCTTGGAGGCAGCTTCCTCAGTATAAAGAGGACGAGTGTCGAAGGTAAGATCTCCACCAGCTGCAAAGATAAAGGATCACACTCAAAATTAGCTAGAAAAAAGATCAATAACCAAGCAGCAGATATCAATTATTCTATATATATGGCCTACTTGCATCAACAATTATAATGCAAATACCATGATCAATTAACAACATTCAAGGGGGCAGGTTCCAATTAACAAATTCCAGTAACACTAAACACGAAATCATGTAAAACATCAAATTGAGCTACACATAAAAAACAAAAAATAAACGCAATTTCTATAATTCAAACACCAAACAAAGCACAAACAAGGAACTCAATATTTTTTCTGCATAATACTTGAGCTACAGCATCGGAGTTGGGGGTTACCTCTTATTGGTAACAAGGCTTGAGCTATGGGAAAACGGCACAACAGTCGATCGGGATAATCTAAGCTCACTAAGTTGGCGATAGAGAGACGGTGAGACATGGACAAAAAACGACAGTGAGAAATAGATAGAGAGAGAAAAGGACAGTGAGAGAGAGAGGGGACTGACCAATGACGTCGGCAAGATACGGTTGGATTGCACGAACAGTAACGGCAGCCGGAGACGAACGAGAACGCTGCCAGAGTTAACGAGAGAGAGAGACGGTGAAAGAGTGAAATAGATACAGAGACTGACAGAGAGAGAAAGAGAGCGAGAGACTGACCTGACAACGACAGACTGAGCGACGACGGCGGCCGGAACGGCAGTGGCGGACTGAGCGGCGATGGCGGGCAGGAGGAGCGACGGGATGGAGAAGTAGTGAGTGAGAGAGAGTTGTGGACGGCAGCCCGGAGCTACAACGGCTCCAAGCGAAGACGCCGGCCAACGTCTGGCCGAAGAGACGACGGAAGCGGAAGAAGCGCGACGACGACGGACGAGATCGACGGAATGATTTGGGGATTTGGGGGTTAGGGCTAAACTGAACGAGAAAGAACAAATATCTGGAAAAAAATTAAATCTAACGACGGAAATTATCCGTCACTATTCCGTCGTTAGCTCACGAAAATAAAATTTTAAATCATTAATAAATCTAACGACGGAACAAATTCCGTCGTAACATTAAAATTAAAATAATAAAATTATATTTTAATATTAACGACGGAAATTTCCGTCGTTAAACGAAATATTTAAATTTAAATTTTATTAAATAAAGCTTACGACGGAATAATTCCGTCGTTAGAATATTTAAAATAAAAAAATTGAAAAATAAAATACTAACGATGGAATAGTGGCGTCGTTAGGTGTAACGACAGAAATTCCGTCGCTAAAACCGTCGTTAATTTCACCACGAAGAATCCCGCCAAAAGTCCGTCGTAGTTCCGTCGTTATTTCTGGCCAAGTGTTTCCGTCAAAATTCCGTCGTTATTTGTGACGGATTCGATTCCGTCGTTAATTTCCGTCGTTATTCCAGCGTTTTTTTGTAGTGAATGCATTCTCTTTCCAGTGGCTACCTGAAATTTAAAAAAAAAATATCTATCAACCAATAAGTTAAAGATGCTAGAAATCTATGACATGCCAAAAAGTCACATTCTAGTTTTTAGTTTCACTCACTTGCATCTTGATTCTTGATTCTTGATTTGGTGCTCGTATTTATATATATATATATATATATATATATATATATATATTTATTTTTTTTTCTTTTTTTCACGCAGAAGGATATACAAAATCTTTTGCCAAAATGAGCATATGCAGGTTAGCTTATCTCCTCATTCCCTTTATATACATGAATATTGAAGTGTGTTGATGTCTAAATGTTTTTACCTTCTTGAAGCGGCGAAAGAATATGGAACTTACAGTTAACAAGTTAAGCATGTTTGTAACCAGGGGCGGATCCCGAAAAAAATATTGGTGGGGGCTAAGTTTTCTAAATTTCGAGCTCGTGATTTCGTAAAGACAACTTTCTTGTTATTCACTTTGCAGATGAGGGCTTTTTTATTGCGATTAGCACAAAATATTACCAAGCTCAAAATTGACTCATTTATTATCGGGCTGAGTTTGGATTTTGTTTATTGGATACTTTGAGACTTGTGAGCTTATTCGAACCTAATCCAATTTAAACAGACTTTGCAAAGTAAGATTTAATTTTAGGATAAATCCTAAAATATTTTTGTTAAACTATTGATTATTAAGATTAAATAAACAAACTATCAAAAGAACTAATAAAAATATTCCAGAGGTTAGATTTAGGGACATACATGAGCCGAACTGTATACGAGCTATTCGGAGCTTGGTTTTAAAAAAGCTCGTTCAAGCCGAACTCGAGTCTACTTATATTCGGCTCGAGATACTCACAAACATGTTCTACTTATATATGCAAACATGTTCGATACTAAATGAGCAAGCTCACAAAGATGTCGTCCTTATAGTTTAATATTTTTGATATCGATGTTTGTTTTCTTGATTATAGTAGGTTTGGTGTTCTTGTATTTTATTTAAAAAGTTTAAATACACATGCATATAGGTCGCAATAAGACTTTTATTCGAGCTCGAGCTTGTGTTCATGCTCTTGTCCATTTTTTTTTCGAGCTGGAGTTTGAGAGCTTGGTCTAAACGAGCAGTTAGCGAGCCGAGCTCAAGTCAAACTCGAGCTTAGTTTTATATGTTGAGCCGAGCTTGAACCGTAAATATAAAGCTCGAATCGAGCTCGAGCCTATGAATTTTTAAACGAGCTGAGCTTGAGTCTGTTAGTGTTCGGCTCGTTACAGCCCTAGACTTAGATTGGGCTCATGAGATGTCAGTATGGATTTTCATTCAAATAGAAAATACTAAAAATTAGAGAATTATTGAAGAAACTTGTCAATCTGTGATGCGAAATATCTGGAGCGATTTATTGAAGAAACTTGTCAATCTGTGATGCGAAATATCTGGAGCGATTTGAAGAAACTTTGGGGTACTGAGATTTGTTTTTTTGGTCAGAGATAGGGGAAAGAAAAAGAGAAGGAGAATAAAGCATTCGATTTTGGTTTTCATTTATTTTATTAATTTTTTTTTCTTTTGATAATTGTAACATTAAATTTAAATTCCGAGGTGTCACTGTGGACTTGAGTCTGAGACATTTTTTCCTCGCGTATTAACCACACAAAAATCTAGCTCAACATCATTTGGCCTAAATGATAGTAGATGCTATCAAATGACAAGGAGAAGAAAACAATTATATTTCTCGATGAAATTCACAACTGTATCTTAAGTAAAGATAAAAATCATTGGATTACATAGGGAGGTCATAGAAAAATTTAATTACTAAGCATAGCCAAATTACTTTCTTATTCGTAAAGTGTTCATCATAAACGAACAAACACTTGATACTATTTGTAACTCTCTGATTTAGATTTTTCAATACTTGAACTAGTTACCATAAAATGAGTATAAGATACAACGACAGATTCCATCTCATCGCATTTCAACAATGAATTTTTCCCATTTTTGCTTAGGAAATTAATCTTGAGTTCTCTGGAGGAACTCTTAATATTATCCTTCAATTTATGTTTTTCTATAATTAGTTTGATTAATATCTTAATTTGAGATTTTCAATTACAATTAACCAACAAAATATTTGAATATTGAAATATTAACAATAGAGAAGAAATGCTAAATACTACTCCCTCCGTCCCATTGAAATTGTCTTCCTTTTCTTTTTGGTCTGTCCCATTTAAATTGTCTTGTTTCCTAAAAATGAAATAATTAACCCTTCAAAAGTGATGAGACCTACCAATTTCCTCTCTTTTTACATTTCTCCTTAATAACCGTTCCGAACAGTAACATAACAAAATGAGTGGGACGGATGGAGTATGTTCTTTGGATGATTAAATTAAAAAATAGGGAAAAATAGCATATACAACCCTAACGTGTCAACCTCGATTGGGGCTGTCAGAACCCCAACGTTTAAAAAGTAGGGCAGATAACCCCTCCCGTCTAACGGCGCCCGTCTAACGGCGTTAGAGAGCCGTTAGATAGGAGGGGTTATTTGCCCCTACTTTTTAAACGTTAGAGTTGTGACAGCCCCAACCCGTCCCAAGATCGAGGTTGACACGTTAGGGTTGTATATGCTACTTTTCTTTTTTTTTTTTTTTTTTTTGAACTTGGACTACCACAAATTGTTTAATGCGCACGTTTCAAGGAGAGTAAATATATTTATTATTTTTTTTTGAACTTGGACTACCACAAATTTTTATGATTTATGTGTGATAAATTGTGTATGTGATTAAAAGTTCAATTTAACGAAGTGATGAATGAATAAATAATAAATATATTTACTTTGAAACGTGCGCATTAAACAGGCTCAAGCGCCACCTATTCGCAGGGCTAACCAACATAATATGAAACCTGAGGCAAAGCATATAAAGTGGAAAAAATTAATTTATTTTTTTATTTTCTTTCCTATGACCATTATTTCTTAAATATTTACGATCTAGAATGGAGGTCATTTTTCATAGGGGTACGTTAATGAAATTTGAGAAATAATCGATTTTTGCATTGAAAAATAGATCTTATGGTATATGTAAAACATTTGAAAAAATTAGATTATAAAAAACTAACTCAAAAGATTATCATATTTTTTTAACAAAAGCACCGAAGTTAAAAACTTTTAAATGAAATGCAATAGCTAGAGTATTGAGATTCGATCGTAGGCTCTTGGAGGAAAACTAAGGATTTTAACTACTAGTCTAACATATGTAATACATGAATATAATCGGGTTCTTATTTTTAGGATTTTAACTACTAGACTAACATATGTAATACATGAATACATGTAATACATGAATATAATCGGGGCCTTATTTTTATCGGCAGCCTAAGGTGGCCGCTTCTTTGACCTCATAGTAAAACCGGCCTTGCCTATTCGGACATCATTAAGTAATTTAGTCTTTTACTTATTTCTAAGAGCACAGTGAACTGATGGAGTTGAATGTAAAATAATTGTGTTTTCATCTTCAGCAGTTAACTCTATATATATTTCACTCTATAATGGAATATTTTATTTTTATACTTTTTAATATTGAATTTATTTTTAATATAATTATATATTACATATGTTTGTAATTAGAAATTAATAGCATTTAATTACAAAATATTACATGATAAAACATAAATTATGTTATTGTAATTTTTATTTTTTTATAAAAAATGTTTTTATGTATTTTATATTATTGTACTTTTATGTTTTTGTCAAGTGCAAAAAATAATTTTATGTCTCCTTGTTATTATATTTGTATGGTTGTAATCCTATTTTATGAAAGTATTTTAGGTCTTTATATGATCTATTCTTGACGCATCAACTTAAAAGAGTAGAAGACTTCTGCAAAGTAAAATAATATAACAGTCTGAAACTTTTAAACTAAAAAGTACAACCCTCTTTGTATAAAAATCACTATATATTGTGCAAATTAATATAGATAATATAAAGTAGTTAGTTTCATAAATTCTCACCTTATGATTATATTGAAGTAGCAACATGACTGTTAATTTCTTTTCTAAGTATTTCTGGTGCAGATAATGTTGCAAGCACGAAGATAATACAATTAGGTTCTTTCACCGGCATCGTTTTATTTTAAAGCCATGCCCGCATAAAATATATCGTACCGGCACAAGCACGTGGACAAAAAAAATTGCTATGTCGGATTCTCAGGTCGCCGGTGTTGAGGCTGGAGTTCTAATTGCAAAAATTAAAAAGATCAGTATTTAATTGCAAAGTTTTAAAATTAAGTGTAAATTGCAAAATGGGTGAAAGTTTATGCTTTATTTTACATTTTTCCCATAAATAAAACATACAATATATAATTCCATCACATGATATCTATAATTCGCAAAAATTTAATTAGGGATGATTAATAAAATATTACTATCATATTAGAGGTGAGTGTACTACACAACACCTAGATGCACCTATAACTCATTTTACCTCGTGATCACGTTTGGTGTAGGGTCTATTTCCGTAGTAAATATGCTCAAAGCTTGAGCTATATATATATGTGTGTGTGCATCTTAATTTCTTCAAGTAGCATTTAATCTCACATTGAAAGAAGCTAAATCAATGGCTGCAGTGTCTGGCAAGAAAGCACATGTAGTGGCCGTAGCAGCCCCAGGTCAAGGGCATGTGAAGCCGCTGATGAGTCTGTGTCGCCAAATAGCGAAACACGGCATTAAGGTGACGTTCGTTAACACCCAAAGTACACATGAGAAAATAGTCGGAGCTAATTCTGCAAATACATGTACTGCTGAAGAAGACGATAACATGGTCCTAGCCTCAGTCCCAGATGGCCTAGGCCCCAACGACAATCCAAACGACATCCTTACGTTGATGGAAAAACTTCCGAGCACGCTTCAAGAAAGCTTACCAGACTTGATAGAGAGGATCAACACTTCCAATCCAAACCACAAAATCAGCTGTGTGATTGCTGATCTTTCGTTTGGATGGATTTTGGACATAGCACACAAAATGGGAGCCCAACCTGTCGGCTTTTGTGCACCTTCCATTGCGTCCTTTGCCATAGCGCGTCACATACCTAACCTCATTCAACAAGGATATCTTGACACAAACGGTACAATATTCTATCACACTTGTGTTTCTCATTTTTCTTTTAAAACATCATTTTAAAAAAAAAATTATCCAACTTCTTGTGTAGAAGACAAAACTAATCCTATAGACATGAAGAACATTAGGGTCTAGGGGTGAGCCAAATAATCAAAAACCGATTATCCGAACCGAACCGAAATATTAAATTCAGTTCGGATTTTCGGATCGGTTCGGATTGATATTTTTAAAACCAAATAAATCCAAAATTTGAATTATATATATATATATATATATATATATTAATTAAATATGAACCATAATTTTGAGGGACAGATGGAGTATTTATTTTATTTATATTTTTATATAAATCCGAAATTCGAATTATATATTCTTGATAAATGGGATGGAAACCTATATTTTTAGTTAAAATAAATTTATAAATAATTCTTTTAAAAAAATCGGTTTCGAATTTTTTGGAGTTTTTCAGGTTTGGTTTAGATTTAAATCTAAAATTTTGGATTTTTTCGGGTCGGTTCGGATGATGTACGAGTTCTTGTTCTAAACAGGTTAATTGAATTCGCTTCCTTTTATTTCAAAATTTTGAATTTTCAGGTCGGTTCGAATTTAACAAAAATTCGAACCGAAATCCGAATACTCACCCCAAATGAATACTCCATTTGAGCTGGAGTTTGAGAGCTTGGTCTAAACGAGCAGTTAGCGAGCCGAGCTCAAGTCAAACTCGAGCTTAGTTTTATATGTTGAGCCGAGCTTGAACCGTAAATATAAAGCTCGAATCGAGCTCGAGCCTATGAATTTTTAAACGAGCTGAGCTTGAGTCTGTTAGTGTTCGGCTCGTTACAGCCCTAGACTTAGATTGGGCTCATGAGATGTCAGTATGGATTTTCATTCAAATAGAAAATACTAAAAATTAGAGAATTATTGAAGAAACTTGTCAATCTGTGATGCGAAATATCTGGAGCGATTTATTGAAGAAACTTGTCAATCTGTGATGCGAAATATCTGGAGCGATTTGAAGAAACTTTGGGGTACTGAGATTTGTTTTTTGGTCAGAGATAGGGGAAAGAAAAAGAGAAGGAGAATAAAGCATTCGATTTTGGTTTTCATTTATTTTATTAATTTTTTTTTCTTTTGATAATTATAACATTAAATTTAAATTCCGAGGTGTCACTGTGGACTTGAGTCTGAGACATTTTTTCCTCGCGTATTAACCACACAAAAATCTAGCTCAACATCATTTGGCCTAAATGATAGTAGATGCTATCAAATGACAAGGAGAAGAAAACAATTATATTTCTCGATGAAATTCACAACTGTATCTTAAGTAAAGATAAAAATCATTGGATTACATAGGGAGGTCATAGAAAAATTTAATTACTAAGCATAGCCAAATTACTTTCTTATTCGTAAAGGGTTCATCATAAACGAACAAACACTTGATGCTATTTGTAACTCTCTGATTTAGATTTTTCAATACTTGAACTAGTTACCATAAAATGAGTATAAGATACAACGACAGATTCCATCTCATTAATTTTGTGACTCATATCATTAGCCTTTCATGTGGTCGACAATTTAATATTCTTAGTATTTAACCTATTATTATCAATCATACGATAATATTATCGCCTAGCAATTCGACTACTTAATTTTTTGTGGCATAACATTTAGTGTGGAGTCACTTTCACCACAACATAGTGTGAATCAATCAAAGTGGTCACTATTATATATGAGACATAATAAATCGATATTGATCTATAAATATCGTTGTAGTAATTTATATCG
This sequence comes from Agastache rugosa, assembly GCA_031470985.1. Lineage (NCBI taxonomy): Eukaryota > Viridiplantae > Streptophyta > Magnoliopsida > Lamiales > Lamiaceae > Agastache > Agastache rugosa. Next base: position 38,007,608 of record CM062604.1, read on the forward strand.
AAGCACTGAAATAAAATCTATGGCTGTAATTAAAGACAAGAAGCCTCATGTTTTGGCTGTGCCATTCCCGGCTCAAGGCCATGTCAAGCCGCTCATGAAATTATCACGCCAAATTGCCAAACATGGCATTAAGGTCACATTCGTTAACATCGAATGTGTCCATCACAAAATAGTTTCTTCCGCGAAAATGTCTAAAGAAGATCAAGACGTGGACGTGGACGAGGATGAGGACAATCTAGTACTGGCCTCAGTGGGCGATGGACGAAGCCCGGAGGACGACCAGAATGATGTATTTAAGCTGTTGGACACTCTGAGGAGCTCGATGCCCCAATCTTTGATGAATTTGATTGAGACGATCAACAGCTCGACTCCTAATGAGAAAATCAGTTGTGTGATTGTTGATATCACCATGGGATGGATTTGGGAGACTGCTGAGAAGATGGGAGCGGAATTCGTCGTTTTCTCACCACCTTCCGCGGCGGCCATTGCCATAGTCAATCAGATTCCTAAGCTCCTCAAAGAAGGAGTTCTTGATCAAAATGGTAATATTTCCCGCCTAATTCTATTTTTAAAATACGATCCTTTTCTTTAATTGGGCGGTGGGAATTAACTTGCATGAAAATAGAGGAGGTCCATCGCTTTAATCGTCTCTGAATAGAAATTACGTATGAAAAAATAGTTCCTTTTTGTTAATTCTTCTTCCATCTAGAAAAATACATGTGGAAATAATTAATGATATCCAGTCAGCTTCCCGACTGCCAAGTTGACAGTGGAATTATAAATCTAACGATTTGCAGGAAGCGTACGAAATGGAGAAATAAGCAGCCTATCCGATGATATGCCCGTCTGGGGGAAAGATGAATTATCCTGGAGTTTCCCCATTGATCTAAAAACACAAAAGATCTTCTTCGAATGTTCGCGAAGGGTCGAGGAAGCAGCAGCTCACGCCACATTGGTCCTTAGCAACACTTGCTACGAACTTGAGCCTGTAGCTTGCGGTCTGACCGCCAACTTCTTGCCCGTCGGACCGCTGACTTTACTCGACAAGAACGGCCCGAATTCTTGCAACTTTCATCCTGAAGACTTTTCCTGTTTAAGCTGGTTGGATGGTAAACCAGGTGGATCAGTTATTTATGTTTCTTTCGGCAGCTTGGCGGTTTTCTCTCAGCAACAGTTGGATGAATTGGCCCTCGGCCTCGAGATGTCGGGCCGGGCTTTTCTGTGGGTTGTGAGATCGGATCTTGCCAACGGGTCGCGGGCCGTTTTCCCGGATGGCTTCCTTGAGAGAGTGGGTGAGCTTGGGAAGATTGTTGAATGGGCACCTCAGGAGAGAGTTCTTTCTCATCCTTCGGTGGCTTGTTTTCTGTCGCACTGTGGATGGAACTCGACTCTCGAAGGTTTGAGTAGGGGGCTGCCTTTTCTATGTTGGCCGTATTTTTCGGACCAATTCCATAATCAGAAATACATATGTGATAAATGGGAGATTGGATTCAGAATTGATCCCGATGAAAATGGGATTAGGTTGAGGCACGAAATTAAAGAAAAAATTGATCTCATCTTCGGTGATGATGATTTTAGGAAAAATGCATTGAGAGTGAAGGAAATAACTGGAGAGAGTGTGAGTGAAGGGGGTTCCTCTTACAAGAATCTTAAGAACTTCATTGATCATCTTTGGGAAAGACGTTAATGTCCCATAAATTTATATTTCTCTCTTTAAATGAATCACGCGTGCATGTTGCTTTTGTGTACTGCTTAATTATGATTTTCTTGTAATGTTTACTTTAATATCAATAAAATTAAAGGGAGAAATTACCCCATAAGGTCTTTTGAAGGGTTTGATTATAAACACGTCCATCGTTGTATCACCTATTGCAATTCTTGATTTGGAAAACCTCCAAGAACATTCTTTATTTTTATTTTTTTTAAAGATCACTTTTTGTGCCAACGTTTCAGAGAATTTGCAATAATATCCAACTTAAGAATTTTCTCCAAAAATAATCCAACATTTCAATTTTTTATAAAGCTATCTTGATTTCCGGCGACTTTTGTCCATTTGGCTCGCCAGATTGTCCACGTAGGCGAGACACATGTAAATACACATGGAATCTCAAAAAATTAAATTCTTTAATTTTCAAATTTCTTTTTTCTTCCATCTGTAATTCATTTCTATATTCATCATCTCTCTAGTCTCTTTCCCTCTCCACCCTCCTTTCTCATGGTTGCTCCCCCCTCCCCCCAATCTCCCATTGTCGGCGCGGCAAGTTTGAGTCCAAGAAGCCTCACGTTCACATCGACCACGGCAAGACCACCCTCACCGCCATCCACACCATGGCCCTAGCCTCCGTCTGAGGCTCCGCCCCCAAAAAAAATACGACGACGGCGATGGTTTCCAGATTCTTAATTTAAAATATATGTCTGAAGCTTATATACTTAATTATCTTAAGAATTCATAACATGAAGATTCTTATGTTATGACATTATTGCAAATTCACTGAAACATTGAGACAAAAAGTGATATCCCCCCCCCCCTTTTTTTGAACGAGCCTTGACAAACGAAAGTTTGGATATGATCGACTATATATTGACAATCTTGGTGGAGATGTAAGAATTAAGATATACTCCACACAGTTAAGACAAGGGCCCGACCGTGGTATTAGGGTCATGCACCAAAAGTAGCGGCTGAATTATTAAAATAAAACTTTGTTTGAGCTAAAAATTTTAGTTGTACAACTAAAGCCACATCAATTGAATACATGCATGCGCATGCATATATAATAGTGTGAATCATAATAATATATATATCGTAGTATAAGGCCCTAATTAGAGGAAATTTAAAAGCAAAATTGTGCATTCAAATCTATAGCGGCCGGATATAATATTGTGCTATTATTGTGAAACACGACGATTGAATTTTTTACTGTGATAAAAATTTATACTCGAACAAAAAATATCGTATTAGTATATATTATATGAAAATGTAGTGGATAATTAACACTTTGTTTGGAGGTGAAACATCAAACATCGTACGATAAAGAAAATCCATTCTTGTCACATTAATGAAAGAAAATTAGGATCGACAACGAAAATGTTATGCCTAATAAATGGACGTTACACACAAGTGGGATCTTTTCTCGTCGATACTTAGTTGCTGGCTAATTAGCTAATTTTGGCATAAGCATAGTGATAATTAAAAAATAATTCAATAATATGTGACTTAAATAAGTTTGGTTGGTGGTAGTTAGTGTAATACGGTCAATACTGCCGACCTGAGAATAATTAGACATCAGATGCTTCCGCCTCCCATTGTTATAGACATAATATGGAGGAGCTTCAGCCTCGTATTCTTATTTCATTTTCACATAATAGAAAATGTGAATATGCAAATTCTAAGATTTTATTTATATCGGTTATTTTAAAAAAATTAAAAATTAATAAAATTAGGGGACGTTTGGTTTGATCGATGGGATAGATAATGTTGGATAGGATAGTGTAGGATGTGATTATTTAGATTATTAGTTTTGTGTTTGGATTGCTTGATTGTGGTGTAGGATAATTGAAGGACTATGTGAGTGTGTGCTACTATGTGTTGTGTGTGAGTGTGTGTGCTACTATATGTGCAGTGTATGTGTGTGTTTTGTGTGTGTGTGTTTATGTGTGATTATTTTGGAATTTTGCATCATAGATTAAACAAGGATTAATAATCACCCCAAATTTGGGATGATAAGTTATCATCCATTTTAATGATTGGATCACGGGCCTAGTTATTCATCATGGATTTCATCATTCAAACCAAACATTTGATTAGGTTGGATTATATTATCAATCACTCTTTATCATGCAAACCAAACGCCCCTTAATGAATTCTCAACCTTAATTGTAATTTTGCACTACAACGAATTACAAAACTTTGAGGAGCATACCCTTTGAAACTGTGTGCGAGTACTTTTAAAAAGTTTTTTACATATAATATATAGTACTCCCTCGGTTCCGTTATTCTTGTCTTGTATTTTTTTTGTCCCGTTATTCTTGTCTTGTTTCCTTTTTTGGGCTAAATTAAGGATTATTTGGCCTAATTTAAATCGCTAATGTAATTAGGGGTGTCTAAATGGGTCGGATAGGGTACCCTACCCGAAAATGTCGGGTACCCAACCTTGATTTTTCCAAATTTATTATACTCTATCCCGACCCTATATTAAAAATCGGGTATCCAAATACCCGAAGCGGGTATCCCAATCGGGTATTAGGGTACCCAAATTACCCGATATTATTTAATTTATATTCTATGTTATGCCTAAAATAAATATTTCAACATTATTCAATTTATGTCTTATACTATATATATATGCAATGTCTAATATATTGACAAACATGGATTTTTCACGATGTTGTGGGCGCATTCGATGCCTTTTGTTAGTAAAAAACCATGTCGTTTAACCTTTTTTTCAAGTTAAACCTTGTTTTGTTGGTTTTTACGCTTGCTTTATTGTTTTGAAATAATTGCAGGAAAATGGATGTGGAATTAGAGTGAAAGAAGCTTGGAATGAGAAACACGAGCTCGATACGAGAACGTGAGAAAAAACGGAGGTCGATTCGAAGTCCGGACGAGGGAGAACGGGCCAAAACAAAAAAGGTGCACAGCCGGGAGTGACTTTGGCGCGCGGCCACGCGGATCATGCACCAAAACCGCCTCCGGGCACGACTTCGGGCGCGCCCGCGCGTGACGGAGCTCCCTTCGCCAAAACACGATTTTACCTCATTTTTCTCCCATATTTCGGATTTTCTCTCCATAGCACTTTTCTCCCACATCCTAAACATATAAATAGGTCATTTTGGCACACAACCCTAGTCATCTAACATCCTCCCACCACCCACACACACTACACACATTTGTTCGCTATTTTCTTTCACACCGCAAGTGCACGGGTGTAATTTTGTACAGGGAAGCAAGGTCGTATTCCACAGAGATTGTGATTAATCTAGCAAGTACCACTTTCAACTATTATCCCACTATTTAGACTTTTGAACTTTTAGACTTGAATAAACTAATGACGCAATTAATTAAATAAAGAAAATAAAATAAATAAAGGTAAGGAAAAATATTTAAGATTAAAGATAGAGAGAAAATATGCCAAGATTTCGATTTCAGTGAATATTCAAATTTAAATTCAATCCAATTAATCAATTGGTTTGTCAGACTCGACTCTTACTAGGACGATCACAAAATTAGCCTAGACCTACTGTCGTAGCGCATAGACCGTGGATTACATGCAAGAATTGTTGTGTCCAATCATAACTAAACATGCAACTCCTAAAAGCTTCTTAGATCTATTGTCCTTACACAAATCTCAAGATCTTTCGATTATATTGAAGAGTATGTCCTATATTCTAGATCAAGCATCAATTCTCATCTTTCAAATATTGAATTAACACATCAAATATGCATAATTGGTGATCAATCAATCAAGCATGAAAAAGTACAAGAATATATGAAGCAAAAGAAGGTCTCAATTGATTAATTAAACCAAAATCGAATCCAAATATTCACCTACTCTCTAACCATAGGATAAAATAAAATTAGCTACTCATAATTAGGGTTTCAACAAATAAATAAAAGAAAAACATAATTAAATATACTAATTAGAAAAACCGAAGTTCGGATTCTTGATCTCGTCTTGATGTCTTCAATCTTGAATCTCGAATCTTCTCTCCGAAAAAGCAAAACAACTAGCTAAAGTTTAAAAAGAAATCTAAAGAGTAAAAATAATTTAAAGTATGTAAAAAGATGCAACAACTCAAAAACTAATCTAAGAGGACCTATTTATAGATGGAAAACAAAACCTAGTCCCAAAAGGTAACAAAAATAGCACATTGGATGCACTAATAGATAGAAACGGCGACCCGGGCTGTGGATCACAGGTTCGGTCGCCGTTTTTGCACTTCTTGAGCCATTCCAGAGATTTCCGGCGACCCGGCCAACGGTCGTTGTCTGGGTCGCCGGTTTTGTAAGCATTTTTGACAGAAACGGCGATCGGGACATCCGGGTCGCCGTTTTTGTCACTTTCGCACAACAAACTTGTTTCGGCCCGTTCTCCTTCGTTATAACTCTGATTTTGGATCCGTTTTTTCCTACGAACTCCTAACAAGCTGAACTTCATCCCTACATTGCTCAATTTGCAAAACATGCACTTTATTTTTCACGGCTCGTCCCATCTTTCGCTTGTCTTGCTCGATTCTTTAGCCCAATCATCTTTTCTTTTGATCTTGAGTTATCCCTTTAAACATGAGCTACTCCAAAACACTCAAATCTACATAAAACTATACCTAAACGTGACATCATAGCATAATTAAGAAAACAAACTAAACAACGTCACATAAGCGCATAATCTTATCAAAATGTGCATAAGAAAACCAATGAAAATCATGCAAAATGAGTGTTTATCACCATTTCAGACACTAAATCCTCCACCCATGGAAGCTTGAAGATTTGGGGCTTGAAGAGGAAGAATCAAGGCTACATCATTGGAGATCCAAAGATTCTAGGATTTGTCTCTTCATTTCTTACTTCTTTGAATCTTTGAGAATGTTTGTTTTTTATTTGGAATTGTTGTTAGACATGAAGATGCTTGGCTAAATTTTCCTATTCTAGGGATTGAACTAGTGGGTTTGTAATAGATGGATTTTGATTTGATCAATTTATGGATGAGTTCCTTCTTATTTCCTTCTGTGATTGATTTGAATTTGTGCTTAATTGATTGGCCATCTTTTGGGTATTTTTAATTGGTGTTGAATCAAGAATCGAGAGATGAGATTTCATGCTAGAATAGGCACTCAAGGCACGTCTTTTCAATAAATCGAGATGTTGTGATGAACTCATATTTTGTGTTCATTTTGTGTGTGTTTAGGTAGTATAGATCGAGTCTTTGTTTGTCTTTTTTGTATTGTTTTGGTGTCTGGGAGGACACTATTTGGGCAACAGGTGGATCTGGGCATGGCAGGAGCATTAGCGGGAAAGACATGGATGAATACTACTAAAATGGTACAATAATCGATACGAGGCAATGAGCACCCGATGCATCTCCAGCTTGGGCAAGAATGATGATATCAGACGCGTAGCTGTTGAGAGGCTTCGCTGACTCAATCTCCATACCAGATGCAGTGTTGGTTTTGTCTACCATTTTGGGCAGGAAACAGAGCAGAAGACGTGCTGACAGAGAAGGCAAGATGCTGGGGGCAACAGGCGTGTTTCTCTCCGAAACCTATGAGGAGAAGGAAAAGAAGATCTAACCTAAATTTCTTTCCTAATCCGATTAGGTGGAGGATCCGTAAGGAATCTTGAAGATCGACGTGACGTGTCGTGTTCGGGGTCGTGCTTATCAATTATTTACTTGTACTCTTTCCATGCAAAAGATCGGGGCCCAAACCCTAGAGCATCTCAGCCTATAAATATGGTGCATGGTCGTAGCCATCACCATATACTTCAATATTATTATTCGCACTTCTGCTTTTGTTTACTTTTGAGAGTTTGTGAGGAAGAAACAAGTTCCCTAGGGCGAATTTATTTTATGCTTTTGATTTTTCTGTTGATATTTCCAGTTGGCACTTTTGGCCGGTTAATACTTTGAATATTATGTAAGTTTAGTTTTATTTTAGTCTTTATGATTTCTCCCCAGATTTGTGTTTATTTGATTTACTTTATGTCTAGCTAATTCCTTATACTTGATCTGGGCAACATCTAGTTAAATGGAAACCAAAGCTCGTGAGATCTAATTGGGTAAAGTAATTGCATGTGTGCGTTCTAGATCTGTTTATGTTCTTGTTCTAATACGGTTTAATTTGTCTAAGTAGTTAGATCACTAAATTGATCAAGAGGTTTAGGGAGAATTTTCTCAACTTATCTTGATTTGGATTAATAAACAGTAAGTGAAGGTGTCTGTCTTGGGCAAGACAGATGTAATTATTCCTTGTTGGGCCTTTCTAGTTCTTAATGCTCTTTGGGCAAGAAACTGGACGATGACTCGGGGACAGAGGTATTGTTCAGAGTAGAGAGCCGGCGTGTGTCGCCAACAAAGTAAGGATAGGTAAGGGAAGGGTTTGTTAAGAGCGTGACGATTCAAGTCCTATAACCAACGATGCATGCATGTAATCAAGATTAATGCACCGATGATCGAGGTTGCATTTTTTTTATTTAATTAGTTTGTCCAGGTCAAGTTCCTTTTATTACTGATCAAGTTACTTGTTTATTTTCAGTGTTATTTAAGTTTGTTTCTTGGGCAAGATAGTCCCAGTGACCAGCACCAAAACCTTGTTTGAACCAGGTTGTGAAGGATTCAAAAGATAGTGGCAGCAATCAACTCCCTGAGGATCGATCATGTACTTCCAAAACTGTCTACAGTGTTGTGAGCATAGGATATTACATTATTTTGTCGGGTGTCAGCGACATCTCTCGTCATGTTGAGATTAGGAGTGAGAGCTTTTTGATCCTAGGAGCCGTTAGGAATTGTAGGCTACCTTAGTGACCGGAGACGGCATAATTGGCTTATAATCTACGACTTTAGTCGTCCGAGAGGAGACTAAAGTGAAATCAAGATCGCCCTAAATACGTTGAACTTTGTCTTGAATTGGTTAAATTAATTGATGTCTAATTACGAATCCACCTAAGTTTGATCCCTAGGATAGCTTCCCTTTTTTAGTTCTTCACTCGTGTTAATTGTTAATTTTTAGCATTTCTTTAATTGAATTTAAATTGCTTGTTCGTTTAATTTAGTAATTGACCCTAAAAAAATCAATTAGTCTAAATAGGTTAGAACGACGTAGTAATAGTAATCATAAGTGTCAAAAATTAGTCCACGTGGATACGACCTTGCTTGTCATTTTCTACATATACATTGTACACTTGCGGTTATTATTTGCATAATTAAAAGGCGAACATATATATAGAAGAACAATACGATATATTCATACATCATGAGATATTATTGATTTATAAAGTCGGATCACATTATATCAAATTTAAATTATAAACTACTAAACTCGTAGCAATGACCATAACAATCTGTAACCAAAAGAAACAAGTAATGTATAGCAATTTAAAATTAAAAGATGTCACCAACTCTATTAATCATAAACTAAAACCATAAATATATCTCATAGGTTTGTATCCTAAAATTTAATTATCATAATTTAAAGTAATATAATATAGTATAAATTAAAAACTCAGGTATATTCGGGTACCCGAATCGGGTGTCAGGTATTCCCGATACCCTAAATTTCTAAAAAACTCAACCCGTATCCTGACCTGTTTACCTAAATATGAGGGTATCGGATACCCAATACTCGTCGGGTGTCGCGTCGGTACAGCACTACCCGATTACCAGCCACCCTTTTAGACAGCCCTAAATGTAACCCTTATTTTTCGTAACTACTCCACCTTTCACTATTTTTTTCCCTCATTTTCTGTGTCGTTCACTATTCACTCTCTCTCTACTCATATTATTTCACTATTTGAACCCACTTTATTTTATTATTTGTACCATATTAAGGGGGTGTTTGGTAGGGGTTATAAACCCCTACTATATTATTTATATGGGTTTATTAAGTGTTTGGTAGCTAAAATTTTTTGTACTGGGAGCCCGGCATAAATGAAGGGCCCGAGCTTATTTTACTGTTTCACCCAGATGATTAATCTGCCCAAATTGGTGGTATTATTTATCTGGATTGAGGGTTTAACCCATACTAAATTTTTATTGACAAAATTGCCCCCAGGCTACGTGAGAGAAGAGAGAGTGACAGAGTAGGCGGCGGCGGGTGGCGGTGGTGGTTGCGACGGCGGCAGATGGTGGTGGTGGTTGCGTGGTGGAACAGAGGAGAGAGAGATTGAGGGGTGAGAGAAGAGAGAGTGAGAGAAGAGAGAGCGAGAGGGACATGGTGGCGGTGGTGGTTGCGACGGCGGCGGATGGTGGTGGAACAGAGGAGAGAGATATTGATATGTAGAAATACAACTGAAGAAATTCTACATGAAACTACTTCCAACTTCTGATATGGGCAAAATATTCCGACAGCATATTATGGGCAGATGTAATAAATGCAAAAGAAAGAAATGATCGTCTGGCTTAATCTTAATCCTCAATCAAAACTCACACGATCACCGCCTCAACCGTAAAATTGCAAAGTCCTCCCACCCCTAAACACACGCGAGAAAAACAAAGTAAAGACAAAAAAGAAATATTGCTCGATTTAGGGGAAAATCTGATGAATCAGTAACTAGAGAGAGAGAGAGAGAGCATAAATTAAAGAGATAGGCCAGCTGAGAGAAAGCACCTGAAGCCCCAGAAAAGATCTTGATTGACGGAAGAAGAACAGGGGTGAGAGAAGAGAGAGTGAGAGAGGAGAGAGCGAGAGGGACATGGTGGCGGGTCGGGAAGCAGGCGGCGGCGACAGGTCGGGAAGCAGGCGGCGGCGACGGGACTGGAAGGTGAAAGACGAGGGGAGAGAGAGAAGAGTGGTGCAAATCTCCCCCCTCTCTTTCTCTCTCTCCCGTCCAAAATTTGCAGGTGGTGGATGAGAGATGAAGGCGGCAGCAGCGGCGGCGGCGGCGTCGAGGGTGGAAGAATTTTTGTGGCGGTGGTGGTCGATTGTGGTTGTATAAACTTGTTTGTGGTGGTGGCGGGTGACGGTGGTGGGAGGGATGGCGGCGTCGAGGATGGGATGGTGGTGGTGGTGGCGGATGGTGGTGGAAGGGATGGGGTGGAGACGGTGGTGGTGGTTGCAGACGAGGGGAGAGAGAGCAGGTGGTGGATGGTGGAAGGTGGGAAGGTGCATGGAACATGTGAGAGGAGAGAGGAGAGAGAGATGAGGGTTATATAATTCACTGCTATTTATCTTGATATTATCTTATCTACCAAACACAAAAACTATACTAATAATCACCCCTTATTCACATTATTTATCTCAACATTATTTATCTTGACTTATCCTAACATACCTACCAAACGAGCCCTAAGTATTCAATTAAAAAATCCACTAACAAACCTTCTATCCCTAATTCTTTTCTCCTTAATACCCATACCTAAAAGAAATGAGATAAGAATAACGGGACGGAGAATGTATATGATTAAGATCTCAAATCTAAACCATGATCACATTCTAACGGTACCGGCAATATAAATTCTCTAATATACAAGAAAAAATGATTTTTATTTTATTTTATTAATACTTTTTCAAAATATAATAATTTGAAGCATTTATTGGAAAAATGAAAATAAGAAAAAAAAAAAAAGTACTCCCTCCGTCCTGCTAAGAATGTTTCCAAACTTTTGGGTACGGTTATTAAAAAACAAGAGTAAAAAAATTAAAAGTGGTAGATCTTATAAATTTTGAAGAGTTAATTATTTTTATTTATGAAAGATGGACATTGTTAGCTGGACGGAGGGATATTATTTTACAATTAAAAATTGGATTAACATAAAAGGTACTCAACAAACAAACAAACTATATTCTCTCATTTGCAATGCAGTAATGATGATAGATCTGGCCTCATCCCTAATACAAACAAAGAAGGATCATGAAACCTTACTTTAATTAATAATTTCTCACAATCAACCTACGTTATGTCACGCTTTCAGTATCCTTTTTGAATTTCGACTAATTTAAAGTCATTTTTCTAATCAGATGAAATACAGCTACGAGAAGGGGGACTTTTCTACTATCTGTCGCATCGTTAATTATGAATGTAATTAAGATGACAGAAAAAACCAATGAGAAGTTTTGTGGCAGCTTAATTTCAATTATTGGTACTTATAGGTTAGTATTTTTATACAGCGTTGATGGATAAAAACTCTGATATGGCCAACCGCATCCTGCGGTTGACCGTAATTAAGTATTAATTCAAAGAATTAGGTATACTTAGTGGATAATTAGAAATAAGCAATCCAAAATAGAATTAATTAATTAACTCCAATTTATTAATTTTAATTAAAACTTATTAAGCTTAAACTAGAATTGATTAGTTCACAAATATAATTAATTAAAAAAATTAAATAGATAAAATAAAATATATATAATGGACCGGACCGTACCAACCGTACGATATGGTCCACCTTAGCAGAGTCCATTCCTATTTAGAGAATTTTATTAAATCATATGGGTGAAAAAAAATCAACACATGTATTTAGCAATATTCATGTGCATGTCCGACCATTAACTATCATTCATCCCACTTGACTTCCACTTACTACTTGCTAAGAAAACACATGCACACATGCACGGATGAGACAAATACTTGGACGAAAAGTAAAATAAAAATAATTGCAGAAATAGGGTAAAACGTAACCATGCATAATTATTTAATTTATTCGTTTAGCCATAAAGCATGGCTAATTAATTAACCATTATGTGGTGAGGCAATTGATGAATGTAGCTTAGCTTAGCTACCACCAACACTCGTACAACTTAATATCAACACGAAGCCTAAAGTAGACATCTCCCTCAAATGAATCCGTGGACAAAGTAGCAATGCCTCGAGCCATGAAGAAATCACCGGTCCCTCCAATTACCGAAATGTCCCTAGTCTTGTTCATCAGCGGATCCGCCCCTGCAAAATTCAGCGTGCCGACGTGGTCGGTCGAGTTGAAGAGGAAGGAGAAGCCGAGCCACGCGCCGTATATACTCTTTTGGTCGTACAAGTACATGCCTTGGGCGCGACCCACGGGAGGCGAGTGCAAGTTGTTGTTTAGGGTGATGGGGTCGTCGAACACCACCAAGTCGCCAAAATTGTTGGGGGTCGCCACGGTGGTCTTGTTGCCCCACTGCGGGGACCCGATGATCGCGGAAGTGGCATTGTTGTAATTATGCCCGTTGTAGAGGATGTCGTGGAAATACAAGACGAGTTCTTCGCATGGCGGCCGGGGGTAGGGTTTGCGGCCGTGGGGCCGGGTGGAGGCGACCACGGTGATGAGGAGGCAGAACAAAATGGCTTTCACTTGTACTCTAGTGCCCATAATTTGGTAAAATGCTACTAGTAGATATGTGTGTGTATGTGTGTCAATATATAGGGGATTGGGGTGGGGAGTTTGGTGAGTGTGTGTGAGCTTGCTCAAATTTAAATGATTAAGAAGTGGATAATTAATTTCTTTAGAGTCGGTCGTTTTTCAATATGTACGTCATAAATTTACATTATGTACGTAGTTTTGAATATTAATTAATTTATTTATAAGTCCAAACCCGTCATGATCTAGTTAAGCTGGTTTAGGAATTAGAATGATGTTTTCGCTCAAATTCCTGCTTTTAACTCTATTAATGGTAGAAGTAAACACCTATTCTGACTTAAAAAACTACTACCCCCTCCGTCCTCAAAATTACGCTATGGAAATGACAATACGGATTTTAAGAATGTATTGGGTATATATATTTTGAGTGGAGTAAGGGTCTCTTTATTTGATTTGTTGTGAGGTTTAAAATATTAAAAATTTAGTGGAATCATATTCTAAAATAACGAACTATACTTATGGGAGACGTTCCAAAATGACAAATTAATCATATTTTGGCGACGGAGGGAATACTAATTGGAAAAATTTAAATATTTTAGAGGAATAGAAAAAGGTTTGAGAATAAGATTCCAACTTTTGTCCCTATTAAAAAGTTCAAATAAGACGCGTCTATTAAAGTTAGGAAGCTTTTAGGTGCATGCGGTGGGCGCGGTCACCCATGAATTCAACTTATTAGAGTGGTAGCTTTAATCTTCCTTAATTTAATTTTGTGTCTAAATAATGGGTAAATACAATTCTAATTCCGTAGTTATGCAGAGTAGCAATTTTTTTTTTTTAATATCATTACAAATATTAATACTCACACACCCCACCTAGGGTTTTTTTGTGGCCGAGAGTACTCGAACCTCTGACCTATTGGTCAACAGGCAACCACTTCACCACTAGGCCATCCCCACTGGGACGAGTAGCAATTTTTTGGTTTTATAAGAACATCCACGATAATAGAATCTGAAACTGAATTCTACAACTGCCACATCAGTACCACATTAGCTAAGATTTTCAACTTAAAATTCATTCCCAATAATTGTCGTTGTAGTTCAGTTTCTAACTATCCACTATCGGCTAACTTCCAATTACTAAATACATCATATTATTAATCATCTCTTTTAGTCAATGTTGTTAGGTTCTTAGGGTTGAGTTCTTGAGATGCCATGCCGAAGAATCCAACCATTGTGAATGCTCTAGTACAGATTGTGATAGATGCATGGTTCTAATGAGATTTATATAAATATATATAAAAAAGATTTTAATGAATTGCCTTTTCATGAGGCCCTTCTCATATCTTTAAGAGTTAATTACTTAGATGCCTAATCAACGTAGGCCTTCCTCGTTTGAAATTTTAAAATGTGATTCGTACAACTTTTTTATGACATTTTCACGAATAAACTTAAAAATTGATGTAGAAAAAAAAAGCAATTTCAGGGTTCTATTGAGTATTTTTCGTGTTTTTTTTATTGTATCAATAAAATGTTGTTTGCTTATTACTTCTAGAATATTTCCGTATCTCAATTAAATTATGCAGTCTTCTTTCGGGGTTTGAATGATACACGGAAGATTTAATTGTTAGCATTTTACTATTGTTTGCTGCTTTTGAGCAATCAATGTAATTAATAAAAAGAAAATAGAATTGGCGGAATAGTCTTGTGAGAAAAGAAAATAGAATTAGAGAAATGTGGCTTTCGAAGAGCCTACATATGCATGTTATTCAAGTCCAAGACGTGTGGATGCATTTTTTCCAATCCGGAATCCAACGTAAGATAAAATATCTAAAATATGTCAGTGGATTGAACAATTCCGAGACTTAAAATGGGTATTTGGATTAGGGGGGTAAACGAATAGAATCAAATCGAATATCATTCTAATCGAATCGAATTTGTAATTATTATTCACGAATACTAATCGAATTCGAATTGTGGTCGAATATTAAATTTGATTTAAATTCGAATACTTTAATAATTTTACGAATTCGAATCGAATACTCGAATCAATAGAGAAAGGAGATGAAGAAGGACTCGTCGGAAATTTGTGAAGGAATGTTGTTGGTCCCAAGACGGATACCTTGGTGTAGAGGGGGGGTGAATACACCAAGGTTTAAAAACTTTTCCAAGTTAAAACTCTTTTCAGAGAGCTGGCTGTGTTCGATCCAGCTGGATGGCAGCTTGATCGACACAGCTGGCTGTGTGTGTGTGCGGAATGTGGTGGATTTGAAAAGTCCGTCTGTTGCTTCAAATATATTGCAAAGCTCTGTTTCACTTTTCAGTTAGTCAGTTTATGCAGATTGAAATGTATGCTCATGAAGGTTAGTAACATGCATAAAACAAAGCAATAAATAACAAGAGCATTTTTAACGTGGTTCGGAGTAACCCCTCCTACGTCCACGACCAGATTCACTGGTAATTCACTACCACTTGGTTTCCAAGTACCAAGCAACTTCACAACTCTAACCCGAGCTGTGTTCCAACAGTTTGCGGGCACTGTCAAGCCTACACCTTCGCTCCGGCATCAAGAACCTAACCACTCGAATTACACGCTTCGAGCAAGCGTACCTTTACCTAACCTTTCTGGGTTTGGGTTTGGGTATGGTTTTCCAACTATGAACGAGTTCTTACAATGAAGAACAAGGAGTATGATGAACTCGTTCAAACTAGGCTTAAGATATTTATTCTGATCTATTCTGCCTATGACTGAGTATGTGAACAACTAAGACCACAGCTGACTGGTTGGGTGTTCTTGAAAGATTTGGCTTTGAAGATCGTTGTTCATTTTTCTGTTTTCTTCTATTTCTTCAGTCGTCTTGCCAGCCTCCTTCTTCAATGGAGGAGGAGAGATATATATAGGTGGAGATTCAAACTAGCCGTTGGAAGAGAGCCGTTTGAATCTGACCTACTCTTGTTGACTTCTGGCCTTTACCTACGAAGTAGGTCTGCATCTGCAGAGGCTATTCCTTCTCTGATTTGACTGCGTCAGACAAGATCTTCTGACATCGGGATCTTGTCTTGGAGAAGGTCTTCGTCTTCGAGCTGCTAAGCGTCTCTGCTGTGTCTTCAGCGTCTTGGACTCTGCTGCGTCTCGACTCTGAGCTGTGTCTTAGACCTGTGCTGTATCATCAACCTGAGCTGTGTCTTCAACCTGAGCTGTGTCATTAATCTGAGCTGTGTCTTAGACCTGAGCTGTGTCATCGACACTAAGCTGGGTCTTTTACACTGAGCTGGGTCTTCGATACTGAGCTGGGTTTCCGTCACTGAGCTGGGTCTTGATACTGCAGGATCTTTGACTCTGCTTGGTCTTGCTCTGCTGAGTTCTTAAGCTGTCTGCTTAGCTGTGTCTTCTGCTGTCTTCAGCGAATCTACCTGTAAACTAAGAAACTCTATAAGCTCAAACAGGTGAGCTGAAAAACGCTTAGGCTTGTGCGATCATCTGCTCGGTTGGGGTCAGCTGGGTTTTGGTATCCAATCAAAACTCTATTAATTTTCCCAACAAATATGATGAAGAACGGTAGTAAGAATGATATAATAGAGAGACAATGTAAACTAGTGAGAGATAAAGAAAAAAAGAAAGAGACTGTGACTTACGTCTGTATCACTCAAGATATTAGAGTTAATGCAATACATATCCATTAAGGAAAAATATTGATCTTATTTTGAAATGAGCTTGGAGATGGGCTAAATTAATCTCAACTCATTTACCATATATTTAAATATTTAAGTATATAATCCATAATCAACCTAAGAAAGTATATTATATAAATATATATTAAAATTATATTATTATTTAAATATCTAATTGAATCTTTACGAATATCGAATCGAATATCGTAATTACTAATAAGTATTTGAAAACTAATTGAATAAAAAAAAATATTTGAATTCGAATTCGAATCGTAAAATTTCGAATACGAATATCAAAATTCGAATACAAATCGCGAATCGAATCAAAATATTTGATTTGATTTACACCCCTAATTTGGATGGGACAAAAACTTGGGTACACCCGATTCTAGAAATTAAGGAGAATTAAAGACAGTTAGAAGTAATTTAGGGATAATTAGAATTATTAATCTCAATTAAATTTATTAATCCAATTAAATTTATTAAGCCTTAAATAAGATTAATTAAGCCTAAATTAAGAAGTTGTAATATAGCTCATTTTATTTTTCAAGAGAGTGATTGGACTCATTTAGTTCTTTAAAACATGAATTAAAATTTTTTGCAAGAAAATTCTTATAGCTACTACCTCCAAAGTTGTTGGCTTGGACACTTACCACCACCAAACTGTTACCTGTGTCATGAGCTCTTTTAATAGGAAAAACGGATAAATTGGGGCCAATAAACGAATAAAAACTCAATGGAATTTTCTTCTCACATACTACTGTTTTCCAAGTCAGTAGTTGGAGACTTGGAGTAGGTGAAATGAATCATATGATACAATGACATAGGAAGATAATCCTCTCTTTCTTGGGTACATAATGTATATATTTTCAAAACTTACACTTAAGTACCCGCGAAATTTAACATATTTATGTGTCACAACTTCAATAGTAAACTAAAAAAAGTACTCACTCCGTCCATGATATAAAGTCTCATTGTATGCTGGATACGGAGATTAAGAAAGTTGTTAGAGTTATTGTGAGTGAAATAAAAGTACAATTTGAAGGGTAGTGTTAAAGGTATAATTTGTGAAATACAAGTATAGTTTGTAGCAATAAAGATACAATAAAGTACAATTTGTAGAAATAAAGGTAGAATTTGTAGGGGTCCATCAATGGCAAAAATAGGTAAATATAAAAGAAAATGGAGGGTGTGATAGTATAAAAAGTAAAATATGACTTTTTGTGGACAAATATAAATGTGTAAGTAGGACTTTATATCGTAGACGGAGGGAGTAATTAATGATGATGTCCAGTTCCAACATAAAATCGATAGAAAATTAATATTCAATAAGGCATATAATGCACTGAAATTCATTGCCATACGAAACAAATTTAGGAATATTGCTTCATGCACTGCATATATACAACAATGAGATAATAAACAGTGGCTATAATTAAATTCTTAATAAATAATGTAGAAAAGAAAATAGCAAAATGAATCTATATATATATATATAAAAGCAAAACCATTTAGAAACAAATTTTTCCGCCAAAACTACCACAACAATTTTGATAATTTTGTATTTCTTTTTTCACTTAACTTTTCATAATTTAATGATTTATTTACAGCTTTTCTCCGCTCAAAATATGTGCATGCATGTAGCATATATTGAGTATTTCAACAGCCTCCTATTTCTAAAACTTTGTGTACAACTGTCAAATTAATACTTTTTTTTTAGGAAGTAAACTTACTTTTCTTAGTCTAATTAATTTAGTTGTCAAATTTAGTTGCAAAAGATTGATTTAATTTTCTTTGGCGCACATGCATAATTAATATGGCAGGGTTCATTTACAGTATTTTAAAGGAAGAGAAAAACATAACACAAACAAGGGGAATTAATGAATTTATTACTTAATGTGCACAAGATTTGATTATGCGGATAAAAAAAGAATTAATTGTCAAATTTAGTTGCAAAAGATTGATTTAATTTGCTTTGGCCCACATGCATAAATAATATGGCACGGTTCATTTACAGTATTTTAAAGGAAGAGCAAAAAAAATACAAACAAGGGGAATTAATGAATTTATTATTTAATGTACAAAAGATTTGATTATGCCGATAAAAAAAAAGAATTAATTGCAAGGATTGAATTGGAAGCATGTTGGAGACTTTATGTCTTACCAAGGAATTTGATTGGAAGCATACTTTTTTTTTAGGAAGTAAACTTACTTTTCTTAGTCTAATTAATTTAGTTGTCTTACTCAAATAATTTGAAGAGATTCTTTGTCTTCAATGGAAAGATGCATCTAGAATATTGTACACTTTATTTAAGTTAATCCTATGCTTCTTCAACAATAAATAAAACTTAACCTTAACTTAGCGATACACTCTATGTTTCTTCAACAATAAATAAAACCTAGCGGTACACAATTCATACCGATGCAATAATTTCAAAGGCAGCAAAAAATTTCTCACAGCCCCCATATCATTCTTCTCTCATCAATCAGCTCCCATATCATTCTTCTCTCATCAAAATCCATGGCGTCATCAAGTTCAAAACATCAATCTGAGGATGAACGGTAACGTGAAAATCAACGACGTCTGGAAGATGTTAGTTCTTCGTACCGATGTGAAGAGGAACGGCTGAAAAAACTGTACCGACCGGCATGATATTGTACCGATAGGTTATGAACAGGTCGGTACCTTTTTTGAACCGGTCGGTACAGATTTTTCAGACTGCCGATACAGTTTTCAGAACATGTTATTGATATTTTGTTAAAAATATGATGGTTAATTAGGATAACTTCGTGCTAATTATGTTAATTTCGTGGTAATTATTTAAATTTCGTGCCAATTAGGACATTTTCGGTGGTTATGCTTATGTGCTAATTATGTTAATTTTCGTGCTAATTACGATAATAACGACGATGTCTTATATGTTTCATAAATTTTGTACCGACCGTATAGAATATTGTACCGATAGATAATAATATACACCCTATCGGTACACATTTTATTCCCATCGGTACAATGTTTTTTTAATACAGTGTGTTTCTGTTCTTATTCTGGATGTTTTGTTATGTTTATTATTTTTTTTTTGGCACACTTAATAGTTAATTTAACAAATAAGATCATTTGGTGTTACGTTTTCACTTATTTATAACTCATTTATAAATTTGAAAATCATGATCAATTGATATATATTACGTAGATGTGTGACAATTTTGAAAAAATGGTACCGATCGGGAAAAATTCTGTACCGCTCGCAGTAAAATCATGTGTTGATTTTACTGCGAGCGGTACAAATTTTTTTCCGGTCGGTACAATTGTTTTTTTCTCCAGTGTGTTTGTGTTCTTATTTTTGAATCGTATTTTATTTGTTTCAGTATGGTTGGATCTGGATCCGAGAAGATGCTCAACACTGTTCTCCGAGGATTAACACGTACTACAAAGTTTCGATTATAACAGATATTAGGCAGAGACTTCTTGCTGTTGGGGGTCGAGCACTGTTGGATAGATTCATGGCCGGCTATTTCGGGCATCTTATGAGATGGCCATTGGGCAAAGCGTGCGGCAAAGCGCTACACATGCTCGTATCAAGAGCGGTAGAGGTGTACGGTGAATTGCCGTACGATACATGGTATCGTATCGGTGACAAAAATATCTGATTCTCGGCTCAGGAGTACGCCCTAATTTCGGGATTGTGTTTTGGAGCTGCTTCATTTGATCCACATGCGGATCACACACCGGATAATGTGGAGGCTTATCAGAGATTTTGTGACGGGAAGCCAATAACTGCCAAAAAACTGCGGGACCGGTTTGTTACAGGGTATGGGATAGTTGATCCTGAAGGCGAGCTCCACCTTCGGGCAGCAAATGTTATCATCACTTATTATTTCGGGATAGGTGGTGATGATCGGAGAAATGGCCCTGGCTTTGGGTATTGGTGGATGATCTCGACGCGTGGAACAGATTCCCGTGGGGCGGGTATACATTTCAAAACTTGAGGAGCTACACCAAGAATCTGGAGACGAAGGGGTCGAAAATGATGCCCAAGTACCATTATTACGGCTCTGTGTGGGTACTGCAGTGTTGGATGTTTGAGGCTATTCCTGGTTTAGCTCGTTTGGTTTCTACTCCCGTATCAGACACTGTCATTCCTCGCTGTTTGAGATGGATAATGGCAGCAGCGTTGCAGGTGGATCTTGATGATCAGTTTCGTACAGGAGTCATCTGTTTCGACTCCATTGAGCCAGAGGCAGCAGAGGAGGAGACACATTACTGGAGGTCCCTACTGATGGACGACGTGCTCGGAGTGTATTACGTGAGGCCTATCAACCCAATAAAAGAAGGAATACCAGTTGCACGTCGTCCACCAGTTCAGAGGCCTAGCAGTCCCCCCCACGTGTCAGAGCCATGCACCGATCGTGACACGTACGACTTGAGAGACCGGGCCTCGTCGAAAGATACTTCCAAAAGCAAGGGAAAGCATGCTCGGAGAAACATTCCATCGTCGTCATCGAGCAGCGGTGCCGACACTAGTGGACGATCTCATGATAGGCGGTTTATGAATGAGCTGTAGGAGATGACAGCAGCAACTGTGAAGAGAGAGATAACTTCACAATGGAGAAATGTATTTTTTCCGGAGATCAAGGCCTTCTTCACAGACCTTTTTAGTAAGAGTTCCCGCCGTTCCACACCGCGTCGAGATACATCTCCACCACCGCGTCGTGACACACCACCACCCGTGCATTCCCCACACGCCAGTCCAAGAGGGGAGACTGGAGGTACATGCGCCGATCCTGAGTTCATCCCAACACGTCATTCCATTCCCGCTTTTGTTACACCCGAGTGGGTGAGCATGGGCGGTGCATACGACCCTCATCGGCATTCAGTGCCAAATCCCGAGATATGTCGTCAGCCACCTCAGGTAAATAATAAGTTAGTAATTTATTAATTTTTTAAAAGTTTAATTTAATTGACTTTAATTAATTTATCTGTGTGTAGTATATTGTTGTTCAGCCCATTACTGCTGTCCCTCCTAACTACTGCTCCATTTTGCACAATCCTGAGCTGTACAACTTATACTCGAGGCAGAGACTTGAATATTTAAATGACAACCGAGCAGAGCAGCAGGAAGGACAACAATCGGCTATACAAGTTGAGTCACAAGAAGAAATTCCACAGCCAATTGGTTCGTTGCCTCCTGCCGATTACGCCGAGGAGGAGAAATGGCGTCGCTATGCAGCCTTTATGTCAGTAGATGATGCTTGTGTAATCATCAGTGGCTTTGCCGTCTATCCTCCGTACTTCCGCACAATTGAGAACACAGAGATTGACCTTGATTATTCTGTAAATAATCTCTCAAATATATTCTTAAATATACTCTCATTTTTATAGTTATTTCTTCTTTTAATTGTCCAATTTATTTTGTGTGTAGGTGTTCGAGAGGTACATTGACGTTTTGCACGGACGTCTGGAAGAAAGGAACCATGTCCTCCCTGATCGAAATGCTACGAACACAATCATCTGTTATGTCGAATTCTTTGTGAGTAACTAATTCATTATGTTTTAATTGGTTCACGGATTTTATACGTTCCTTTTTTGAATTTCGTGCTTTTTATTCACACAAAGGGACGTCGAGTTCTACTTCAAAAAGATCAAGAGTAGCAAAAAATTGACGGCGTCGCTACGAACTAATTTCGATGTCAATGTAGATATTACATCTTGGAGGCAAGCTGAGCAGGTAACTTACATCTTATATTAATTATAATTTTTTTAATAACATATGACCCACATCTACGTGATTTTTATGCAGATCATCGTTCCAGCGCTATCCAGCAAGCATTTCTATGTCGTCCGTATACTGCCAAGGTTATGGACGGCTGAGGTGCACGACTCTTTGCTGCACAAGGCAGGAGTTCAGGAGGCGCGTAAGAGGCAGCTGAAGCCGTTACAGCAAAAATTCTCAACTGTGCTCAATGAAGGAAAGTATTGGGATACCATAGACCTAACCCAGGCACTACGCACGTCGGAAGCATTGAGGATGGTCTTTTTTACTAAGCCTACACCACGGGAGCTCATTAGGCAGCACATCCAGTGGGACAGTCACAGTTGTGGTCCTTTTGCGCTGATGAGTATAGAGCGCATGATCAGTGTCCATCCCTCCATTGCATGGGGCAACGAAGAGGGAAGTGTGGCTTTGTATAGACGTAAAATAGCTCGTGATGTTTTCTTATTGGCTTTGCAAAGCCATGTCGATTATGTTTGACAAACATTATTGCTTTGTGCCATAAGTGTTAATCATTTATTGTTTGTGCCATTTAATTGCTTAGGATAAACATTAAAATGATAACATTAAATTAATAATAACATTTAAATGGTCAGTACATATATTAACATTAAATTAACATTAAATTAATAATAAATTACTCATACTGATCTCTGAGCGGGCATGTTCTTCTTGTGTGGCCAGTCTCGTGACATATTCTGTATTTTTTTGGTGTCCGTTGACGGCTACTGGAAGGTTCATCTACGGTGACTGGACGTCTGCTGGAGGACAAATTCTCAACTGCAGATCGACGACGGGAGTTCCTCGGGCGCCCCGCCTGACTGACGGGCAGTGGTGGCAAAACAATTATTGCCGCAACATGTGGAGGTAAAGACGACGGGCAGTGGTGGCAAAACAATTATTGCCGCAACATGTGGAGGTAAAGACCACTCAGCCTGGAGAGGGACCTGATTCACCTGTTGGGAGTAAATTTGTAAAAGTGTAGATCTCTTGTAGTAATCGTCCACATAGTTGTATACATGATGCCCATTTCGCCTGTCATACATATAACATATAATCATTAGATTAAGTGCTACAGAAATAAATATAAAATTAAATATAAAAATAAATACGGCGAAGATTCATTCAAATCAAATGACGGCCTGTACACAGCATCAATATGCACGACATACAATGTAGGCTCAGGCTCTGTAACATACAACCGACGAAGTTGTTCATCGTTACTCAAACTATGTTTAACACTTCGGCCAGTTCTAGAGGTCAATAAATAGAATATTTCATACTCAAGACTTAACGATTTCGACATCATTATGATATCAATATATTCCTTAATGCTAGAGAAACTTATCGCATCCACCGGAAGGTAGAAAGTTCGCTCTTCCCCACCATTATACACACAATCGTCTCATGTCCCGTTGTATTTAACGATGAATCTCCTACACTCCATCTGCACAAATACAATATTATTAGAAAAAATAAGATTCTTAAAAAAAAAATTGTACAGCTTGGTAAAAATATTGTACCGATAGAGTATTTGAGAAAATTTATCCGTACCGATCGGTGCAAATATATTACCGATCGGTACAGTTTTTTCTCGTGCCGGTACCCATTTAAAATTTTATTTCAACTGACCTATTCAATCTCCGAATGAAAATTCTTTCTATATCTCGATTAACTCCAAGTGAAAATGCCGGTACGTGTGTGACTTCGTTTCTACAAAACAATGATGGGATGGTTAAAAAAAAGAGCATAGAATGAAAGAGAGTTGAATGAAATAGTGTGTGGAGAAAAAAACATTGTACCGATCGATATTTTAGTTGTACCGATAGGTGATGTGTACGGTCGGTATAATAAAAACACGATCGGTACAATATATTTCTCTTCGATACCATCATTAAAAATAAAATTAAACTCACCTATAATAATTTTGAAAAATAAATGTCGTCTGCTATGTGATTTCTCTAGCAAACGTGAGTGATATTTACTTGTTTTTGTGGTATTGTCATTTTATCTCTTTCATTTTTTTTTCTGAAGTGTAATTTCATGTGCTTCTGTGTGTGATATATATATATAGACAGAAGAATCAATGAAACTAAATAGATGTACCGATAAGATTTTACGCGTGCATTGACACTATTTAATTTCGTACATTGGCATGCATGACAAGCTTATATTAAAGTCTTGACGTGAATGATGCATGAAAATATTCAGAACGCTGAATCTGTGCATTGTACATTGAGAATCATTTTTGTCCTCATTCATAAAGCAAGTCAACAATTATTTGAACAATGATCGGACACGGAAATTAATGCATGAATTTGACAATTAAGCTATTTTCATGTATATATATACATACACATAATTTGTATGTGTTAATTTCATGTATGTATACATACATGATGTGTTTTTTCATGTATGTACACATATGAATTCTACATATTTTCTTGTATTTATACATACATGAAGAGTACATGTCCATGTATATATGAATATATGAATGTGTTATTTTCATGCATGAAGTGTATTCATTTGTAGAATTCATATGTATACATACATGAAGAGTACATATTAATGTATGTATGAATATATGAATGTATATACATGAAGTGTACTCTTCGTGTATGTGTGCATGTTCTTCATGCATGTATGCATGCATGAATAACATGCACACATACACGAAGAGTACGTTTAATGTATATATATAAATACAAGAAATTTGTCTACTTCATATGTATACATACATAAAAATAACACATTCATATATGTATAAGTACAAGAACATGTACTCTTCATATATATACCTAAATACAAGAAATATGTAGAATTCATATGTATACATACATGAAAAAATACTTCATGTGTTTATACGTACATGAAATTAACACATACAAAACACATGTATGTATATATATACATGAAAATATCCAAAAATTGTTGAGAGAGAAGAGAGAAAAGTAGGAGAGAGAGAAAGAATAGAAAGAAAAAGAGAGAGAGAGTAAGATGGGGGGTGTAAATATAGAGAGAGACAAGAGAGGGAGAAAAGTAGGAGAGAGAGTGGTGGATGTGGGTGGGGGCGGGTATTAGAGATGATAGAGAGAGATTAAGGAGTAGAAAGGTAAAAATGGGACAAAATTTGTTTTTTAAGTTTTATGGACCACAATTTTTCTTTAAGTTTGGAAATGAGCTATTTTGAAACATTAACTCTATTTAATATGTATATACGTATTATAAAAGTCATGGGCATGTTTTGCATTGACATATTTCCTTTTGAGTTGATTGTAAATTTTAACGCCAC
This sequence comes from Agastache rugosa, assembly GCA_031470985.1. Taxonomy (NCBI): domain Eukaryota; kingdom Viridiplantae; phylum Streptophyta; class Magnoliopsida; order Lamiales; family Lamiaceae; genus Agastache; species Agastache rugosa. Next base: position 38,033,328 of record CM062604.1, read on the forward strand.
TATTACATTTTCATAATTTTTCTGTTATTGCAATCTAAGACACCACTTTTCAGTTTTTTGTAATTTGAACTCTATCTTTTAATATTTTACAATTTTAAAACCCCCAAATTTTGTCATCACCGCCCGATTCTATATATTTATGTTATAATTTGCACACACATAAGTAAAAAACGTAGAATATTTATTTTAATTATTAAATTTATACATTTTAAATAGAAAACATACATAAAATAATAATCATTTTGTTATTATGAATCCTAATAATACCCATCTTATTTGGGTTATCCCAATGTCTGATTATCTTTTTCTTTTTTACTGGAAAAAGGCGAGCGGTAGAGCTTGAACCTGAGACCTCTCTGTTCACAGACAAAATCTATTATCGTTTGGATATTCCCGAAGAGACGGGTTGTTTTATTTTACAATTACTTTTCATATATTAGATAAATTACTCAATTGAAAATTGGGGTCTCAGACATGGTTGTGAAACGTTCGATAATCAAGATATTTAATTATTTAGGATTTTGGCAAAATAAATAAGAATTTTTGGGGTTTTTGCAATTTTAACCTAACTTTTAAATCTTTGCGAATTAAAACATGCATTTTTCAATTTTGCAATATAAACATCCATGATATTTATGCGATCAGAATATTGACGTTGTAAAGGTTAAATTTACTATTGATGATGACATCAGGCACGTCTGAATGATCGAACACTAGCAACCTGTTAACACAAAAACACGTAAGAGACCTAGGTTGAGCACCGGTGGGAGTGTCGACCGTAGAGTCTCCGACTTTCTTAGCATCTTCTTTTCTTCACTTGGAATTTCTAGTTTACATCTTTTTTTCTGCTTCGAGTTTTTGGTGTTGAATACATTTTTGTTGAATACAAATCTTTGGGGCTACACTGATGACTTTGGACTTTAATTAGGAGCTAAAGGGATAAAATTAGGGGCAAGTGGGAAAAATAATACTTTTAGAGATAAAAATAATAATCATGGCATCTCTTAAAAAAACTACAAAAATAGTACTTGGACATTTATACCCCTATTTCTTTTATTTAATGACCTCCATATCTTATCGTTTTCACAGTTTCAAAAATGTAAATTCACATATTATTATTATTATATATGTGATTTTTTCACATAATTGTGATTTCACAATTTATTATTTTTTTTTGTAAAAGCACGTGTATAAACCAACATTTGATCGTTTGTACATTTGCAAAGTTGTGAATTAACATATTATTATACGTGTGCTTTTTACATAATCGTGATTTTACAAAAAAAAAATTCTATGTAAGCACATGTACACATTTGTGCTTTCACATATTATAGTGATGTGATTCACATATTATACTGATGTGATTTCACATATTATACATACTAGTATGTGACCCGTGCGATGCACGGGGAAAGTAAGTAATTATACTTACTCCGTCCCCAAATAAGTGTTGTATTTTGCCAAAATGTATATACTAAGATAGTGGTCAAAATAACTCCATATACTCTAATAATTACATGAAAATTAAAAAAGTAATTTTTTGTATTGAGTTTTTGCATAGAAATCTACGATACAACACTTATTCGGAACAAATTTTTTTCCAATATAGGACACTTATTCTGGGAGGGAGGGAGTAATTACTTTTCATATGATAAAAGAAAATAAGAGTGAAATGGAATCACTTATAAAATTCGAAATCATAGCGAACTACTTTCTCCTTGGTCGCTTCTTGCCTTTTTGGCATTTAGTATCTGCAAATATTTTCATTAAGTGTTAATGTTAATTAAAATTCAAGTGAATTTAAATTGAAACCAAAATTTGAATAGACGATAAGTTTACAACACTGTATATCCAGAGGAAAAAATCATTATTACATGTATTACTATGAGAGACCAAACAAAACAACGAATATTAACATACATGAAAATTGAAGAAAATAGCAAACATGAAAACTACAAATATGTGAAGTTGTGAACTAAAAGACTTCAGGCAAATATAAATCTATATATAGTCTTTAAAAATCTCTTGAACATCAATGTTTAATTTTCAAATCTTTAAGATTTCGAGGCATATAAATTTTGCTCGTTTAGAAATGACTGAAATTAAGTTGTATAAATTTTGAATATGAAATGTTATTTCGTAAACGAAAGAAATTAATGGAATTGAAAGGTTGCATGGAAATGAACAACTTAATTTTGAGAAATTAAAAGATTACATGGAAATCGAAAACTTAATTTTGGGAAACTGAAAAGTTTCATTCAAAACCTGCAAGGTTGCAACTTTGGGAGGATGCATAGAAATGAAAGGTTGTATTGAAATTAACAATTTGTTATCATTTAGCAAAAAATTCTAGAAAACATCGGGGAAAATGGGCGGAAAATTTTTTTGGCTCTTGGTTTTGCGGAGTATATGTATATAGATATATAGATATAGATTATTTGATTATATGTTTACTACATCATTACGTATAAATGAACAATTGTAAATCGTTTAGAACAATGAATAGGAAGTCAAAAAAATATTCCTTGGCGAAATATTATTGAAGATGATGCTCATCATGTGTCCATCTGCTGCTCGAGAGTAATTCATCATCTCTTTCCCCAGTGCATACTCGCACTTCATGATCCTACTCATCTTGGATCAGCAAAAGTAACAAATCCAACTGATAGGTGTAGAAATAGGTTGACGCCTTTCTCTTAATATTCAATTTTATATGAATTTTCTCATATTGTATTTTATTAATATAAATTTAACCTTGTAACTTTATCCAAATTTATACATACAAATGAATTTGAAATAGAGTACAATTGATGTAGAATACAATACACAAACAACTACTCAATTAAAGGAGCTGCAAATGAATAAGATGCAGTACTCACCCATGAACCATGTTTGTACAAATTTGTACCAAAGTCACACAGCCCAGTTAATGACATTATTGTCTTAATAGAGTGGTGTTCCCGGATGCCATCATTGTGGCTCCAACTGATCTTTGTCTCTATTTTCTCAAGATAAATCCGTGACATCAATGAGACCCAAAAGCTATCTCAACTTTTCTCATCCTCTCGTTGCAAACAACTCTGATACTAATGAATGTGCATGAGCCGGTAGCATCAACATATTTGATCTAGAGGCATTGAGGATAACAAACGTCAGCTAACATACCACTACTAAATTGAAGAGGTAACTTTCCAAAACGACACATAATCTGTTTCAAAATTTCTATAAGAATGAGAAACTTAATACACACTGAATTATGATTAGTTTTGCACCAATAAATCAGAGACATCATATACATGGATGGTTTTAAGGCAGAGATACAAAAGCAGCCATTGGTTTCAAATTTTCAGAACTTTTACTTGCTTGGAGTTCTTAAATATATCTCAACGTATACAATGTATTCATATATTTTTTTTTATCCTTGGGACTTTCTCATAGCACTCATCATACATAAGAAATTAAAATCTGAAATTGGCATTATTGTCGTGGCAAGGAGTACACAGAGATGGAAAAGAACAAACTTTCACCAGACACGGCTAATAGAACGATCTAACAATTGGCCACAACTTATTTTGCAATAAGCAGACAATAGAGATAATACTTATTAGAGAAAAGGAAGGATAACAAATTTGTGCTTGCCTCTTGCAGGACTACCATCGAATATGAACGAATGTTATATCTAGAGTAAGGATTTAATTATGAATTCCTATTTATACTTATGTCTGCCGCCTCTCTCATAACAATTCGATACAGCCCTGTTACGCCACTGTCGCCACTCATCAATCAAATTGTTTAGATAATCTTCTTCCACCAGAATTGCTAAAACTTGTAATGATTTTAAGGAGTTAGGAACAACACAGATGAAATCATTCACCATACGAACGAAAAACATGGAGAAACAAATTAAACATTATTCAAAATTAAGTACCTCTTAATCAAGTGTGCAAGCGTCCAATATTGGACTGAACATCCAAAAATTCATCAAAAATTGAGCTCAGCCCCCTCTTTCTTTCACCGTCAATAGGTCAGCTGCCATTGTTTTTAGAATCTGCAGTTTGCTGAAATTGGTGGAAATTTGGGTTGTTTGAAATCGATAAGCGATCGGCCGGAGGAAGCGACTATAATGTTACTGGAGACGAACCAAATTCTTAGATTTAATTTGTTGGTTAACATTTCACTCTTTGATGTAGAATTTGATGATTTGAGGAGTAATTGCAGACAATTTTTGGGAGTATATAGATGTCCAATGGTGGCTGTTTGTAAAATTTGAATTGAAGCTTAAAACGGCGTGCAAAGCGTGACATTGGAAGTCATGAAAATGATTTTACAGTTTTCAATAATTATAAAAAAGGCAATATATGTTGGAAAAAAAATTGTGAAAAATTAATGCAGAAGCTTTGGCGGGAAATGATTGTGATACATGGTTTTGCTTTGATATATACTATATTAACCCGCGCGCTTTGCGCTGCACAATGACGAATAATTAATGTGTTGTTTTGAAGTGTCTCAAATTTACATATATAGAAAATTTATATATTATTATTTATATTGGATAATTAGAAAATTTTAGACCAACGCGAATTCAATTTGATATTTTGTTTTATATATAATTGGATATTTCCTTCAACTTATATGTAATTCAAAATAGATAAATGGTCATTTCGAAAAAAAAGTTAAATGATTTTAGTTCGTGTTAAAATACGTACACATTGCAAGTATCCAATTATTTAATTGAGTTTCTATACAATGGTACTCAAGAATTATTATTTTAAAATATCTAAAATAAAAAACTGTTAATCAGAAATTTAGAATGACATATTTAACGTGGATATGAAAGTATATTTTTTTATGTAAATATACATATATTTGAACTCGTCAAATCCTATAATAGAATAAATCAACATGGACGCATATTTGTAAATAATTGGTGAAAATCAACATGGAGTATATATTATGTTGCTTTTAGTTTGAAATATGAAAATATGTACAATTTTCAATAAAAAAAAGCTTCTTTAAAAAAAACCAATAAAAAAGCTTAATTATTATTAATTTAGTAGCAATGCTAGTAGCCACAGTTGGTGTGTTAAAATTTATAGAGGCGCATTAATTTATTAATAGGCTGAACATGCATGCATTTTAGGCGGGATAAATGATAGTTTGGGCGGGAAAATGCATGCAGATTATTTTGCTTTAATATAGTAATAGATATATATATATATATATTATAGATATATAAATGTGAAATCGGGGAGTAGGGTCAAAATAATCTAAAGTGCTATTTTTTTATAAATTTTACAAGAGATGCTTTAATTAGTATTTTTATTCCTAAAAGTGGGGGTGTATACGAGTCGAGCCGAGTCGAATACTAGCAGGCTCGAGCTCGGCTCGACAAGTAGCAACCAAACTCGAGCTCGGTTCGAGCTCAGCTCGCCTAATATTCATTTAAATCGAGCTCGAGTTTGAACGTTCGAGCTCAGCTCGATAAATAAATATCATAATTAAAAAATATTAATTTATTAATTATTTAGTAATTATTTTTGTTTATTATGAACATTAAAAGTAAAAAAAAATATCATAATTAATAAATATCAATTTATTAATTTATAGATTAACTAAATGTTGGTATTAAAAAGTATTAAAAATAAAAAATATATATTAAAAGTATTAAAAAAATTCGTGAACATGTTCGCGAACATGTTCGTTTACATGATTCACGAACATGTTCGCGAGTTAGCTCGTTTAGTATCGAACTCAAATGTGTTCACGAGACCCTCGAGCTGAATATAGGTAAGCTCGAGCTCGGCTCGAAAAAATTGTCGAGCTCGGCTCGTTTAGCAAACGAACGAACTTCGAACGAGCTTTTTTCGAGCCAAGCTCCGAATAGCTCGCGAATAGTTTGACTCGTGTACAACCTTACCTAAAAGTGTTATTTTCCTACAGTCTTTCAATTATTTACTAATATTTTTATTATTTTATAAATTAAGGGGCTAAAAAAAATAAAAAAATGCTATATTTAAATCACCCCTTTAAATTTAATATAGCAGATGACTATTATTAAATTTGCCTTTATTTTCCATTCCCAAAAGTTGGAAAAATTGCTTACTACAAACAACCTGAAAAGCGGGTGCCTGGATGCTACCCCTCCTTGCATTGCATCCATGCATGGATCTGCCACCACGCAGCAAGTGATAAAAAGTGTGTGTTAATTTAATGGTAGAATGATTAATATTCGGGTCAAATATCATGGGTTCAAGTTCACCGTTACACGGCCTTCAAAAAAAAATTTATTGTTTTGTTCAAAAAAAAATATGCTAAAAAATAATTCGAAATAAAAATAAATTAACAAAGACCATGCCATGGTTGGGCGCCGATTTCGAGAAGTGGCTATTCCTCTTCTGACTTTACTATTAGGCACTGTAGTTCATTGTACACAACACCTTTGTCGATTATTTTAATACTATATTTATTTTAGGCCAAAATACATATAAATTCCTGACATTTTTTCAAATTTTGATTTAATTCCAAACCTTTTAATTTTTGCAAAATAAATCTCCACCTTTCAATTTTGCTTAATGTTCTCCCGACGACGAATTTGGGTAAAATTCAAAGTGACGTGGCGTTCAAAACGACGTCGTTTTGATTTTAAGAATTAAAAAATAAAACAAATTAAATTACACATCAACAATTAATGCCACATCATCATTTTCTTCCCCTTTGTCTCTCTCTCATATCTCTCTCTCTCTCCCTGCCGACTCTCAAGCTCTCTTTCTTTTCCATCTCTCATGCCGGCCATCCATCAACAATTAATGCCACCGCTGCTCTAGATCCAACCGTCGTCGTGACCTCCGCCCAGCATTACCACCGGCCTTCTCTCACACAGCCGTGCGCTGGACCGCGTCGGAGTAGATGGAGAAAAGGGGTTGTGGCTGTCGTTTTTTGCACAGCAGCAGCTTCGCCTTCCTTCATTTCCGGCGACGGTAATGTTGCGAACAGCAGCAACAGTTCGGAGCAGAGGCGCGGAGGCGCCAGATCTGCAGATTCCGGCGGCGGCGAACGGCTTCCATGGCTGCTGCTGAAGAGGAGATCCGCGCGGTGGCGCGAGCAGCGCGTTTCCGGCGACGACAACCAAGGACGAAGGAGGGCAGTGGCTCATCGTTGTCGCGTTCCCGGCGACGCACGGTGGAGCACCGGATCTGCTGCGGTGGCGAGCGAATGGAGGCGTCGGAGTACTGGTTCAATGCTCAGCAAGAGCAGTTCGGGGTGGCTGATTGGTCGCGTTTTCCGGCGACTTGAGCGGGTATGGGCTGCAGCGGCTTTAGCACAATCGACGGCGGGGGCGACGGGAACCGAGGTCGGAGAGAGCAACACGTTTTCAGGCGCACGGCGGGGCTACCCAGTCTTATTTCCGGCGACCCTTGGTGATAGGATTCCGGCAGCAGCCGTTTTCGGGAGATTAGAGAGAGAGAAAGATGTTAGAGATGATGAGGTGGCAGTAATTATAGATGTGTCATTTAATTAATTTTTTTTTAAAATTTAAAATCAAAACGACGTCGTTTTGAACGTCACGTCACTTTGAATTTAACCCAAATTCGTCGTCGGGAGAACATTAAGCAAAATTGAAAGGTGGAGATTTATATTGCAAAATTAAAAGGTTTAGAATTAAATCAGAATTTGAGAAAAGGTCAGGAATTTGTATGCATTTTGGCCTTAATTTTATTATTTTAAATATTTGATTAGTTTTTATTTTATTAATCTTGTGTTTGTTTTTGTAGCATACATCTTAGAACATCTACAATGGTGTCCTCCAAAACGGAGGGTACCAACTTTTTTTGTGGATCCAAAGTGGGCATATTATTTCATCCACAATTGTGCCGTCCAAATTTGCAGGGCTCTCCTTTTTTTTCTTAATAATTATTTTTATTTGCTAATTTAAATAATAATTATTTTTATAAATGCAAATTTTATTTAATTGAAATAAATAAAAAATATTTTACATTAATTTAAAACATGAAATAATAATAATTAATTACGACCGAAGCGTCGTCGCCGGACATGATTGAAGGTGAGAAATGAACAAAAAGAAACAAGAGAGGGAATTTTATAGAAGAAATGTAGTGAAATGAAATGAAATTGAGAGAGAATTGTAGGTAATGGTGTGAAAATGAAGTGAAATAGGGAGTATTATTTATAGTTAAAAATTAAAATTAAATTAAAAAAAAATAGCCGTTGGTCAATGGCCAGCGGCCACGTGTGCACAACCAAGCTTCCGCCCTCGGCCAAATTATGGCGCTCGAGCGCCATCGCCCTCTGCCATGAAGTGGGCGCCAACCATGGGGTCCTTCACTTTTCCTCCGCCCACCACTCCCGCTCTCCTCAGCGCCACCCCCGCGGCGGGTGCTCTTAGTGCACACAATTTATTTACTATTTAATATTTACAAGCACTATTTAATTATTGTTATTGTAGAAATAGAAAAGCTTATTTTCATATAATATAATTATTATGTGAAAAGAAATACTAAAGAAAAATATAAATTATATTAAAATTTGCTGACTTTAAATTGAAGTCAGATTTTTTATGACTCTTTTTATTTAATAGTCATGTTCATAGTTTTTTTTGGCTCCGGAGTATTGTTTAATAACATTGAATTTGGTGATTGAAAATTTTCGTTAGTTTCCATTCTAAAATAAAATTTTGGTTAGTTTAGTATATGTAATAATATTATAATTCAGTTTTTATACATGTTTAAATTTATTAAGGCGCTTTTGATTATTTTAGCGAATTAGTTAGCCTTTTTTTTGTTTGTATAATAAATTAATCAATATAACACTGCCTTAATTTTATTTAAGTTTTGTTAATAGGAAGCTGTTATATATATATATATATATATAGGGAGAGGATCAAATAGAAACTCCTATCTATATGAGAACTATGAACCAATCCAAGCCATACATCTTATAAGATCTATGAATATGATTTAATCTCATAGATAATTGGTCAAACCCGCTTTATTTTGGTCAACCTGCTTTTTTTTACTTAAGTAAGGTTAGTATAGTAATTTTCGCTGTTTTATTCAATGCAAAAATGAGATGCATTAATTAGTGTAAAGTGATGCATTAATTAGTGTAAAGTGATGCATTAATATCATATTTCTGATGCATCAATTTTTTTATTAATATGGATAATAGTTTTTGCACCTCATTTATGTTTTATAAAGATCAAACAAGATTTATAAAGAGTTGTATCCTCAAAAAAAAAATTAAAAATTGTGTACTATAAAGCATTACATATATTGTATTTGAATTTGTTACTTGATGTTGTGGCATAATTTTATGATGCATTAATACTATTTACGTAATGCATTAATATGAAACTATAAATGCACATAATAAGAACATAAATTACCACAATTAATGCATTACGTATATGGTATTTGTGCATTAATTATTTAAATTAATGCATTATATTGTGCATTTTTTACATGTAGAATCATTCATAATACCGTTATTTTGCATTATATTGTTAGATTTATGCATTACATTGTGCATTTTTTTATCATGCAATATTACTCATTTATGCAACACATATATCGTATTCGTACATGATATCACAATTAGTTATATATGTATTATGTATATCATATTCATATTTGTTATTTGATGGTCTGAGCAAAATTTTATGATGCATTCACACGATTTACGTGATGCATTGACATGTAAAAGTAAATGCACATAATAAAAAATATCAACTACCACAATTAATGCATTACGTATATGATATTTGTGCATTAAGTTATTTAGATTAATGATTTATATTGAACATTTTCTTACTATACAAATAATTTTAAAAATTAAATACAAAATGTGCATTATTCATCAATCTTCCAAAATATTCGCCGTCATTTGCATTGGAAGTCGACATCGTCGTACCAAAGAAATAAAAATTCACACAAACACACACTAGACCAAATAAATCCATGTATTTAAAGCTTAAAAATAATTGAGGAGCATAAAATTAACGTTTAAAGATTGAATATTGTAACTCAATTGGTGCTCTCTCTCTCTCTCTCTCAAACACATACACACAATATTGAGTTACTGCAGTTAACTTCTTAAGAGAGATTTGTATAATGGGAATTAAGTTTCAGAAGGAACATAAATTGCTCAAGAACATTTCAAACATAAAGAAAAAATTCACATATCAATGTTATTTTTCTCTATTATTCTCTGTCAGAGAGATGTTCACCAACAGCAAAAATCACATTTCAATAAAATTAAGAATCAAGCTTCACAAAATCAATAGTCTTATAGAAAATTGGATGTGATAAGAGAAGAAGAAGAAGAAGAAGAAGAAGAAGAAGAAGAAGAAGAAGCAACAATGGGGATGGCGGCGACGACGGTGGCGGTGGCGGCAACGACGGTATGATGGGTGGTGGTGGTGGTGAAGAGAGAAATTGAAGAAGGATTGAGAGATAGAGCTGTCGAACGAGAGGGAGGGGAGAGAAAGATGAGCGTGAATTTTTTTTTTCCCTAATTTAACCCTCCACCTCTTGCTTTTAAATCCATATCAAATTTTGATATTTAATTATAACTACACATTCTTTGCAAATGAGTGGTCAAAATTAATTTATATTTCTCATATAAGAGGTGATTCTCACCGGATTCACACCATATATAATATATATATATATTACTGATAGGAAAATACGCGTTCACACACGTGGCTCAACGCTCTATTCACCATTCCACGCATTCATAAGAAAATAGTTTACTTCTTATAGTATAAAAAAATTGAGACTTCCTGTGATTTACAATATAAAAATATTATGGTCGAATTCATGTATTCTGATTTTTATTTAGTTAAAATCATTGAAATCTTGAATCAAATAAATAGTACTTTGTTTGTTTTTCGACTTTTATATTGTAATTGAATAACCGATTCTTTTGATTTTAAAATCTTGAATTTCACATCGAATTTTAGTAATCCCCACTAATATTTGAATAACTTATATAAAAAGATTAGATATAATGCATTTTTTCCAAAAAAAATAAATTTTTCTTTAATTTATCTAAATAATAATTAATTTTGGCCAAATAAATAGTTTAACATATAATAGTTTCTTATTTAATTTGACCAAATGATATAATCTTGGCTAAGCAAATAGTTCAGTATTTAATATGTCAACATACATGAGCAAATTTAAAATTATCAACGATCACTCAATATTTAATATGAACACGACTATCAAATAAATTGTTATTATAAGTTTAAATACGAAAAAAGTAAAGTAATTTTCTAATGTATATGGTCCTTGTGAAAGAAAGGATGAGAAAATAAAAGATTTATAAAACGATTATGATAATATTAATGAGCATAATTCGATTTTATTCGGTAATTATTCAATATGAACATGAATAAAATAAAGTGCTATTTTGTGTTTAGATATAAGAAGTAAATAATTCTCTGAGTTGGTTTATAATTAGTGCAAATAATGAATATACCAAAAAATAATATTAGTGATGTCAATTTAGCCTAAATTATGGGACGGTCTGAATATACCAAAGAATACACTACAAGAAAAGGGAGCTTTAGTGATGAGATAAATACCCTCACTAATTGTGTATTTTAACTGATTATTAGTGAGAGTATTATTAGTACTCTAACTAAATGCTAGAATTATTTCTAATACAAAATTCTACCATCACTAAAAGTAAAAAAGGATAGTTTTTAGTGAGATAATTAAATACTCTAATTAATAGATATGTATTATTATGTGATTATCTAATAATAAATTAATATATTTATTATAAATAGATTTGTTAAAAATAATTAAAAAGTCATAACAGAATTCTCTCAAAACTCACACCTGGCGCCACTCTCTCTCTCTCTCAAAATTGAAGTGTTTTTCTTCGAATTTTCAAAATTGGGGGTGTTCTTCTTCCCCCAAATCTCGAAATACTCAGTCAAATGAAGTTTAATCCAACAACGAGATCAGCTTCTTGCTCAATTCACCTATTTCATTACGAAAATTTTGAGGTGTTGCTTAATTTGGTTTGCTCGCAAAGGAACTCGAGAATCGATTCTTAATCGCGGAGCTAGAAGAGATTGTAGGCCTGATTACATTTGCCTTTGATCGGTCTTTTCGATTTGCTTCCAACCACATTACGGTGCGTGTTGCAAGGATATTATTACTGCTTGTTGCCCAATTAAACTATCTTTCCCCGAATTTTTGCGAAAGCTATCGATGGATAATTCGAAATCCTCCTTGAAGATAATCTCTGTAAGTTGATTCTCTTCTTAGGTTTTCAATTCTCGCTTTATCACGCTTAATTTCTGAATACTGGTGCAATCTCCACGGAATTAGCGTTTCTAGGTTTTGTACTTGAAATTTGTTATATATTTATCTTGTTCTTTGTTAGATCGATGCATGATTTGGATTTATAAGTTGAAATCATGTATAATTGCGTGGCAGGCTTTAATGGCGACCGAACAAACAAAGCCAACTACTGAGGAAGTAAAGATGGATCTGTTTGAAGATGATGATGAATTTGAGGAGTTTGAAATTGGTAATTCTTGTCTAGGGTTTGGTTATCTGCTTATGTTTGATTTCTCGTTTTGCTAGTTGTTCTATTGATTAACTTCGTGAGCACGAAAGGAATTTTATCCCCTTTTTTTTCCTGATTATAGTCTGTTGTGTCTGATTATTTTCTAAGATTATGATCATAATGATGCTACTGTATTATTAATTAGTTTCTGTTAATTTATCTAGGTTATGAAAGTGGAAGTGTAGTGCTTAATTTCTTGTATGTTCTGCTTCAAGAAATGCTACTGGTGAATTCTAAATAATATTTACATGATATCTAGATCTTCTGGTGTGTTGGTGTGTGAAAGTGATTTTCTAACTTTTTAACAATGAACTTTTGACTCGAGGATTTGGCTCGAGATTCGATTACGTTTAAAATCAATTCGGAGATTAGTGGGGAGGTCGGGCTTTTCTTCGTTGAGCTGCCTATCAAGGTAATAGTTTGGTCTCTCACTTGTGTTCTTGTAATTCTCTTGTTGTTGTTGATTAAAGTGGTATGATTTCTGTTGATTAAAGTGGTCTGATGTGTGCTGGTCACTGCTCATCTTTTTGATATAGAACCTGAAAATCTTGTTGAATGGTCTTTTTGTAAAGAGAAAATAAACAGGGGAAATATATTTTGCCAGTGAGCTTATGAACGTGCTGCTGTATAATTGCATTTTATGTACATTGAGCTAAAGTCTTATTCTGTTATATTGTATTATGATTTCCATTTTATTTATAGAAACATAAAATCTAGCACCTAAGCTTAAGGGCAGCTAAGCTTAAGGATTCAAAGATATAAGAGCTACAAGGAGAACTATTTCTTCTTGGAAACGGGTATGCTTCTCTATCATTTGTTGTACTTTATGTGAATATATTTCTCCTCTGTGTGATCTGCTTGTTCATAGGTTTACATGCATACTTTTGCCAAAGAGATTGTAGTTGTTATTTGGTTGCATACTTGCACGTTTAGTTCAGATTAGTGATGTTGATAGTTCCATAAACTTTTAATTTTCACTCTATTAGGTTGTATAGAGACAGGCACCTAGCTCATTATTATGTCATAGCTTCTAACTGGTTAGTTATTAACTAATGTAAAAATTTCCCTTTTGCAGAATCATTTCTTTATTTGCCATCCGTTTGTAACAGGGTGTGACTTAGATAAGGTCTCTCTTTCTCCCTATCTTTTTCATACTCTGAACTAGAATGTTTGCACTTAGTTTTATAACTATGTTTTTCCACCCTACATCTGTTTTGGAGTTTTTCTACACTGATCAATTATATTTCTTGTTACTATCTTGCAGATCATTTTATTTTAAAGGTTGTTAATAATCTGTATAGTCATGAACTTAGGAAAAATAAAGTAGACATGAAAAGAACATCGTCATGAGGAAGCTCAAGGTATCGTCTATGTGTTGCTTGACTATACAATAATTGCCCAAATACTACTACCTTAACTTTTTTCTTTTTATCTTTTTATTTAACATGTGACAGGATATTGGTGAAAAATAGCATACCTAAAGTGGTATTGATAGTCAACTATTTGGTTTAGTTTTTGTCTAGTAGCTGTGGAACGATTTTGTAATTTTGGAATACTAATTCTAGAGATTTGTATGTCGGATGATCATGTTTGATCTTGGTGTAATACCAGAATACATTAGGACTCCCAAATGTAGCCTAATAAGCCATCTGAATTCACTTGATTTTCTACGTAATATGTAAGTTTTTGTGTTTTGCTCTCTCATAGTACGCACAGAGAGAGAGAGAGAGCCCATATTTGTTGTCTGAATTGCTTTGACAGTGAGACTATATAACATAAATTTTTATTACTGTGTTAAGTATTTTTTTTTCATAGTATGCATAGAGAGAGAGATTCAATTTTGATATCTGAATTGTTATGACAACACTAGATTATACAAATGACGGAAAGAATTCTAGAAATAGTGAGAGAATTTCGTATCACCAAATTATGTCATTTAGTGACGGGAGATTTGAATTTTAGTGATGGTAGATATTGTAATTAAATGTACTTACAACGAGAGGTAAAATGATGTATTAATGACAAGATTTTCCATCACTAAAATTATTTTTTAGTGAGGGTAAATTTACTCTCACTAAATATTTATTAGTGACGGGACGCTATCCCGTCATTATTGACTTTTAACTAGAGAGGCAGTAATGAGAGGCCATGACGGGAAATTTCCTGTCACTAAAAATTATTAGTGACGGTTTTCTAACTTTTAGCTATGGTTTTTACCGTCACTAAAAATGGTTTTTCTTGTAGTGATAAGTATTTCTACTATTTATATTATATATATTTACTCTGTCGTATTTGGATTTTTATCTGGTATCGCCCAACAGGTCTGGGACGTGTGTGGATAGAAAAGTCACTTTTTTAATCAGGTTTAGGATGAGAAGAGATAGAGCAGTTCGAAATGGATTTTGGCTGGGATCGAAAAGGAAGAATTTCTACTATTTATAACTAATACTCCCTCCGTCCCAATAGCAAGGTCTCGCTTTCCTTTTTTGTCTGTCCCAATAGCAAGGTTCCATTCCAAAAATGGAAATAATTAACTCTTCAAAAGCTGTAGGTCCTACCACTTTTTCTCCTTTTACTCATGTTTCTTAATAACCGTGCCCAAAATAAGTGAGACCTTGTTATTGGGACGGAGGGAGTATTTACTTTGTAGTGTTTAAATTTTTTATCGGATATTACCCAATGAATTTGGATCGAGTATGATAGTAAAATCATCTTTTTAAACAGATTTAAGACGAGAATAAATAGAGAAATTGTTAATAGAATTAGGTTTGGAAAATAATTATTATAGGTGGATACCGACCCATTGTCATTCATAATAAAAAAAATTTATGAGTGTGGTTTATAATTAATGCTAATAATAAAATATTAAATATTTTTTAAACAATAGATAAATTTTTAAAAGCAAATTAGCATATTTTAAGAGGTCTATAGATAATTTATAAATGAAAATGCATATGAAATCAAATATTATATATGTGTGTGTGTGTGTTATAACAGGATTGATCACATCCAATTAGATTTTTGATTTATTCTTTGCATGTAATTTGATTAATATTACATGATTGTTGATGTTGATTATTCCACAATTAGGATATTTTATTTTATTTTATTTAAACTCAATTTTTTAGTACAGAATTATTATTTATGATTCTCTGGATGAAAACTATTTTGTTTTAATTTTGTAATTGTTAACTGGATTGATTACATCCAATTAGATTTTTTTTATTTATTCATTGCATGTAATTTAATTTTTTACATGATTGTTGAGGTTGATTATTTCACAATTGGGATATTTTAATTTTTTTTTTAGTTAAAACTCAATTTTTGAGTACAAAAATATATTATTTATGATTCTCCGGATGAAAACTATTTTGTTTTGACCTCACATGCCATTCCGGCGAAGCTCGTACAATTCCGACGTCGAGAATTGAGTTTTCTGACATTATTGAAAAATATAGAAACAGTAATAATTTGTCAAAATTAAAAATGTATCATCATTAAAAAAAAATGTTTAAATGTACTTTATTTAAATCCTTACATTATAACTTTCATTTATAATTATCTATTGTGTTTGTTTTAATATTCTTTAATATATATATATATATATATATGGGTGAGTTCCCATGTAAAGTTCTCTTTGGTAGGTCTCCCAATATTTTATTAATATTTTTGGTGCTTTTTATGGGTCTCAATTATTGAAAGACCGGTTTCAAAATCGTCTGCAATATAATAGTAGTCGTCTTTCACTCGGTCTTTCCAAACAAGTTGGAAGAGTGAGAGGATGACACATGGCGAAGAGTTGAGAGAGAGGAGCAGGTTGCGACCCAAGGCGAATACGCGACTGCGGGTGCCACCGAGGACCGATCACCAACGGTGGAAACCACCTTGTGACCGGTCGCTAGAGAAGGACAGGGGGAGCGACCGGGGTGGAAAAACCGCCATAGTGGATGGCCTTAAGGTAAGAAATATTGACCATAGATCATCTAATATGGATGCTTCAGATGACTTCTCATTTCTTACGGAAAGAAGATTTTTATATGATCCTCCCCATATATATATTGGTTGGTTCACATGCAAAGCACTTTTTCCCTTAAAAAATGAGAATAATGCATTTTATACACTAAAATAATGCATTTTATGTATTATTAAAATATATCGTCATAATAATATATTTTTTTATTACTATAATGCATTGTTATGATAATGCATTCCACAACCGTAAATTTATAAAAATTAGTGGTCCAGATCGCTTCTCATTTTTTACGAGAAAAGATGTTTTATATGTAATCCTTCTCATATATATATATATATATATATAGGATGATGCCCGGCCACGCATCGCGTTAGTGTTATTTTAGTTCCTATAATTGTTAAGTCTTATTTCCATTAGATACTAATACATCAATACTTTATCAAATGTAGGAATAATTTACAAAAAATAGTTTATTACTCTCTTTCCACGATATATCTTCTTGATGGTTCCTGAGCTGGGTCTTTGGTGTAGAGGGGGAGGTGAATATACCAAAGATAAACTTCTGAATACTTTTTCAAGTTTAAAACAGAGTTGGTGAGCTCAGTTATGAATCCAGCTAAGGAGAGTCAGCTGGGCAAATAACTCAGCTGTCGGTGCGGAATGTGGTGGTTTGAAAACTTAACTCTGTTAGTTAGAAAAACTCAGCTTGAAAAGATTATCTTTACGTTTTCAGCTTAGTCAAGTTGTGCAACTTTCAGAAAGACACAGCTGTCTTTGGAGAGCAACTGTGTATGCAGTTTTAATAAAATATGCAATGAGATGATAAAGTTAGTATTAAAACTGAAGATAGCGAGAAAGAAAGAACACAAGATTTTTACGTGGTTCGGAGTAACACCTCCTACGTCCACGACCAGGTTTACTGGTAAATCACTACCACTTGGTTTCCAAGTACCAAGCAACTTCACAACTCTAATCCGAGCTGTGTTCCAACAGTTTGCGGGCACTGTCAAGCCTAACCTTTCAGTTTACGGGTACTGAAAAAACCTTACAACCACTTGAATTTCGCTCTTCAAGCAAGCGTAACCATGACCTAACCTTTCTGGGTAAAGAGGGGTTTGGTTTGGGGTTCCAACTATGAACGAGTTCTTACAATTAAGAACTTTAGAGTTAGATGAACTCGTTCAAGATCTAGGCGTAAGATATACAATAAATTATGCATAGGGATCAGACGAAAAAACTAAGCAGTTTCTGGACTAGAAACACTTTAAGATAAAGTGTTCTTTGAACTATGTAGAACTGCTTGAGAGCTTTTGAATGCTTGAGATTTTCAGAGAAAAAAAGCTTGTAGAGAGTTTTTCGTATCTTATCCTGAGGTTGAAGACGGGTTTATATAGGTAAAGATTCAAGACTAGCCGTTGGAGGAGCCGTTTGAATCTTACCTACTCTTCTTAAATTCGATATCTGCCGTTGGGCGATTCTGCACCTGTCTTCATTTGAGTCACATCCTAGGTTCTGAAGTCTATGATGCTGATTCGGCAATCCCTCATTGGTCGAGGCATGATGACTTCCTCTGACGCCGGGATCTTCTGCCTTTGGAGCTGGCTTTTGAAATCAGAGCTGGATTGGGCACACTGACTTGAAGTGATGTCTTCAGAGTTAGTTCCCTTTGTTCTATACAGCTGGACCAGCTGTCTTGAACTCAGCTCGATTTATCTTCAGCTAGATCCTCCTCCGTTTTGAACTCAGCTCAGCTGGAAAACTCAGCTGATAGCTGACTTCTGCTGTAAATACAGTTGGGTTGTCTGTTGTCTTCTGTTTCCGCTGTCTTCTGCTTCCTGAACCTGTAAACCTAGAAAATCTAGAGCTCAAACAGGCGAGCTGGAAAACACTACTTAGGTTGATGCGATCATCTATTCGGTTGGAGAATCAGTTGGGTTTTGGTATTAAATCAAAACTTCATAATTTTCCCAACAATTTCACCCTTTTTGATGATGCCAAAACCTAACTGAGACAACTTATGAATCAGAGAAAATTGTGTTTTATTAATGTAAGAAATTACATCATAAAACAGGAAAAAGAAAGAAAGAGAGAGAAAAAAAATTCTTCAATTCTTCAGTCTTCAATCCCAGTTGGATGGGTCTTCTCTTCTGCATCCGCTGCTTCTTTCTTTTGACTCGTTTCTTCTCCAGCTGATTCAGCTGGTTCCTCTAGCTCAGCAGTTTGCCTCTTTGTCTCATTCTCTTCCCCTTTTTTGGCATGATCAATCAAGGTGGGAGAGATACACCATCGTCTTATTGAGCTGTGCAATTTCCTGAATTGCGTTAGCGATCTTCCGTTGTATTATCAGCTGTTGCGATGTTTTAGATTGGCAATGCTGCGATTGTCAGCTCTGAGCAGCGAGGTCTGGAGTCTAGGTGGCTCAGCTGTTGCATTAGCTGGCTCTTCTTCAATAGCATTAGCCTCAGCTGTGATTGCAGACACAACGTTCTTGGCTTGTTTCAGCTGGGGGCGATCCAGCTGAGTGCTTGGAGGTATGAGTTGGCACTAGAGAGGACCTCTTCTGAATAGGGCACAACTTCATTCCTTGCAATTTCGCTTCTTCAGACTTCATTAGATTGAATGAGAAAGTCTGATTCAGCACTTGAGGGACTTGAGTATTCCCCTTCCACTTCTGAAGTGATGGGTATGGGGTTCAGCTCATGTTTTCATCATTCAGCTGCAAGTGATCATCGGCTGGATTATGTTTTCCACTTGAGCTTGGTGCAGGGGCTTGAGCTCCAACTTCCATGAGTAGATCTCAAAGCTGGTGTCCCTGTTGAGCTGAAAGAAATTGAGGAGAATGCGGTTGAAGTATTCCATCTGTCGTGGGGTTTAAGCTTAGTTGATCAGCTGGAATACATCGTTGCGGTGTTGATGATGACGATGCTCACGCAGGCGCATGAACTTCTTCTCCACCGTAAGAAACCACCGTTTGTGGGCCTTCTGCTCCTCGGAGAGTAATTACGAATTCTCTCTTAATGTCAGCTGGCTACTCGGCTGACTGACTGAGCACCTTTGACTTGAGTCTTCTATTTGAAGACGGTGCTTCAGCTTGTTTTGTCTCCTCAAGTTGTTTCCGATTCCCAGCTGGGAAGGAAGTAGATGCATGCTGCTTTGCCTCCTGCATCTTTTTCTGTGCCTCCTGTGGCGGAGCAAGAGCTTTGACATGTCTGCTCTTAAAGACTCCGGCTTTATCAACATCTCGTCCAGTTCTGTTGACGTTGATTTTCGCATCCCAGGGAGTTGTATGTCCCGTTCTCTCTTTTATTTTAAGAGAAACAGTGGGGTGAAGGAGGTCCTTTTCCTTTGACATTCTCAGGAAGATTTCTGCAATTTCCTGGTGAATGATGTTCTTGTGCTTTGCAGTCTCCCACTGCATTAGACCGGATCTGTCGATGGGCTTCACCTTCTCCTGGAACTCCGTCTTCTTGTGGTTTTTGAGAGTTAAGCAACTCTCATCATGAAGCTTTGACAGATTCTTCATGTTTGATCGGTTTCTGGATATATCTTTCTAGATTCCATGTTTTTCTTCTGCAACTTTTGTTAGTAGAACAAATAATACCAATTGATGGAAGAAGAAAGAGTGCCGAAAGACTTTTTAGGGTTTATGCAAACTTTTGCGTATCTCTTCTATCATATTTAAATCACTTTTCTTGATGAATGATCGATCAAGATTTGTAGTTTGATAAGAAGATCTACGACTGGGAGTCATTCTCGCGTCATGTCAGTTTCTTGATTAGAAAATGCAAGTTAATGCGCGTGAGAGGACAGTTGAGGCGTTTTGACTTTTGCCTCGAAACTCTCATGTTTCAGTTCTTTGCAGAGTTTTAATTAAATTTGATTAGATATGACAGGATATGATTTGACTGAAAACAGATTGAGTAGGTGTAGTTAATGATGATGCAAACCTCTCAGTTGATCCTTGTAGTCAGCTGATACCTCTGTTATGAATGGTTGTGATGAGTGTTCTGTTGGGAAAATTAATAGAGTTTTGAAGTGATACCAAAACCCAGCTGACCCCAACCGAGTAGATGTTTGCTCAAACCCAAGCGTTTTTCCAGCTCACCTGTTTGAGCTTATAGAGTTTCTAAGTTCAGGTGGAATCGCTGAAGACAGCAGAAGACCCAGCTGAGTACACAGCAGGGTAAGCCAAGTCGAGTGATAAGTAACGTTATCCAGATTCAAGACGATAAAGTTCTTCCAGACACAGCTGTAGGAAAGACCCAGCTCGTGTGACAACTCAACTCTACGTCAAGACCCAGCAGAGTTCAAGACTCAGCTCAGCGTCAATGATCCAGCAGAGTTCAAGACAGCTCAGAGTCACCAGCACAGCAGAGTCGAAGTGAACTTTAGATAAAGTCAGATCTGATCTGGACCATCAGAAACTCGACACCTCAGCACCTAGAAGTCAAACCTAGGACTGCTTTACGAGGAAATCAAGGAAGAAGACAAGTCAATCCTGTCAGAAGTTAGGTAGAGATTCAGAACGACTCTTTCCAACGGCTAGTTCTAATCTCTCCCTATAAATAGAAGTCTTCTTCATCATCAGAAAGAGGGGAGTGACGAGAGAATATATTCAAGAGAGATCAACATACTTCATTGAAGGAAGTCTAACCAAAGATCAAGAGATCTCTCAGAAAAGCTTCAAAGATCCAGCAGCCTTCATACTTATGAGTTATTATTTATTCTCAGGCTGCTGAAGCTCTCTCCCACTAGTATCTAGGCACATAATCCTTCCCATCTTAAGCCTAGTTTGAACGAGTTCATCATACTCAAAGTTCTTCATTGTAAGAACTCGTTCATAGTTGGAAAACCCCCCAAACCCAAACCCAGAAAAGGTTAGGTAAAGGAACGCCTGCTCGAAGCGCGTAATTCGAGTGTTGGTTCTGTAGTACCCGTAAACTACAGGTTAGGCTTCAGCTGTGCCCGTAAACAGTCTGGTTACGTTTCGATACAGTACGCGTAAACTTGTATCCAGCTTGAGGAACTAAGCTGCAACGCTTGCTGACTGCGCTAAAAGTCAGTGGTATCCTTAGTGGATTACTAGAGGTTTCTGGTCGTGGACGTAGGAGTAGTTTCTCCGAATCACGTTAAGTTGCTTTGTTCTTTCATGTTTATTTATGCATCCAGCTAACTATTCATAAACATTTTTCAAGCTGCATAATCTGATTAACTGAAAAGAGAAACTAAGCTTTGCAATATATTTGAAGCAACAGACGGACTTTCCAAAATCCCACCACATTCCGCACACAGCCAGCTGTATCGATCAAGCTGTCTTCCAGCTGGATCGAACACAGCCAGCTCACTCAAAAGAGTTTTAATTGGAAAAGTTTTTAAACCTTGGTGTATTCACCCCCCCCTCTACACCAAGGTATCCGTCTTGGGACCATCAATTGGTATCAGAGCAGTGGTTCAAAAGATCACTTTTTCTGTGTCAAGTCAGCCTCTTTGCTGATAGTGGTCACCTGAACAGATCCTTCAAAGTTTCAAATTTTTTTATATTGCATACTGTCATGGAATCTTCCCTGTGCAGGAATCTTCCGACATTCTCTGTCGATGATTATCAGATCTGGAAGTTCCGACTCAAAAGCTTTCTGAGTGCGCATCACGACATGATGTGGGATGTTATCACTGACGGACCCATCATCATCATGAAATCAGAAAGACAAGCAGAAACCTTACCTTGGAGCTGAACCAGTTCTCCGGCAAGTTGTGAAGCCCAAAAGGGAGTACTCTCCAGAAGAAAAAAGACAAGCTGGTTTGGACAGCTACGCTCGCAACGTCATCTCCTCAACGGTGACGAATGCTTATCTCAGCAAGATCATCAACTGCGAGACAGCTAAGGGGATGTGGGACACTCTAGCCAAGCTGTGTGAAGGCTCAGAGGAAATTCAAGAGAACAAATTCTCAGTTGCATTCCAGAAATTCGACAATTTCAAGCAACTCCCCTATGAGTCCATCGATCAAATGGAGCTCAGATTCTCCAACCTCGTCATCGAGATCGAGACGATCCGAACTGGAAAATATACAGTTCGAGACAAGAACTTGAAAGTTCTTTCGGCTCTCTCCTCAGAATGGTGTACACACAAAGTGGTTCACCAAAGCAGAACTGATCTTGGCAGCATGGAGACGGAAAAATTGTTCTCCATCTTGAAGGCCAACGAATTTGATCTGGGGATCACAAGCAGAGATTCATCCAGCCAAATGAATGAAGCAGAGCTGAGGATCAAGTCGAGAAAAGAAGCTCAATCAGCTCAGCTTGGAAGGACCAACAAAGAGCTCAGATTTATGAGCAAAGAAGATTTGAACGAAGAAGTTGCCATGCTTGATCAGCTGGAACAAAGCAAGGAAAAGTACAAGAATATCGTGAAGGTTCATCACAACAAGCAACTCTACCCAAAGAGCAACCCAGCTGAGTCATCCTCCCGGAGAGAGGATAAAAGGATCGAATCGAGCGAAATGGATGATGATCAAATCTCCTTCTCCGACTCAGATGAGGATGATTGCTCTGATTAAGATGTCTGAAACATCTTATTGAATCAACCGATGAAGAAAATAAAGAAACCCAGCTAATCGGCGGGACGTATGTGAAATAAAGATAGCTGGATACTTATCTGAAGATTCAGCCAGTCATACAGCTGAGTACATTGGTCTCAAGAGTTGATTAGAGAAGCAGCATTTGAATCAGCTGAATTTGGGACAGCTGTCTACTTGCTATACAAACTGAGATCTCATCAAAGAAAAGAACTGATGTAGGATGCAGCTGAGGAAAAAGCCACCTACTATCTAATCAAGGGGGAACTTTACGTAGCTGGAAAGAGTGCAAATTCAAGTAGAATACCCAGCAGGATGCACTCATCAAGAAGATTCAGCTGGAGTCTTCAGCCGAAGAGAAACCTGATCCAGTGGTAAAATCAAGATAATTCTCTAATCCAGCTGACAACTTAGAAAGCATCCAAGAGACTTCTCAACATCTGAAGGAATCCATTGTTGGGAAAATTCACACAAAAGCACAAACTGCTGAAATCCAAGTCAAGATGATGTGTGAATTATTTGGACTGCTCAATCCGGGTGAAGAAAAACCATCCAGCTGAGGGGGAACAAACTCAGCTGGACATTAGTCGAAGAGCTAAAGGGAACACAGCTGACTAAAATTCAAGCAAAATCTTCAAATACTCAGCTGAGGAGAACTGTCAATCAAGCAAAGGAGAAGATCGCTGTGATATCAGCTGGATACTGTGTCCAAGCTGACCGGTTTGCGTCTCATGCAATAATTGCTCTGAGGAATATGCTATATAAAGTCCAATTATTTTGAATTCATATGTTAAGCGGACAGACATTCCTTAGTTAAATTGTTTGATAAGTTTCCTTTCCCATCGCATTAATTATAAAGTCTGCATAGTACTGTAGCACGGCAGGATCGAGGCAGAACGTCAAACGTTTGAAATGCCTCACGCGCGGTTGTAATACACTCGCCGAAAGCACGTCAGCAAAACGTGATGAGTGAATCTCTCCCAGCCGTTGATCAGAATATCAACTGATTCAATCTCAACCGTTGACCCTATATGGCAGTTGATATATATGGAAAAGATACGCGAATTCTTTCTTCCTTCATCTTTATCTCTGCAAATTTCAAAGATTCAAAATCTTCATCTATTCTCTGCAAGTTCTTCGCACAATCAAATTCTCCAAGTTGCAGAAATGGCGCCCAAGAAATCAACCGCAGGGATGAACCAGTTTGAAGCTCTAATGACAAAGCTATCATTTGAGAGTATTCTGTCAACCTCCAACCTCCATATTTCAGAGTTAAAAGAGATGGTGGATCTAGTTGCAGACTCCGGTCTCCTGCTGTGGGCAACCTCCATGCCCAAGCTTTTGCTAAAGAGAGATGCCGCACTTTTCTACCTCAACATTATTGACGAAGACGGCTTCTACTCATCTTCATTTGACATGAGCGTCAAAGGCGAAGACGGAAAGTTTGATACAGTAACCGTCACCATCAAACTCAATAAGATGCTACAAAAGGTGTTCAACCTTCCCAGAGAAGGAGGATTCATCCCAGATGATTACAGCCGTGAAGAAGTGGATGAATTCCTCAGCAGAGAGATGCTTATCTCCCCAGAGCCGTACAGAGCAAGCATGTCAAAGCTCCTGCTCAAGCCAGAAATGCCGTTCTTCGGATATTACACAAAAATGCATCTTAGGGATAGCTGGATCTCAAGGAGAGATCAGCATTCCAAAACTCAAGCCGATGATTGCCATGATCAAAGGCGCAAACGTCAACTGGTTTGATTTCCTACTCAACCGACTGGTCAAGGAGTCAGAGAAGATAAAGTTCAACTCCACCAGGACGACGTTTTCAGCTTCAGAGCCACTGTATCTCTGCTCCAAAATCTCTTTCTTGATAGAGCAAGCAGTGAAAGGGCACACAGTAAAGTGGGCTGATTCAGAACCGTTTCCAGAAACGAAGACTCTTTTCCAAAGAATAAATCAAGTCAATGATCTTCTAAAGAAGCAGCCTGCTGTGAGTAAAAGCAAGAAGCAGCTGGAAGGAACAGAGGCAGAAGTTCCAGCTGAGAAGAAACAAAGAAAGAGGAAGGCAGCTGACCCTAAACCAGCTGGAGGTCCAGCTGAGAAGAAAAAGAAAACAGCTGTCATTCCAAGTCAAGCAATGGTGATTCTCTCCCCACAGCCAGTGTCGGCCTTCGATCAATACGGATCAAACATCCTGGCCGAGATGGGATTGAATGATGGATTGTCATCCAGCTCAGAGGACGAGCTGGATAATCCAAGAAGCTCACCCCAGCCCTCACCTCCTCTCAGCTCTCCGCCGAAACAGCCTTCCCCTCCACCCAGCTCTCCAACCAAAGAGCCATCTCCTGCAAGAGAGCAGGAAGATATTCAACTGGCTGAAGCTCCTTCACAGCCAGCTGACACCCATGCTGAACCCTCTTCCACGAATCCCAGCTCACCCCCAAAACAACCATCACCCAAAGCTCAAATTCCCACGCAGTTGGCTGATACTTCTTCACAGCCAATTGTGAACCCTTTTGAACCTGCTCCTCAAATCTCCACAGAATCAGAGGAGAGTGATTCTTCTGTCTGTCCATCACTCAACTCCACTGGCTCAGCCTTTATGGAAGCCATGTACGAGGACTTGCGCATTGCAGGGACCAAGAGTGTTCTAACTCAGCATCCAATTCTGGCGCACCTGCCCATTGCCCTCGTCAAAGTTGGAGATCTCAAGTTCTATCTGGCTACCAAGATGGCAACTTGGTACCAGAATGAGCAGCTGATAGAGACTCTCTCTTATGAGAAATTGAAGACGGATGAAGCACGCCTCCAGCACACTTTTGGCTTTGGAAGCCTGGAGGATGCATACTTGCACCAGAATGATCTCATCAGAGGAATTATAGAAGTGTCTCAGCAATACCCCAAGCCGCACCCAGCTGAAGTCTGGGAATCTGCCAACAAGCTTCTTATAGCAGCGGGATGGGAGACACATTCTGGAGCTGACAATTCTAAAGACGTCTCAGCTGAGAGTACCAAGGAAGCTGTACCTGATGAAACAGCTGAGGTAATGATCATTGAAGAACCAGCTGTTGCATCAACTGAACCAGAGGAAGCTGCCCCACAGAGTCCAATTGCCAATGACACTCGCTCACTGGTCGAGATCGAGGCAGTAAAACCCAGCCAAGCCGAATCCGGAACCCAGACGGATCCTGTTGAGCTCTCTGATGCAATGAAGGACGAGATTGCCAAACAAGTCGAGGAAATCCTTTTTCAGGATAGACTCAAATCAAATGTTGATACCCTTCTGCGCATCACAGCTATAGAGTCGTAAGTCCATAGCAATGGACTGTCCATTGACGACGTTCACAGATTCGCTCTGAATCTGCAGGAAAGCACCAGTCAAGATCTCAGGCAATCTCTTGTTTCTCAACAAATTGATCAGTCAATTCATCTAGAGAAGAGAGTCCCTGAGATCATCTCAAACCTTCAAGCTCCACTGGTTGACGACATTGCAAATATTTCAAGCCAGCTGGAAGCTCTCAAAAAGACCACTCTCTCCAACAGCGCTGACATCCGCCAACTCTTCAACTTATATAAAGATCTGGATGCTCAGTTCAGAGCTGGAAGCAGCAGCAATGCCCAGCTGAATCTCGTCACAGCTGACAACTCAGTCAAGATCGCTGATGTTGAAGGTATTCTCTCCAAGCTCAGCACAACAGTTGCCAACCTCTCTGCCTCCCTTGTTGATAATGCCAAAAAGGGGGAAGATCAGAATGAAGCTGGAAAAACAAGTGAGAGGGAAGCTGCAGCCAAGGGGGAACCTGTGCAGCAAATTCAGAGGGAAATCGACGATTTTGCCAAAGAGCTGGATGAAGAAGAGACAGAGCCAACTGCACCAGTCAAAGAGACATGGAGAGAGAAAATGGTTGCTCTTGCCAAAGCATGTGGACACAAGCCTGAAGAATACAAAGACTATCATTGGCTGTGTAACTTCCACAACGAGCAAAGAAAAGAAATGCAAGAGCTGGATAAGATCATTAAGAAGAAAGCTGAATCGCTCAAGCCTGCTGAGAAAAAGCAGAAGAAGAAAAGGCAGAGCTACAGGCAAGCCAAGAAGAAACAAATCCAAGCAGCCTCAGCTGACAAGAAGAACCCAGATGATATCAATGAAAACTGGGAAAGATGCAAATCAGAATTCATCAAAGAATTCTACTACTTGAATCAGTTCAAAGGCATGGATCCAGAAGCTGCTTTCCAGGACTATTTCCTCGAACTTCATGAGACAGATCCAATGATGGCAAGGTCAATTGCCCTCTATGCCAAGAGTAACAACATCCAGCTGAAGGCTCCAAAAGTCAAACAGCTAAAGCCTCCATTTCTAGCTGGAACGAACCTTCCTGACAAGGCCCAAATCATCAAAGAAATTAATCACTGGGCTGGTGAAAGAGGAATTTCAAAATCGAAGAATCAAGCTGAATGGAAGGAGCTGGAAGAGTTCATCTTCAATAGATATGGTCTAAAGACTGACCATCAGATTGATGAACAAAGGAAGCAGCAAAGCTGAAGACCCAGCCAACTGGGAATTTTATTTTTTGAACTTTTGTATTTAGATAATTGTAAAAATTCTTCCTATTAATGAAAAGTTCATTTTAGCAAAATCAACCTGAAGACAATCTCTCTTTGTCCAGGCTCTGAATATGTTTACCTGCTGTGAATGTTTAATTCATTGAATCCCCGTTTCCTGTTAAGGGGGAAGCAATTTTTGTTTTTCCAACTTGGGGTTTTGGCATCATCAAAAAGGGGGAAATTGTTGGGAAAATTAATAGAGTTTTGAAGTGATACCAAAACCCAGCTGACC
This sequence comes from Agastache rugosa, assembly GCA_031470985.1. Lineage (NCBI taxonomy): Eukaryota > Viridiplantae > Streptophyta > Magnoliopsida > Lamiales > Lamiaceae > Agastache > Agastache rugosa. The sequence continues at coordinate 38,061,314 of CM062604.1, forward strand.
CCAACCGAGTAGATGTTTGCTCAAACCCAAGCGTTTTTCCAGCTCACCTGTTTGAGCTTATAGAGTTTCTAAGTTCAGGTGGAATCGCTGAAGACAGCAGAAGACCCAGCTGAGTACACAGCAGGGTAAGCCAAGTCGAGTGATAAGTAACGTTATCCAGATTCAAGACGATAAAGTTCTTCCAGACACAGCTGTAGGAAAGACCCAGCTCGTGTGACAACTCAGCTCTACGTCAAGACCCAGCAGAGTTCAAGACTCAGCTCAGCGTCAATGATCCAGCAGAGTTCAAGACAGCTCAGAGTCACCAGCACAGCAGAGTCGAAGTGAACTTTAGATAAAGTCAGATCTGATCTAGACCATCAGGAACTCGACACCTCAGCACCTAGAAGTCAAACCTAGGACTGTTTTACGAGGAAATCAAGGAAGAAGACAAGTCAATCCTGTCAGAAGTTAGGTAGAGATTCAGAACGACTCTTTCCAACGGCTAGTTCTAATCTCTCCCTATAAATAGAAGTCTTCTTCATCATCAGAAAGAGGGGAGTGACGAGAGAATATATTCAAGAGAGATCAACATACTTCATTGAAGGAAGTCTAACCAAAGATCAAGAGATCTCTCAGAAAAGCTTCAAAGATCCAGCAGCCTTCATACTTATGAGTTATTATTTATTCTCAGGCTGCTGAAGCTCCCTCCCACTAGTATCTAGGCATATAATCCTTCCCATCTTAAGCCTAGTTTGAACGAGTTCATCATACTCAAAGTTCTTCATTGTAAGAACTCGTTCATAGTTGGAAAACCCCCCAAACCCAAACCCAGAAAAGGTTAGGTAAAGGAACGCCTGCTCGAAGCGCGTAATTCGAGTGTTGGTTCTGTAGTACCCGTAAACTACAGGTTAGGCTTCAGCTGTGCCCGTAAACAGTCTGGTTACGTTTCGATACAGTACGCGTAAACTTGTATCCAGCTTGAGGAACTAAGCTGCAACGCTTGCTGACTGCGCGAAAAGTCAGTGGTATCCTTAGTGGATTACCAGAGGTTTCTGGTCGTGGACGTAGGAGTAGTTTCTCCGAACCACGTTAAGTTGCTTTGTTCTTTCATGTTTATTTATGCATCCAGCTAACTATTCATAAGCATTTTTCAAGCTGCATAATCTGATTAACTGAAAAGAGAAACTAAGCTTTGCAATATATTTGAAGCAACAGACGGACTTTCCAAAATCCCACCACATTCCGCACACAGCCAGCTGTATCGATCAAGCTGTCTTCCAGCTGGATCGAACACAGCCAGCTCACTCAAAAGAGTTTTAATTGGAAAAGTTTTTAAACCTTGGTGTATTCACCCCCCCTCTACACCAAGGTATCCGTCTTGGGACCATCATGTTTATTTTTCCAGCATGTTCCCCCTTAGCTGAATAATCCTTCCACTTAGGCGTCTGGCTGAGCTTGATTGTTTCTCAGCTGATACAATTGATGTTGGGTCTGCTTCTATTCAGCTGGGTCTGCTTCTATTTAGCTGGGTGAAGCATCGTCTGGGTTGAGTAATCCAAGTAATCCGCACAGCATTTTGAATCTTGCTTCTATCAGCGGTTTTGTGAGTATATCAGCCCGCTGTATGTCTGTGTGAATTTTCTCAACAATCGCATCCTTCTTTTCCACGTGATCTCTGATAAAGTGATGACGTACGTCCACATGTTTGCATCTTGTGTGATGTACTGGATTCTCTGATATAGCAATCGCATTTGAGCTATCACAGAAAATTGGAACTTGTCCAGTTTTCACTTCGTAGTCATCCAACTGATGTTTCAGTTGTGGAGGTTGCGACGTACGTTTGCTTCTTTGAAAATCATGAAATCAACTTGCTTCCTAGGAACTGACAAGTTCCTGAAGTTGATTTTCTGTCCAACCGATCTCCAGCGAAGTCTGAGTCTGAATATCCAGTCAGCTGTAGATTGTCTTCAGCTGGGTACCACAACCCAACATTCTGAGTTCCTTTGAGATATTTGAGAATGTTTTTGACTGCTTGCATGTGTGCTTCCTTTGGATCAACTTGAAATCTGGCACACACTCCGACTGCGAAAGAGATGTCTGGACGGCTCGCTGTTAGATACAGCAGGGAACCTATTATCCCTCTGTATTTGTTGGAATCAACTGACTTTCCTTCAGTTCCAGGTTCAATCTTCCAGTTGGTGTTCATCGGAATCTTTACAGTTCTGCTGGATTGAACTCCATACTTGGCGATCAAGTCTTTCACGTACTTGGATTGATTTATAAAAATCCCTTCTGCTGATTGCTTGACTTGAAGTCCTAGAAAGAAGCTCATTTCTCCCATCATAGACATTTGGAACTGTTCTGACATCATCTCTCCAAATCTTTGGCATAAGAATGTTGATCTTGATCCGAAGATGATGTCGTCTACATAGATTTGAACAACCAGGATGTCTTCTCCTGACTTGATGGTGAAGAGTGTTCTGTCTACTGATCCCTTCTTGAATCCTTTGGATATAAGGAAGTTTGATAGAGTATCATACCAAGCTCGAGGTGCTTGCTTCAATCCATAAAGCGTCTTCTTTAGCTTGTAGACTTTATTTCCTTCTACTTCAAATCCTGGAGGTTGATCAACATAGACATCTTCTTTGATTTCTCCATTTAAGAATGTACATTTCACATCCATTTGATAGACCTTGAATTTGTGATGTGCTGCATAAGTGAGAAAGAGTCTGATTGCTTCCAATCGCGCTACTGGAGCAAATGATTCTTCGAAGTCAATTCCTTCCTGCTGTGTGTATCCCTTGGCAACTAGTCGAGCTTTGTTTCTGATGATGACTCCAAGGGTATCCAGTTTGTTCTTGAAGATCCATTTGAGTCCTATGACTTTGACTCCTTCAGGTCTTTCGACCAATTCCCAGACACAATTTCTGAGGAATTCATTCAGCTCTTCTTGCATAGCATTTGTCCAGGGCACGCTCTTTAAAGCTTCGAGAATTGATTGAGGCTCCGGAACTTGAGCTACATAACACACCATTAGAGCTGTATCTTCATCATAGACCGTTAGTTCTAGCTCTGCTGAGAGTTGAGCTGAGTCAGCTGCTTCTTGATGATCCGATGAAGCTTGAGCAGCTTAGCTTCTGGTTTTGAGTTGGTCAGATGGTTCTCCAATGATTGCTGATGATGGATGATCTTCAATCCATCTTCTTCTTTTACGAATTTCTTCTTCCAGCTGATTGATGCTAGAAGTGGCAAGATTTCGTCTGGCTTGGAGTTGCTCTGGAGTTAAGTCTTGAGAAAGACTCTCTCTTTGGATTGAGTGTTGAGGTGACTTCTGTAGAGGCTCTGCTGGAGATGGAGTTGGGGATTCAGCTATGTCTGGATTTCCAGCTGATGGCATTCCCCCTTGATTTGGCGTTGGGGGTTCCTCTTGATTTCCAGCTGGTGGAGCTTCCCGATTGATTTGAAGTTCCTCCTCTGGCTCATCATCCTAAATTAATGGTTCGGCCAGATTCCTGATTCGATTTTCTTGAGCTCTTGTCTGAATCTGCCTTGAAGATTCTCCTTCATTTCTTCGTTTGATAGAGTCTCTATATTCGAATGATGATTCGTCAAAGGTAACATGTGGAGTTACTTCGACTGTTTGAGTTCTTCTGTTGAAGACTCTGTATGCTTTACTCACAGCAGAATAACCAAGGAATACTCCTCGGTCAGTCTTCACATCGAACGTCTTGAGCTGTGTTTTTCCATTGTTTAGGATATGATATTTGGATCCGAAGACCTTGAAATATCCAATGTATGGTGATCTGTTGTTCCATAGCTCATACGACGTCTTTCCTTGCCTTGATGTGAGTAGGGAGCGATTCTGAGTGAAGCAAGCTGTGTTGATTGCTTCGGCCCAGAACTTCTTTGGAATGGCAGAGCTGGCTAGCATTGAGGTAGCTGCTTCTTTGAGTGTTCGGTTTCTTCTCTCTGCTACACCATTCTGCTGAGGTGTGCGTGCTGCTGAGGTTTGATGTTGAACTCCGTTCTTCTCGCAGTATTCATAAATAGTTTCATTCAGAAACTCCGTTCCTCGATCTGATCTGATTGACATTATCTTGCACTCCTTCTGAGTTGACAATCTTTCCAGCAGGATTGGCAGCTTTGTCCTTGTTTCGCTCTTCTGATACAGGAATGACACCCATGTGAATCTTGAGAAGTCATCTACTACGACCAGAGTATATTTTCTGCCATTGAAGCTTGCTGGAGTAACTGGACCAAAAAGATCCATATGAATGAGTTGAAGTACTCGATCAGTTGACTGAACTGGCTTGAGAGAAAATGAAATTCTTGTTTGTTTTCCTTGTTGACACGCGCTGCACATATGACTTTTGTCATATACTTGATCTGGAATTCCATTAGCGAGCTGGTTCCTAGCCAGTTTGTTGATTGTCTTGAGGTTGAGATGGTTCAGCCGTCTTTACCACAGCCAGCTGACTTCATTGCTGCTTTTCGATACAAGACATGTCTCCGGAGGGCTGCTATTCCAGTCAGCAAAATACATGTTTCCTTCTCTTTTCCCTCTTAGTAGTATCAGCTTGGTTTCCCTGTGCTTCACTGTGCATCCCTGTGCATCAAACTTGACAGAAAAACCATTGTCGCAGAATTGGCTAATGGAAAGCAAGTTATGTTGCAGTCCTTGTACATAAGAAACATTTGGTATTATAACATTTTTAATTTTAAATGTACCATAACCTTTGGTTAGGCCTTTGGAGTTGTCACCAAATGTTACTTGTGGGCCTGGACGCTCGATATACTCCTGGAGTAGATGCTTTAAGTGCGTCATGTGCTTGGAGCATCCACTGTCCAAGTACCACAGCATTCTCATCGACTCCTCAATGATGTGTTGATCCCTTGCAACCTATACAAAAGATCAAAATTTAGGTACCTAGTTTTAATTGGGTCCTTGTGGGTTAGACAGAGATTCTTTAACGACCCAGATCCGCTTGATGACTCGAATTGGGTCATTTAATATGATAATCCTTCCAGCTGAGTCGATATACACATTCATTGTGTTCTTCGGTATTTGCTGGTGGGGTCTTGATCTCATTATTTTCCCAGCTTGATGTCTTGGTCTCTTTCGGTATCCAGCTGAGACGTTCATTTGTCTCTGCTGTCTCTTGTGATACCTCGGCTGGAATTGGTTCTCCAGCTGGTGATCATATGAGTGATATCCAGCTGGATATCTCCTCTGATATCTCGGTTGATATTTTTCAACGTGTTGTTGCTGTTGCTGGTATCTGTAATGTCCAGCTTGTTGTCTTTGTTGAGGTTGAGCACGTTGCGGTTTGATTTGAGCTTGAGGTTGTCTCATAGCTGACCTTTTTGATGCCTGATGTGTCCTCGATAGAACTTGAGGATATTTCACAGCTGGTCTTCTTGTTGCCTGTTGTGTCTTCAACGGTTGTTGCTGAGTTGCTGGAATTGGATGTTCTTTTGCTCGTACAAACATTACCTTTGTTCCACTCGTGGAGACAATGTTTGTGGCATCCTTTGATTCATTGTATCCGAGTCCTGCTTTGAGTGTTGCTGGACGTTGTGCACTTTTGATTTCGTCCATTGTTGATGTGGCTTTGATGAGAGCTACCATCTTCTTAGACAGTACCTCTTCAGAACTTTTCAGTTCTATAATCTCAGCTGACTTCTTTTCTGATTCAGATGTGGCCTTTTCCAATTCTTTCATCAGTTGTTTCTTTTCATAGTAGAAATCCTTCATCAACTGATCTTGTTTCACTATTTTGTCTTTTAGTGAAACGACTTTCTTTTGGAGCTGTGTTGTATCAGCTGCTTCTGATACCCTTTTCCTTTCTAGTTCCACCTTTAGCTCGGCATTCTCACACATTACGACGTCAAGGATTTCTTGAAGCTCATTGGAGTCGTTCATAACCTTCTCTACTAGACTCCAATCAGGTAGCCCTGATTCTGAAACCTGTGTAGAGTGTTCATGTGATGGTGAGAGGTTAGATAGATTTTGAGTTCTAGACATTACCTCATCTTCATCGATGCCGTCTGTTTGTCCCATGAAGCATGTATCCCAATCAGGTTCATCATGAGCCATCAATGCTTCTTCTTCTGAGTCTGAAAATGGCATGTGATCATCCATTTTGTTGCACTCTGACTCATCGTTGGTCTTTATCTTTCTTGGATAGCTTCGGACAGTCTAGCCGGTAGTGTCCTGGTTCCTTGCAGTTGAAACAACCTTCTTCTGTTCGTTTGTCAGCTGACTTCTCATCAGTTGCTGTGTACTTGTCTCTGTAAGTTCTTGCGAACTTCTTGTACTTGCCCTTGCTGGTATTGAGTCTGTTGTAGTTTTTGACCAGCATGGCTATTTCTTCAAGTAGCTCTTCCTTGATCATGTCCTTCTTGTCCTTTTTTGAAGACTCGGCTGACTGCATGTATGAGGATTTTTCAGAGTTAGCTCTGAACGCAATCTCTTTTGGCGCAGGTGTCAGCTCTCCATCATTCTGATTGCTTGAAGATTCTTTCATGGTAATCTTCAAGTTGTATTCGTTGGCTTTGAGCAGGGAGAATAATCTTTCAGTTGAAAGATCGCCCAAGTCACTTCGACTTTGGTGCACCACCTTATATGTGTTCCATTCAGCTGAGAGCGCTGAAAAGACTTTTAGATTCTTTTCTCGCTGGGTGTATTTCCCAGTTCTGATGGTTTCTATTTCTACCACTACATTGGAGAATCTGAGTTCCATCCCTTCGATGGACTCGTTGACAAGCTGCTTGAAGTTATCAAACTTCTGGCAGACGATTGTGAATTTATTTTCTTTAATCTCCTCCGACCCTTCGCATAGCTTGGCTAGGGTTTCCCACATCTCCTTTGCGGTTTCGCAGTTGATGATTTTGCTGAGGTAGGCGTTGGAGACTGTTGATGAGATGGTGTTCCTCACAAAGCTGTCTAATCTAGCATGTTTCCTTTCTTCTGATGTATGCTCACTCTTTGGCTTGGGAATGGACAGATATGTTGGCTGTCCACCATCTTGAGCTGGAACAAGCTCGTTTCCTTGTTTGTAGATGATGATGGGTCCATCTGTGTTGACGTCCCACGTCATGTCATGATGCGCACAAAGAAAGCTTTTCAATCTGAACTTCCAGATTGCATAGTCGTCGACCGAGAAGGTGGGAAGATTCCTGTTAAGATAAGAATCCATAGGAATATGCACAGTATGTAATAATATGAGTTTTTTTTCAAAATAGGATCTGTTCAGTTGACCACTGACAGATTGTCAAGAGAAATCTCTTGATTTAGAAACAGCAGTCTTTTGAACCACTGCTCTGATACCAATTGATGGTCCCTGAGCTGGGTCTTTGGTGTAGAGGGGGTGAATACACCACAGATAAACTTCTGAATACTTTTTCAAGTTTAAAACAGAGTTGGTGAGCTCAGTTATGAATCCAGCTAAGGAGAGTCAGCTGGGCAAATAACTCAGCTATCGGTGCGGAATGTGGTGGTTTGAAAACTTAGCTCGGTTGGTTAGAAAAACTCAGCTTGAAAAGATTATCTTTACGTTTTCGGCTTAGTCAAGTTGTGCAACTTTCAGAAAGACACAGCTGTCTTTGGAGAGCAGTTGTGTATGAAGTTTTAATAAAATATGCAATGAGATGATAAAGTTAGTATTAAAACTGAAGATAGCGAGAAAGAAAGAACATGAGATTTTTACGTGGTTCGGAGTAACACCTCCTACATCCACGACTAGGTTTACTGGTAAATCACTACCACTTGGTTTCCAAGTACCAAGCAACTTCACAACTCTAACCCGAGCTGTGTTCCAACAGTTTGCGGGCACTGTCAAGCCTAATCTTTCAGTTTACGGATACTGAAAAAACCTTACAACCACTTAAATTTCGCGCTTCAAGCAAGCGTAACCTTGACCTAACCTTTCTGGGTAAAGAGGGGTTTGGTTTGGGGTTCCAACTATGAACGAGTTCTTACAATTAAGAACTTTAGAGTTAGATGAACTCGTTCAAGATCTAGGCGTAAGATATACAATAAATTATGCCTAGGGATCAGACGAAAAAACTAAGCAGTTTCTGGACTAGAAACACTTTAAGATAAAGTGTTCTTTGAACTATGTAGAACTGCTTGAGAGCTTTTGAATGCTTGAGATTTTCAGAGAATGAAAGCTTGTAGAGAGTTTTTCGTATCTTATCCTGAGGTTGAAGACGGGTTTATATAGGTAAAGATTCAAGACTAGCCGTTGGAGGAGCCGTTTGAATCTTACCTACTCTTCTTAAATTCGATATCTGCCGTTGGGCAATTCTGCACCTGTCTTCATTTGAGTCACATCCTGGGTTCCGAAGTCTAGGATGCTGATTCGGCAATCCCTCATTGGTCGAGGCATGATGACTTCCTCTGACGCCTGGATCTTCTGCCTTTGGAGCTGGCTTTTGAAATCACAGCTGGATTGGGCACACTGACTTGAAGTGATGTCTTCAGAGTTAGTTCCCTTTGTTCTGTACAGCTGGACCAGCTGTCTTGAACTCAGCTCGATTTATCTTCAACTTGATCTTCAGCTGGATCCTGCTCCGTTTTGAACTCAGCTCAGCTGGAAAACTCAGCTGATAGCTGACTTCTGCTGTAAACACAGCTGGGTTGTCTGCTGTCTTCTGCTTCCGCTGTCTTCTGCTTCCTGAACCTGTAAACCTAGAAAATCTAGAGCTCAAACAGGCGAGCTGGAAAACACTACTTAGGTTGATGCGATCATCTATTCGGTTGGAGAATCAGTTGTGTTTTGGTATTAAATCAAAACTTCATAATTTTCCCAACAATATTTTCCCTTTTTGGACAGTTCACGAAAAATTTTCTATCTATTTTTAGACATTACCCACAACAAATTATTCTCATATATTCTTACTTTATCAACTTATTCTCTTCAAATATCACCCATGTCACAACTATTTCAATTAACTAATACTCCATCCGTCCATGAAATACATATCATATTAGTGTCGGCACGAGTTTTAATAAATGTTAAGTAGATACTTTTTTAGTAGATAAAGAGTCTCACTAGACCTGCCCATTTTTCACGAACCGGCAGTTCGGAACCGGCTCGAACCGCCGGTCAACGGTTTTTTAACCGGAACCGTGGTCAACGGTTCCGAACCGTAACCGGAATCGGCGGTAGAAGGGCCGGTTACGGTTCAAGCAAATTGGTAACTGGAACCGGCGGTTAACCGGCGGGCCTATAAAACCGGTGAACCGGCGGTTTATGTGATTAACCGGCGGTTTTCGGCTTAAAATATTATTTTTATTTTATTTAATTACCTCATATGTATATCTATAAATATATATCCCTTTGAAAATTTATTTATTCCACACCATTTCTCTACACTTTATCTTCTTGTCTTTACTACAGTAAAATTTTCATTCTTTTCAAGCATTCATTGGAACTTATGCTAATTGCTAATGTAATTATAAATTATGTAATGTTAATTTTAAGTACTAGTAGAGTAGTACGTGCGATGTACGTAATATTGATAGATTTTAATTAATAATATATATATATATGTCAAACATAAAATAATCATATGATAATAGATATTAATAATAAAATACTATATAAGGGTATAATAGGCCAATCAAATTTTGTAAATAATGCTCTTTTATAATAGGTATAGATTAATAAAAAATGAGTTAATTTTCTTCATTTGTTTTAATGCTCGTTTTGTACTTCATTTACATAATGTTCTTTTTTTGTAATCAAAATAATACTACATTTATATTAGTATATTAAAAAAAAACTCAAAAAAACCGGCGGGCCGAACCGTGAACCGGCGGTTTTAACCGGAACCGGAACCGCCGGTTTTTTGGCCCGGCCCGGAACCGGGAATAGTGTAGACGGGCCGGTTACGGTTCACCCCCGGGGAAAACCGTAACCGGCGGTTCAAGGCCCGGAACCGGCGGGCCTTGAACCGTGGGCACGTCTAAGTCTCACCATAGTGAATTGTTACGAGGTTTAAAATAATGGATTATGGGGTATTGTTCCAAAATAGAAAGTGATATATATATGATAGACATCCCAAAAAAAAAAATTGTGATATGTATTTCGTGGACGGAGGTAGTATAATACTACTTTTAATATAGCATCATTTCTTCACTTACAACACACTCAATCACATGTTTATTAAAATCTGTATCACTGCTCATAGGAAGATATTAAAATAATGAAGAAGTATGGTAGGATATGATGTATTAATTAATTAAAAAACACTAAACTTTATTAATAATTGCCTGAACTTTATATCAAAAATAAAAATGCCTAAACTTTGGCGGCGCAATTGAAATAAGGCCAGCAGACGGGAAGGAGAAGGGATGTGATCATATTGACTTTTTTGCCACCTCAATTCTTAACTCAACCAGGGTAGGATTTAAAATAACAAAATAATACTACAAAATAAAGTGCAAATAAAATTAAGTGTAAAAGAAATAAAAATATGACACGTGTACGGCGAGATGCATAGGGTTGCATTGCAAGGCCTTGTACTTGTTTCCCCTTAAAAGCAGCGTCCCAAAATGACATTTTGTTGCAGCTTATCCCTCCGTTCTTTTTTAAGTGTTCCATTTAGTTCAATTTTTTGTTTTCAAATAAGTATTCTATTTCAAAATTTGAGAGTAAAATAATGACATTCTTCCTATTTTATCCTTATTTAATGCTTATCGTAATTTGTTAATTAGTTATATGTATACATTAATGATGGTAATTAATAAGGTTACATATGTAAATTTCTTTATTTTCTTGGTATGTGTAATTTGACGGTGGGGGATACTTATAAAAGAACGGAGGGAGTACTTCTTATCATACGTGGGGTGGGGTCCACAACTTGTTTGATATAATAAAGGTCAAAATGCATATAAATTCCTGACATTTTCTCAAATTCTGGTTTAATTTCAAACCTTTTAATTTTTGCAAAATAAATCTCCACCTTTCAATTTTGCTTAATGTTCTCACGACAACGAATTTGGGTAAAATTCAAAGTGATGTGGCGTTCAAAACGACGTCGTTTTGATTTTAAGAATTAAAAAATAAAACAAATTAAATTACACATCAATAATTAATGCCACACCATCATCTTCTTCCCCTTTGTCTCTCTCTCTCTCTCTCTCTCTCTCTCTCTCTCTCTCTCTCCCCCTGCCGACTCTCAAGCTCTCTTTCTTTTCCATCTCTCCTGTCGGCCCTCCATCAATAATTAATGTCACCGCTGCTCTAGATCCAACCGTCGTCGTGACCTCCGCCCAGCATCACCGCCGGCCTTCTCTCTCACAGTCTTGCGCTGGACCGCGTCGGAGTAGATGGAGGAAAGGGGTTGTGGCTGTCGTTTTTTGCACAGAAGCAGCAACTTTGCCTTTCTTCATTTCCGGCGACGGCAATGTCGCGAACAGCAGCAGCAGTTCGAAGCAGAGGCGCGGAGGCGCTAGATCTGCAGATTCCGGCGGCGGCGAACGGCTTCCATGGCGGCTGCTGAAGAGGAGATCCGCGCGATGGCGCGAGCAGCGCGTTTCCGGCGACGACAACCAAGGACGAAGGAGGGCAGTGGCTCTTCGTTGTCGCGTTCCCAGCGACGCACGGTGCAACACTGGATCTGCTACGGTGGCGCGCAAATGGAGGCACCAGAGCGCTGGTTCGATGCGCCGCAGCAGCAGCAGTTCGGGGTGGCTGATTGGCCGAGTTTTCCGGCGACTTGAGTAGGTATGGGCTGCAGCGGCTTTAGCGCAATCGACGGCGGGGCGACGGGAACCAAGGTCGGAGAGAGCAGCACTTTTTCAGGCGCGCGGCGGGGCTGCCCAGTCGCATTTCCGGCGACCCTTGGTGATGGGATTCCGGCAGCAGCCGTTTTCGGGAGATTAGAGAGAGAGAAAGGTGTTAGAGATGATGAGGTGGCAGTAATTATAAATGTGTCATTTAATTATTTTTTTTTAAATTGAAAATAAAAACGACGTCATTTTGAATGCCACGTCACTTTGAATTTCACCCAAATTCGTCGTCAGGAGAACATTAAGCAAAATTGAAAGGTAGAGATTTATTTTACAAAAATTAAAAGATTTGAAATTAAACCAGAATTTGAGAAAATGTCAAAAATTTATATACATTTTGACCTATAATAAATACACATTAATGGTCAATTATGTCATCCGTGGTCCACGGACCGTGGATAGTAGTTGACTAGTTGGAGGGGCATAATCCTCACATAGTCACATTAAAATCCTATATTCAACATACTTTTATCAAAATAGTACTCCCTTAGTCATTAATAAGTGTGGTCCGGAGGGAGGAACACGGATTTTAAGAAGGATGTTAGGTAGATATGTAGTGAGTGGAGAATAAGACCCACTTTGTTGTAGTGTTAATTACTTTTAAAGGATAAAAGGGTAAAATTTTAAGTGGTGTTATATCTATTTAAGGAAGGACCACACTTATGGAGGACGGACGAAAAAGAAAAGTGGACTACACTCATCAGGGACGGAGGGAGTACTTAGATCATGTTTTTTCCAAAATAAAAATAAAAATTACTTAGATCATGATTGTTATCACAGTGACTATTTAAAATTTCTCACATATTAATACGCGTTGGATATGTAACGTAGTCATGAACCAGGTACGGACGATTACATAAATTTCCTCCGCTCGTATAAGTTATGATCTCCATATAACTTTTAAAAAAAAAATGATCTCCATATAACTTTAAAAAAAAAAAAATGATCTCTATATATGATGGATAAACATAATTTTACAATAAGGGTGTTAGAGCACTCACATTGGTGGGCACAAAAAAGTTGTGCCCACCAATATTTAATTAATATTTGTGGAGTATTGGTGGGGTAGGGTGGGGCATAAAAAAGTTGGTCACATTGGTGAGCACAAATTAAGGTGGGTGCACCTATTATTTTAATGATTTTATTTTTCAATTTCATTTTTATTTTCATAATTTAAATAACATTAATTTTTAAATGCATTTTATTGAATTGAAAAAAAAAACATTACATAAAGATAAATTAAAAAAATACATTAATTCTGCGGCGGCGGGGGATCGGTGAGTCTCATTTCTCTCCTGAGCATTGCACAAAACGCAAGATGATTTTGATTGGGATCCATTTGTAGCACAAAAATATAAGAAGTTGTAGAGATAATTTAGAAGAAATTGAGATAGAAATGTAGAGAATGTGGTGAAAATGAATGGAATAAGGTGTAGTATTTATAGGTAAAAATTAGAATTAAATTAAATTAAAATTAAAAAAAAAATCAAACCGTTGAGCAACGGTTAAAAAACCGTTGCCCAATACCCAGCCGCCACGTGGCCATCCACCCCTCCCCGCCCAGCAAGCCCGCCCGGGCGCCAGGCCGCCCACCCCATGCGCCCTCCCCTGGGCGCCATTAGCAGCGCCCACCCCCCACCCACCCACCGTTGCAAGTGCTCTTAGGTTTGAACAATTGGATAGATAATATTAATATGATAGAATATAATTATATGGTTAATTAATAATTATATAACTTAAATTTGAAATGATAAATTATCACTCAATTATTAGATAGAAACACGGGTCGAGTTATCTATTATAGGCCAAATTATTTAAATAAAACCGAATTATTTTATCAATCAAGCTTTATCAATCAAAGCAAACGCTACTTAAAGGAAACTCCATTGCTATTGGGTTCGTTGGAATGATGGGCAAGCTCCGGTTGAGATTCAGTGTCACAATATTTTCTGTGTCACATGATGATCCACTATTAAATTTATGATATATTTTAATTATAGTTAATATTTACTACCACTAAAATTAAAATTAAAATAAAATGATGAATTTATTTAAAATCTACGAAATTGAAGTTAAAGAAAAAATTAAAAGTATTATACAATGATATAAAAAATGTAGAAGAACGCTAGATCCAAGTGGACAAAACCCGCTCTATAAATATGCAAAATCCTTGCTTCTCTCTTCCTCTAGCTTTCCTCTCTCCATCAAATTTGGCTCACTCTTCTTCCTTTTCAAAGCCTGTTTACAATGTTTCTCTCTCTTTGACGAAAACCAGTTCGTAAGTTCAACGACGATTGAAGGTGACGAGCAATCCTCTTCCTAAATCTCTCCAGCGATCCAAGAAAATTCAGGTTTGTTTTCTTCTATGCATACATCATACATGTATTTAAAACATCATCTGCTATAAATTAGAAGATTTTGAACGCTAATAGGATTACTGGAAAAAAGTTCCGATTTCGTGATTTCATTCCCAGTGGCACACTTTCAACCACAAAATCTACTCAAAAGGTCCCAGTGGGGATGGCCTAGTGGTGGAGTGGTTGCCGTCATTGGCCGAAATAGGTGGAGGTTGAAATGCTTCTCACACAAAAAAAGCAGGTGGGGTGTGTGAGTTTAATATTTGTAATGATATTAAAAAAAAAAAAAAAAAAATCTACTCAAAAGGCAAATTCCAAATTATTCTCGTTTGTGAGTCAATAAAATATTGCATCCACAAATTAACAGATACGCTCTATCGATCAAGATGTTACAAAGATTCAATATTTTTAAATATTTAAATATATTTAAAGGTTTTATTGAGAACCGTTTTGAGATATTTTCTCTTGGATTCAAGGTTATAGTCGATTGACTTGCTCCGTCACGTTCACATTGATGCAAAGTTTATAAAATTCCAAATTTTTGGAATTTATATATTTTGTCGTAAATCAATAGGCTAATTAAGGTAGTTCAATTTTTTTTAGTCAAAGAGACCTTAAACCCTAAACCCTTGTCAGCTTGCATACTAAATCAATCCACAGTAATTTAATTTAATGACTTTAATGACTCAAACCCCTTTTTTTTCTTCGCCTACTTTTATTTTTTTAATATCTAACAATTGATTTACTTGCACCATTTGAGTTACATTTTGACGAAATATCACAGTAAGACAGCTCATCAGCTCATCAGTTTTTTAATTCGTAGTATGTTTCCAATTTTATTTATTTAATTTTATTTTGCAGTGCCCGTGATGATGGATCTGGGCCCAAACAAATATATGTTAAATATTCTTACAGTTATTCGTAGCCATTTTTTCCTGTGATCGTGCTGACAACCACTGGTTTTTGGACAAAATTAAAGATTTTTTCAAGCAATTGTGTGAAAGTCAACTGAAAAATAACTTAAATTATTGCAACTTGGAAGTTGCAAACAAGTGAGTTCTTTTTTTTTTTTTTTTTGAGATGGCAACAAGTGATGGTTAAATATACTGTTTTATTGTATGTATCTGATGATCTAAATTGTGATGATTTCTTCGGTTTTGTTACAGTAAATTGAAGTGCAGGCATTGATCCAAGAACTAGTTGTTTGTGATGGCATCCAATGGAACAGTAAAATGTCCAGCACCGATGAAGGCGACCTCTAATGGAGTCTTCCAAGGAGATGATCCTCTGCAGTTCGCGCTTCCTCTGTTGATAATACAGATATGCCTCGTCGTTGTGCTCACCAGACTGCTAGCCTATCTTCTCAGGCCGTTGAAACAACCACGCGTTGTTGCTGAGATTATTGTGAGTGCTCTTGGCTTTCTCTGCTTCCTTTTTGTTACAACAATTATAGCATTTCTAGTGAGTGTATTTTAACACTTGCGTACCTTTTAAGGAAAACCTTCTATAGTGCTTATGTTATATCTTTAGTTAACAACCGTTGCTTTTATGTTGTGTTCTTTTCTGTTCAGTGTCGTGCTCAAGAAGTCCTAGGATGAACTTTTGCTTCTGCCTTTTTGTCCAAACTAAAGAAACTTAGATTCCAAAAATGATGCTCTCTTCACATGGTGTAAAGAAACAAATCTTGATTTTAGACTTGGATCAATTTAATTTGTTTGCAAAAACTGATTTGAGAATGAAATCGGGCACAAACTAATGTAGGCTGAGCTGCTTATGATAAGAAATTATTATGTAGACCAGATGCAAGAGTGTAGACGCAAACTCTGAATCTATATTTTCCTGTTTGTTTATTATGATGTTAGAATGGTTGGGCCTTGAAAAATGAAAAGTATAGTTGAAGCTATAATCATGGTTACATGGCAAGAATAAAGTTCTCCTCTGTCTAAAAGTGCAAATAATCTACTCTGGAAGTGGAAACTGAGTTTTTTAAAATTTATAACATATTCTTGTTTTTATCTTTCTTTGTGTAAAGCTCCTATTTTCCTACACTTCGTGGGATGTTTGTCATATTTGAATTGAAACTTTGCTTTGTGACTAGTGTCCAGTGACCTATACAATATAATTAACCAGATAAATGATATTGACCTTTATGAGAATAAAGAGAAATTACTTGTACAAATGAGGTGTTATGCATTAATATGGGATTAAGGTAATTAAACTAATACATTTGATTATTATTGTGACAGGGAGGAATAGTACTAGGTCCATCAGTTCTAGGCCGGAATGAGAAGTATCTTAATACTATTTTCCCTGCCAGGAGCCTCACAGTTTTGGATACCATTGCCAATCTTGGTCTCCTATTCTTCCTATTCCTTGTTGGCCTTGAAATTGATCTGGGATCTCTACGAAGAACTGGTAAAGCAGCCCTAGGCATTGCCCTTGCTGGAATTACTCTACCGTTTGCTCTAGGAATAGGGACCTCGTTTGTGTTCAGGGCGACTATTTCCACAGGCGTAAGCCAGGCCCCGTTTCTGGTATTTATGGGCGTTGCCCTATCTATCACCGCATTTCCAGTCCTGGCGCGTATCTTGGCTGAGCTGAAGCTATTGACTACTGATGTTGGTCGAATGGCCATGTCCGCTGCTGCTGTCAATGACGTGGCTGCTTGGATTCTACTTGCTCTGGCAATTGCCTTATCTGGAACAGGGCATTCTCCCTTAGTTTCAGTGTGGGTGTTCTTGTGTGGTTCTGGTTTCATAATTCTCTGCATATTTGTCGTGCCCCCTATTTTTAGACGGATGTCACGACGTTGCCCTGAGGGCCAGCAGGTTGATGAGATATACATTTGTGCAACCTTAGCTGCTGTTTTGGCTGCCGGTTTTGTGACTGATATGATTGGGATTCATGCTCTTTTTGGGGCGTTTGTTGTTGGAGTTCTTATACCTAAACAAGGAGCTTTTAGTGGAGCTCTTGTCGAAAAAGTTGAGGATCTCGTCTCTGGTCTGTTTCTCCCTCTATACTTCGTGTCGAGTGGTCTGAAAACGAATGTGGCCACCATTCAAGGGGCGCATTCGTGGGGTCTTCTTGTGCTGGTTATAGTTACGGCTTGTTCTGGCAAAATCATTGGAACTATTCTGGTTTCTCTCTTGTGCAAGATTCCTTTCAGGGAGGCAGTAACGCTCGGTTTCCTTATGAACACTAAAGGTTTGGTGGAGCTAATTGTCCTTAATATTGGGAAAGACAGAGGGGTATGTACTTTCTTTCATTTACTTCGCTTCTGCCCTCGTATTATGTTAATTTAGCCTTCATGTTACTACTTCAATTTGCGTTCACTATTTCAAATGATGATGCTTATTTTGTGAATTTGTAGGTTCTGAATGATCAAACCTTTGCCATCATGGTTCTAATGGCCTTATTCACAACATTCATGACGACCCCGATTGTTGTGACGATATACAAGCCTGCTCGAATGGCATTAACAGAATACAAACACAGAACCATACAGAGGAAGGATTCGAATGCTCAGCTCCGTCTCCTTACCTGTTTCAGCAGCACCCGAAACATAGCATCGTTGATCAATCTCATGGAGGCTTCGCGCGGCACTTCAAATAGGCAAGGGCTTCGCGTCTACGCTATGCACATGATGGAGCTCTCGGAGAGATCCTCTGCTGTACAAATGGCACACAAGGCAAGAAAGAACGGCATGCCTTTCTGGAACAGGAAGCAGGATTCCAATCCGAATCACGTTGTCATCGCCTTCGAAACATTCCAGCATCTCAGCCAAGTCTCCGTCCGACCAGCAACCGCGATCTCATCCATGGCTACCATGCATGTCGACATCTGCAACGGCGCTGCGAGGAAGAAGACGGCGATGATAATTCTCCCATTCCACAAGCATCAGAGGCTCGACGGCCGGTTGGAAACCACCCGAGCGGATCTGAGGCAGGTGAACCGGAGGGTTCTTGAGCACGCGCCGTGCTCCGTGGGGATCTTCGTCGACCGGGGGCTCGGCGGGACGTCGTATGTGGCTGCAAGCAATGTAGACTACACCATCACCACCTTCTTCTTTGGAGGCCATGATGATCATGAAGCTCTCTCCTATGGCGCCCTCATGGCTGAGCACCCGGGCATAGGTTTGAACATAGTTCGATTCCTTGTCGACCCGAGTCTTGCCGGAGACGCTATCTGGCTAGATGTTGATGATCGCAATAGCCCGGAATCAATATCAAAGGATGAAGCGTTTCTTGCAGATTTGAAGGAGAAAATAGCAAAGAATGGGTCGATTAAATTTGAGGAAGTGGTTGCGAGCAATGCAGCAGAAGCAGTTGAGGTAATGCGAGGATACGATCGTTGCAATCTGTTTATCGTTGGACGAATGCCCGAGGGTCAACTAGCTGCAGATCTTAATAGCCAGAACGAATGCCCTGAACTTGGAGCAGTCGGAAACTTGTTGATTTCGTCAGAATTTTCGACGATCTCGTCGGTGTTGGTGGTGCAGCAGTATCGTCCTCAGCTGACTGGAGAATCGCTTAAGAGGGTGTTTAATTAAGCTTATTTTAAAGAGCTTATAACCTCTTGTAGCTTATAAGTTATAAGCTCTCTTAAAAGCTTTTAAGATGTTATGTCTCAAGAGCTTATAAGCTGTTAAAGTGTTTAGATAATTCAGCTTATAAGCTCTTGAAATCTTATAAGATGGTCGAGTATTGTTTCATGCTATAAGCTTGTTTTGTTATGTAATTACATCTTAATCTCTCACCTCCTCTCTCTCTTTCTCTCTCTGTATCATCTCTCTCCAAACACACATACACACACTCTCTCTCCCCTTTTTTTTCGAGGAAATTCTCTCTCCTGTTAAGATGGTTGAAATCTTTCTCTCTCTACTTTTAATTGCATTTCGTTTCCTCTCTCTCTATCCCCTCTCTAATCTCTGCACTCGTCTCTCTCTCTACTCTCTCACCATTCTCCGGAATCCTTGGCGCCTACTCCGGCAGCTCCTTCTACGGCGGCAGCGTCGTCTCCGCCACCATGTGTATACACACGCACACGCGCGCACGCACACACATACATATTTCTGCCACCACCAACTTCTGTCAGCCCAGCGACAACGGCGGCTGAGCTCCTTCTCCGGCGCCGGAGACTGAGAAACGGTGGTTGCTACGACAGCTAAACGGTGAGCGGAGAGAGAGATAGAGAGAGAAACGGTGTGGGAAGCTGCAGGGTAAGGGAAGAAGCTTGGGCTAGCTATGTGGCGGTGGTAGGCGGCGGCGGCCATGTGAGGCTGAGAAACTGTGGGGAAGAAGAATTGAGAGAGAGAGAGAAGAGAAAGAGAGGAGGGGAGAGCATAAAAAAAAAAATTCTGTTATCTATTAATAATAAAAGAAATTAATTTTAAAATTGTTTTACTAATATGTCCTTAAAATGTTGGAAATAAATCAATAATAAAATAAGGGCATTTTTGTAAATTGAATGTAACTTAAAAAAATCTGAAGAAAAAAGTTGGGGTAGACCCACTTTTATTTTTTGGAGTTTTAAAAGCTCTCAAAACTTTTTTTCACAGCTTAAAAGATGTTTAATACTTTGGTTTTTGCCAAACACATTTTTAAAGCTTATAAGCTCAGCCAAACACCCTCTACTTCACTCAAGATAGGAGATTTAACAGAGGAGTCGGATTCATAATAATTTGGCATATAAATGAATCTTTTCTAGCAAATAAGTCTTGTATATGCATGCCCCCAACTTTCTATTGTTGAGATACAATTTCTTTCTTTTAAGCTAGCTTTATGTACTGGATCTCCTATTCTCACAAATCACAATGGAGTTGTGTTTCTCTTAATAAAAGCATGATATTATAGCTTAATATGTATATATTGACGTGATACTTGTTGGAACATGCATCAAAGGAATAATATTTTTCTATGATAATCATAAATCAATACAAATATCCATAGTCAATAATACTTTTTAATTATCACGTAGGAAACAAAAATTTATTTGATCCCGCTAAGCGGAAACGTAAGAGTCAATATAAACTTTTTATTTTATAATTTTCGGGAACACTTGTGTCTTCCTCAATGTATTAGAATTAAATATATTATCTTGTCCAACCTAACCCATTTAATCAAGGGAAAAGGTACAAATACCTTCCTTATATTGGCAGCGCTAGCCAAATACCCCATTTAATTTTGTTTATGTGCAAATTCATCATTCCCTAAAGTTTTCAGGTGTAATTAACCCCTCGTCGTGATGGAAACGACACTTCCGTTAGCAAAAAAAATATTTTTGATTTATTTTTATTCTTGTAGGACCCTCACAATTCCCAACGGTTAGATACTACATAATTGGTGCTAAAAGCTCAAATTAGGAAACAAATTATTTCGAACTCTAGCTCATTACTATCAAAATTCAAGTGAGGTTCTCCGATAATTTGCAAGAAGAAGGATGAAGAACCACTTGAAGAAGATGAGATCATCAATATCAACAATAAATAGTTGGCTTGGATTGCAAATTATTGGAGAACTTCGTCTGAGTTTTGATAGTTGTGAACTAGGGTTCGAAACAAATTTTTTTATAATTTAAGCTTATAGCACCAATTAATTTTTGGAAATTGTAAGGGTCCCACAAGAATAAAAATGAATCAAAAATATTTTTTTGCCAACGGAAGTGTTGTTTCCGTCATGGCGAGGGGGTAATTGCACCCGAAAACTTTAGGGAATGGTGAATTTGCACCTAAACAAAGTTCAAGGAAGTATTTGCCTAGCACTGCCAACATGAGGGGGGTATTTGCACCTTTTCCCTTTAATCAATTAACTTGATGAATTTGACCATCGTAAGCGTTACTGTAGCTTTATGAATTTGTAGTTTAAAATCCCTTCCTACTTTGTTATCACACATTACCGTTTAAAATCTACAAGCAAAGATAAGGAGCAGAGTTAAGATTGAATTTTGGAAAGTCGATCCAGACCGGCGAAGATAAGAAGCAAATTAACAAATACTCCCTCCGTCTCATTTATATAGGCGGATTGAAATTTTCACATAGATTAAGAAAAATTATTGGGAAAGTAAATTATATAGTAAATTTCTTAATATGCCCCTATTTATTATTTGACTATGTATGTTTTATGAGTTAATCAAAGAATTAAATAGGGATATATTAGTAAATGAGCTAAAAAACATTACTTTTTATGGAAACAAGCCTATATATTTGGGACATCCGAAAAAGGAAAACAAGCCTATATAAATGGGACGGAGGGAGTAGGTATTTTCCTTCTCCATCTATAGATTAATTTTAATATATATAATTTTGGAACTCTCACATGACTACGATGTTAATTTTTACATCGAAATGTTTAGAATTCGAAATCTTTCGTTGCAGGGAGATTGTGATGTGACAATATAGAAATCCCCATTATAAGCAACAGTTTTATCTGAGTAGAGAAAAGATGGAGAAAATAATTTGAAGGAGAAATAGACATTGATTAGATGCATAACTGCAGGAAATCAAACTGTGTCCAAATTTTTTAAGTGAAATGAGTTTATTAATTTGTAAGACATTAGTTTATTGCTTAATGCATGATTTATATATTAAGAAATTATGCTAATTACTTGAGCATATTATGTGTACCTAATCAACATCACGCTATCATGCCATGCTCTTATATATCATGTGCAAACAGTTTAATTTGTCTGATCTTTTGTAATTTTGTATTATAGCTAGGTAGTTTATTCGTCAGTTCTATGCAAGAGTATCATGTTTGAAAATTAAAAAGTCGAATAATTGGATAATGTCATAGTAATATGGTCGGATAAATTTTCTAAAAAACTACTAAATTAACAATGCCACTTGTATCAAATTGATTGGCTTAACTTTAATTTGTTTCAAAATGAGTACTAAATTTTTATATAATTCAATGTTTCAATACATATAATTTTTAGTCAATTTTATCCCCGAAATATCCACATAAGCCTTTTCATTTAAGCTGACTGCCACGTTAACATCTCGTCTTCAATAGAAATGTTCGCAGATCTACCCCTGTTTAGAACAGAATAGGAGACATTACTGTCATAGCTTTTGGATCTTTGCATATCTTCCCATTCCCAAACCCTGCATAAAAATTGAAGCATACAAAAGGGATCGAATAATAATTGAATAAAAGGGTTTATAAACTATGCAAAGACCCAAAAATTGTGACAGCAAACAACTTCTCCTGTTATGATCTCAACAGAGCTAGATAAAAATAAAGAGCCCTATAGTGATCACAAGTGACTCAGGTAGATGGCGAGCTACTGAAGATGAGAGGTTGACGTGGCAAAGCTTTTAACGAGTCAGCTTAAATGTACTGGAATTCTATGCGGCATTTCGGTTGCCACGTTGGATAAAATTGACCAAAAAATCAAATTGAAACATCGAATGATACAAATTAGAAATTTAGTATTCATTTTCTGAAACAAAATAAAGTTTAGTAATCCAATTCGATACAAGTAACACAGTTTAATTGGTAACCTTTTAGGAAATTATCGTGATACTTTGACTTTGACATCGAACTAAAATGAGGGACTATGAATGCAATTTGCTTGCATGTATAATTAATTAGAAGGCCGTGAAGGTTTAACCAAGAAACCTAAAAGCAGAATGATGGCGGCGGTGGCGCTCCTCTCATCGATGATACAAAAGCTTGACAGTTGTCCTATTCATGAATGAGGCCATGGTTGAAATAAGTAATGAGCTCCGATTAATTCTGGATATTATGAGACACCACAAATTGGATTTGGAGAGCGGGCTAAATTATTTGATAGATGACCTCGTTGAGATGGTTGATGAAGCCCAGGATGCGCATGCTCACTTTGTATCACGACATCGAGGCCGTCCGGAGAGCTCAAATTTCGCATGCTTCGGTTGGTAGTTGATGGGGCGGAGACGAGATGATGATCATGTGGTGGTGTGGAACTGCTGCTTCGTGAAGCCGTGTTTAACAAGAAACAATTGCGTTGGAGTTCGTTGATCACAGGCATGGTTGGTAGACAAATATACAAGCATGCAGCCGTGGTGGATGGATTCGAGCGCCGTGCTTGGGTGTGTGTTACTGTTACTAGTGACTTCAATTATTACAACAGCTGCTAGATCGCGAGCACCTCCCAACGCGATATTTCATAGTTCTCGACATTAATATGCACAACGAAATGCGCCTCTCTTCCATTTGAAGGTATGCATGTAATTTGCTCATGATATTGAGTACTCAATTAATCTAGGTTCCTACTTCAGTAGCCTTCTGAGACTACATATTCTTATTCTTATATCATTTACTCGTTGTTATGTAAGCACAAAAAGGAAGTAGAGTACTGTTGATCACATCTCGCTATCAAGATTTACCACCAACCTTTCATAATTACACTCATGAAATGAAAACTTTGGATTAATTCCGATAAGATTGAAAACAATATTTTGTGGCGATAAATTCATAAGTGACCACAAATTCCCAAATCACTTGAAGAAAAAGGGAAGAGAGATGGTGACAAAATGTGGCGGTGTGCCATTAGCTATAAAAGAGGTGGGAAGGCAGTTAGCAAGAAACAGACAGTTTTCTGCACGGAGTGAATGGGAATGGGAACAGCTTCTTGAATCAATTGATCTGGGAGCAACATTGGAGTTGTTGGATTTCAATTATCAAAAATTGGATCCAGAACTCAAGTCATGTTTCTTGCATCTGGCCAGCTTTAAGGAAAATGCAACTATTAGGACACAAAAGTTGGCACACATTTTGGCTGCTGGAGGAAAAGCTCTTGGATCATCGTTTTTACCTAAGTTAGCTATGGAATCCATCATTGAAGTCAAGGGAAGGACCATATACAATGAAATAAAAAGTTTTCGCATCAATACTATACTACACAGACTATCCATGAAAAAAGCAGAGGAGGAGCTAGGTTTTGATATCTTAAGGAGCAACGGAAATGATGATCATCGACCATCTCAGAGTCGTGGTCGTCCTCATCATCGTGTTATCCATTGTAGCAGAATGCAGTTCAATTACTCCACGAATCAAGATAAACATCTTGTTTCTCTCTTCTTCCACGGAGGTGGCTACTTCGACTCCACTCCATCTTATTGGGAGAGCTTCGAACAACTTAGGATGCTCGACTTTGAAGATTTTGGGCTCAAGATTCTACCAGAAAGTATTGGCACATTGATGGAACTAAGATACTTGGGATTGAGAAACAACTACATAAAAGAGCTCCCACACTCATTGGAGCGCTTGAAAAGGCTTGAGGTTCTTGATATAGCTCTAAACTTTATGGTGGAAGTGCCAGATATTATATGGGAAATGGTTAGCCTTCGTCACCTCTACATCTCTGATGCGATTTGCCTAAAGCCTTTGAAGATAGACGCGCTACAGAATCTTGAGACCTTAACCTACATCTCAGTTCATAACTGGACATATCAAGTGTCGGGCTTGCAGATGATGACTAGTCTCCGCAAACTGGGGATTGAAGAACTGGACGAGAGCTCGGATATAAGCAAGCTCTTTGCATCATTGGCTAAGTTTGGGAATCTTCACCGCCTAATCTTAAGAGGCTTTCGTTTCAGAAGCATGCCTTGTTTGGACAATCTTGGTATTCTTGTTGGTCTAGCTGAACTCAAACTGGATGGACTCCTTGCTAGATTACCAAATGCTGAGAGTTTCCCTCCATATATTTTTGCCTTAGGTTGGTTGATACATGTCTTGATGAAGACCCTATGCCGATACTAGATAAGTTACCCAACCTAAACCGCCTCAAGTTAAGAAATGCATACACTGGTCCACAAATGGTGATCTTGCAACACGGCTTTCCTAGGCTCAACTTCCTCTGCATCCAACAAATGAGGAAGCTGGGAAATTTACAAATTGGAGAAGGTGCAATGCCTTATCTCAACACAAAGGAAATCCTTAATTGTCAAAATCTTGACACTCTCCCGGAAGAGATTGGGTCGATGACTTATCTCAAGGAGTTAAAGATGGTGACAACCAAGAACATTGCATCTAACATTCTCCAAAATAGAAGTCGTGGATATCAAACCATAAGCACGACTTTCTGCAAGATCATCTGCATAATTTTAAGTTGATATGTTTTGTTTGTTGGCATTTGGAATTTTGGATGTATTTTTTATTCATTCCTTTTGTCCTTCATTATTGTGTGTTTGCAAATAACTTTAGATATTCACCATTTTCACCAACAACTATATAATCTATATTTAATCATACCCGTTATATATACTAGCCATGATTAGTTTTTTTTCTTAATTTGTGTCATAATTAATAGTGCATTTCACATAAATATGGCAATAAGTTAATGACTTTATAATAATTTGAATATGGATTGTTGTCATGTAAAACAAGACTTAATTTAGAGGCAGCATGGATTAACAAATTGATCCCAGTTGGCAATATGACGACGGTCTCTCATGAAGCAGAAGCTCCTGCCATTAATGAGTTTGGCAAAAGATTGAAATCCAGTGGCTTTGTGCATGCTTTTGATGTTGTGGGGAGGGAGTCATCTAATGCTTCTGACTTTGGTCTAATAATTGTCTGGTTATTGTGTTTGATGCATTGTTTGTTATTATTACCCCCTCTATCTCGCTCGAACTAGCACACTTCTTTTTGGCACGGTTATTTAGGTAAGAGGTTATTACAGAATAAAAAGATAGATAGTGGTGAAGTCATACCTCTTTGAGAGAGAGTGTGATTTGCTTTTTTTGAACGTGTCACTTCGAATATGACGGTGCCACTTCAAGTGAAATAGACGGAGTATTTTTTTTTTTTTTTATAGAATGTTGATCTTCATATCCTCTAAGCTTCGGCCAATATTATGAAATGGTTCTCTACTTTTGTTGAAGGATCTAATATGTATCTAGTAAGCACAATATTGGCTTTCTTTTTTTTTTTTGTGTCCCTAATGGTACTGGGTATACATCGTTCTGCCTCTATTGATTTTAGCCACATTTATTCTGACTATAGAAACATCAAACATGGAATTAAAATTTCTTAATTGGGCCAGCTGTAACATGCCTAACACAAAGCCCAGTTCAATTGAATTATGTTCAGACTGTATTCGACATAATAAGCGCATTCACCAGTTCTAATAGGCCCAAAATCAAATAGCCAAAATTTAGTTATTTAACCTTAACAATTTAGTTCTATCCCACTTAATTAACTAGACTATATCAAATATTTTAACCTCAACCACATAAAATGAAATAAGCCTTGAATATAGTAAATTAAAATTAATGACTTTTTTTTTTTTTTTTGAAAAGGGAAATTTTATAAATTTACGAAAAATCAGAAGAAATAATCTCCCTCAGTCAAGCTGGGAAGTCATTAGTCCACACCACCGGACTAGAAATATGAGCTGCATATTGTGCTAGAAAATGTGCTGCTCTAATAGCCGACCTATATGCATGAAAGACACCAACAACAAGGACCTTGTGATTAGCTTCCATAATATCAATAATTTCCTCCGGTAAGAGCTCATGCGCTTCCTCATGGTGACTCAGAACTCGGACAACAGTAAAAGAGTCTGTAAAAATCTCAATAGGCCCTATATTATGAGTGTTGTATTCAGTAATTGCACTCACCACTGCCTTCAATTCAGCTTCCACAACCGAACATGAAGGGGATGTTCTTCTCAAGACCGCAACAAGAATTTTATTAGACTCATCTCTCACAATCACCCCAATCCCGAATTTCCTTTTTTCCTTGTCAAACAAAGCATCAACGTCTGCTCTATAACATCCATGGGTAACACTGTCACACAAGATTATGTGTTAACACTGTTCACTATGCCAAAACTGTGTTGAATACGAATTTATGACCTTTTAATTATGATATTGTTTACTCCACTACTTGACCACCTCTATGGGGTAATGGTCGTGTTATCATACAAGATATACGAATAATAAATAAATATATACCGATTAAAACATTACACTTATAAAGTTCATTATGTTACTCTCTCCGTCACATCTATAATGACTCATTTTCCTTTTTGAGTTGTCCCATTAATAATGGCTCAATCCTAATAAGAAAACTTCTTTCTCTCACAAAAAGTTATGGGCTCCATTACTCTCTCTTTTTTTTTCTCCTTTAATAATTGTTTCTCTTTAATTCCCGTGATGAACAGTGTTGAGACGTTATGGATGGGACGGAGGGAGTAACTCATTGTAGATATCAAAATTTTATAATAAATTTTATTGGGTTTATATATTTATTTGATTGTGAAATCTTATGAAATCCATATTTAATAAGTTATTTAATTAATAAAGATATCTTATTTGGTGATATATATATATATATATATATATATATATATATATATCTTATGTAGAAACTAAAAACTCATCTAAGCCTTTGATTATATTTTTATCAATGGACAACATTAATAGTTGACTTTTTCTTTGTATTTTAAAATAATTGACGATAAATCAATTAAGGGTATTTTGGAACTTTGAAAATAATTATTTTTATACCATATCCGTGATTTACTCTTCCAAATCTTACATGCTAAATATAGTTGAGGTTTTGAATTAATTATAATTTTTCTTTATTACCACATGGTAAAACACCTTCTTCATCCTCTCGTCAGAAGGAAAAACAGAACCGTAAACCCTCATTCACCTCTAGCTGAGATTCCGATAAACAAAAGCATTAATTTAATTAAGAATTTATAAGGCATGCCACCTAGCAAGAAGAAGAATTAATAAAACGATTGTTGTTCTCAAAATTCCGGTGAGAAGCGATGCCGCTGAGGATCAGATATGTAGTTTTTTTTTTCCTAAACAAAATAATGTTTTCTCTTTTCCTTACATGTGGGTCTGATAATATAATAATATTGGAATATTTTGGTTGGGGCAATTACAATGAACACGAAAGTTGTACAAGTTATCCAATATTTTGTAGGTTCCCAGATTTGGTGTATGTGGTTCTGAAAACATTATATTTGTAGAGAAGAAACATTATATGAATGAATCCGAAACATAATATTGAATGTATGTATTTCCCGTATTTTATGTAAAAGGTTCTGAAAACATTTTATTGGTGGTTAAGAAGCATAATATGCACGAAGCGAGAACATTATATTATGTATGCTTTACAGTGATAATTGTTGGCACGTAGACTTTATAAGTATTTTTTTAATCCACTTACATATTGTACTACAAAGTAAAGAAAAATTAGCAACAACATATTTAAAAATATTCAGTGACAAATGAAACCAACAACATGATAGCAAGTGCGAAAACTCATATTAAATGTCTACAAAAATAAAGGTAAAAAGCAAAGAAAAATTATCACTCTTTGAATATAAAATCATACAATTCTAAAATATAATGTAATGTAGTTTGATTATTTTGTTTGGCGTGATTGTAATGAAGACGAAATTTGCAAAAGATATTCAATATTTTGAAGGTTCCCATTATTTGACATATGTGGTTTCCAAAACATTGTATTGGTTGTAAAGAAGCATTATATTGATGATACATAAACATTATATTGTTAGAAACATTAACTTTTGCTAAAACAAAATTTTGCTTAAACAAATTAAAAGTTAACAAAAAAATCAAAATGACGTAACACACAAAAGTCATTGTTAAAACTACAGTGAAATCTCACATAATAATTAATAAATATGAACAATAAACATAATGTGTGTGATAAAATTACGTTAGTAAATGATAAAAAAATAAATAAAGTGTAGAAGCTAATGAAGATAATGTTGGAGAATCTTTTCTAATAATAAGAATGTGAAAAGGTTTTCTAAAAAAGATAAAATATTCACCTAAATTGTTAAAACTGCAACAACCGTGTTCTTTTGTAAACTCACCATAAATAACTAATCTCATGTGATAATTTATAGCAATAAATTCGGATTTTGCGGTTATAAAATAAAATCAAAAGACCATACAATCCCTCCCCATTTACACGTCTAACTAATTCAACAAAATCACTCAAATCAATCTCATCCATTAATTACATTAAATCTAAGGTTTAGATATGGTTTCTAGTTTCTACATAGAGGTTGGTTTCTATTTGATCCAACCTCTATATATATATATATATATATATATATATATATATATATATATATTTGGCAACAAGTCAAATCTTGATATTGATACACATCAATATTCAAGAGTCAATGAAATTGTGTCACCCCACTCCTGAAGCTCAATATGGAGCCCAAAAGTCCACTCAAACCTCTCGCCTACAATTATAAATAGGGGTCTTCATACCACTTCAAAAATTACCCTCAAAAAATCATCTTCAAGAGCTCAAGAATTGAAGAGAAATTCTATAAGATTTCTCTCATAATATTCAAGGTGTTCTAGCGGGATTCAAGGTGTTCTTTGTGGAAGCAACGCGTTGTTTGTCAGAATTGTCTCAAAGCGCATTTGATCCAGAAACAAAGCGAAAGTTCTCCATGTCAGCACAAGGCAAATGTCCTCCGTCAATATTATAAAGCTTGAAGATTAAGTCTAAAGAAATCAATGATACATTAAATCTTTGAAAATCTCAAAGACTAATTTGAAGATCGTTCGAGAGTCAACTTTAAGAGAAGAATCAGAGGATCAAATAGAGATTAAACCTACATATATTCGAAATTGTTATATTTGTATGCAATTTTGTATTTATTGAATTAAATACAATATTTTGTGTATGGAGTTTTGCCATAACAGTGGAAAATAAGTAAAAAATTTGAAGTCATTAAGAAGATCTTTATATATTATCTCAATTGTAGTTTAATTTACTTTATGTTGAGTCCAATGTTTTTTTATGCTGGATTTTAGTCAAGAAATTATTATGTTAGTGGACGTTAAATAAATAAGAATAGAACAGTTGAATTGGATATAATTGAATTATATATATATATATATATATATATATCGAATATGTCAATTATCATTCTTCAAAAAAAATATATATGTCAACTATCAAGGAAGCCTGATGAAAGGGATATGTATTTTGTCTTACAAAAAAAAAAAAAAAGGAAAAAGGAAAAACGCACACACAAACATACGAAGACTTTACTTGCCAACTTCTTAATTATTATTGAATTACATGTTATTTTATCCTTGACAAAATAATATTGAACTGATAAAGTCTATTGAATATTACATTTCAATATTTTATCTTAAGATTTATTGATCTCTTGAGAAGCATGGGAAACTTTTAATTAGTTGAGTGCGAGAATGATTTTAATTAATAAAAGGTCTCAAATTTCCTAAAACTACTACATTTATAACATGGGATATGTATTGAAATATATGTTTTACAAATTACTAATACCATACCATGCATACAATACGATTTTTATTTTCAATTCGAGTCATTATTAATTTATATGCAAGTCAGTGGACTTGCGTGTAGATACATAACATAGGACGACATATCTATCAATATATAATAGTAAAACATATCCTAAACACCACAATCATTCTCATACCTATGTGGCATTTTTAGATTTTTTTTTCCTTTATATTTATCTAAAATATCCAATATAACATATATACATCCATTTCATATGATATCCAATATAATATCCATTTCATATGAATTGAAATCCACACCCCCCCCCCCCCGGCGATTTGACATCAACTACAATGTTGATAGTTCTCAATTTCCAATCTTCATGGACTATGTATGTAATTCCTATGTAATTTGAAATTAGAAGTATATTTGTAATTGTTTTTTTTTTCTCTATTGGACTATAATTGTACATAATTTTTGAATTGTATTAGTTTTTTATATTGTTCCGAACTCATTTCTTCGAGGTTTCAACTATAATCGAGCCTTTCTTTTGAACTGTCTCTATATCTATACCTATTATAAAAGAGCCTTGTGTACAAAATTTGATTTGTCTATTATACCATTATTATAGTATTTTATTATTAGTATCTATTATCATATAATTATTTTATTTTATCATATATATATTATTAAAATCTATCAATATTACGTGCATCGCACACTCTACTAGTTAATTAAAATGCAAAATGTATGGCATGATTTGCTTGATGTGTATTTGAATTAATAACTTAGTTAGGTTCCTCAAAAAATATGTTCTACTCCCTCCGTCCCATTTATATAGATTTGTTTCCTTTTTCGGATGTCCCAAATATATAGGCTTGTTTCCATAGTAATGTTTTTTAGCTCATTTACTAATATATCCCTATTTAATTCTTTTATTAACTCATAAAAAATACATAGTCAAATAATAAATAGGGGCATATTAAGAAATTTACTACATAATTTACTTTTTAAATAAATTTTCTTAATCCATGTGAAAATTTCAATCAGTCTATATAAATGGGATGGAGGGAGTATTTATTTAGGTACGCTTATATTATATTCCCAATTAATTTGTCTGACTCAATTTAATGTCCATAATTTGTCTGGAATGAAAACATATACATATTGTATAGACTACAGCTAGATCCTAGACATCAACAAATTTTCCATTGAATGAACAGTACATGTAAGCGTTTATATCTACACTCTCTAATCAACATTGATATAATTAACTGTTTTTCACAATTAAAAGAGAAATCAATGTATCCGCAAATTTCCAAATTCAATGTACTCATGATCAATTTAATTATAATTTAATTGTGACAATATATATTTTTCTATTTATAATTTTGATGTAAGTTTCTTAACGAAAGGAATTGATTTATATTTTAAGAAATATCATTATTAGAAGTCATAATTATGACATTCATAATATTGTACTCTTGAATTTATAATTTGGCTGGCCGGTTCTTGAAAATTGGTTTTTTTATTAACAAGTCGACCACATATTAATGATATTAGTATGCTTGAGATGTTCTTAAATTATTTTGGAGGAAATTATCGCTCCCCTGATCTATATCTTTGTATTATATAATAGCAAGTTCGGCTTGCCGTTTTTAGAAATTTCTGTTTTCTGTTTTTTTTTCTTTTATATCCCTTTTTTTGAAATAATTTTTATTCATGATATATTCTAACTACTCGTTAATATTTTTCAATCAATCAATTGAGATAAAAAGTTACAAAGGCAATATTTTTTTTTACAAAGGCAATATTTATGTCACCATATTAATGTATTTTCTATTTTTATAATGTTTTGTGTCTATAAATCATGTAATTTCATTGCCAAAAATACAAATGTTCTTATTTCTTTGTGCAATTATGTATGAGAGCAAATATATTGGATACAGAGAAGGTCGGCGGTGTGACGGCTTTTGACCACAATGGATGAGAAAGAGAGAAGAGTATAATTTTCAAGGAAGATGAAGAAGTCATCGCACAATTGTTATCATAAATTCAATTGTAAAATTGTTGATGCATTTTTTGGTGTGTTTTTTATTTTTATTTTTAAAGTCTTAATGCACTTTTTTGTTTTTATCCTTATTGTACTAGAAGTTGGGTAAGAATGCAAATTTACACTAGAGCTCACTTAGCAAAGCAATAAGTCGTTTACAATTATTTGTCAACTTATATCACTTTAAAATAAAATATTAAATTATTTTTTAAAATTATATTTATAAATTACAATGTAAAGTGATACCCCCGTCAATAAATTTTACATAAGATTATCCTTTATGTAACACTTTTATTTGCAATAATTTTTCAAATTATATCACTTTAATAAAAGTAATGAACTATTTTTTTTTAAATTACATTTGTAAATTACAACGTAAATTGATTCCTTGTCAATAAATTCTACAAGAGATGATGATCCTCTTCATGTGTAACACTTATTTGCAAAAATTGTCAAATTATATCACTTTAAAATAAAGTAATGAATTATTATGTTTAAATTTTACTCCCTCCGTCCCAAGTTAGTGTGGTTCAACTAATATTTTACGTCTCACATATAATCAAATACGCACCACACTTATGGGGGACAGAGGGAGTATATATTTGTAAATTACAAGCTAAAGTGATTCTCAGTCAATAAATTCTACACGAGATGATCCTTCATGTAACACTTATTTGCAATGATTTGTCGAAATATATCACTTCAAAATAAAGTATTGAATTATTTTTAAGTTTATTTTTTTAAGTTACAACATAAAGTAATTTCAGTCAAATCTCGACGGGCTACACTAGCCATGTATATTAATACTCTATCCGTTCCACGAAAGTATTATATAAATATACTTGGTTTCTATGTGATGCAAAAATTCAGGTTTGTCAGGATCAAGTACCAGTCCCACCAGAAATAGATTCGATATATAATTAAGGCACATTCAAAACTATAAAAAGGTAAGAGCTTGACTTTCGTTCGCAAACATTTGTTAACTGAGAGGATGAGACGGTTTGGCATCCGCCTATTTATTCATTTAAATAAATATTATATGAGTGATCGATGATGATTTGAGACGAACTGGTATTAGAGGTAAGTATATTATATTGTTAGAGATTCAGATAATAAGTTAATTGAAGCCGAGCATAGTGACAGCTTAATTATACTCTTGTGGATGAGTTAAATGATTAGATTTGATTGTGCATTGAGGATCTGGAAGAGTTGGCACCAGTATCACTGGAATGGAATGTACTAATTTTCATGGTCATCTGTTAATATTGTGGAAAAGAACAAGTTTTTCACACGATGAGATTTTTAGTGTTTTTTCAACTAATATTAAGGGACACAAAAGCAAAATATATAAAGTACTACTATATATTTTGCGTGATAATTAGCCATGTATATATATTATCTCTGTCCCACGAAAATAGTCATCCTTCTATTTTCTCACAAATTACGAAAGTTATATTTAATTTTCTTGGAAGCACATGATTTTTATTCAATTGTTCAAATTTGCCCCTATTTATTTATTACTACACATCAATTTTAACAAATATTTAATAAGGTTATATTAGTAAATATTGTTATAAATTATTCTAATTAAAAAAGTAGACTATATTTTTGGGACATCCCAAAAATGAAAAATAACTATTTCATGGGACGGAGCGAGTAATATTTTGTAGAAGTTTTTCTTATACAAGAAAGCATGATATGTTAATCCATGACCATTCTACCAATTGAACAAGTTCAGAGTTGTGCATTGCACGAGTGTACTAGAGATTATCAATCCCACTTGAAGACCATGAATATTTATCTTATGTGAATATTTGTGAATATATTCTTTTTTCAAATCAGCAGCTTGTCTCTTGCATATTATTTTACAATTTTATAAACTCTAAGAAATATATAACTACTCTATGTAATCAAATTTCAGTAAAATAATTATTTATTGAAATTTGATTACATAGAGTAGTTATATATTTCTTAGAATTTATAAAATTATAAAATAATATGTGTAAAATATAAGGAAAATATGGCACAAATACATTATAA
Source organism: Agastache rugosa (assembly GCA_031470985.1). NCBI lineage: Eukaryota > Viridiplantae > Streptophyta > Magnoliopsida > Lamiales > Lamiaceae > Agastache > Agastache rugosa. The sequence continues at coordinate 38,095,817 of CM062604.1, forward strand.
GATGGTACTTACCTAAATATATTAATTATTATATTTATATGTTAGTTTAATTAGATTAATTATATTTAATCGATGTTGAGGATACACATAAGAAATAAACACGCCCCCGTATATTCAACATGAGTTATTTCATTTTAATAGTGAGTCATACATTAAAATCTGCTAGCAATAAATTAATCAATATTAAACAAGCGAATTATGCCCTACTAAACGAACTTATAGATCGACAAGGTCCACAATTACTGCCTAGCCGACCATGAATTCTCAAATATTTTTATCCCAACTCACATGTAATTATAATTTTCTTTCTTTTGCTCAAGATGTTCAACCTAAAAGTTACCCCTAAGGTTGCTCGCAATAGTACGAGGTCGATTGAAGGGTGGTAAGGTTTCTCAAGTCGTATTCTTAAGAAAGGCTTAGAAGGGTTTGGTGTTTACGCTACTCACATTAAACGAAAAGGTCCTAAACATTCTAAACAATATATTTTTCATCAAGTATCACGCTAATTTATAAAAGACAATACTAAATGTAATGAGAAAATAAATAACTAAATAAAGATATAGAGAAACGTCTAGGGATAGGATTCTTCTACTCTAAGTGTTTTAATATCACAATATTATTAAATAGATTAATCAACTCTAGAAATTCCACCAATTAAATACATCGACCTCCACTCTCGCACGATGGTCGAATCCTAAATTACTAGAATTACACGAGAAGATTAATTATTACACTATGCGTTTCCGATTAAGTACAACCCCCAATTGAACCTAGGTCACAACAATTTTATCTATCGATCTCAATTGTGGCACAAAGCAATCAAATAATGATCAATTGTGTAATTGAAATAAGAACAATTCAATCGGGTAAACATAATAATCAAAGATCAATCAAACACTTAGATTCGAATTCCCCCAATCCCTAGATTAGAAAATTACATACTCATATTCAAATATTTCCCAAACAAGAATAAATAATGCATAGAAAGACAATCACAAATAAAAACGGGAATATAAATTCTTACGGATTAATGGAATTGAGAAGAATAATCTTTTACAAAGATCCAAAAGAAAGTATAAAAGAAGAAGAGAAGTCTCTCATCTAGATGAAAAGTGTAGAATACAAAGAATGCCAAAAACACTTATTTTTTTCGTTTTTATGCTACTGAAATCGTACTTAAAATTTATGTACCGCTTCGGCGGGTTATCCGCCGAAGCGGGTTTCCTTTGTAAAGCGGGTGCACCCGCGAGCACGGCTAATCCGCCGCGGCGGGGTATAGTGTTCTGCCCAATTTCTCCATTCCTTGCCGCTTTTGTGGGTTGTCTGCTTCGGCGGTCTTCAAACTAATGCTACTCGCGTCGGCGACTCTTCCATTTCGGTGGTAACCATATCTTCTTTCCCCAAAATCGGTCTAAAGAGCTCCATTTTATAACAAAAACACCTACACCACCAGAAATACCAAAAAATATAAACCCGGACATAAAAATACGAATAAGACGACACAACAACACAAAACACAACTAGAAACACGATAAAAATGATAAGAAAATAGACACAAAAAACTACCAAACACAAGAATCCATTGCGAATTACCTTCGACTGTCCTCTTTGTATAGTATTTCATTTTTATTAAAAGTAGAAGCATGAAACTATATCTATAATATATCTTATGTATGAGTTTAATTTAGCCTTATTATTTTCAGTTGCATACTAGAGAAATAAAATTAAAAACGTATCGGGAATGAAGTAGATATTCACAACGATTGTAGTTGGCTAATCTTATACTTGAATACAGTTTATGCATAGCTGTTTTGTTGCATATAATGCTTATAATATTATGTTCTCTCTGTTTGACAATCTAATGATCTATATATTCGATTCTCTAATTTCAATTGTCATGTATAGGAATTCTTCATGAGTGTATAACTTAAGAAAGAAGTTTTCAAACAAATAGAGAGTACTATTTAGAGATGAGAGAAGATTCAATAGCAATTCAAGTTATCCAACATAAACAGGGCAAGAAAAAAAAAACAGATATCGAGTATTAATTAGATTCGGATTATAAAATTACTTTTCTAAACGAATTTTGTGGATCGTAAATTAATTTTTAAATTTATACTTGAAATTTAATTTTTAATCATTTAATTATTTTGTACTATTTATTAATATATATATATATATATATATAGATGTTAAAAGAAATCTAATATTAATTTTAGGAGATTTAACGATTTAAGGACCTAAATAAAAAGAATCACACTAAAATTATTAGTTACTTCCTCTCTTCCACAGGTTTAGTGTCGAACGGGTGACACGGGTAATTAGTGAGTATTACTATACGAGTTAATGGATATATATTACGATTACTTTATAATCAGGTTTGAGACATGTACGATTATATATATTCTAAACGGCTCGAGTGGTTGAACTCTAGACTCATTGTTTCGGTTCATCATCGTGTTGCGATCAACTATTCCTAATTATTGAACCCTAGCTAAATATTAAATTATTTTCTAAATTTCTTAAATTATAAATTCCCGTCGAATCTCAACGAGTTACACACTAGTTGTAGTGGAAAGAATAAAAAAGAAAGATCTAAAAGTCACCTTTTGTTGTCCACGTGTTACGTGGATGAGATCTATATAAGCGAACAAATGTGTATGTTAATGGTAGAGTGTTGTGTTTCCATCAAAAGAGAAAAATATGGTGTGCGTATGTTAGCTTAGTGGTAAAGTGGTTAATGTCCATGCCAAATGTTACGAGTTCAAGTCCACCGTCATGCGGCCTTTAAAATTTCTTGTATTTGTTTGTTCAAAAAAAAAATGAGAAAAATATGGTAGGGTGTCGTGGTTGATTTTTGTAAGTATTATTACAATATATAAAATGTATTAATTATCATAATTCATTTGGAAATAGTATAGTGGTGGAGTGGGTATTATTCTTGATTCAAATTTCACTAATGTGTTCATAGGTCGAGTTTGTAACACCTGATTTTCAAAATGTGATTTATGTATTTTTGAAGAATTTAAAAATAATATTGTTATCGAAACAAATTAAGTTTTATCCTAAGAAATTAAAATTTCATAGGTAGTGAATAAAAGGCTAAAAGCCCAAGATGTTACCTTATTAACAAAGAATATAACAGAAATAAGTCTAAAAAGAAGACGATGTTTTATGTGTTAAAAATGTATTGCTGCCCAGGATCAAACTGGGGACCTTTAGTGTGTAAGACTAACGTGATAACCACTACACCACAGCAACTTTACATTCATAGATTTAAGAATTTTAAAATTGGATTTATTGGTTGGCCTACGTTTCGATTATGTTAATGTATCACATGCTATTTTGTCTTCTTTTTTTTTTTTTCCTTTTCTTCTTTCTTTTTTTTGTCATTTTTTTCTAAGAGGTGAAATAGAATAATCGATTGAAGTATATATATGTATAATGAAACAAAACGATTTTCTCCTTGTCTATGAAAATAAATAAATAAATAAATAAGAGTAGAATTAATATACTAAATAAACCATCACTTTTCTCATTATAAGAAACTCGAGGTGAAACTAAAAAACTAAGATCCACAAATATGCAAATTAATAAGTAGAGTAACTATTAAGTCTGATCTTCTAAAAAAAAAAACTCATTAAGTCTGCAAGAAACTCCATATATCTATGTTGATCGAGTCCCTGTGAGTTTGGGTGTAAAATATTCTCCAAAATTATCAAATTAAGATTCTCACCGAACCTTGCCTTCCTGTAGCAATACTAAATTTGCAACAATTCAATTGAATACCAGAAACTGCAAAAGAAGATTCGAGATTACTTTTTCGTTGCTTCTCAAAAGAAATTCATGTAGTTCAATAATTGGGGTGCATGGGGGAGAAATTAAACCTAAAAAAAAACATGGTATTGTTAACATACATATTCAATTTAAGGTTACACCGAGCAACCACGAATCAATTAACTAATTATTGCTAACCTAATGTCATATTATAATTATTTTATAATAAAAAATGGAAAAGGAAATAGCGATGTTACAATAATTTTAATTAATAAATACTATAAAAATATTGAATGTACTAGTGAAATATAAAATGTTGGAGATAGAGGATCTGAATTGATCGTTCAATTTTAAGTTTTTATCCCAATATTTTCCATGCCGTCCCACTATTAAATTCGTTATATCTTCGACTTATTCGCATAAATATTGCAACATTGATACCCCGCTAACACATTTTCCCTTACTTATTTAGAACACTTAAGGTACCTTAACTGGATATACACTTAGAAGGCTGTTATTTTGAGTGATAGGATAGATATATAAATAAAAATAATATAGGTTAATCTATTGTTTACTTTGATAGATTGATTATTTTTTAGTTTGTTTGATTATCTAAGGGTATCTCCAACGGTGGGTTCCAAAATTTGGAACCCACCAAATCCACCATTGTGGAGAAAAGAAACTGGTTTCCAGTTTTGAAACTGGGTGCAAAGCAGGAGAAGGCGGGCGCTGGGCGCGTCACCCACGGCGCGTGCGTGACACGCGCGCGCTGGTTGGCGCGTGCAATACACGCGCGCGTGGGGGCGCCGCCTTTTTTGACTTTTTTTTTTTTCTGTTTTTCTCCTTTTTCATTTCGAATTTTTTTGTAGTTTTTCATAAATACGGACCTATTAGCTCGTCTAAAACATATCGAACATATATCTTATATTAAAGATCACGACGAGAGCTTTTATTCGACATAAAAATCGTAAAAATCCGATTTGAAACGAGCAAATGATGATATTTTAAAGTTCAAAACTAATAATTTATGTATAGATATATAAAGATAATGTGTATTATAGTGGGACCCTTTAAATAGTAGAAACTGGTTTCATTGTTGTGGAAGTTGTTTAGATAAAAAAGTAGGTGGGTTCCAAAAGCTGATGTGGCGCTGATGTGGCGGTTTGGAAGCTGAAACTGGTTTCCACCACTGGAGACACCCTAATCATTCATATAGTCAATCCTATATTTTATCAATCTATCATATCACACAAAGTAAAATAAGTAAAATCCTCTTACAGTAAAGTGATACGAAGGATAAGATTAATATAGACATTAATTTTGCCTGATCGAAGAAGTATTAAAATATATTCATCTTGGAAAAATATACATAGATAGATAGATAAATAAGACTGAAATGAAAACAAAGCTTTCCCTGCAGTGAAGACCTAGCTAGCTAGACAAGCGAGATCATCTGCTGCATCTGCTATTGCTACCGCTTATTCTGAATCTTATTTTTGCACAATTAATTAACATCCATCTCATAACATTAATTAATTAATTTTCCTATGCATGCAATATTATAAACTAAATCCCACCAACAGATCAAATCATGCTGACTCGTCGCCTGTCGTTGTCCCATCTTCTTTCAAAGAATTCAACGAATGTCCGGTCAACTCGCTCCGGTACTGCTGCACCACCAGGACCGACGCCGTCGTCGAAAGATCCGGCGATATCAATACATTCCCGATGGGTCCCAGCTCAGGGCATTCACTCTTGTTGTTGAGCGCCGCCGCCAACTCACCCTCCGGAATCCTTCCCACCAAGAACAGATTGCAGCTCTTGTGGGCCCGAATCACTTCCATTGCCTCACCCGCATCCTTCACCACAGAATCCTCAAACTTGATCGAACCATCTTTCGACACCTTATCCTTGAACTCCGAGATAAATTCCTCATCATTCGACCTCGCCTCGGGCCCACCGTGCTCGTCCACGTTCAGTTTGACGGCGCCTCCGACGACCTTGGGGTCGACGAAGAAGCGAACGACGTTGAGGCTGATGCCTGGGTGCTCCGCCATGAGCGCTCCGTAGGCGAGCGCCTCGCGGTCGTCGGGGCCGCCGAAGAAGAAGACCGTGATGGTGTAGTCGACATTGCTGGCGGAGACGTGGGCGGCCCCGCCGAGGCCGCGGTCGACGAGGATGCCGACGGAGCACGGGGCGCTCTCGAGGACCCTGCGGTTGACGTGGCGCATCTCGGCGCGGGTGGTCTCCAGGTGGCCGTCGAGGCGCTGGTGCTTGTGGAAGGGCAGGATGATGATGGCGGCCCTCTTGCTCTCGGCGGCGCTGCATATGTCTTGGTGCATGGTCATCATGGGTGAGATGGCGGTGGTGGGGCGGATGGAGACGTGGCTGAGCTGCTGGAAAGCTTCGAAGGCGACGACGATCTGGGTGGAGTCGGTGGCGCGGTCCTTGTTGAAGAAGGGGATGCCGTTGTTTCTGGCCTTGTGGACCATCAGGATTGCGGAGGATCTCTCGGAGAGCTCCATGAGGTGCATGGCGTAGACGCGGAGGCCGCCTCTCTTGCCCGTCCCACGCGATACCTCCATCAGGTTTATGAGGGACGGGACGGTTCTTGAGCTTTGGAAGCAGGCCAGGATTCGGAGTTGAGTGGAGGTTTCCTTTCTTTGGATACTTCTGTGTTTGTATTCCGAATTCGCCATTCGAGCTGGCTTGTATATGGCCATAACAATGGGCGTAGTTATGAATGTGGTGAATAGAGCCATTAGAACCATGATGGCAAACGCTTGATCATTCAACACCTGCAGCGTTCAAAATCAAGTATATATGAGCGTAGAAAAATTCAGCCCCATAACTTTCTTTTTTCTGTCTATTCAGGTCAACTTATCATTTTTGGACTGCATTGACATTGCTAAGAAGGAAGAAAGAGATGAGTAGTAGTAGAATGTTGCGTACCCCACGATCTTTCCCGATGTTGAGGACGATGAGCTCGACTAGACCTTTAGTGTTCATGAGGAAACCGAGCGTAAGCGCCTCATGAAAAGGGACCTTGCAGAGCATAGAGGCCACAACGGTGCCGAGGATCTTCCCGGTGCAAGCAGTGGTAATAACGAGGCCCAGAAGACCCCAGGACTGCGCACCGGAGATAGTGGCTACATTGGTCTTAAGCCCACTGGAGACGAAGTAGAGAGGAAGAAACAAGCCCGACACGAGATCCTCAACTTTCTCGACGAGAGCTCCAGCAAAGGGCCCCTCCTTTGGGACAAGAACGCCAAGAACGAAAGCCCCGAAAAGGGCATGAATCCCAATAGTGTCGGTAACAAATCCACAAGCGAGAACAGCCGCGAGAGTAGCACAAATGTAGATCTCATCGACGGGCTCGCCCTCAGGGCAGCGGCGCGCCATCCATCTGAAGATGGGCGGAAACACGACAATGCAAAGGCCTACGAAGGCGAAACCACACAAGAAGACCCAGAGGGAAACAAGAGGAGAACTGTCCGTGCCCGATAAGGCAATCGCCAGAGCAAGTAGAATCCAAGCAGCGACGTCGTTAACAGCAGCAGCAGACATGGCCATTCTGCCAACGTCAGTAGTTAACAGCTTCAGCTCGGCCAAGATACGCGCCAGCACCGGAAACGCGGTGATGGAAAGGGCGACGCCCATGAATACGAGAAACGGTCCTTGGCTTGTATCTTTGGAAATGGTGGCCCTGAATGCGTATGAGGTTCCTATTCCTAGAGCAAATGGAAGAGTGATTCCTGCAAGAGCAATGCTTAATGCTTTCTTCCCTGTTCGCTTCAGGGAACGTGGATCCAGCTCCAGTCCCACCAGAAATAGGAAGAATAGGAGACCCAGATTGGCGATGGTATCAACAACTGTCAGGCTCCTTGCCGGGAAAATTGTATGCAGATATTTCTCGTTACGCCCCAAAGCTGATGGGCCCAGTAGAACTCCACCCTGCACCCAACGTATTAATTAATCAATTCATTCCAATATTTTATCATTAAAAAGTACTAGATATATATTTTTTTTAAAAAGGGGGTGACAGAAGCTATTTTATTTTTGTCACACTTGTGTTCTAATTTAGACAAAAAATTAAGATCCTATGACGAAACAGGAAGTGTAAAAATGAGAGAGAAAACTGACGATGATTTCAGCAATGACACGAGGCTGGCGAAGAGGGCGGAGAAGATAGGCAAGTCCGCGGGTGAGGAGGAGCACGAGACATATCTGTATGATAAGAAGAGGAAGTGCAAAATGTAGAGGATCATCGCCTTGGAACACCCCGTTTGAGGTCGCCTTCATAGGCGGTAGACACTTGGTCGCGTTACTTGCCATTTTCTTCTATACTCTCAATTTTACTCCTGCACTCTGCACCCATTATCTTTGTGCCATCAGTATATATTTTGCTTATAAATGCTGTCGTCTAAATTTGTAGCCACCAATTTTATATATTAGTCAAATCAAGTCGACTCGTCAAGTACTACTATATGGTAGGCCACTCGATCTCAATAGTCTTCACAAATAATTTATTTAAACTGACATGCTTGTATATATATATATATAAGATTGCATATGAACTCATCTTTATACAAGTACATAAATTGTATTATTTTAATGCCCAAATATATGTTAATGAAAAAATTGAACCGTTGATCTTTTTATGCACTGTCGAGATTTAATTAGTGCATTATATTATTGCAGGTTGTGCATTAAAGTACTGCATTTTGTGCATTTTCGAAGTGATAAAAATACATGATTCATACATACTCATATAAAGACATTTCCTATCAGATCCTCACCCTATATATATATATTCCATGTTCAACGGTGATGAAGTGGGAAAAAAAGCCCTTAACGTGTAAGCTTATACTAGCAGCTAAAGTGACAAAGGCGAAAACACTTTTATACTTTTTACTTTTAGCTTCACATCTGTTTACACGTGGCAAATGGCTACAAGCAACGCGACGACTAAAAGAAGTTGAAAACATATTTATTTATGATGAAGATAAAAAAATGGTTCAGCTTCAGTTGGAGAAAAGATATATTAGAAATTATTATTTCAATCATGGTTACGGCCACATATACAAAGATCGATCCTCCACACACACACACACACACAAAAATAAATAAATAAATAAAAATAAATCATAGCATCATTAATATACACTCTACACGGTTAAGAAGTTGAGATTTTGAACAAATAATTATTATGGTAATTAGTTCATACCTCCACCGGTCATAACCTTAACTGATGAGAATTTTCATACCCATAATGATTGATACGACGTGATTGATTCTTCTATTGCTAATTCATACCCATAAATTATCTTCCTAATGTTTTTTACTGAAAAAAGTCCAGGAAAATTCTATACATACATATCTGGCAATATTGTTCGGGGGACCGACTAAAAATGTAGTCAAGAAAAACTGCTAGTTAGTAGTTGACAAATTGCAAAGATTAATCACGAAACTGTGAATGACTAGTAGTGGTTACTATATATGGACTTCTGAAAATTATAATAATAAAGGAAACAATTAATTATCTGGTGATTCCTATGCTTGTGTGGGTGTGGACTGTGGATTGCCATTTTTACATTTTTACGTATCACTACCTAATTTTTATCTGTCAGTTTTGTGTCATATCTAATTTGTCACATTACAATACAGATCTATATCTATATGGATATGAATTATGATACCGATTCAGATCTCCACAATATATTGAAGGCAAAATGCAATATTTAATCAATCCACAATTCAAAAATGACTATCATAAATAACAATTAAAAATATTATTTTATCACATTCTTGTTGCAAAATTAGTTCTACATCTTATACTAATGGGAACCAAAGGTATCAAGAATGTTCTCATCGCCTTTCTCAATTAAATTATAACAGAAAATGTTAAGAAAAATAAAGTAAAAGAAAAATAAATAAAGGTATTATAGACAAAATTATACTAATATTTTTCTTATCCAAATTAAAGTGTCACGTTTGAGCATTGAACGCACGCACGCAGTGACCTATGTATGGATGTAGAGAGAGAAAGAAACCTGCAGAATCGTATGTTGAAAATTTGAAATATTGGAGAAAGATTTCAAGAAGACTCGCCCTTTCGCTGAAGCTCTATTTATGAAATGAAATGCATGTGTGGATTGTTTGATGCTTTGAATTCTGTAGAATATCTATAGAAAAAGAGTGTAAGAGAAGGGACGAGAGAGGGGGAAAAAAACTATGTTCCAAAATCCAAAGACAGTGGAAGAAGGGTATTATGCGCAAGATCTAGAGAGAGAGAGAGTGGCTTATAATTATGATCACACAAGCTTGCGTACTTATAGAGCGGGGAAAGAAGTGGTCTGCCAATCATGCACTTAACAATTAAAGTGACTTTTGCAAATATATTGTATATCAATTCTTAATAGCAAAACATTTTTAAGCCACCATAATCATTTTCATGCCTAAATGATAATTCCTCTAATTTTTTTTAATTATCTAAAATCTCAATATATCTTTGTAATATTTGATTGCAAGCTCAGATGTTACAATTTGTAACTTACAAAAAACATGATTTGTGATTGGAGCAATTAATTTTTTGCTCTTAGATATTGATACTTTTTAATTAAAAATAGTGATGTTACTCCTTTTGAAAGATAAGATTACATGATGTCATGTGGAGAAATTGTCTCATTTTGAACTTAAATTAAACATATACGTATATCACAATCCATGAATATAAGCACATACTAATAAACTTCCTCTCTTTTTAATTGGGGTACGGACCCCAAAATTAAATTGGAATTAACTTCCAATAAATCTTGACCACGCGTCGACGACACACTCGCATGTATATATATATATATATATATATATATATATATATATAAGATATATTTATAGCCTTAACAAGATAAGTATTACTCCCTCCGTCCAGTAATAAGTGATCACGTTCTTTTCGACACAAGTATTAAGGAGAAAAGTGTTTAAAGGATAAAAAGATAAAATGTGATGGAGCCCGAAACTTTTTGTGAGAGAAGCATATTTCCTTATAAGGAAAGTGGCCTCTTATCCCGGGACAGCCCAATAAGAAAACGTGACCACTTATTACTGGACGGAGGGAGCATGAAATTAATTCAAACAGATAAATATATGAAATTGTTCAATTAAAACTAAATGATTAGTGGAATAGGAAATTTCATAACTGAGATGTCACAATTTCGAATTGTGTCATTATGTAAGGTCGAACTGTCTAGAATGCACGTTTATACAGCGTTTGAAGATAAATTAAAGAGGAAAAAAAAAGAAAATTATATGTCTGTATCCGATTGAACCCATTCGATATTGTATTGATTTATTTATTTATTTATTTTAATTCGTGAAATCATATATATAGCATTCGAATTCATTTTCATGATTTTACACCAATATTATATTTTCTCTTTCACCAAGTATATTCAAGATTCAATTGATTTTAATTTTTTATAGATAAATAAGTATATAAAGTTATAGTTGAATTTATTTCCCATCATATATACATAATACTTCCGTGAATTATATGGTTTGACTAGGAATAATCAGCTCAATCATCGTTCAACATGTCGAATAATTAGAAAATCTTATCCAACTTGGCAAAATAGGATTAGCTATAGTAGCACGCCGGCACAGTATGCAATAATTAACTTAAATATGTAATTTTAATACAAGTCAATATAGTGTGATGGCGTATGAACCACAGTCGATTTTAAAAGTAAAATTTGTTTGGCAAAATCCAAAATTGAGAATATAAGGGCTAGCAATTATATATCATCAATTTATATCACTACAGTCGGATCCACTAATTATACAGTCATCTCTTCAGATTAACTACAAAAACGTCATTAATCGTTTCATATCAACCGCTAATTTAAAGTAGAAAATTAATCAAACTAACATGCATGTTTTGATTTTCCAAACCTATAACTCTAAGGTATCAAAATTCATCACACCAAAATCATTATCTTTTACAAAAACCAATAAAGTTCGTAAAGTGAACCGAAAATACTGAAAATTAAAAATAAACCTAATAGGGGATTCAGGTTGGGGATTAGGGAGTACTTAAGAGGATTGGAGGCAATTAAGAGATACTTAGGATTGATTAATCTCAATTAGGGTTGATTAATTCTCAATTAGGATTTATTAATCATCAATTAAGGTTTTCTAATCATAAATTCATAATTTGAGTTTATTAATCTCAATTAAAAATTATTAATCCACGATTATGATTTATTAATATTAAAATTCAATTAGCATTAGATAAGCTCTAATTAGAATTAATCAAATATTAATTAATTAAAAATAATAATATACTTCCTCCGTCCCATAATAAGTGTCTTATTTCTTTTTTACACGGGAATTAAGAAGAATGTTGATTTAAAGGATAAAGAAATAGAAAGTGATGGAGCACACACCTTTTTATGAGAGAAAATGGTTTTCAGAAAAGGAAATGAGATATTTGGATGGGACAAATCAAAAAGAAAACCTTAACACTTATTGTAAGATGGAGAGAGTAAATATTATGTGTTGTGTGGTGCATCACAGACAAGTGTTGCTCAAAAGAAATTCGTGGGAATGTGTAAAAGTCTACTCTTTATGTCCCATAGCCAAATTACAACTACATTACTAGTTTGGGCCTTCAAGACAGCTTAGTTTATATGAGAATTATGGGGCTCCTTAAAAATGGTCTCACAAGAAAATTAAGTTTAAGAGAAATTATAGACAAAAATAATTAGTTGTATTTTATTTGATTGTGAAACGTAAATATATTCTGATCAAGTTGTTACAGTATTTTATTAGATTAATTAATGACTGCCGCTCATGTTAAAAATTGTACCATAGATCAAGAGCCATAAGAGCATTCACAAACGACCGTTATTTTGAGACTGTACTTCATTTTGCCGTTACAGTATAAGGTTCTTAATAGAGATACTCTATATATAGATTATCATTATTCATACTATATACTCAATTTACAATGTTTAAGCAATATCAAATTACAAATATGTTATTAATCAGTAACATGATTCTAGTTATTTCATATTTTTAAAAGTAACATGATTCTATTTTGATTAATGCCAACAAAAATAATATTATAAAAATAGTCTATAAAATTATCTAATTATTTAAATTATTTTTTTACTAATTACTTAGTGTTTGAGATATCTTAATATATATTAGTCGTTAAAAATATATAAAAATAAATAAAAATAAAGTAGATATATAGACAATATGGCTGGAGAAACTTTTTAAATTAGAATATAAAAATACACGTTTTCGAACATATAGTAACTTAATGTAAGATTTGAACTAGTAGCTCTTTCGAAGTTGACAAATTTATGTAGAAGCAAAATTGACTGAAGTGTGTTGAGCTGTGTGCAAATAGAAATTGGTTTCTGAGCTTCAATCTGAGATAATATTTTATGGAACATAATTAAGGATTCTTTGCTTATATATGCGGATTTTGCGGAGATCTTTTCCATATCTTGTTGACGCGGAAAGATATTTATTTTAAGAAGATATATTCTATTGTTCCACGGTGATTATCTTGAATAGAGTTTTCTTGCATAGGGAGACCACGGTGGAGATAATATTTAGGGTTTCTCAAAACCTATATATTTTGATACTATTTCATTTGGAGTTGCTGTTGCCGCTGCTATTGTTCTTTACTCATAGCATCATACTTTCGTGAAATAGTATTTTGCATTGTATTCTTGAGAGCGTTTATTTCATTTGTAAACACTTAAGTGAGGGGTGAATATTAAGTTGCGACTTGAACTTAGATTGTGAGTGGTGCACTTACAATCACCAACTCACGTAGATCGGGAAGGATGTGAGCGAACATGCATCATAAGGTGTGAGTAAGATCCTATGTAACTGCAACTTTCGATAGTGGATTGGTTCTCTCTTGGGCGTGGCCTCCCAGACGTAGACTGTTTAACCGAACTGAGTTACCATATTGTGTATCATTTTATGATTCAGTATTTACTTTATGTTTTACTTTCCGTACTACGAATAACAATAACAGAACCAAGTTAGTGATTTCACTAAAAATAGAGTTTATGTTTAGCAATAATCTAACGCCGCGATCGCAGACTGCTCAATTAATTCCCAACATTTTCAGTGCAAATTTAGTTGAGCTCACGCTTAGGATACCACTTCATGCAATAGAAATAGGTACACCGCGTATCCGTACTGTATTAAGCAGTGGCGGACCCATGTGGGAACAAGGGGGTGCGGCTGCACCCCAAAAAAAAAAAAATTACTAGTATTGGTTAAAAAAAATTAATTTTTGCACCCCTAAGGTAGAGAGAGTGTTTTCTAGAATGTAGAGAGCATGTTTTTTGGAATGTAGAGAGAGTGTTTTTTAGAATGACTTATGTCAAGAATAAGTTGAGAAATAGCATGGGGATCAATTTTTGAATGATTGTTTGGTCACTTTCAATGAGAAAGAGATGTTTCTACAAGTTTCCGATGATAAGATTGTGAATCGCTTTCGACAAATAAAGATTCGTCTAATAATAAACTAGATAGATATGTAATTTCCTTTTGTATTTGAAATGCATTACTTTTTATGTCTTAAATTTTTTACGTCTATAAATTTATAATTATTTTTCGCACCCCCAAGTTGAAAATTCTGGGTTCGCCACTGGTATTAAGTACTATGTACACAATATAAAATTAAAGGTCCATGGAGTTTTACTTTTACACAAGTAATAAAATAGACATTTTTTTTTAGGGAAAAGTACTCCCTCCGTCCCGTAATAAGTGGCCACATTTTCTTTTTGGGTTGTTCCGAGATAAGTGATCACTTTTATTATAAGGAAATATATTCCTCTCACAAAAAGTTATGGGCCCCACTACTTTCTATTTTTTATCTTTTAAACACTCTTCTTTCTAATTCTCGTATCGAAAAAAAGTAGTCATTTATTATGGACGGATGGAGTAATAAATAGACTTTTTCCTTTATAAAGTTAGTTGTATGATAAAAATGTATGAGCACAAAAATGTATGAGTACGAGGAAATAACGAAGCATTTAATCATCAATAATAAATTAATAATAGACAGATTAGGATCCAAATTCATGTAACACGTTGCTTTCGGAGCATTGAATGTCGGGAGGAAAAGGAAAAAAAAAAAAGTTACTACGTGTACAGAGACAAGTATTCGATATGTAGAGCAACAGTGATTGAACAAGAAGAGAGAGAGCAGCAGCACTGCAGCAGCAAGTTAAACTAGATTGGCAAGGCAAGTAAGTGGGAAAGAGCCAAAGGAAAAGGGTACTATTTTTTTAAGGTCTAGGATTAGGGGAGAGAGAGAAATAAGAGAGAGAGAGAGAGAGAGAGAGAGAGAGATGAAAAGTGGAGAAGAGCCAGCAGAAAAAGGAGGAAATTTAGGGGAAAAGTTGAAGAAGGTGGGGAAAAGAGGGGGACAAGCCACTCCAGTAGCATCATTTTGGAGACTTGAACAATTAAAACTCTTAGAACCAGCACCTCCTCGCTCTCGCTCTCGCAGTAATCAACAATTGCAAGATTGTGGCAGTGAAGAAGATAATCTCAGAGCCAGAGGAAACCCTTCTCAAATTCCTTATATTTCTGCAAGAAAACTTGCTGCCACCCTTTGGGAACTGCAACATTACAAGCAACAGCTTCATCAAATGCATCACGGCGGCGGCGCCCCTCTTCCGCGATTGCGCCGCCTCAATCACGACCAGCTTTATAAGGACAAGACGGGCCTTGAACCCCTTGATCCTTCGCCTGCTTCACTTGACATGGTAATTATATTGCTCAAAAACTCTGCTTTTTCTTGTTTGTTTCACAAGGCCTAGGAATAAAAGCTAGCTAGATTTGTGATTGTAATTTTTGTTTTATTATCTATCCTTTTCATATTCTTAAGCCTCTTACAGAGCTAGAACATACATACTAATTCATCGATCTCTTTTTTTTTCAATCTGCAGTTAGTGAATAATCTTAATCAAATAGTAGTACAATTTTGTTAAGGTCATGAATTTTTCTACCTTCTGTGGCTATTGTCTTCATATGGATCAGTAAGATTGAGCTGAGTGTAACTTGGAAATATATTCTTGACTGTTGTTTTTTAAGAATATGTTTCCTCATTCTCATTCTGCTGCTCTTTGTATATATAACCTTTATAAGTGGAAATAGGAATGCATTTATATATCTCTTACAAATTTACCCACTGCTGAAGTGAAGTTGAGAAATCTCTAAACGGATTCTGATGCTGCAATAGTTATAGGATGTGATTTGCTTTCACGTGTCGAATATTTTCTTAGTACGCCTTGAGAAGATTGAACAGATATTTCTGGATCATATAAGTATTGTTTTAACTGTATTTCCCTTTAAAATTCATGGAAGTGAGAGCTTGTCAGGTTCCACATTTTCTCTTTGCTGATAAAGTTTGTTAATTTGACACCAGCCAGGAAGTTCTAGCAGTTTGAGGAGGCATGTCGCTGCAACATTGATGCAACACCATCGGTCAACTGAGAGGAATAACCGAGCTCTACAACCCGTATCACCTGCGAGTTATGGCAGCTCCATGGAGGTACCTTATCCTTGCAATTTCCCTTGCCTCCTCTTAAGCATCTAAGTTTGCTTTGCTTTGCTTTCATCTTTGAATGGTGGGATGGTTATAGTGCAATTGAAATATCTCTCTAGGACCTTTATGTATTCGTTTCAGAAATACCTGAGAAATTGCTGGCTTTCCCTTCCCTTCGACTTCTTCACATTTCAGCACAATGCCTTAGTTTCGACCTAACTAATGAATACTACATTCAATATGATCACTTAGCTTCTGTAGAAGAAAAAAGAAAGAAAAATATATATTAGCTGCTTTCTTAATCTTAAATCATTCCGAGTACATGGCATGCTGTTGCTCAAAGAAAACTACTTATAAGCCAGCGACATAAGACTACCTTCATATCCGTCTCTTTTAGATAAACTTAACGGGTGATTCTCTATTGTCCTGAACTTACACTTATTCTCTTATCTATTTCCCTTGTCTGAGTAACTTCTCTTTCTTTTCTACTAGCTTGTTTAAATGGAGTTCCTTACTTCCTTTTGACCTGTCCAAATCACACCTACAGTAACTTGTTAATTTATTTCTGTGATCTTCTAAATTGGACATTTTTCAGCTAGTCAATCTATAGTTCAGTATTCTTTAGACTTTCACATTTATAGTAAGGGCCCTTCACTTCACAATTACTTATGCACGCAGCTTGTATATTCGTCTCAGCCTCACTGGATCTATATAAATTAACAGAGGATACAAAGGAAATAGAAATACTCTGCATGTTATGGCATGTTCAACTGTCTCGGAATCAAGAGTTGTTTTGGATTTAGAGCCACATTGAAAGTCATGTCAATGTATCCCAGTCGGCTATTATATATAGCAAGGTCAAGCGTAATTATGTCTTACATATGTACTCTTAAATGGTCTAAAAGATAAATCTCTTTTAACTGTTAAATGTATGGGCACAACATTACTCGTCTTCTCTCCCATGTATTGTGTATTGGCTAGACAATCTATAAAGGTGATATATTCGTCAGAGAAACATGATTAAAACTTACATGGGTTATGACTCAGGTCTTAGTTCATTTTCTTGAAATCATTATATTTCTCCTCTTTACTTGTGTTTGTGAATTCATTTATACCAAATTATAATCGGATTGACTTTCTTATATGTGCATCTTCCATTAGTTTGGACTTGTTCTGAAACTGTATTTTGATGCGAAAACATGAGCAGTGAACAGTTGACAGGAAGATGGTTCTTAATTGTGATAATTAGTTTCTCTTACAAAACTGCCCCTTTCTGGTTTTGATTGCTAGAATATAAATTTGTAAGCTCTGGTAAAAGGGATAATAAAAATTATATTTGCAATATGCTTTGTGCCCATCCGTACTTAGCTTCACGTGTTTATTGAGTGCTTGTATATTGCAGATTGCACCCTATAACCCAGCGGTTACACCTACCAGCTCCATTGAATTGAAAGGTAGAACTGGGGACGTGAGTTATGGCTTAAGAACATCAACGGAATTACTTAAAGTTTTAAATCGTATCTGGAGCCTGGAAGAGCAGCATGTGTCTAACATGTCTCTTGTCAAATCATTAAAAAAGGAGTTATATCATGCTCGCTCTCAGATCAAAGGGTTGGTGAAGGAGCAACAAGCTGAGAGACGTGAAATGGACGAACTGATAGAGCAGATTGCAGAAGATAAAGTAGTTAGGAAGAACAAGGAGCAGGATAGAATCAATGCTACTATTCAGTCCATGAGGGATGAGTTGGAGGATGAGAGGAAGCTGAGGAAGCGGTCGGAGAGCCTGCACAGAAAGTTAGCCAGGGAGCTGTATGATGTGAAAACGACTCTCTCTAAAATCTCTAACGAGCTGGAGAACGGAAAGAGGTCACACGATCTCTTGGAAGACCTTTGTGATGAGTTTGCTCTTGGAATAAGAGGGTATGAAAAAGAACTGCATGGTCTCAGGAAAATATCTGATAAAGATTGGACTGAGAGAGCTGATCATGACCAGTTGATTCTTCACTTATCTGAAACATGGCTCGACGAGAGAATGCAGATGAAGTTGCAAAGTGGACAAACAAATTCCGTTGTGGACAAACTGAGCTCCGAGATTGAAGCATTTCTACATGCTAAAAGAATTAGTAGTACTCACATTAACGGCAACCAAGTGGTGAAGGATTCTACTCTCCGGAGAAGTTCTCTAGAATCGATCCCACTGAATATGGCTGTTAGTGCTCCTCAAGACGAGGACGACTCTGCAGGAAGTGATTCTAATTGTTTTGAACTAGAAAGAATGAAAGTATCCACCCTAAAGTACCAAGAAGAAAACGAAATAACGAAGCCAAAGCAGGCCAAGAAAAAAAACGGGTCATCTGACAGGGTGACGGGCCTGAGTCCATCCAATCTGCAGGTGAAGTTTGAAGACCAGAGGGCTCAAGCCATAACACACGGCGAAAGTTCAGACCAGATTGAAGATGGAGAGCGTGTCGTGAATGGACATGGTAAGCCGGGCGAAACGAGCAGCATCCTCCTCCAGAAGTCTGAAAACTGTGAAGTGGGAAAAGAGAGTAGTTCTGATAAGAAGTATGAATCTGAAGGAACCAGTGGACTGAATTCAAATCAGATGATTGAAAACATGATCAGAAATCATCACTATATGATATCAGAAAATGGGAGCAAGCAAGATTATGGGATGGCTGCTGCAATATGGAGGAGTCAACCTAGCCCCGTACGCCATTGGACCGAAAAGCTACCGTCTCCAGATAAGGATGCTTCTGCGTCATCCACCAAACTGCATCCGGACTTAAAGGAGAACACCTTAAAGGCAAAGCTATTCGAAGCAAGAGCACGGGGCCAGCGCTCGCGGTCGCGGTTAAAAGCTTCGATTTTCCCTTCGAGGAAGGAGTGATTTTTTTATTCCTTTCTACGTGTGAAGTTTTCTTTTTTGTTTTTTGTCATGTAAGATGGTGCTTTGTGAATAGTTAGGCTGGCTAAGATCTGTGTTTGTGTATCCTTTCTGTTTCTGGCAATATCATCTGCATTGCATGATAATGATGTATTATTTACTTACTATATACTGATATACACGTACGGCCGGTCAAATTAATTGAAAGTTTTGGATACGATAAAGTACGTGAATCATTACTTAATTGACCTACTACAGCTAATATTCTGAATGTGATGTAAGAATTTTATTTCGTTCTTTGATATATATATGTCTATTATATATATATCCTGATTCGACATCTATAAATTTCAATTGGCCTGCTCTTATGCTCAGTGCACAGAATGTTCCGATAAACCACTGCTACATATTAGTTCTGCTAACATGACCGACAAGGCGACAACGAAGGCTTCGTATGTTTACCATATATAGCGTATGTTGACATATATGCACACATAGATAATAGATCATATGATATGAGGCCATCTCCACCCCGTCTCTATTCTTGTGCAGAAAGGTAAAAAGGGAGTAAAAAGGCTCTCCAGTCGTGCGCTATTTTCTTGCTCTACTTTTGTGATCTGAACAGTGTTGCTTCAGGTTTGGAGCAACACTGTTCATTGCTCTACCGCTATTCATTTTTCTTTTTAATATGTTTAACAATTATGTGGGATAAAAAAAGATTTTAATTATATAAAACACTTAAATATAAAATCTCACCTACACCAACAATAGATTTTAATTATATGAGATTTGAACCTTTCTTTTTTTGTAATAGTGTCGAACGAGTACTTTTTTTCCTACTAATTTCATGGGTTTTTAATGAGGCTCATTCATCGAATCTAGTTTGTATGAGGATTATTATGTTTGTAAATTTTATTTATTTGTAATATTTTTTTCGTACGTTAATATAATTACTTCATGTTATTATTTTTCATTAATTGACAAAAATTATTCATATATTCAAGATTAAACATAAAAATAAAATATTCTTAGAATATTATATTTTTGTGTAAAATATAGACCAGACTGTTGGAGATGACTCGCTGTTTTTGTTGTATTTTTGTGCTAAAATTGTTGTATTTTTGTGCGAACTGCTGGAGATGGCCTGAGAACCAATCTAGTGTGAGAATTAGGAACATAGACTCAACCTTTTCAGATTATAAATTACAAATTTTTTAATTTCAGAAAGTATTTTTCAGATATTTTTTTAAAGATATCTTAATTTTTTTTCCTGATTATTTTAGAATTATTTCACTTAATAAATTTCAGATTTTTTAATTTCAGAAAAAAATTCAGATTTTTATAATTTCATATTTTAATTTAAGATGTTTCCATATTTTTTAGAATTTTTGTGATTATAAATTTCAGATTTTATAATTTCAGAAGAAAAAAAATTAAATTCTTTTTTAATTTTAGATTTTTTTTAATTATTTTAGGTTTTCTTTTCATTTCATATTATAGATTCCACGAAAAAAAAATTAAGATGGGCAGAGTATATGATGGAAATAATAATAATAGATAATAGGAGTATTTTTGTAAATTTATTGTGGCTTATAAGATCCAGAAAAAAAAATAGGATGAGCATAGATAAACTTTTTTTTAAGCTTATGAACTTATTTTTCCAAACATTTTTCAAGTGATTATAAATTCTTAAACATCTTATAAAATATTTTAAGAAGCTTACTCAGCCAAACACTTGGGATTAATGGAGTATTTTTTTTTCCCTTAAAACCAATTAGATACTATTTGCAACAGTTAGGATTGTACGTGGCATTCATGTGAATTACAGGCTTTTTAATTTGGGTTAATGGCATGTAAATTCCTCAACTTTCATCAATTTCTGGTTTTGCTCTCCACCTAAAAATTTTGCCTGTAAATTCCTCAACTTTCAATTGTTTATGATTTTGCATCGCTGGATGGGATCCGGCAAGAATAGTTTTGGAAATTTATAGGCGTGCCTTAAATTAATCTACGTGGCACTCTCGTGGCATATATGTAAATTAAAAAAATAAAAAATATTTCATGTCATCATCCCCACCCCTCTCTCAGTCTCGTTTCTCCCATGCTTTCTTTCATTCTCGCAGAGATAATTCAACCGAGAAAATACAGATCATGCGCTAAAAGGCACCTATAAAATCACAAGAATTTTAAATCCTACTCACACCCATACAATCTTGCGCATGATCTGTATTTTCTCGGTTGAATTATCTCGGCGAGAATGAAAGAAAGCAGAGGAGAACGAGACTGAGAGAGGGGTGAGGATGATGACATGAAATATTTTTTATTTTTTTAATTTAAATATATGCCACGAGAGTGCCACGTAGATTAATTTAAGCCACGTCTATGAATTTTCAAAACTATTCTTGCTGGATCCCATCGTTGGAAGCAAAATAAGAAACAAAAGTTAAGGAATTTACGGGCAGAATCTTTAGTTGGAGAGCAAAACCAGAAATTGCTCAAAAGTTGAAGAATTTAAAGGCCATTATCCTTTTTAATTTCCGAGTTTGTAAGGTTAACCAACTTCTTAGTGTAAGGCATGTTAGCGGCGGGTAAAACCAGGACTAAAACCAGTAAATAACTTAATTATTAACTACAGAATTGATAATTACATTATTACTATGGCCAAAATCAAATCAAAATGCAATCTTTGAGATTTTTTTTTCTGAGAAACACAGAGTAAACTGTGAAGATCTTAAATGATACCATTATTATTGTCTCATTTCTTTTGGGCATGGATATTAAGGAGAAGGGTGTTTAAAGGGTAAAAAGATAGAAAGTGGTGGAGCCCATAACTTTTTTGTGAGAGAAGCATATTTTTCCTTTTATGGAAACAGGACAAGAATAACGGGACAGCCCAAAAATGAATACAAGACAAGAATAATGGGACGTAGGGAGTACTATCTGAAAAGGTTTTTATTAAGAAACTTATCCATCTCATTTCATTCTAACATATTCTCTCGCAATCACAATCAGTTGGAACATCTGGACCCATACAATAAAGAAAAATCTTCCCGTAACCTCACTGGGATTATCATGTCTCTCACCAATATTAGTCAAATCGCACAAACATCACATTATTTTTTTTATACATTTTATCTTTTTTGCTTTTCTTCTCTTATTGGTTATTCTATATATCTTTTTTTCTATAATTTGTTTGTTTTTTTTTTTGGGTGATGCACGGTTTAATTTGTGTTTGAAAAAACTTATTAAAAGAACAAAAGTCTTTCTTTCATTTTCTTTTTTTGGGTGATGCACGGTTTAATGTGTTTGAAAAAACTCATTAAAAGAACAAAAGTCTTTACGCCTTACATAATGAGTTCTCGAGGTTGGATAGACTAATTAATACTAATGGAGCTCTCGAGGTTATAATGATTTGAAGATTTTACAATTAAACTTTTTCTATAAATTGTTTATCAACTAAGATGCATCTTTATTTAAAATAAGTTGGGTGTCTTTATTTTCTTTTGCAGAAATAATTTTATCAATTCCACATCTAATTATAAGAGGTTATTAAGCTTTTCATAGAACTTATTGAAACTTCCACACATCCATACTTCTACAAACAACATATATGAGTACCAATATATATATGATAGATATAATTAATTCATATTTAAACCAAACAAAAGTAACAAATAATTGGGGGAAAAAAAATAGATAGTGACAAAAACATGAATGAACTAATGCTTGTTAAAGATAGTGCATTGACCAATCATGCATGCATGGAAAAAGCATATATGTAGGATTGTATACAAAAGTGAAAAGGTCTTCTAGCCAGTGTCTTCTCCTTCTCAAGTAAAACATAGGTCGATAATACTATTAATTATTAGAATTTAATTAAATGAAAAAAAAAGTCTCAAGCAGCTTAAAACAAGCAATGATGCCATCCATTCAAGAATAGGTGAGATTGACCTAGTAAACTAGTAATTAAATTCGATCTTGACTTAAACTTAAGAGACAGCCGGTCACAGCTTTTCCAGTATATATTAATTTGTTATCCAATAATTTTCAAGTAAGTAAAATTTGAAAATAAAATAAGGTAGAATAAATTGAATTTGAGGCTACTGCTACAATATAATAAACGTTTAAATTAAATATTATACTAAAAAATATAAATATATAAAGAAACACAAATGGGAGGTGGGGAAGATAAAAAGGAAAGGAAATGTTTGTGGCAGTAGTTATAAGTTCGTACCAACGAAAGATTCTGTTTGGAGAAAGGATAAAAAATCTTGCTAGGGCACCTGTAACCAATTAACCTTTTTAAATTGCTAATGGCATGGTCTTCTTCCACTTATTAGTTAACCAATTATTTCCTTTTCATCTCTCTCTCTCTCTAAAATCTTTTAGGGTTTCGTTCATAGATTCGAAGTGACGTGAGAGCTCTGCTTGATGTTGTAATTTGTATCACTTCAAATGTATATATAGCCGTATAAAGATTATTACTGCAATGTATAGTACCTGGATTTACAAACATCTGTATCTCTGGATTAAAAGCTTTTAGCAACAAGTGTGTGTGCATGCCATTATGCCACTTATGTTGTCATTAATAATAAGTATATTAATTAATTGTAATTAAAATGCGCGCCACTTGTGCACCTTATCTTTTCTTTTGGAAATTGGAATCGGAATTGTTATGAACTTTTCCGAAAATTAATTAAAAGATGTGGTAGTATTTTTTATACAAAGAATAAATGACTTTCAAGTACAATTTAATTATATATTATAATTATCTCGTAAAGTGTTATTTAGATGCTCATCGCCCATGTCAAATCAACCTTAATTTAATTATAATGGGAAAAAGCAGTCATATTTAATTTTGTTCAGAATAAATCAAGCCCCATATATATATATATATATATATATATATATATATATATATATATCTTCTCTCTTGAATCACACGTCGAGTCTAATAATATCATTCAAGTACGACTTCTATAGTACTTAAAAATAAACATAGTATCTAATTAGTTTAACATAATAAAAAGTGTATAGCGTAGATTAAAATTGGACGTTTGAACCTAAATTTTGTATGAGTCGAGTCGAGAAACGAAGCTGGTACATAGAAACATAAATATACAATTAAATAAATAAATAGGGAAATTTACATAATTGGACAGTGGATGGAGAGAGATGCGGCAAATTACAGTTGGATTCGAAGATCAAGAAAGGAAGAGGACATTTTGGTAATTGCAACGACAACTAGACATTTCTGGGAACTTGTACAGTTACCCACGCCCAAGAAACGCCATTCACCTTCACCATAACAAACCCTAGATCAAAATGTAAAAACACAAAAAATATTAATGACCAAAAAGGATCATATGTAAATAAACAACCATTTAATTAATTAGAAACAACTAAATCTTTCAGAAGTGATGTTTCTGATGTTCATTCACAGAAAAATAAATGATCTAGTTATAGATATATCAAGTAAAAATATATTTTTACGAACATACTAAGGTAATCAACCTGAAAAATGAAAAGAGTGAGATAGAGAGAGAGAGAGAGAGAGAGAGATGGCGGAAAAAACTTATAAAATTAATTAAAACAATAAAGAAGATAGAAAATATGAAGAAGAGAAAGAAAGGGAGCTCCCTTCAGTCCAAGAATAGGAAGATAAAGATTCAAATTAGCTCCCACATCATTCACTCAGCTGAAGAGTAAAACTTAATTGTATTTATACTCAGCATTTGGATGAATGAGTCAGCAGCAAATTGAATCATACTGTCCCTTTGCTTGGACCGAAGAAAGCTCTCTCTCTTACTCCACATAATATTCACTCGCACTAAACATCACAGAATTTCCAACTCATGTTTAATTTTGAAGAAAATAAATGCCTGAAGCTGAAGCTGCTACTCCATATATAATCACTCCTTTTTTTTTCTTTTTCAAGTAAAATTCTCATCTAATAAACTGCAGCAAAAAAGGAACTAAGAAAGTAAGTTGTATTGCTGGGAGATAGTGAGTGTGAAATGCCTCCCAACCAAGAAGTTCATGTTGTTATTAGGTGAAACTTTGGCTTTATATAGCTAAGGAAAGGTCCGGAGTAGACGGTATTAAAGTTTAAAATACTTCATACTCAAGAGAGAGAGAAAGAGATATTCATATTCCTTTTCCTTTCACTCCCTTCAATTTAAAATCATATCACTTCACTTACCTCTAAACATTTACATACAACACTATTATTTTATTAATCCCTCCGTCCATTATCTATTTGTCTCAAATTGATAGATAGGAATTTTAATAATTTAATTGAGTTAATTGATAGAAATTGTTGTAAGTAAAATATGGGTCCTACTTTTAATGTAATTTGTGATGAAAATTAAGTGAGTAGTGTCAGGTCTATTACTAAAAATATAAGTGGCAAATAGATTGTGAACGTATCAGAAAAGAAATATAAGGCAAATAGGTTGTGGATAGAGAGAGCATTATTATATTCTCTCCGTACACGAGTGGTCTTAATACTATATTTGTCTGTCCACAAAGATTGTGATTTTCTTTTTGGTACATGAACTCACACTTCTTTATATTTTAAACCCCATAACAAATCAAAAGAGGTGGATTCTTTTTTTCACTCAACAAATATCTATTAAACATTTCTTAAAACACGTGTCACACAAGTTGCACTACACTTATCATGGACAGATGGAGTATATGTTTCTTATGGAATTGATTTGGAGCTAAAACACTTTTTTTATGTCGAGCTTAATCTCCAACATGACAGTGCCTATTCGAGGTGCGAATTGCGCAAACTCCATTTTTGTGTAATAGTATGTAAATCATAAAAAACTATATACACACTAAAAAAATGTTCTGATTCGAATTTGTAACGTTTAATCGTAAGAATATTCAAATTTACCAGTTCACTTCTATTATATTATAATAGGATAGTGATTGAGGTTATAATCGATAAAATAAAATAAAATAAAAAAAATACATAGATAAATAACTTGGAAGTGGAAATTAACTAACATATGGGGGCTTCACAAACATTATGCACATCTTAGCACATGATGTGTGCGTTAATAACTAAATTAGTTTAACTGAGTACGACAGGGGGGGGGGGGGCGCAATAGGATCCCTACAAATATAGTATAAATTCCATCATTTGTAAGATTTCCACCTAGCTAGGTTAATTAATTAAGAAACGCCTCTTTTTTTATAAGTTCAAACCCTAGTTTCAGGAGTAGGCTTCTTTCTGATAAATATATAGTGTTTGACATTTTTCTAGTAGTTAATGCAGCTTTCAAGGACACATACTTTATATATTGATGAAGACACGTGTGCCAGATCAGAAAGCTTAAGTAATTAGATTAAATTAATACTCTAAACACCAGTTAAGTGCAGTTGAACATTGTATTAAACCAAGAACCAAAGTACATGTTAACCTTGTTTAAAAATGGTTAAAATCAGGGTTCATGTGCTGTAGCAATGTACAGTTTCCATAATTGGAAAAAACCTCTTTAGACATAAGGACACACCAATTTTTACGAGTGTCTAGTTTTCTAATTGCCAGGAACTTTGGGGACACCCCAAACATTATTGTAAAAAAAATCACATTTAAATTGAATTATTCGCAAGTTCAATTGTTGGGTATACACGCCAAATTTATGTGAGACGATTTCACAATGTAACGGGTCAAATATTTGAATTTAAATCCATGCATATAGAATGATATATATGAATGGATTTTGGTACCCATCCTTAGTGTAGAAACCTAAAAATATTGCATTACTATATATACAATGATGCATTTTTTTTATGTATAAAATTGTATTTTCATGATCTCATTTTATATACTATAACAATGCATCTTTGTGATAATGCATTGTATATACTACAATTGTAGATCGTAAAAATATCAATGATCCATATTAATTTATGTAAAGTCAAAAGTTCTATTTAATTTTTCCCATATATATAGAGGCCTCTCGAAATTTGTGATAGAATTTTACAAATTTGTTATCATGATCGATACCATGTCTTTGATGTCTAACATATTTTTTTCTTCAATTAAGATTTATACATGCATTCAACCTGCAAAATAAAATTTTTACCTAACTTCGGGAGTCCTATTATTTTATATAAGCCGACAAGGTTAAGTGGAAGTACTACTAGCATAGTATATATTACTCTCTCCGTCTCATAACAAGTGGCTTGTATAACATATCGAGTCGTCCATAATAAGTGGTTCATTTCTAAATAAAGAAATTATAATTATCTCTTCAAAAGTTGTGAGTTATATCACTTTAATCACTTTTAACCCTTCACAATAATCGTGCTCATAAAGTAGAGCCACTTGTTATGGGATAAAAAGAATATATTTTATGAAACTTGATATATAGTACTCCCTCCGTCCACGATATCCTTGCCACTTTTACCATTTCAGTCTGTCCACGATATGATTGTCATTTTCATTTATAGTGGTAGGGTCCAAATGATACATTACACAATTTGTCATTGTTGGCCCATCAATATCTCTAATTACTCAATAAAAAAATTACATTTACAGTGGAGCACTTAGGGTGTCTCCAATGGTGGGTTTCAAAATTTGGAACCCACCAAATACACCATTGTGCAAAAAAGAAACTGGTTTCCAGTTTTGAAACTGGCTTCAGCAGGAGAGAATGGCGGCCTCTAGCGCGTCACCCACGGCGCGTGCACGACACGCGCGCTGGATGGCTCGTGCAATCCACCCGCGTGGGGGCGCCGAAAACTTTGACCTTTTTTTCTGTTTTTTTTTTTTACTTTTTCATTTTGATTTTTTTAATAGTTTTTCATAAATACGGACCTATTAACTCGTCTAAAACATATCGAACATATATTTTATATTGAAGATCACGACGAGAGCTTTTATTCGATATAAAAATAGTAAAAATCCGATTTGAAACGAGCAAATGATGATATTTTAAAGTTCAAAGCTAATGTAGTGTGTATTATAGTGGGACCCTTTAAATAGTAGAAACTGGTTTCATTGTTGGAGAAAGTGTTAGATAAAAAAGTAGGTGGGTTCCAAAAGCTGACGTGGCACTGATGTGGCGGTTTGGAAGCTGAAACTGGTTTCCAACCATTGAAGGCACCCTTACTCTTCACAATAATACATACTACTACCCATTACTGCCTATTACTTTCTTAAAACTTGTATGAAAAGTAATGTGGCAGGAATATCTTGGACGGATGGAGTATATAATATAGCCAATTAATATAATATTCCATCCGTCCCGTCCAACTTGAGCCTTTACTGTAAGGCACAAAAATTAAAGTGAATGGTAAAAAGATAGAAAATGGGTAGGTTGAAGGCTTAATTATTTTTTTAGGAACATAATCAAGATGAATGAGACGTTCCAATATAAAAAGAAGCTCAAGATGAGTGGGATGGAGAGGGAGTACAAATTAACAAGAGCACTTAAAACCAGAATATAATTCTAGACTATTGGCGTATGCTCTGTGGTGGGAGTAACTCGATTCAAACCCTAATTATGATCCACATTGATTTAGTTGAGTGTCTAACAAGTTGCAAACTATTAATAACAGTAATAAACCTGAGAATTAATGGAACAAAAGCAATGACGATATTTGTGAGGATGTGATTCCATAATTAAAAATACATTTGCAATCAATAATTGGTTGCGGGATGAATATTCAGAAAAAAAAAATTAGTTCAAGAATGGAGTTAAAAAGGAGTTGTTGGCGAATGAAGTAATAATAGAGGGAATTTGTGTGTGTTGTGTGTATTGTGGAGGAAGATCACATCAGATTCTCTCACTGCTCTGAAATACAAAAATGGAGGTCTTGTCAAACCAAAAAGGCTGCCCCTCTCTTACCATTCTCAATACAATTTCATTTCAATGCCATTACTTGTCCAATCAAAATTCTCTTTTTTCTCCTCATCTGTCCATCCCAACAACCCACCCACTAATCCTTTATTGTGTTGTGTACCTTCATCATCTTCAATTCTTCATCTATGCATCACTTTAATTAAATACATTTCAAACTATATTTTGCATCAGGATAATTATATTTTATCATCTCCATCTTTCGACGGAGTTTTAAAGATGGTCCGATTTTTTTAATTAAAACTTATTTTTTTATCGGGATAATCATATTTATGGTCTCATCTTAAGAGATGGACCGATTTTTGAATTATTTTTAAAATGTTTTAACTTTTGGACGGAGTTTCAAATATAATATGGAATGTATTCTCCATGAACAAGAATATGATTCAACTCAGCGACACAGGTGTGGCACAATTGTCACGCATATCTCCATCAAATTAAGTTAGATTTCAGGTCTTGAAAAATAAATCTGGTGCCATACTTGAAAATGTGATAAAACATGTCGGCATTAGTGTGTGAATATTTATTATGGATTCTGCACTTGATGATTGAAATGGAGTGGATAGAACTCGAGTTTTTGTGCTTTTGAATGGAAATTTCAAAGGTTCCGACGAGTGGTTTGATGCTATATGTAGTGTGAAACAAAATATTCTGTTCTCTCAAAACTTAGAAGCTAATAAAGCCGTTCATAGTCTAATTTAATTATGATTCAGAAGTCGGATTATCCCTTCTAAATTGTACTCGCTGTTTTGGCCTAATAGTACTGATATCACTTTTCTACCCAAAAAAGAAGAAGAAGTATTCCCTCCGTCCCAATAGCAAGGTCTCACTTCTTTAATTGATGAGAGTATTAATTAATAAAAGTGAGACCTTGCTATATTAATTTGTAGATTTTGTTTAGCAAGCTGATTTATTTTTTATTTCTTCTTTTGGTAATTCTTATGGAGCAAGCTACTTACATGCATTCATCCTAGCTAGTACTTCATAATTTCATCACCATCATCTAAAGTCTGCCATATAAAATGAGATTGCTTACTAATTAACTTGAGCTACGGTTGTCTTTGCTGTAAGCTAGAAGCTAATTTAATTTCTAAGAAAAAAAAAAGGAAAAAAAGTTGCACAGTTACAGGTATAATGAAAATTATTTTGAATTTCATGATCGACTGATCTAATCGTTACACGACAGAGGAGGCAAGTGATATACTAGTGGTATTAAATATATACAGTGTCGCTTATTATTAATTACTTTAATTAGGAGCTAGCATGTGTTCTTCAGAACCTTTAATTAATTTTATATTAAATCACTTATGCGACTTTATTGCTTTACTAACTAAATACGAGTATGTTTTGATTTGCTGCTTGCAATGAGCTAGTGGTCTAATTTTTTGCGTTTTTCAATTTTTAAAATAGAAAATCGATCGAAATAGAAAATTGGAAAGTTCAAGCAAACTAACTTAACAGACAAAAAACAACGCATAAAATGAGGCGGCAAAAAATCATAAAATGATAAAAATATAGATGACTATAAATATTTTTTGTCAAAAAAATCTACATATATATATACTTATGCCCTCCCCGTCCCAAATAAGTGTTCATTTGGAAAATAGAACTTGCCATTTGTCTTATTTCAAAATTTTATAGAAAAAAATAATGTCATTTGATCTCATTTAATTTAATTAACCTTTAATTTTCATCAATGCAACTTTTTTAATTTTACATACAATTACTAAGAGTGAAAAGTGAAAATTTAACACATTTCTTGGTATATATTGTTGTATAGCATATGGCATTTATTCGGGACTAATGAAGTATATGATACACTTCCTCCGTCCACGATATAAAGTCCTACTTAATCATTTATATTTGTCCACAAAAAAATCCATTTTCACTTTTTATACTATCACACCCCCATTCTCTCCTATACTTACCTATTTTTGTCATTGATGGACCCCTACAAATTCTACATTTATTCCTACAAATTGTACTTTATCATACCTTTATTCCTACAAATTGTACTTTTATTCCACAAATTGTACCTTTTAACACTACCCTTTAAATTGTATGTTTATTCCAATCACAACAACTCCAACAACTTTCTTAATCTTCGTGTTCAACTCACAATGAGACTTTATATTGTGGACGAAGGGAGTAGTATGATACATATTTGTGTGTGCGCGAGCGTGTTTTTGTTGTAACTGAATGAAACACTATGTGCAGGATTGGAGCCCTTTGTAGAGGGGTGAAAGATAGAAGAAGATGAAAACTCACATTACAAATTATTCCTTACGTCTCCGAATAAATGTCCTGAGCCGCCAAAAAATATATATCAAAACACCGAGCACAATAATATTCCCTCCGTTTCCCAAAAGTGTGGTGCATATTTGATTTGTTGTGACTAATCTGGGAAGGATGGAGTACATTTTATCCTTAATTATTGTATAGAAAACTGAAAAATTTAACTTTTTATCTTTAGTCAAAAGGTAGATGTGATAATTTAGCCTAAAATTTATTCCATCCATTCCACTCATTTTATCTACTTACTGTTCGGCACGGAGATTAAGGATAATGATAAAAAGATAGAAAGTGAATAGGTCTCGTCACTTTTAAAAGATTTTGAATGCTAAATTATTTCCTTATTTGGAAGTAAACAAATTGACTGGAACGTTCATTTAAGAAAATATAAATAAAACAAGCAAAATAGGAGGAGTACATTGAAAAATACAATAGAACACCTATTTGAGAATAAAAATATTAAGGGTTAGAAACGCTTATTTGGGGAATACAAATTTACAACCAGATTGCAACAAATAAACAGTAGACAATTGATTAATTAACTAGTACATACACAAGTACCAAGGCAGCTCACTCACCAGTCACCACACACAGTCACACACTAGAAGATATCTTTGCAAGCTTACTTACTATGACTCGGTGGACAAATGGGGTTGTCCCATGAAATGACATTCTGCTCCACCACTGCTGCTCTCTCTTCTTTCTTTATCGTAGCTTCTTTCGTTTCACTCATTACTGTGATATGTGTTTTGCTTACACGAAATACTACTTTTTTCCTTTCCCTCCAACGGCTACTATTACTTTTCTTTCCTCAAAACTCATTTTTCTCAACAAATTATTCTTACTTAATTTCGACCATTTCTTCATGCACTCCGTAATTATTTCTCTATTCAAGGAAGTACTATTCTTCAATCATGTATATCTTCCAAATGAATTTTACTCTCTGTTATTAGATATAAAAAAATTGTAATTTATGATCTGACCTTTAGATTCAATTACAAATATGGCCCAACCTTTAAAATATGTGAAAAAAATTCTAACATTTCAGAAAAATTACAAATATAGTCCAGAGTCACGATTTCGGGCTCGACATTCTGACCTAAAATTTAGGTCTTATTTACTGAAGGAAAATCTATTATCTAATAATGCCATAAAGTGTGAACTCGGACTATAATTACAACTTTTCTGAAAAGTCAAGACTTATGATAGTAACTTTGCCAGTCATATAAGTTACAAATCTTAGAACACACACACACATTTTTAACCACGAGGGTTAGGATAGTAATTTTGCCATAGTCAAATAAGTTCAAAATCTCTCAAAATATGGGATATTTCCATATTTAATGATACTCAATTTTATTATAATTATACATACCGTTTTTTTCTAAAATTTTTGTTTGGATATTTGCAATTTTCTGTAATCGGTCTCAATTCAAATCTTATTCAATTTGATATATTCAAATCAACTCCATGCTCAGTTATCATATACTACTAGTTATTTAAGACAAATACGATAATTACTAAATATATATACGATATATTTTTATTACAAATATAATGTTTAACACACTTCGCTCCTCATATACACACAGTTATCATATGCCTAATTAAGTCGGAAGAACATGATGGTTATAATAGAAATATATATGAAACATTTTTATCACAAACATAATGTCAAAAAGTTTCGCCCACTAAACACACTCAATTATCATATACTTATTTCAGAAGAACGTGACACTTAATCAATATATACAATTTTTTTTTATCATAATTAATGTTGAACACACTTCGCCCTATTGATTGGAGTCTGGAGATGAGTTTGGAGAAAAAAAATTAATTTACATATTGATTTCGCCCTATTGATTTTCTATTTATTTATCCGGTTGAGAAAGGATGGGCAAATTAATTCTATATATATCTGCTTTCAATCAACATTTTCATCTTTTTTACTCCTCATGTGAAGATTTCATCTTGACCTTCCACATTGAATCAATCAACTACTAGAATTGCTTATTGTGGTAGATGTCATATATATAAAAGTGAATATGATCAATTTGAAATTTATCACTCACAAATAAGATATGATATTCATATGATATGATATGATCACATGCCCATGGATGATGGAAACCTAGCAATTTTTTATGTTAAAAGTTATAACGAAAAAAGTGGGAGTTATGGCGTTTTCATTGGAAGTTTGGCCAGTTTGTGTCAGTTGTGAATTTAGAGTTTGAACATACAATCCCAATTAAAATTAAATTACAGCTCATGCATGGAAATGGAAACCATCACCTTTCTTCACTGTCGATTCAACTCTTTCTCACACACACACACTGTTGTTATTGACAACTCACTCCATCCCCTCTTTATTGCAACTACATTAATTCATCATTCAACATTTCAACATTTCAACTCAACCATAGATGTCATCACTTCACATTAATTAAATTATATAGTACTCCATTTTTTTTTTGACAACAATATTATTCGAAGTTCCCAGTCATATTTACACTACCCAAAACAATTAATGATGAAACAAGAAAATTGAAGTCTCAGCTTCAATTCCCAGTTGCCAACTAATTTTCCAGTATTGCATTGATTCAAATAATCTCACTAACATCTACTCTTCAAATAAACGTTGAGACTTGAGAGTGTAATTTTCCAAAGTGCACACCGAGCAAGACCCTCGCTCATGTGCAATAGTCTACAAACCACACAAGTGATGTTAATCATAATAGGAAAACCATCTAACATTAAGTATATATTTGGTATTTCTAAATTGATCGAAAAAGTACTTCAACAAGAGTTTTAATTAAAGATTACAGAAAGTTATCTGAATGGTTAACACTAGTGTGCAAGCAAGAAGTTAAAGTCCCATATGGCCAAATCTTTTTTATTTAATTAGAATGTTGACAGCATATATCTGATGGAGAAATTATTCCATTGTGCTCAGAATTAAAGGACAATTTCTGCTCCTTAAATATTTTAATTTTTGGTGGCCTCATGCATGATGGGCAGCCATGTCCCATTTCTATGAATTGCTGATGTAATAATTAATATCGCTGCAAAGTTGAATATTTTTACTAGAATTTTCTTATCTAGGGATATATGTCGTGCATATAAACTTATGTGATATTATTACAAAATTGTACAAGTTATGAACTAGACACAAATATAGCAAGGCAAAATTTTCATTAGATTACGATCGAGTTTAAGTTTAAGATGTCATTTGATATTAAAAAAACACATATCTTTTCATAAATTAAGATCTTTCTAGGACGTGTGCCAAAAAATATTATAGGATTCTTCTATTATTAGGCATCTATACATATCCAATGAGGGTAAAATTAAAAAAAGAATTAATCCAATATTTCCCTATATATTCTTTCAGTTTCTGTTTAATTAAGAGTAATTATAGGAATGTCAATCCAGTCCAAGACCGACGGATTGTCCTAAATAGATAAAAATAGACAAAAAAAAAGGATGGTTAGGAAAACTCCTAGTCCGGCAAAAATTAATTTTGATTAGCCCAAATTGAATAGCTTGGCAACATGTTAGGATTAACCCAAAACTAAGTAGTCAACCCGACTGACATCGCTAAGTAATACTCCCTCCGTCCCACTCAATTTGTATACATTTCCTTAAATGAATGTCCCACTCAATTTGTTTAGGAAAGAATTAACCCTTCAAAATCTTTCAAAAGCAGTGAGACCTACCCACTTTCTATCTTTTTATCTTTATTCATAATCTCCGTGCCGAACAATAGGTAGACAAATTGAATGGGACGGATGAAGTAGTATCCTAGAAGTTTTATGACTATAATTTATAGAAAGTAAATTTCACAAAAAGTGGAAATCGATTGTATAGCTGTGATCAGCACATAGTTGGTTCCTCTACAAATCATTTCTAATCGTCCAACATTTTCTAGATATTCATTATTTATTTATTTTTATTTGAACTCTTTTCCTTTACAAAAGCAAATTGAAAACTAGAAAAAGAATCCAGCAAATGCAGAGATTCCGGAAATAGCTTTGAGAATTAGATTTGTATGGTTTAGAGTATAATAGTAATATAAAAAGGGAAGCTCTGATTATAGTATAGACAATTAAGTAGAATCAAGAGATATACCTCAACCCTATTTCTAAAGTGGTAGGTATCAATGTATCATACTATATAATAGTGGCATCACTAAATTCCTCATGTCGGAAATTAGCAATAAAATATGTTGGCATTGTGGTACACCCTTGCATTTATTTCATTCCAAAGCACATTAGGGGACAAGCTTTGCACTTGGCTTTTGACTATTTAAGAATCAAGAATATTTAATAAATTAGACAAGAAATTATTTAAATAATTCTTAAACAAAGCTAGCAAGTGTGAAAAGAGAAGATTCTCTTATAATTATCCCAACTTACCCATATTTGAGGATTGTGGTTTCCGGCTACTTCGGCCCAGCATATATATGTCAGCTCATTTTAGCTTTTTTATTATTTTTTTATTTTTATTTTTATTTTTACTTTTTGCGAGAAAGCTCATTTTAGCTTTGACTCGAAGCTAATCAGACCATATCTCCACCAATCTAAATTCATCTTAACATGGGATAGGATGTTGCGACTCTGCTGTGCTAAGGATTCTTCGAAGATTATACAAATATAGTCAGAATTTGAGGGCTTCTACTCAATAATTCGAATACATAAAATAAAACGAAATTTAAGTTGTAAAAGAGTATATAATATTATGAGAACAACGTCCAATTAAATAAATTCAGGCCGTACTAAGAAGAGTCTAGTGCGATCCACCCTTTTTATGATTTTTTATACTATAATTTTTAATTATTTAATATTTAATAAATTCTAATTGAAACTAAATACCGAATTCATTCTTCGTCTTGCGCACATTCATATAAGAGTAGATCCTACCCGGGATGTACTATAATAGGTTGTTATTAGCAATACTATACGGACTCGTTTGGTACAAAGTATGGGATAAGGCCTAATATGTTTGACTGAGATGTCTTATAAATATAAATAATTAATATTCCGTTTGGTATAATGTATTAAATTCTCTACAACACATAGTAATTATTGTAATTTATTACTATAATTAGTTGCAGTATTATTTATACCACCTCATAGGTAGTATACATAACAACAAAAGTAAGTATTTTTTTTTTTTGAATTTGAATATCATTACAAATATTAATACTCAAAAAAAAAAAAAAGTAAGTATTATTAATACGGGCCCGAACTTTATAAAGGACCGTATACTTCATACCAAACAAGATATTAGGGTGTCATAGACATATTATACACCCTAATCACCCCTACCAAACGACGAATACAAACTACTAGACTGCAACAAATTCTCAAGTTGCACAGAAAAACTAAATTCAGGTAAAGATGTATGAAAATTAACATAAGAAACATAAGTAATGACGACGAAAAACTAAAACAAAAGTCTTCTCAGCCCAGGTGCCATTTGCAGATACGAAAAGGATGATCTGTGGTATATAAAACTCATGGTCGTGTATGTTAGTTACTCTACAATGCTCTTTCTCACTCGGCACGAAAGAATATGTGCAATGTTGCAACATGGCTAGCAAATGACATCTATGCCACCGGGGACACCTCGCCACAAATCTCATTCACAATTTTGGACTAAGCTCTTTGGCATCTTATCATAAAAACAAAAAAACAAAAAAACAAAAAAGAAAAAAATATACATTTATGTGCCCAATTTTGCAGTAAATCCATTGAACGCACTTCGTTGTAACCTTTAGAGCCATCGACCATTTGCAAGGGACGAAGAAACAGGCACTTGAAGCAACAAGAAATAGGACAAGACATGAGTTTTCTATCATTTCCGAGCCATTCTATCCTCATCGCCCAAACTCAGAGGCATTTCTTGAGTTTGTGAGTTGGACATTTACAAGATCTAATAAATATTGGGCGAGGAGACCAAAAATAAGATACCTTACCAGAAACTGATTCCCTATTTCTCCAACCTATAAAAGATATACCGGCAACTAAATAAGCAGCATATATGAGGGGAATAGCTTTCTTAAAAGAACATTGTACGAAAGTATTGAGTATAGATCAAAAAGAAAAAACTAAATAAACTAAATAATTTTGTGCATTGTTAGTTTTCAGGGAATTATTATAGCGTACACAAGAACAGATAGCTACATACAATAAGGTTTTAGTGGTAGACACAAAGACCAACAAACTAATAGCCACAAGTGAGTCCACCATTCTAGTATTCTGCCATTGCAAATGCAAATGCCTACTGGAGGAGTAAATAAAACTCAATAAACATGCCAATTTATATTAGTCCTATGACAGCCAATCTTTTACATGTCGATTTGCTCATAACATTATGAGGTTTTTTTGTCAATTAATCTTTTCAACAAATTCTCCTGTTGTATGTGAAACCACTACTTGCTTAAGAAAAAACATGGTTGAATATAAAAGCAGCATGCTCTAAATTATCTGGCAATGGAGCTTTAGCCTATGTGAGTTATTCATTCAAAAAATAAAAAATAAAAAAAAGTCGAGCAGTATGCATTTGACCTTAGATTAAGCAGGAAGACCAGAGTCACTTTCATGCATAATGAAGGACATGGCTCCTGGTTCTTCAATTTATGTTCACCTCAAAAGCGCAAATGTATTATCTGTCGAAGACTCGAAGTAAAGGCAAATATTTGAAAATTCATGAATATTAATGTAAAGGAAAATAGCCTACCTCTCATCTTCACTTCTCGTGAGCTTTTCTTGACTTCCAATAACTTGGCAAATATGCTGCAGTCTTGGATGGAAAACCAAAAAATCTTAAAAGATTTTGGCAATCTCTTTCCATCACTTCTTCACTGTCAACCGCTCTTAGATGACTCAAGTAAGTCTTCCCAACATATATATAACTAAGCTGCTGCCACAGAAGCACACTCAAACCAGTGCCCACTGAGAAACTAGATATAAATAGATAAACAAGAACAAGTCCCCTCGCAGATAGAAACACCGCTGATCTCAAGAAGGCCAGAATGTTGTCTTTTAGGACTCCAAAAATTAACTCAGGGTTAGCAAACCCACTCAATTGGGAAAGAGATCTATGCTCCAGGGGTGGCCAGATGTGAAGTGCAGAATAGGAAGTCAAAATAGCAACATAAAGCGTACTTATAACTGTTGATAAAAGAAAAAGTATAAAACTCCGATGATTTGCTGCACCCACACAATTCCCAATCTGCATAATGTCAAGGAAATTGTTGATTATGCTTATGTAATCACTTTTTTAATTTAAAAAAAAAACACACACACACACACACTGTATACTGTGAAGCCCATCACCAACATAATCATACTAAAGTATTCCCAAACAGAGCAGCAACATATCAGGCTGCATTACATAATACTAGAAAATTCGCTCAAAGAACATATGGGAAAAGAATGCAATAGTTTGGTATATTCTCTGTCTGTTCATACCCAAACTTCAAATTTAAATATGATTGTAAGAGCAGAACCAAAAGCAGTTCATGCTTCTGAAGTTTGAGTTCTCTTGCTACTCAAGACATGTTGTTGCCACCTGAGACCTAAATGATACGAATCCAGCAAGAATGCATTCAGGCATAAAACCTTTTTTTTACCAGAAGTGAAAAGTATTCTTACAAAAGGGCAATGATGATCCATGTCCAGTATACATGTGCCACATGAACGGCAATGGTGCGCTATAGGTGATTTTGGCTTTGAACAAAAATGGCAGAAGGTATAGTTATCAAGTCCACCTTGGCCCACTGCTGGATAGCTGCCCCAAATAATCATGGGTGGAACACCAGCAGGTTGAAATGCCGAATGGCAAAATGAAGATAAAGTACATACAGACAATATCACTGTAACTGCCATGTGGAAAACACCACAGAAGTAACTAATGGAGAAGATAACAGGATAAACAGCCCAAATGCCAGCACCTGTATCACCAATATCATTATTACAAAATACAGTCCAAAAATCAAGAGAGAAAAAGTCGTTCTCAGTATAAACTAGATAATATAGATATGTCTATACAATCCAAAAATGCAAAATAAATAATGTTTCAAAAGAAATAATTCACATACTCATCCTACACTTACACAGGTCCAACATCTAGAAATGCTTCCAGGTATTATAGTTCTTACAAGTTAACATCCATGCTATTTATGGAGGAGTTGTGTGCCAGATCATCAACATGCAGAGAGACAGAACTAAGATGGGTGGAAAAACAGATATGGAGAATCATCAAACTTTCCATCATACCAGAGCTAGGAATTACAGCTACTTATTCAACTATACCATGGGCAAGAGTTGAAAATAAATGCATAGGATGCCAGCGTCCGTGATAGTAGAAGAATTTTCAGCAACTCTAAATTTCGCTACAAATAAGGGAATTAAGTAGCAATTGCGCTTTGATACAACAAGATTCAAGAGCATATCACAATGAAATTGCAGTTAGCAAGTTGGGGTGGAATCTAATGACATATCAAGATAAGTACATGCTTACATATAAAGAATAGCATAAATGAAATGACGATAGTGACAAAACAACGGTCGAGCCAGCGTCTGAATCGGATGTTATCATTTTTCACCACATTTTCCTTAGTTATAGCACCACACCAGCCGCATTTGAAAACTGTTGCATAAGCAGCAACACTAATACGAAGCCCACAACCCCAACAATTTGTTTCACGGTCTTCACTAGCAGATGTCACTTGATCTTTCTCCTGC
Organism: Agastache rugosa; assembly: GCA_031470985.1. Classification (NCBI taxonomy): domain Eukaryota; kingdom Viridiplantae; phylum Streptophyta; class Magnoliopsida; order Lamiales; family Lamiaceae; genus Agastache; species Agastache rugosa. The sequence continues at coordinate 38,135,990 of CM062604.1, forward strand.
ATTTCAGTATAGGATAAGCAACCATTCGTGAATGAGGTTGCACATGACGTGTTTGAGGGCGTTGACTGGTGTGAATCTTGAGGAAGTGATATGATAAGGTCACAATAATGCTCTAGAATGTCCAGAAATTTAAAGCAGCACTAACTGATTCGCTCAAATTGAAAAATACAATTGAAAGACCCTCTGTCCATGCAACCAAAAATCTTCCTAGTTCCATCATCAATGGCATCGCAGAAATGGGATTGACACAATACACTAACTAAAATTCTCATTTTCTTTCTCATTCTTCTTCAATTAGCATACGAAAAGAGGACTGTAACATCTAAGCATGCACAGAACAAGACACTCGATAAAGCTTCAAACAACTAGAAATCCTCATAATTATTCCTCTTTATTCCCTACGCAAAGACTAAATTGAATAACAGCGAGCAGCTAACCAGCAAAAAAATGATATACATCAAAATCCAGGAGGGCATTCTCTTGAACTAAAGTTGCAAGCAAAATCGAAATATGAAGTCAACGCAAAAACATAACCGCGAATCCCTCGCAAAAAAATTCTATGCCAAACGAGTCCTTGTTAATTAAAACATAATACATGAACATGCAGAACTCTAAATAAGAAATTAGGGTTTAATTCAAACAAAATAGGCAAAAAAACATTCTAATAAAATCACGTAATTAGTAGGCATGAAGATTGTTGGATATTATCCATCACGCAGGCTTCAATTACGGCGAGTATTACCTCCTGCGCGATGTCGTAGTCGGAGGAACTGCAGCCGGCGGAGCTCGCGAAATCCATGGCAGAAGGAAACCAAAGAATCCCGAAAATTCAAGTGAACGAAAAAGGGAAAAAGGGAGATTCAAGAAACTAGTTTCATTTTATATTTCGACAGTATTCAATAAATTCAAAGGTTGAATACTTGAGAAACTATTACCAATTTTTTTCTAAATTTTCCTGAATTATCGATTTTGACGAAATTTTGCAGATCCGTCCCGAATAAATATTTTCAGTACTTGTTTTGTTTGGTTTTTATTTTTTTTACTTTTACAATTATGACTCTATCAATGATAGCAACTAGTTTCCTCAAAAAAAAAAAAATGATAGCAACTAGGATTGCAACTAGGGATCAACTAGGATTGCAACTAGGGATGGCAATGAGTCATGTTTTTATGGGTATTCAGCTCTACTAAATCCTAATGAGACGGGGTTTGAGAATTATTAAATAGTTTTGGAATCGGTTTGAGTATAAACATTCAAATCCGTGACGAGTTTGGGTCGGATTTGGAAAATTACACCCGTCCATTTATTTATATATATACATATATATATATATATAGGGAGAGGATCAAATAAGAACTCATTTTTATATGAGTCCGTAGGAACCATGCATTTTTATCACACAAATTAATGCACAAATTGCATTATTTAAATGCATAAACATATGTTTTGATTTAAGAGTCGAGCGAGGGGAGCCGAAGGCCTCGGAGCGAGCTAAAGAACATTAATGTTGTCACAATCATTATCTATAACTTAAAATCGGAGACGAAGGCGGAGACGAAATTTTTTATGCTTTGCTATATTTGTGCATTAAAGTACTGTATTTTGTGCATTTCCGAAGTCATAAAAATGCATGGTTCCTACGGACTCATATAAGAATGAGTTCCTACCAGATCCACACCCTATATATATATATATATAAGATAACAAAATATTATTTATATAATTTATAATATAATTATAGATGAGTGTTGAGTTTATATAGCCATTTTTCATAAAAATACAAGTTATATAGCCCTAGTTCATAAAGTAGAAGTTTTATGGTCATTTTGGAGTTAAAAGATATAAATACCCTTTATTGGTCCACAACTTTTAAAAACAATGGTCAATGGGTTTTTTGTTCATTAACTCAAATTGAAGTTGTCTCACCTACCCCATCAAATCCACACTTCTTTCTCTCTCTCTCCGCCTCTCTCTTCGGCCTCCCCCTCCACTCGACCGATTACACAGTCAAAAATTCACATTCGGCGACACGAAATGAGTTCCGGCGACTGCGAAATCGAGTCCGATCGTGCTTCAAGCGCCGCCGCCGAGGTGAAAGTACCGCAGCAGCAAGAAATACCACAGCCGCCGGTATGAGCCCTAACCTTCCAAATTTCTTTTTTGTTGTTTGCCATCGTGTGGCCACCAACGAGTACTCGATAGCGGCAGTGGTTGTGTATCAACTCGATGGTGGCCTCGATCGAGTCTTCGACCGAGGCCACCATCGAGTAGTTTGATGGTGGCAGTGTGGGGGTGTCCACTCGATGGTGGACTCGATCGAGGCCACCATCGAGTAGTTAACAGGTTGTGTATTTTTGTGTTCTTTTTTAATTACGTTTTGTGCAGTGATGCTAAATCTTTGTATTTTTTATATTGCAGGCTAATTATGAGTGGAAGAGACCGACCATGATTAATGTTACTCGTGGCCTCAATCTATATATACGAGTCACAATCTTTGATGGGTCACTTGATCGAGCTCACCATCGAGTGGTGATGAACAAACAAGGATTTAATGTCATTATCTTGAGATTTGTTATGATAATAAGGGTACCATCAGTCTTAAATTACGTATTAATGCTAAAATTATTGAAAATTAAAAAGATTAAGTTCATATAGATTGTTTAAGTGTAAATCATTCAATGAAGATGTATCTTACATATCGAACAAAAATGATAGTATGTATAAATACAATCTTGAAAATCAAAGGATGTTACGAGCGTCGATACCAAAGTTGTAATATCCATAGTGTTTATTATCAATAGTGTTACATAGTTGCCAAATACATTTTAATTGACATAAATAACTTATAACATGATTTATAGTCACAATAATTAAAAAAAAAAAAGCAATCATGTTCATCACCACTCGATGGTCAACTCGATGGGTCACTCGATCGAGCTCACCATCGAGTAGTGATGAACAAACAAGGATTTAATGTCATTATCTTGAGATTTGTTATGATAATAAGGGTACTATCAGTCTTAAATTACGTATTAATGCTAAAGTTATTGAAAAGTAAAAAGATTAAGTTCATATAGATTGTTTAGTTGTGAATCATTCAATGATGATGTATCTCACATCTCGAACAAAAATGATAGTATGAATAAATACAATCTTAAAAATCAAAGATGTTACGAGCGTCGATACCAAAGTTGTAATGTCGATAGTGTTTATTATCAATAGTGTTACATAGTTGCCAAATACATTCTAATATTGACATAAATAACATATAACATGTTTATAGTCACAATAAAAATAAAAAATAAAAAGTAATCATGTTCATCATCACTCGATGGTGAGCTCGATCAAGTCGATGGTCAACTCGATGGGTCACTCGATCGAGCTCACCATCGAGTAGTGATGAACAAACAAGGATTTAATATCATTATCTTGAGATTTGTTATGATAATAAGGATACCATCAGTCTTAAATTACGTATTAATGCTAATGTTGAAAAGTAAAAAGATTAAGTTCATATAGATTGTGTAAGTGTGAATCATTCAATGATGATGTATCTCACATCTCGAACAAAAATGATAGTATGAATAAATACAATCTTGAAAATCAAAGGATGTTACGAGCGTCGATACCAAAATTATAATATCGATAGTATTTATTATCATTAGTGTTACATAGTTGCCAAATACATTTTAATTGACATAAATAACATATAACATAGTTTATAGTCACAATAATTAAAAATAATAATCATGTTCATCACCACTCGATGGTCAACTCGATAGGTCACTCGATCGAGCTCACCATCGAGTAGTGATGAACAAATAAGGATTTAATGTCATTATCTTGAGATTTGTTATGATAATAAGGGTATCATCAGTCTTAAATTACGTATTAATGCTAAAGTTATTGAAAAGTAAAAAGATTAAGTTCATATAGATTGTTTAAGTGCGAATCATTCAATGATGATGTATATCACATCTCGAACAAAAATGATAGTATGAATAAATACAATCTTGAAAAAAAAAATGTTACGAGCGTCGATACCAAAGTTGTAATATCGATAGTGTTTATTATCTATAGTGTTACATAGTTGCTAAATACATTTTAATTGACATAAATAATATATAACATGGTTTATAGTCACAGTAATTAAAAAAAAAAACAATCATGTTCATCACCACTCGATGATCAACTCGATGGGTCACTCGATCGAGCTCACCATCGAGTAGTGATGAACAAATAAGGAAATGTCATTATCTTGAGATTTTTTATGATAATAAGGGTACCATCAGTCTTAAATTACGTATTAATGCTAAAGTGAAAGATTAAGTTCATTTAGATTGTGTAATTGTGAATCGTTGGGTCACTCGATCGAGCTCACCATCGAGTGTCCATCATCGAGCCTCGCTTTATGTCTCACTCGATGGTGGCTTCGGTAGGTCACTCGATCGATCTCACCAACGAGTGACCATCATCGAGCTTCGTCATATGTCTCACTCGATGGTGAGCTCGATGGGCTACTCGATTGAGCTCACCATCGTGTAGTCGGCAAACCCTTTGCCAATTTAACTATAAAACCTATTCAAAGACCTCAATCATACATTTGTCACGTATTTGCATATCCATTAAACCCTAAAATCCTAAATTCATTGAAATTCGAATTTATATAAGAATCATGTCATGTATAAATCATGCAAAATTACGAATTCCAATGTCTCATCTTACACGTGTTCATTAACATGTGATAAATATTCATTTCAGAGAATTATTTTTAAAAAAATCATGCATTTGTCATGTCAGCTCGATCATATAGCTAAGAGCTCGATCGAGTTTGCCATCGAATCTCATGCATTTATCAAGCCAGCTCGATCGTGTAGCTAAGAACTCGATCGAGTTAACGATCGAGTTCACCATCGAGTCGCGAAGAACAACCTATATTTTTTTTTACGAAAGAGATTGTCTACGTACCTTAGTAAATTAAGAAACAAGAACGCGATACGATGGAGCTTTGGCTTCTATTTTCTTCGACTTTGCGTGAATACTTTGGGCACAAACAAGAACACAGATTTTGTATTTTTCATTTGTGCGTGAGTGAATATTTCTTGCATTGAAAGGGAGATTTTAGTTGTTAAATTGAGCAAGTTTGTACTGTATGTTGTTAGTCATATTCAATGAAGATTCAACAACTCTCTTACAAGAAATTGAATTAAAATACCTTCATTTATGTTTGTGTAACACCCTAATTTTAATAAGGTGTTAAAACTTAAATTTAAATAAATATTTGATGCGGAAAGAATAATTTTTTTTTTATCTTACTTTAACAAAACTAAATGAAAATATACTTTTGACATAAATATTTAAAAATAAATTAAAATGTTAGAACTTAGAGTAACAAACATCTTTTAACTCAAACCATGAAAATACGTAATTCTTAATAAATTTTAAACCAACTAAGTTCAACAAAGTTAAACATAAACTAAAATTTATAGTCTTAAAATCTTAAAGAACTTATAAAGCAAATATAGAAAACGGTAAATCCTAAGATAACTTGACACGTCATTCGACCCTCCACGCGCCTCCGAACTCAATTACCTGAAAATATTAAAGATTTGGGATGAGCATACGTGAATATACTCAGTGTGGGCAGTTATGCTGAACTTGTCCAATTTAATAAAATAGAGAGCCACGTATGAATATTAAAGTCAACATGATAGTGCGTCAATGAGTGAGAGCAAGGTCAAATGGACAACTTGAAATTAATGGTCCTGCTCAATCACATGATATCCAATGAATTGTACGCAAATTGAGTGAGAGCAAAATCAAATGGACAACTTGAAATTAACGGTCCTGCTCAATCACATAATGTCAAATAAACATACGGCAAGTCACATGATATTAAAGAGGATAAATTCAAGTCAATGCATAAAGATAAATAAGATCCCACACCTTAATTTGGACTTGAAAAGATAATCGAGCAACTCAAAGGGAGTTTAATGTCTTAGTCGCGCCGCACCTAAATATTTAATAAATTTTAAATTTATTAATACATGTTTGAATTTGATATTGAAAAGCATATCCATAATTGACAATCTATTATACATGTATATTTATGCAGACGGTAACTTATCTTAAAATAATCTAAATTACTAGACTTTAATTCTATAAATTTATTACTTATGTAATCAAAGATAAAGTATAAAAATAAAAATGTAAAGATAGGGATAAAAGAAAATAAACGAAAAGATCATGAGAAAGAAAAATGAGTATTAATAAAAAACATGTAATAATAAAATAAAGTAAATAAAGTAAAAAGGAGTGAAGAAACTAAAGTCTAACTTTTAATTAACAAAACTCGTTTCTCTCTTCTGTCTCTCAGCCATTCCACCATTAACAAATAAATAATTCATCAAATATATCAAAACTTCCTCTTTTTTTTTCTCGAAAAATTTCAGAAACTAACATCAGGAAAATAATGGAAACATTTTCCTTTCATCTTAAATTCCTCAGCAATGCAGTGAATCTCAACTATATTTAAATTTTAAAATAAATTCCAGATTATAAATTTACTAATTTTTTTTTTTTTAAAGTACCGAACTTCACTATGGAATTTATATACATATATATATACACATGAAACCCATACAAGAAAATCTATAAGCACCAAGTTAAAAATAAATCTGAAAATTTAAAGCTTTGTTGACATATTTTCATATATAATCGATAAAAATGAACTCCTGTCAATACATTAAAGTAATATATAGAAAATTTACCTTAATTCAGGAACAACTGAAATTCTTTTGCAATTAGAGAGGCCTAAAACATAAATTAAAGATTTAAATTATAATTTGCAGATTTTTAAAAACTAAAAGAAAAGAAACTTGAGTATGAAAAAGAAGAAAAATACCTTTAGATCTTTATTTGAGAAACCGCAAAGAGAACAGATTTGAAAAACTTGAAAATAGATTTATACTAAACGATTGAGGTTTTTTTTTTTTATAAATAAACTTGTTATCCTATCTTTTCTCAAACTCCCAAAACGTGGGATGAAATATGGGAGGTTACTAACTCATTTTTTTTTCTTTTTATTTTAAATTTAAAACAAAGAGACAAAGTTTGAAGTTTAAATATTAAATAAATTAATTATGATAGTTTCGCATTATTAAACAAAATAAATGTTACATGAATATACATATATTTATAGTATTAATTTAAGAAATTCTTAATATAAAGATATATATGTACACACATACGTATTTAACTATATAAATTTTCAAATAAATTTCTAAATAAAATTATTTTACTAAATAAATATAACAACATATCTAGAGGCGCGACTTAGACTATATATCAAAGCTCGATTAAATTTAATTTCACACATTTGTAAAATAAGAAACATATTTAAAATGATTTAACAAATATATTTGAAAATCGGGTTGTTACAACCCTACCCACTAAAAGAAAATTTCGTCCTCAAAATTGAACTTACTTGGTTCTAGGTTTGGATAACGAGCTAAAATCTCCTCTTCACGTTCCCAAGTAGCCTCGTCAGGTCCATGTCTAGTCCATTGAATCTTGAGTAAGGGAATTTGTCGGCCTCTTAAAACGTAAATCTTTCTATCAAGAATTGCACTAGGCTCTTCCTCATACGTCAAGTCATTGTTCATTTGAACATTCTCATGACGAATAACATGACTAGGATCATGTAAATACTTCCGTAGCATTGACACATGAAAAACGTTATGCACGGCAGACAACTCTGGACTCAAAGCTAGTCGATAAGCTACATCTCCTATTCGCTCCAAGATCTCAAATGGACCGATGAATCGTGGTCTCAACTTTCCCTTCTTCCCAAATCTTAATACTCCTTTCATCGGTGCAACTTTAAGGAACACTTTATCACCAACTTCAAAGCTCAAATCCTTTCTTCTTCGATCGGCATAACATTTTTGTCTATCTTGAGCTGTTTTCATCCTTTCTTTTACCTTTGCAATTATCTCCACGGTCTTCTCAACAATTTCTGGCCCTAAAACTTTCCTCTCACCTACCTCATCCCAATACAGAGGTGATCTACACTTCCTTCCATACAATGCTTCGTACGGTGCCATTCCAATTGTCATCTGATAACTGTTATTATATGCAAATTCCACCAAAGGTAAATGCTTTTCCCAATTTCCTCCAATGTCTAACACGCAAGTTCGAAGCATATCTTGCAATGTTTGTATCGTTCTTTCAGACTGACCATCAGTTTGTGGGTGATAAGCAGTAGAAAAGTTCAACTTCGTTCCCATTGCTGAATGCAGACTCTTCCAAAATTTAGACGTAAATCTCGGATCTCTATCAGATATGATAGATGCGGGTACTCCATGTAACCTCACAATCTCTTGAACATAAAGTCGAGCAAACTGATCCATTGAATATGTCATTTTCACCGGAAGAAAATGAGCTGATTTGGTAAGCCTATCAACAATGACCCAAATTGCATCATGTCCACGCACAGTCTTAGGGAGTCTCACGACAAAATCCATCGTAATGCGTTCCCATTTCCACTCAGGTATCTCCAATGATCTTACTAATCCAGATGGTCGTTGATGCTCAGCCTTCACTTGCTGACATGTCAAACACTTTCCAACATACTCGGCAATTGATCTTTTCATTCCTCGCCACCAAAATGCTTCACGTAGATTATGATACATCTTGGTACTTTCAGGATGGGCCGTGTAAGTCGTGCAATGTGCCTCGTCTAAAATTTCTCTGATCAACTACTTGTCCTTAGGCACACAAATTCTCCTTCCAAGCATGAGTGTACCATCAACAGCCAAAGTAAATCCTTTTGTGTCATCACTCACTCCCTGACTTTTCATCTTTTGTAAGAATCCATTAGATTCTTGAGCTTTCTTGATCCGTTCTCGTAACGTAGGCTGTATTACTAGTGCTGCAAGTATAGCCTTTGTAGCATTCGAGCTCACCACCTCAAGGCTCATTTTTCCAAAATCCTTAATGATCGACTCTTCTTGAGTTATCATTACACTTAATTGTCCTTCACCTTTTCGACTAAGTGCATCAGCCACAACATTAGCCTTTCCTGGATGGTAAAGTATAGTACAATCATAATCCTTCACAAGCTCTAACCATCGTCTCTGTCTCATGTTGAGCTCTTTTTGAGTGAAGAAGTACTTTAAACTCTTATGATCAGTGTATATCTCACACTTACTCCCATAAAGATAATGTCTCCAAATCTTAAGTGCGTGTACCACTGCTGCCAACTCCAAATCATGGGTTGGATAATTTTCTTCATGTCATTTTAGTTGCCTCGATGCATATGCAATGGCCTTTCCTTTCTGCATTAAAACACAACCTAATCCTTGTTTCGATGCATCTGTGTAAAGAACAAAACTATCGGAACCATCAGGAATAGTTAACACCGGAGCGGTTGTTAACCTACGCTTCAACTCTTGAAAACTCCGCTCACACTTTTCTATCCACTTAAACTCCACTCCTTTCCTTGTTAGCTGAGTCATCGGACCAGCTATCTTTGAAAATCCTTCAATGAACCTTCGATAATAACCAGCAAGTCCAAGAAAACTTCTTACTTCACCGGTATTACTAGGTGCTTTTCAATTACTCACAGCTTCCACTTTTGTTGGATCCACTTTAATTCCTTGAGCAGTGATGACATGCCCAAGAAAAACTACTCGATCAATCCAAAACTCACACTTCTTAAATTTGCCATACAACTTTTCTTTTCTCAAAGTCTCTAAAACAACTCTCAAATGTTCCTCATGATCCTTCTGATCTTTGGAATAAATCAAGATATCATCAATAAATACTATGACAAACTTGTCCAAGTGCGGATGAAATACTCTGTTCATCAAATCCATAAATACCGCTGGGGCATTAGTCAATCCAAATGGCATCACTATAAACTCATAGTGACCATATCTCGTCCTAAAAGCCGTCTTTGGTATGTCACAGTCTCTGACCTTCAACTGATGATATCCTGATCTCAAATCGATCTTTGAGAACACTCCAGCTCCTCTCAACTGATCGAATAAATCTTCTATCCTTGGTAAATGATATTTATTTTTTATTGTGAGTCGATTTAGCTCACGATAATCGATACACATCCGCATTGTGCCATCTTTTTTCTTGACAAAAAGAACTGGTGCTCCCCAAGGCGATACACTTGGTTGGATATATCCTTGCTCCAAGAGTTCTTGTATTTGTACTTTCATCTCTTGCAACTCCTTTGGCGCCATCCTATACGGTGCTTTCGATATAGGTGCTGCACCAGGTACCAAATCAATCGTAAATTCTACTTGTCGTTTTGGAGGTATTCCTGGCAACTCCTCAGGAAATACATCTGGATACTCACGGACAATCGGTACCTTTTCAATTGTCATCTTTTCTTCTTCTTTTGCAACTATGCTGACCAAATAACCTTGACATCTGCCTTTCCTTAACATCTTCATAGCTTTCATAGCAGATATCACGATAGGTGCTCGTCCAACCTTTGCTCCGAAAAACGTGAACTTTTCTTCATTTGGTATCTCAAATACCACATCTCTTTCTCGACACTTGATAGTTGCGTAATTTCGACTCAACCAATCCATACCAAGTATGACATCAAAGTCTTGCATGTCTATGCAGTACAAATCAGCATCTAGCTCTCTACTCCCAACATCCAACTTAATATTTCGAGCAACTCTATCAGTTCTTATGTTATCTCCTGAAGGGATACTTATGTTCAAGGCTAAGTTCTCTACTTCACAGTCAATGTTCTTCATATGACACAACTTGGTAGATATAAATGAGTGAGATGCTCCAGAATCAAACAAAACAACAACAGGTGTACCAAGTATAAACAACATACCAGTCATCGTGTCACTTCCATTTGCCGTCTCCTGCTGTGCCAATGCAAAGAAACGAGCATTTCCTCTTCTCTCTGGTCCCTTACTTCCTCCATTGTCTGGCCCGTTGTTTCCCTTCTTAGGACAAGTGTGATAGTTATGCCCCTTCTCATGGCAATAGAAACATGCTCCCATACCCAAAAGACATTCTCCATAATGATGTTTTCCACACTTTGAGCACTGTGGCTTGATTCCTGATGTTCCAGTGTTAGCCCCAATTCTAGAACTTGGACCAGCTCTATTTCCATTTCCACTTCCAAATCTCTCTTTCTTCTGTTGGAAATTTCCCTTGCCTTGATTACGATTATCCCATGTCCTTTTTGCAGGATTTTCCATTTGTTTCGGTGGAACCTCAACCTCAAGTGCCAATTCCACTTCTTCTGCACGTTTCACCAACTCTCCAAAATCTGTTATCACGTGGGCTGCCAAAATTCCTTTGATATCAGTTCTTAGGCCCTTCCTGAACTTGGCAATCCTGTTATTCTCAGTATTCACCACATGAGGTGCATATCCGGCCAACTGATTGAATTTCCTTTCATACTCTTCTATAGTCAAACTTCCTTGCTTAAGTTCATAAAATTCCCTCTCTTTCTTCTCAAGGAAAGAGCTACAGCAGTACTTATCCATGACCACTTTCTGGAAATTTGTCCAAGTTAGTAGTGGAATGTCATCTTCACTTAAACTGCCGTAGAAGTGCTTCCACCAACGTCCATCATCCTCAGTGAATTGAAATATGGCACAAGAAACCTTTTGCTTGTCATTGCAGTCAATGTGAGTAAAGATACGATCCAACTCGCTCAACCATTCCTCAGCAGCCAACGGTCCATCACGTCCATTGAATCGCGGAGGATTGTATCTACGAAATTGCTCCACCACTTGATTTGTAGTATTCGGTGTTGGCACAAGATTCGGTTGCGGTTGCGCATTCAGGTGTGTCTGAGCCTGTTGTTGCACAAATCCTCGTATGGCGTTCAGAAATTCACCCATCAGATTTTCTCCACCATTTTGGTTCGATCCTGAGTTTCCAACTTGATGCCCACGTCCACGTCCACGTGCAGGCCTCATGATTCTTCATTTCAAAAGCGACTAATGGTCACTATCTTACAGAAATGAGAGAAATAGGCTAAGAAAAGCAATCTAAGGCAATTCTAGGTTATTCTCTAATATTCGAGGACTAAGTTTGAAAATAAGAATAAAACTTTTCACAGCTCACACATAATAATTTGAAATGCAACCTCCGAAATAATTTAATTGGCTGCAATAAACTTCATATAACAATCTCAATGATTGTAGCAAAGTCACATAAATTTCGGAATTTAAATACTTAAAAGCTCATCCAAATAAAATAAATTTAAAATACTTTTACCTTGAGCCGGAACGCGTAGTGGTCGAATGACAACTGACTCACTTAAATATTTAAATTACTTGCGAAGTCTACAGAAAAGTAAACCTGGCTCTGATACCAAACTGTAACACCCTAATTTTAATAAGGTGTTAAAACTTAAATTTAAATAAATATTTGATGCGGAAAGAATAATTTTTTTTTATCTTACTTTAACAAAACTAAATGAAAATAAACTTTTGACATAAATATTTAAAAATGAATTAAAATGTTAGAACTTAGAGTAACAAACATCTTTTAACTCAAACCATGAAAATACGTAATTCTTAATAAATTTTAAACCAACTAAGTTCAACAAAGTTAAACATAAACTAAAATTTATAGTCTTAAAATCTTAAAGAACTTATAAAGCAAATACAGAAAACGGTAAATCCTAAGATAACTTGACACGTCATTCGACCCTCCACGCGCCTCCGAACTCAATTACCTGAAAATATTAAAGATTTGGGATGAGCATACGTGAATATACTCAGTGTGGGCAGTTATGCTGAACTTGTCCAATTTAATAAAATAGAGAGCCACGTATGAATATTAAAGTCAACATGATAGTGCGTCAATGAGTGAGAGCAAGGTCAAATGGACAACTTGAAATTAATGGTCCTGCTCAATCACATGATATCCAATGAATTGTACGCAAATTGAGTGAGAGCAAAATCAAATGGACAACTTGAAATTAACGGTCCTGCTCAATCACATAATGTCAAATAAACATACGGCAAGTCACATGATATTAAAGAGGATAAATTCAAGTCAATGCATAAAGATAAATAAGATCCCACACCTTAATTTGGACTTGAAAAGATAATCGAGCAACTCAAAGGGAGTTTAATGTCTTAGTCGCGCCGCACCTAAATATTTAATAAATTTTAAATTTATTAATACATGTTTGAATTTGATATTGAAAAGCATATCCATAATTGACAATCTATTATACATGTATATTTATGCAGACGGTAACTTATCTTAAAATAATCTAAATTACTAGACTTTAATTCTATAAATTTATTACTTATGTAATCAAAGATAAAGTATAAAAATAAAAATGTAAAGATAGGGATAAAAGAAAATAAACGAAAAGATCATGAGAAAGAAAAATGAGTATTAATAAAAAACACGTAATAATAAAATAAAGTAAATAAAGTAAAAAGGAGTGAAGAAACTAAAGTCTAACTTTTAATTAACAAAACTCGTTTCTCACTTCTGTCTCTCAGCCATTCCACCATTAACAAATAAATAATTCATCAAATATATCAAAACTTCCTCTTTTTTTTTTCTCGAAAAATTTCAGAAACTAACATCAGGAAAATAATGGAAACATTTTCCTTTCATCTTAAATTCCTCAGCAATGCAGTGAATCTCAACTATATTTAAATTTTAAAATAAATTCCAGATTATAAATTTACTAATTTTTTTTTAAAGTACCGAACTTCACTATGAAATTTATATACATATATATATACACATGAAACCCATACAAGAAAATCTATAAGCACCAAGTTAAAAATAAATCTGAAAATTTAAAGCTTTGTTGACATATTTTCATATATATATAATCGATAAAAATGAACTCCTATCAACACATTAAAGTAATATATAGAAAATTTACCTTAATTCAGGAACAACTGAAATTCTTTTGCAATTAGAGAGGCCTAAAATATAAATTAAAGATTTAAATTATAATTTGCAGATTTTTAAAAACTAAAAGAAAAGAAACTTGAGTATGAAAAAGAAGAAAAATACCTTTAGATCTTTATTTGAGAAACCGCAAAGAGAACAGATTTGAAAAACTTGAAAATAGATTTATACTAAACGATTGAGGTTTTTTTTTTTTTTTATAAATAAACTTGTTATCCTATCTTTTCTCAAACTCCCAAAACGTGGGATGAAATATGGGAGGTTACTAACTCATTTTTTTTTCTTTTTATTTTAAATTTAAAACAAAGAGACAAAGTTTGAAGTTTAAATATTAAATAAATTAATTATGATAGTTTCGCATTATTAAACAAAATAAATGTTACATGAATATACATATATTTATAGTATTAATTTAAGAAATTCTTAATATAAAGATATATATGTACACACATACGTATTTAACTATATAAATTTTCAAATAAATTTCTAAATAAAATTATTTTACTAAATAAATATAACAACATATCTAGAGGCGCGACTTAGACTATATATCAAAGCTCGATTAAATTTAATTTCACACATTTGTAAAATAAGAAACACATTTAAAATGATTTAACAAATATATTTGAAAATCGGGTTGTTACAGTTTGTGTCATTTATTTACCTCAAATTCCTCCTCAATTCTCTTGTTTGCAGGTGAGTTTAACGATATTTAGAAATATTTTTAATCCGCCAGTGCGCGGGCGCTGCATATTCCTCTTCAATTCTCATGCTTTTTGATCTGCCAGTGTCGATATATGTGTGTGTGTGTGTTTGCGGGTGCTGCATATTTTTTACATAAATAGGTTGAAGAGAAAGAAAAATTCAGCAAATATAGAAGTGAGAGAAGAGAGCAGCAATTTTTTGTTTTTGGAGAGAGAGAAAGTTTATATTATAATATATTTTATTTATAAATAACAAAAAGTCAACATCATCAACTTTCTCTCACATGTGCAAGGGTATTTATGTCTTTTAACCCAAAAATGGCCATGAAACTTCTACTTTATGAACTAGGGACATATAACTTGTAGTTTTATGAAAAATGGCCATATATGAGTATTAGACCTTATAGATATTAGTATAAATATTAATAATTTGCTACGAAGTATGTGATAAAACTTGATATGAGTAGTTGTGATATCTTAATACGTATAAAGAATTAATATTGTGTTTGGTATGATATATTAAATTATCTGCAAAACATATTAATTATGGTAAGAGTGTGAAATTATAGTAATTTATTCTTATATTTAGTTGCAGTATTATTTATACCATCTCATAGATGGTATTAGATAATAACAACAATAAGTATAATTCATACGGGCCCGAATTTTATAAAGGGTCTCATACTTTGTACCAAACAAAATATTAGGGTGTATAATATATATTATACACCCTAATCACCCTAGCAAACAAGAGTTTATTTTATTCTTTTTAACTCGCATACAAAGAATTAATAATTTTTGTAATTAAATGAAGTATTTATTTTATATATAATTTATATTAGTATAAATATTAATAATTTTAAGATTTTATATTATTCTTTTAATCTATATATAATTTAATATAATGAAATTTTCTATTTATACTTATGTTAAAATTATGTTTATAATATTTTTATTATTTCTACTATTTAATATTGATGTTCATGTTCTAGTACATTTGGATTTTTAACGGGTTTTTAGCGGGATTACCCAATGGGTTTGGTCGGGTATGAGTTTTAACATTATTTTTTAATCAGGTTTGGGACGGGTATGGGTCGAAGAAATTTTAATGAGTTCGGATTTGAGAAATGCTTAATGGGTGGGTACCCGACCCATTGTCATTTCTAATAGCAACGGTCAAATTTCAACTTTTGTTTCCTAAAAAAAATCAACTTTTGCTTATAAATAGCATGAAAAATGTACAAGATTTAATTATTGATAATTTTTCAGCAAATGTGTTTGTATCTTTTTTAATTATTAAATAATAATTTTATTTTATGTAATTATTATGTTAGTTAAAATAATAAATAAATTTAAATTAAATTAAATTAAATATTAAAAATAAATAATAAAATGTATAGAAAAGGTGAGAGTAATTTGATAATGGCTCACCTAGTTGTTACTTATACCTTCCCCAGTCTCGTTCTCTTTTGATCAAAACTAGCGTGTAGCCCGTAAAAAATCGACGGGAATTCAT
Source organism: Agastache rugosa (assembly GCA_031470985.1). Classification (NCBI taxonomy): domain Eukaryota; kingdom Viridiplantae; phylum Streptophyta; class Magnoliopsida; order Lamiales; family Lamiaceae; genus Agastache; species Agastache rugosa. Next base: position 38,152,155 of record CM062604.1, read on the forward strand.
TATTTAACTAAATTATTAGATACAATATGATTGACAATTATAGAAATTTTTTCAAAGTCAATTTCTTTAGTTTCTAATTAAATTAAAAAAATCATTGGTTTTTTTTTGTTATTTAACTAAAAGTAGCATCCAATCAGTCTAAGTCGTTGGTTGTGGTAGAGGATATCGATGAACCAAGATGATGAGGCTAGGATTCAGCTACCCAGACCGGTTTAGAATATATAATCGTGCATATTTTAAATCCGATTAATAAGTAATTATTCTACATGTTTCGTCCCCAACAGTAATATTCGTAATTAATCGAACATGTTTAAATATAAAATGTCAAAATAATAAACTATAAATAATAGATTATTTGTCTCAATTAAAATACGAACACAATAAAGTAAATATTAATAATGAATAATATAAATAATAAAAGATTAAAATTAAATTTGAAGTATCAATTTGAAGTTCATACAATTTATGGAACTCGTTTATTTATGAATTTAAGATTATATAGATGTTCCGAAATCATACAGTATATGAAACCCGTTTAATTTAAATTAATATATTTACTCGGCATGAACTCAATTAAATAGTAATTTCCTCTTGTACATGTATCAAACATTTAAGAAAAATAGGAATAGAATATTGGAAGAAAATGTGATTCATTTTATTAATTAGGTTCCATTTGATGAAGTATTTTAAGATATCAATATGAAATTCATTTTATTTGAGTTTTTAGAAGAAAAAAAAATATGAGTAGAAAAGTAAGGAAAATTCACGCAAACATATACATGACCATCCGTTTAATTTGAAATCATCTCAGATGTTATATACATATATTTTAGTGCATACAAATAATTTCAATTGTATTCTCCAATTGGTGAAGTCTTCTAAAAAATCAATGTGAAATTACTTTTATTTTAGATTTTAGAAAAAATAAGAATACGAAAATGAAGAAAAATCTACTTAAGAATTTTGATTAACGTGGTCACCCGTTTAATTTGATATTACATTTGTCGTTATTCAAATACTCTCTCATCCGTCCCATATAAGGTGACACGTTTTCCATTTTGGAGTATCCCATATAAAATGACACATACCCAAAATGAAAATAATTAGTATCTCATAAAAAGTTGTGGACCCTACCACTTTAACCACTTTATATCTTTCTCTTTAATACACGTGTCCAAATTAATGTGTCACCTTGTATGTGACGGAGGGAGTACATCTTAGGACGTATAAATAATCCAGTTGTATTATGCAATTAGTGAAATCTACAAAAAAATCCATGCGAAGTTCCTTGTTATTTAAGATTTTTGAAAAATGAAAATTGTAAATGAACTCGATTGAAATTTTAATAAATAAGTAATTAAATATAAAATTCAATACATATTTTTTGTGTATTCCGTTTGTTCCAATTTTATGTCTCAAAATTATAATCTTCTATCTTTTATTGAAGAAATATTATAATAAAATATTTATCACTTAAAATACCATATTTTGAAATTAATTATATTTTATTTTTTAGGGGAAAAATTTATTTTACACACTTTGAGTTGAAACAAATGAAAAATACACACCACATGCAAAACAAATGAAAAATATACACACCTACAACACTAACCCTAGAATGACCCACAAAACATCAACTCATAGCACAAAAAACAAGGTCTGTGACTTTGGGGGGAGAAAAAAAAGAAGAAAAGCTGCGACAAGTACAAAATCATGTCGGGATAAGAGGTTAGTTAGCGGGATCTTGATTAATTTTATTTTGTTTCGATATTTTTTTCATAAATCGAAATCCCTCTCGGGTAAAACTATTTCCCTCTCGTGTATGCCTATTTCCCGCTCGAGCGGGAAATAGGTATACACGAGAGGGAAATTGATTAATTCAATTTATAAGTATTTCACGCTCGAGCGGGATATGGTACTCGAGAGGAAAATAGGCTTAATATGCAGCAGATATTTATTAGCAATCATTAGTCACTTTTTGATTAAAATAAATCACAATCAAGTGTCATATCGGCTCTTCAAACGAAAAGTGTGTAAAATTCATTTGTTTTGGAGGAGGTGTGTATTTTTCATTTGTGTAAAGTGAAAGTGTGTATTTTTATGGATTAACACTATTTTTTAATTAGAAAATCTTTAGTTTATGTTGTCACTTCTTTCTCTCTCTATATATTTTTAAATATTGATTGACTAAGCAGCTCATTTAGAATTTCTGTACCATATATATAGAATATAAAATATGATAAATATTGGTTTTAATTCAGAAAATTGAAGAATTTAGAAAAATAGGAATGAAGGGATTAGAAGGGTGCCACATAGGAGAGAGGGAACTCTATACTATATATATAGAATATAAAATATGATAAATATTGGTTTTAATTCAGAAAATTGGAGAATTTAGAAAAATAGTAATTGATAGATTAGAGGGGTGCTGCTACATAGAAGAGAGGACATCGAATCCGTTTTCCTTTATATAATAGATTTTTTAATTAATTAGTATTAATAATCGGTTAAAGGTATTTGGGAGTAATTTGGACAATTATTTTGATTTTATATGAGTCGCCTCCATAATGAATTTTGTTGATATAAAATTTAAACAAACGAAAAAATCTCTATGATTTTTTTTTTTTTTAAGAAAGTATGCACCTCTGTGATTAATTAGAGAGATGAAAATCCGACAACGTCCTGATCAATCTCCTGCAAGAAACGTACCTCCCTAATCTTTTTTGCATTCTCACAAACTGATATTTAATATCTTCTCAAACTCTTAAGTTTTAATACCCGCTTCAATATTTGGCTTCCTTTACCAAACAAAACAATCGCGATTTGATATTTTAAATTTGGACAAGATATTGAATCCATCACTTTGTTGGGTCATTGAATTAGTGGTTCGATGGTTGAATAATTTTGAAAAATCCTATAATCTAAAAATTAGTGAGTAATCTGTCGGAATTCGACGAAAAATAACTTTATGTTTTAATTTATATATATACATTTTAAAAATAAATTTATATCTTATTTTAAAGTTGTGATATTGTTCGCGTTAATTATTAATCAAACTTTGAAAATTAATTTTATTTTCACGTATCTAAATTTATAGTTAGGAATGATAATGGATCGGGCATTCGGGTGTACTCATTCATTATCTATTTTTTAAATCTAAATTTGTTTAGAATTCTTCTACATGTTCGTCCTAATCTCGGTCAAAATAGTGACTTTATTGTACATACCCATCTCAAATTCGTTGAGTAATACTCGATAAAAATGTGAACACTACATGTAATATTAATTAAAATTAGTAAAAATCCTTCTTTCTATGTTATTTGAACCATCTCGTTGGTTTATGCTAAATTACTCGATAAAATCTAAACAAAGTTAATATTAATTAAAATTTATAAAAATCCTTCTTTTTAAGTATATTTGAACCGTCTCGTTGGTTCATGCTTAATCAATATATTTAATCTTTGCCGAAATGCGGAAAAAAATGTTACATCTTCAAAGTAATATTAATTTAAATCGGTAAAAAATCCTTTTTTTCTATGTTATTTGAACTGTCTTGTTGGTTTATGCTAAATTACTCGATAAAAATCTAAACAAAGTTAATATTAATTAAAACTAGTAAAAATCATTCTTTTTAAATATATTTGAATCGTCTCGTTAGTTCATGTTAAATCGATATCTCTAATCTTTGCCAAAATGCGGAAAAAAATATGTTTACATCTTCAATTTTTTTTTGTTCTTTTCTTTAGCTACCTATCCCACATTTGATTCAATGTATATATTTTCTAGAAAGTACTAATCGAAGTTTTTAGAAAAACATGAATGAAAAATAAAAATGATTCCATGTAGACATGTTGATTAAATATATTTATTTAGTCTTCATATAGATTTTCATTTATAAATTTTCTATAGATTATTATATATGAATTAAGAATGTATAAAATAAATTATTATAAGAATGCATTCTGAAATTGTTATTGTTTTAATATGTGTAATAGAAGAAATTAATTAAATAGAGGGAAAGATAAATATGAGATGTGATTAATAGATAAACATGTGATATTTCAAGAATATGAAATTAATAGAATTTTAATTAATTAAAATTAGACAAATTACCAAAATAAAGGAAAATTTGAACGGAGCACCGAGGAGATGACAACTTTATTTTCCTATTAGTAATAGATACCTGATCCTTTTATATAGTACTATATGATGTGTATATAATAAACCATATAAATACTTGAATAAACTATTTAAAAATTATATCAAATTTTAAAAAGTCCAATGCACACGAAGATAGTAGTTGCGGTTCCCACGATATAAAAAACAAAAATAAGTAGAATTGTTCACGAATAAATACCATAAATAAATCACATTATTTACACTAACATAAAAATAAGCTTGAAAAAAAGAACAAGAGAACAATTACGAAAATCTATTAGTTTCTACATTCGTCTTCTAAGAATGAGTTGAACTACTTAATCAAAAAATTAAAGACAAACATCTTAGATTGTCGTAGATGGATAGTGCATTAGCCTAACACTAGAAGATCTTAGGTTTAAGTTTTGGTCGTGCCATTCTACTCAAATCTTATTTAGAGGGTGTTTGGCTAAGTTTATTTTAAAGAACTTATAAGCTGTTGAAGCTTATAAGCTCTTCAAGGAGCTTATAAGATGTTTTGCCTCAAAAGCTTATAAGCTATTAAGTGTTTGGATAAGAGAGAGGAGAGAAAAAAAAAATTATAGGTATAATTTAGAAAAAAAAAAGTGATTTTTTTTATTTATTTTATATTATAAATTAAAAAAATAAAATAAAATGAAAAATGATGAAGATAAGAAAATTGAGTGTTTATAACATTTTTACAAAAAAAAAGTTGGGGTAGAGGTACTTTTTTTAGGAGCTTATAATCTCTTAAAGAGCTTTTTTAGCTAAACACTTTGCAAGAGCTTATAAGCTCTTCAACAGCTTATAAGCTGTTTTAAGAAGCTTATAAGCTCAGCCAAACACTAGACCTGCCCACGAGCCCTGAACCGGCGGTTCCGGGCCCGAGCCCGCCGGTTACGGTTTCACCGGAGAGTGAACCGTAACCGGCCCGTGTACACTGTACACGGTTACGGGCCGGGCTTTTTAACCGGCGGTTCCGGGCCCGGTTAAAACCCGCCGGTTCCGGTTAAAAACCGGCCCGGTTTTTAATTTTTTTTTTCTAAAACATTGAAAATTAAGAAAATGAAACATAAATGAAAATGAACTAGTTTTTCATTAATACTTGAAAATTAAAATAAACATGACTAAATAGAAATTACAAGTACTTGAAAATTAAATTAAACATTACAAAATACATATTTCAATTTTCAACTACAAAATAGAGATTGCATTAGTAACATTACATACTCAATTTCCCATAGCTTCGGTCGGATGTGCTTTTTGAATGTGACGAACAAGGAAAGCATAGCCATCATTTTGAGTCCACTTGAAAACTTTGTTGCAATAATTGCAATGAACTTCATAGGTTGGATTAGAATAGTCGGGCAATGGAGCACTACGGGTGTAGTGCTTGTTGAAAATATCAACCTTAATACTAGATCTAGGAGGCATTGTTGTTTGTATTTTGTAGAATTGAAGTTGAAACTTGAGTCTTGAGAGAGAAAATTAAAAAAGAAGAAAAAATGAAGAAGATAGATAAGGTGAAGAGATGAGGAAGATTGAATGATAGATCGTTAAGGTGAAGGCAGTGAGGGAGTGAGAGTGAGTGAGAAAAGGGTTGGGCTTGGGGGGGTATTTATAGATAGAATTTAGGGTTTGGAAAAATAATAATAATAATAATTAAAAACCGCCGGTTTTACGCCGAACCGCCGGTTCGGGGGCCGAAAACCGGCGGTTAATTACGGATTGTTTTTGTATTTTTGGAGCACTTTTTTCAACTTTTGTAATTTTTTTTTGTAATTAATTGTTGTATATATATATCTTAAGACAATATAAGCAAAAAAATTTAAATTTTACTTAGTAGTCATTGAATAAAAATATTAAATCATTTCTCATTAATATTGTTGAAATTACAATGACTTGAAAAGTTGAAATGAAAAAAAAAAAAGGAAAAAAGGACTTGAGCTCAATTTTAATATTAAAATTGAGTTGCCTACGTATCCTCATAGAGGAATCAAAGTCCACGTAGTTCGATTACATTACATTACTCCTACTCCCTAGTAGTTCTCGTCCACCGATCGATCACTCTCGGTGAACTCTTCGTTTGGGCTCTCGTCGCGATCATCCCAGTCGAGCTCTTGAGCTCTAAGGTCGGCCCTCGACCAATCATCAAGCAACATTGTGTGGCTTCAATGTTTCTTGGTTTCATCGTTGATCTTCTTTGGTCCAACATGAGTCCGCCAATGCTAAAAGCTTGTTCGACCGAGACGGTGGATGCGGGGACGGCAAACAACTCTTTCGCCATGATAGAGAGTACGGGATACTCCGTTCTCTTTGACCACCACTTCATCACGTCGATTTGTGGAGCACTATCTTCAACACCAAAAACAAAACGACAACCCAAATACATATCTAATTCACTATTACCTTGGCCCCTAGGGAGTTCATAAGATCTATCTTGGTACATGCTACTTAATTGTTGAACTAAGGGATCTAAGGAGTTTAAATCAAGTGGTATAAATGAAGAGGTAGAAGTAGAAGAAATAGGTGCATTCATGTCAAGATCAATACCATGAGTCATCCTATATTCGGCAAAAAGAGATCTTAAAGTTCTTTCTAAATCATCTTTTATTTGAGTAACATTAGGAATATCAAAGAAAATTATTTCTCCATCAATTCGTACATTTAAAAAGTCCATTTGCTTAAAAGCATTATAATAAATATCTAACATTTGACAAACACCATCATATTTCCATTTAGGATCTAAGCACTTAGCTACTAGAAAAACATCCGGAATATTTCTAAAATATTTTAGCCATTTTTGAAATATAAAATAAATCACACCTTGCAAATTGGGTTTACTAAAACAATTTTTAAAGCTAAGTGCAATATACATGCAATGTTCCAACACACGAACGGAAGTACAATAATAAACACCCGATAATTGAACGGTGGCATTATTAAAAAGCTATTTAACAATTGATATAAATCCATGCATTGGTCCCAATAAGAAGGTAATAAAGTCAATTGAACCGTCGCAAATTCTTTTCTAAAAAATTCGCATAAATAATCTTTATACTCTAAAGTAGAATTAAGCATTTCATAAGTGGAATTCCAACGATGTGATACATCTCTAACAAAACTCCTATGTTGAATATTCTTATGACGACAATATTTTTGCCATTTTTTACCTAAAGTTATATTTGTATGCAAAGAAGACGGCTTTTCTAATTGGCATGTAGATTCGTTAAAAATTTCAAGTCCATCTTGAACACATAAATTCAAAATATGACAAATGCATCTACTATGAAAATATTTTCCTTGGAAAGATGGATTACATGCTTCAATGAGTTCGGGAATACTAGCGGTGTTGGCGGATGCATTATCAAAACCAACCGAAAATACTTTATTAATCAATTGGTATTCATTTAAAACGGTTATAATTATTAAAGCAATATTAGTGGCCGTGTGTGGATCATCGAACTCCCTAAATGCAATTAAACGTTTTTGTAGTATCCATTTATCATCAACCCAATGACATGTTATTCCCATGTAATTATTTTGATGAAAACAATCCGTCAAATATCGGCACAAATAGAAACTTTATGGTCTAAGTTTATCAAATATTTCATTAATTCCATTTTTTTATCAAAAGCTTGTCTTCTAATTCGTCTAAGCATATTACTTCTACTAATTTTTTTAGCGGCGGGACAATATGCATCTTTTATACTTTCTTGATAGGTTATTTTATCGGCAAATGTAAAAGGTTGTTTTTCCATAGCACAATATCTAGCCATAACATCTTCGGCATGTGGATGATCATATTTAAATAAAGGGTGAGAAGACGTACCCGTCGCCGAGAAAGCGGTGCCACGAATTTGAGTTTGTGTTGATGCAATCCCGTATTCTCCCGGATGACACGTCTCCATGTGTCGCCTTAGTGTGCCATAGCCTCCTCCATGCGTCCATTTGTAGACGTTATTGCAATAGTTGCAATAGGCGTTGTATTTTGGAGGATCTCCGGGCTTGTCGCTAGGTGCCGGGGCTCTAGGCATTTTTTTAAAATGCTTAGTAAAGATATCCGACACAAGAGGTCGAGCCGTCGGTTTGTTTGGCGGCGCTTCGACTTCTTCTTCTTCGTTGGATTGTTCTTGAGATTGCCGAAGCATCTCCTCCTCTTGACGATGAACTTGCTCGGCAAACTCTCGATCCTCTTGTTGTTGAAGTTGTTCCGCATACGCCCTTGATATTTCTTCGGCGGCCATTGCTCGAGCTTGCCGAGCCGATCTTCCTCCTCTTTTGGATCGACGAGGAGCATCATCTTGATTTTCGGCAACGCCTTTGCCCTTATCGACACGAGAGGAGGTCGACATTATGGAATATTGTTATGGATGGATTGGTGAAGTGTGTGGTGAGAGAAGTTGAGAACTTGAGCACAAAATTAACACAAAAATGAAGAATTTGAGCAACAAATAATAGATTGAATGCTTGAAATTAAATAGAGAGATATGAGAATTGGTGTGATTATTTGAGAGATTATAGTGTGGTATTTATAGGGTAAAATGGGGGGGAAGGGAGGGGGGAGAGGGCAGCAGCAACGGCTATTTTTCTAGCCGTTGAGGGCTGCCTTGACCTTCCAAGGTGATGCGGTTGCGGCTGCTGCTTCTTTGTCTTCTTCCCGTTGGAACCGGCGGTTCCGGTTCCGCCGGTTAACCGCCGGTTCCAACGGTTAACCGCCGGTTTTAACCGGCGGTTAACCGGCGGTCACGGTTTGAACGAAGGCAGGCCCGGAACCGGCCCTTGAGCTCACGGTTGCGGTTACGGTTCCGGCCCGTTGACTGCCGGGCCGGTTAAAAAACCGTTGACCGGCGGGCCGGTTCCGGTTAGGCCCGCCGGGCCCTCCAGTTTGGGCAGGTCTACCAAACACCCTCTTAATATATTATATTTCACAATACTTGAATTAAGAAAAACGGTGCAATGGGTCGTCTGTTTTTAGTGAGTTTGATCGGCTTGTCGTGGGCCAATAGAAATTTTAAATTTAAATGAAAGTGAACCGATAAACTCATTAGTTCATTAAAACCGGTCGAACAGATCGATTCTATATAATTCACTCGGTCAGTTCTACGCTCTTACATCTCTGGTGTTCTTGTCCCGGGCCCCAGTCGCCAAGGAAAAACAAAAAACAAAAAAAAAAACAAAAAAGGGAGAATTTTCTGACCACCTGCATGGAAAAATGAGAGTAAAAGTTATGGGGAGGGGGCATAGTTGACTTTACTAAAAGGATTGCTTTACACCGCCTCTGCACTTTGGATGGATTACAGTTAATTCAGGTACTTTGGTTGGATGTTCAGACATGTTAAATTAATTATATCTTAATTTACATTATAGTGTTCTTCAAAACTACTTTGCCAATCTCAAATCTACTTAAAGATCTATGGGTGATCAATGGTCGCATCAAAATCTTGATTTTTTCCATCTTTTTTTTAGTATTCAAAATAAGGGGATGACAAGGTCAAATCAAAACATGGACTGACCTCTCTCTCTCTCTCTCTGCCCCTTAAGACTCATCTTCTGCTGGCATGTATATATATTATAAACTGTTGTTTCATAGAATACCCTTTCGATTAACACATTTGGTTCTTTCATTATTAAAATTGTTCTTGACCTAATATGCCAAATGCTTCGCTGTTGATTTTTGACATACTAAATTATTTGGTTTATTTAAGTGTTAAATATAAGCTCAAAGATTGGCTGTCCATCTTCATCAAAATTTGATCGGCAGAAAAAATTTAAGATTTTAGAAGGGTTCTCTTAATTCTACTCCAACACTGTCGGTGGCACAGTTATGGTAGTTAGAATTCTGTTAGCATTCACAAGAAATCTGTTACCAGATTTAAGAAAAAAGTTGAAAATAAGTCTCAGCTACTTCTGTGATTGCTGAAAAAGTTTCTGCTTTTTAATTCTTCACCTTTTTGTGCTTTCTAAGAACTGCGTCAAAAAACCAGTATAAAAAGCACAGTTTTCTGGGCTTGATTGAACTTGAAAATGGATCATTCTGCAGCAGATGAGAATCAGAGAGCAGCAGTTGAAATCATCAAGGATGAATATGGAATTTCACAGGTGCTGCTTCGAAGTCCACGCGGCGCCTCCACACGGGTCAGATCTTGTTAAAATCTGTACATTGATCATCAGATTATATATCCCATGTTTTATTTATTTTTTATTTTTTTTGAATTTCCATGGTTTGAACTTTTTCAGGTTAGTCTTCATGGAGGGCAGGTTCGATCATGGAAAACCGAGCGAGGCGAAGAACTGTTGTTCACTAGTAGTAAGGTATTACAATAAAACCATTTGTTCGATCTGTTAATGTTGTCTGAAAAACAAAAAAAAAAAAACCTTATAGCTAGATGAGTACCATGTAATAAAAGTTACAGTCTAATGTGCCTTTCCGACAGGCGAATTTGAAGCCACCGGCAGCTGTGAGAGGAGGAATTCCTATCTGTTTCCCACAGGTACTTCTAATTCTAATAGTATATGTATATATATATCATGTGTGAGTGTGACACATAAATATTATTGGCTGCATTAGACTTATGTAGAAAATATTTAATTAATTTGTGATTTGTTGATAAAGTTTGGAAAACGAGGTTCTTTGGAGCAACATGGATTTGCCAGGAACAGGATATGGGTGATCGAAGAAAATCCTCCACCTCTGCACTCTGCTGATTCTACTAACAAAGCATTCATTGATTTGCTTCTTAAATCATCTGATGATGATCTCAAAATATGGCCTCATAGGTATCACCTTTGATTGTTGGATCTTTGCTATCTATGTACTAGTCCACGATTAGCAAAATCAAGCAGCAGTTTGTGTTTGTTGAGTAATTTGATGAGCAATGTTCATTCGTCTTTCCAGTTTTGAAGTGCGTATTAGGGTGACTCTGAGCGTTGATGGAACTCTCACCTTGATTTCACGCATCCGGAATGTCAATTGCAAGCCGTTTAGTTTCTCATTTTCCTACCACACTTATTTCTCCGTCTCAGATATAAGGTGCATATATATCTTAAACTTGTACCAAGTTTTCACAGATTATGGCTTTTTAAGGTTTTAAATGGATTATGATTATGTATATGCTGTTTACTTTAGCATTTTTGAACTCAATATATAACTGAATTTGGCTTTGATCAACAGTGAGGTAAGAGTAGAGGGCTTGGAAACTCTTGACTATCTCGACAACCTGTGCAACAGAGAGCGTTTTACAGAACAAGGAGACGCGTTGACATTTGAATCCGAGGTGATCCATTCTCCTTGTTCTGTCTTTATCTTCATTTGTAGTACATAGTTTTACAAAGATGAGTTGTTGATAATGAAGTGTTTTTTTTTTTGGTTTGTGATCATAGGTTGATCGCGTTTATCTTAGTTCTTCTTCTTCAGACGCGGTTGCAGTGTTTGATCATGAGAAAAAGAGGACTTTTGTCATCAGAAAGGAAGGACTTCCAGATGTAGGTAAGCACCAAAAAATGCCTATCCCTCTAATACCAAATTCTCGAAATCTTTTATATATAAACTTGTGGTGACAGTGGTATGGAATCCATGGGAGAAGAAGGCTAGAGCGATAGCTGATTTTGGAGACGAAGAGTACAAGCATATGCTGTGTGTGGATGCAGCTGCTATAGAGAAGCCGATTAGTCTGAAGCCGGGGGAGGAATGGACAGGGCGAGCCGAGCTGTCTCTCGTGGCATCTATACAATAACTGTGATGTTGAAGAAGGCAATATATCAAAGGAGAGAAGCTGAAACTCTTAGGAATTACTAATCATCATGTGGTGTATCAACTGGTGGCCTTATTTTTTGTGTCACCTAAAATAACAATGCTCAAGCAGAAGCCAATAATAGCAAGGTCTTTTGCTGTATTTTGGTGAAATTGCTGGCAGAATTTTAATTGCCATGATTGTGCTGTGTTGTGTTGTATGATTGTTGTAATTATTTTGCAACTGCTTTACAAGTTTGTGATATAAATTACTATTTTTGAGTATTTCCTATAGAAGCTTGTATAGTATGACAAAGCTACTAATCAGCAGAAATTTTTAAATCAATTCAATAGTTATTTTAGGAAAATATGGCTGTGTAGATTCCTTCATGTCATCAATAAGATAGAGCAGAAAACTAGAGGTGGAAATAAATTAGAGGGAAAAAAATGAAATAAGATTAAAAAAATTTGAGTAAAAATCAGAAGCTACTCTTCTTTATCAGAGCCAGGTTTCGATCCTGGGACCTGTGGGTTATGGGCCCACCACGCTTCCGCTGCGCCACTCTGATCCTGATGTGAATTCTATCTTTAAGTATTAAATATCTTTGGACTGTGATGGACCATGATTTTCCAGTGATTGGTGTGTTCTACAAAGGGAAAATCAGATTGGCTTAGTTCAAGATAGGAAAAACCAATTAAGGGGTTTAACATTCTTTGATTTTAAACTGAGATGCTTTATAATAATTTTACGGAAACAAAAATGGAACCAAAAAATAAAACATGCATTGTATTATTTGATTTGAACGTTTGTAATATTATCGATAGCTATTTCCTTGTTATTTTAAAAGATGGTCATGAACAATCCATATTCCTATTTCCTAGTTTCAGTAAAGAAGCAAAGGTTGTTATTAATTATAAGAGCCTAATTAAAGCAGCAAAAACCAAATATAGGAGACAATAATTTGTGTTAAGCATTGACGTTTATGATACACTCAACACATGGATTGTATGGTTCAATGATTCATGCTAGCTTATTCCTCCTCTGCTCCTTACTACACAACAAATCATCACTTACCTAGTGGAATATTGTGTCATTGCCCCAAAGTTTTGTTATCAAGTATACCGTCTTCACATGCTTTATATTTTTTTCAGCTTTTATAAATTATTTTAGGTTGGACTACAAGTCATTTTATTATATAAGAAAAAAATTTAGGCTTGCATTCCCCCTTAAATCTGTCCATGACATCATTCATTATATGCTACTTGTTTATTATCCATGACTAGGGGTGTGCAAGATGTAAACCGAACCGAAAAAAACGACCGAACCGATGAGTTTCGGTCGGTTCGGTTCGGTTGAAAATTGAATTCGGTTCGGTTTCGGTTTTTACACAAGAAAACCGATGAGGTTCGGTTCGGTTCTCGGTTGGGAAGTTTTGGATCGGTCGGGAACCGAACCGACCGAAACATATATTATAATATATTAATATTAATTAAATTATATATATACACATTATTATATTAATTTTTATTAGATATTTGTTATGATTTGAAATTTCGTAATGAGTTATATAAAATTAGGAAATTTTGTAATGAGTTATATTTGTTATATGAAATTTCGAAAAAAAAAATATACAAAACTGTCGGTTTTTAAACAACCGACCGATGGTTTCGGGTCGGTTTCGGTTCGGCCCGAACCTTGAAGTCGGTTCGGTTTGGTTGAGAAAATTCCCTTCGGTCGGTTGGTCGGTTTTTAAGGTTTTGGTCGGTCGGTCGAACCGACCGACCGATGCACACCCCTATCCATGACGAGTTATACTCCAAAAATCATTTTTAAGAGCATAAATATAGTGTAATAGGGAAATTAATAAACAAGGCCCAAGATTTTTAAGTTAATGGTGGACGGAGGGAGTATATATTAAAACCCGTGTCATGGTCAACTGTGCATATTAATGGTGGAAGGAAGGAGTATATATTACTAGTTCAAAGTAAGGAAACAAAACTTCTAGCAAAAACTAATTCATCACGAGTAACTTAGTCATATGCAATGATAATTATCAGACAGAGACGAAGGGAGTAACTTTGAATAATAATTAATAAAGAAGAATATTATAACATAATCTATTACTTAAAGCACGAAATTATTTCTAATATTTGGAATTACTTCCTTGATGTGTATCCTACCTAGAGGGTGGTGATTGAAGATATCCTTCAGATCAGGATGAAAGAACTTCAAATGTACTATTTATACTCAATCAGTGTGGTTATAAGCGGATAGATTTTCTTTTTTTTGGTAGATTTTTAATTTAGTTAGTTATTACTAATTTTTTTTTTGGTTATGTTCTCGTTTTGATTGTTTGCTTAACTATATATTTGGTCATCAATCATGCTTTGATGCATTGATTTATAATCGAGAGTGAGAACAATAGATAGATCTAAGGAGTATTTGCATGTTTGAGTTCGACATATATACTAGCCGTATAAGGAGTATTATTAAACTTAACAAAAAAACCATATTAATCATCTATATTCATTTAAAACAATAATAATTAATAGAGCTATATATGTTTGGAGGAGTTTGTTCATCATCAAATTCCCTAAATACAAAACATTTCTTTATTGTCCAACTATCACCAATAAAATGGCATATAATAACTGTATGTTTTAATTTACGTGTATACATTTTAAAAATAATTTTATATTTTATTTAAAAGTTGTGGTATTATTCGTGTTAATTATTAATCAAACTTAGAAAATTAATTTTATTTCACGTATCTAAATTTATAATTAGGAATGACAATGGATCGATTATACTCATTCATTATGTTTTTTTAAATTTAAATTTGTTTAAAAATTTTCTACATGTTCGTCATAATCTCGGTTAAAATAGTGACTTTACTGTACATAGTTGTCTCAAATCCGTTGAGTAATACTCAATAAAAATATGAACACTCCAAGTAAAATTAATTAAAATTAGTAAAAAATCTTCTTTCTATGTTATTTGAACCGTCTCGTTGGTTTATGCTAAATTACTCAATAAAAATCTAAACAAAGTTAATATTAATTAAAATTTATAAAAATTCTTCTTTTTAAGTATATTTGGTCAGTCTCGTTGGTTCATGCTAAATCGATATCTCTAATCTTTGCCAAAATGCAGAAAAAAAATGTTTACATCTTCAAAGTAATATTAATTAAAATTAGTAAAAATCATTCTTTCTATGTTATTTGAACCGTCTCGTTTGTTATGCTAAATTACTCGATAAAAATTTAAACAAAGTTAATATTAATTAAAATTAGTAAAAATCCTTCTTTTTAAGTATATTTGAACTATCTCGTTAGTTCATGTTAAATCGATATCTCTAATCTTTGTCAAAATATGGAAAAAAATATGTTTACATCTTCAAGTTTTTTTGTTCTTTTCTTTAGCTACTTATCCCACATTTGATTCAATGTATATATTTTCTAGAAAGCACTAATGAAGTTTTTAGAAAAATATGAATAAAAAAATGAAAAGGATTCCATGTAGACATGTTGATTAAATATATTTATTTAGTCTTCATAGAGGGATTTCATTTACAAAATTTCTATAGATTATTATGTATGAATTAAGAATGTATAAAATAAGGATTTATAAGAATGTATTCCGAAATTGTTATTATTTTAATATGTGTAATAGAAGAAATTAATTAGATAGAGGGAAAGATAAATATGAGATGTGATTAAAAGATTAACACGTGATATTTCAAGAATATGAAATTAATAAAATTTTAATTAATAAAAATTAGAATATATATGAATTAAAATTAGACAAATTACCAGAATAAAGGAAAATATGAACGGAGCACCGTTGAGGGGCAGCTTTATTTTCATATTAGTAATAGATTTGTGTTATAACAATCAGTCCAAATATCAAAATAAATAAAAAATTGTGATTCAAACGGTACAAGTATTTCATCAAATCGTTTTTCATATCAAAACATTCTCTTCTTATTCGTCTAAGCATAATACTTCTACTTTTTTTTTTGAAGCGGGACATATGCATCTTTCATACTATTTTCAAAAGTTATTTTATCCACAAATTTATAATACATGTGTTTCATAACACATTATCTAGTCTTAACAAATTAAGTACTTCCTCTGTTTCAGGTTAGTGTTGTTCAACTAATATTTTATATTTCACAATAAATTAAAGGGAAAATGGTCAAATATACCTCTAAAGTTTCATCTCAGGTTCAAATAAGCCCCTAAAGTTAGTTTAAGTACAAATAAACCTTTAATGTATATTTTCAGGTATAAATAAGCCCTTAATGTTATATATATTGACATACATGTCATTCCCTATTATTGTCCCTCCAAAATAATTTTTGCCAATTTTTTCTTTTTATTTTAATCTTTTAAGCATGTTTAAAAACTTTATTTAATTTTATAAAACTTTCAAAATCATTTCTTCATTATTATTAATATTATTATTAAAATTTCAGAATCATTTTTTCATTATTATTAATATTATTAACATTTACTTGAATATAAAATTAATAATTCACCATAGTAGACGTAAAAAAAGATTAGAAAAATAAATGCAAAGAATAAAATGACAAATAGCATACAACTTAATTTAATGGTTTACTAATTTGGTAGTAGAACAATTTCATGAAATTAAAACCCGTAATCCTGGCTTCCGAGAACACGAAAAAAAAAAAGAATCAAACTGAAGGGTTAAGAAAAAAATGTGTAATAGGGGTAAAAAAATATGTAATAATGTATAATACAAATTAAATACTACAGTAGTCTTAATAATAAATAATTATGATAAAAATGTATAATACTACGAAAAGAATTTTTATGAAATTTTAATTATATTCTTTTAACTTATAGTAGTATTTTTTTAAAATATATAATAAAAAATTAATAATAAAAAATTAATAATAATGAAGAAGAAATAAATTTGTAATTTTTATAAAATTAAATAGTTTAGAAATTGGATAAGGATAAAAATGCTTAAAAGATTAAAATAAAAAGGAAAAATTGGCAAAAATTATTTTGGAGGGTTAATAATAGCTAATAGGGAATGGCATGTGTGTCAATAATTATAACATTAATGGCTTATTTGTAATTGAAAATATACATTAAGGATTTATTTGTATCTAAAATAATTTTAGAGGCTTATTTGAACTTGAGAGACAACATTAGTGGTGTATTTGACTCTTTTCACTAAATTAAAAGTATACCACATTTTTTGGGAACGGAGATACTAATAAAATTAGTGTAGTGAAATGACTTTTGAAAGAAAATGATACTATTATAGTATTTTATTAGATTCAAGTGTGGCGAATGGCGATTGCTGCTCTAGTTGAAAGGAGGAACTAATTATATAAAATCACAAACCCTTATCTTGGATCTTTCCTTTTGTTGTTTGGCCAAACTAATTAAATAATTAAATATTCCCTCTGCATCTCTGAGTGAGAATTCTTACTTCCATAATTGCTAATGGCACTCAGCCCCAAAGCTATAGGCTAAAACAAACAAAAAGAAGAACTTCTGCTTCTGCTTCTCTTCTCAGATTTCTTCAAAAGGGACTAAGCACACCCTTCCCCTTTCCCTTTGACTCGAATCCCTCCAATTCAAATTCTTCAACCTCCACCATTTTTAAAGCCCATTTCCAGAACCCAATTCCACTTTTTCCAGACACCATTCTCGAAATTTGCTACCTTTTCTTCAATTGTTTCTCTCTTTTCTCTCTCTCTCTCTCTTCAAGCATGTTTATTTGTCCTGCACCTTTTGTTCGACCTCCTTGTGCCAATTCAAACGCTAAAAATGTCTTCTTTGTTTTGAGGCTTGAGCACTAGCTTCAAATTCCGGACAAGGAAAATAAATAAAACTAAAAATTCATTCTTGAAATGGAGAAGCTCCAAGCTTACGCTTTGCATTTCTTGGTAGGAAGCTTGTTTCTGGTGTCAGGATTTCAAGTAAATGTCTCCGAAACTGTTATTGACTGCGACAAGCAAGCATTGCTAGATTTCTCCGACAAGATTCATCGTTCTCGCCGACCTCTGAACTGGGATTCCCAGAGCTCAGTCTGCAAGAATTGGACGGGAATCACATGCAGCGAAGATGGAAGCAGAGTGATATCAGTACGGCTGCCGGGAGTCGGCTTTCACGGCCCGATTCCGGCGAATACGCTCAGCCGGCTTTCAGCACTGCAGATCTTGAGCCTCAGATCAAATGGGATTAACGGAAGTTTCCCTCTCGAGTTCGGTAATCTCAAGAACTTAACTTTTCTCTATCTTCAGCACAACAATTTCTGGGGCCCTTTGCCTTTGGACTTGTCTGTTTGGAGGAATTTAACCATTGTCAACTTGTCTGATAATGGGTTCAATGGTAGCATCCCTCCCTCCATATCTGGTTTGAGTCAGCTTGTGGCTTTGAATCTTGCTAAAAATTCATTCTCTGGTGGTGTTCCTGATTTCGATTTGCCAAATTTGCAGCTGCTTAACTTGTCATACAATCATCTTATTGGTAGCGTGCCTAAATCACTGCAGAGGTTTCCAAAGTCTGTGTTTGTGGGCAATAATGAGTCTCTGTTAGATTACAATGTTAGTGATTCTCCGATTGTTTTGGCTCCTCGCGAGCACAATTCAAGAGGAAAAAATGTGGGGAAACTAAATGAGAAGGCCTTGCTTGGGATTGTGATAGCTGGTTCCGTTCTTGGGATTCTTGGTTTTGGTTTTATGTTGCTTGTTTGCATTCTTAGGAGAAAGACTGTGGAGGGTTTCCCCGGGAAATTGGAGAAACGGAACATGTCACCGGAGAAGGCAATTTCGCGTGGCCAAGATGCTAGTAATAAGTTGGTTTTCTTTGAGGGTTGTAACTATGCATTTGATTTGGAGGATCTGTTGAGGGCTTCTGCTGAGGTGTTGGGGAAGGGTACGTTTGGGACGGCTTACAAGGCGATACTTGAGGTTGAGGATGCTACCATGGTGGTGGTGAAGAGATTGAAGGACGTGAACGTGGGAAAGAAGGAGTTTGAGCAGCAAATGGACATCATTGGAAGCATCAAGCATGAGAATGTGATTGAGCTGAGGGCTTACTACTACTCCAAGGATGAGAAGCTTATGGTTTATGATTACTACAATCAAGGCAGTGTTGCTTCAATGTTACATGGTAAGTTGTTTAATACACGTAAATTACTCGTTTTTTTTATATGCATTGTTAAGCTCAGGAGTTGCATAGAGATTACAATACTTCTATAAACATCAAATCAAAATAGAAGAGAAAATGAAATGTTGTAAGCTAATCTTTTCATTGAGCAATCTTGTTAAGTTTACAAGTCCAAAGGAATATAGCTAAAGGGATATTTACAAAATGATGGGCTGTGAATGATCCAAGCATCTTGGTGGGGCAGAAATATTATCTATTTGACCTTTGTATTAAAATAAGGCTATATGTCTCTATCTCTTCTTTATATGGCATCATGGATGATGTGTTTAAGATAAGAGAATATTTTATATTAGATGGTCCACTTCAATCTTGCCTTTGAGCTGATTGATTCAGTTCAAATGTGACTTGTGACACAATAGTATGATGATTTCTCTTCATCTATTTGTTCTTTTAGTTAACTTAATGACTTATTTAAGAATTTTTAATTATTCGTTTCATTTTCTTCGTCGTGGATGAAGCTATAGATAATGACCAAGTTATCTCTATAAGTGAACAATCCAAGATTCTATTCTACTGTGACTGTTTTCCATTACTTATGTTGTTTCTATGAAAAGTGGTTGATAAATCATTAACATAATGAGATTGGATTAATATTAATAGTACTTGTTAATTTAGTTTAACTTACTATAAAACTTTGTCGAACGTTGCAGGAAAACAAGGAGACCGTAAGACTCCTCTGGACTGGGAAACCCGGATCAAGATAGCCATTGGTGCTGCAAAGGGCATAGCTCGTATCCATACCGAAAACAGTGGAAAACTAGTTCATGGAAACATCAAATCATCAAACATATTTCTAAACTCTCGGCAGTTTGGTTGTGTATCTGATCTGGGCCTCTCGACAATAATGAGTGCATTGGCTCCACCAATAGCTCGTGCTGCTGGTTACCGCGCTCTAGAGGTGACAGATACACGTAAGGCAACGCAGCCTTCTGATGTCTATAGCTTCGGGGTGATCTTACTCGAACTCCTCACTGCTAAATCCCCCGTCCATACCAATAATGGAGATGAGGTCATCCACTTGGTACGTTGGGTCCACTCCGTCGTTAGAGAAGAATGGACTGCAGAAGTTTTTGATGTTGAGCTGCTTAAGTATCCGAATATAGACGAAGACTTGGTGGAGATGCTGCAGATAGCAATGGCGTGTGTTGCGAGAGTTGCAGAGCAGAGACCTAAAATGCTGGAAGTAGTGAAGATGCTCGAGAGTCTTCGACATTCTGACTCGACGAATAGGATACTGTCCGAGGCAAAACCCGAATATCGGGCACCAGAGCCTTCTTCACCTGGTATTTAAGCCTGTTTACTTGCATGTTATGCTGTTTGGCTCACTGCCTTGGTGGCCAAAGTTGGAGAGAGTTTATTCTAAAGCTTATCTTAGTTTAAGGTAGAGTTATGTTGTGTATCAAATGCATCTGCATTCTTTTTTTTTATTCTTGTTGATTTATGATGTATGTGAAGGAGACTCATTATTGGGGCTAAAAATCATCAATATTTTTTCTTGCCACCTAACCTTTTTATTTTCTTCCTATTTTGCTACTTCAATATTTATCCCTTCTGTTACCTTGACTAGATCTTATATTATTTAGCATTTTAAAAGGTTGAAATTCAAATAGGTATATCTTTTAAATGAAGAAAACAATTACAATTTCATAGAAGTAGGAGAGGTACATTTTTTTTAGTTGGGAAAAATTGTAGCGATGGAGATTGGAACCTTGACCTCTCTATTTACATAGGAGACATTCACCATTTGGATGTCCCTAAAGGCAGAGAGTGGTACATTTTGTTCTACCACAATCGAAGTACTTCTGGTTCTGGGCTAGAATTCCACTTTTAATTTGAATTTTTGTTCACAAAAGTTTATATTGGATATATTAATCACTTTTGTATATTGCATTTCTTTAAAAAATTTAATCGTTCAACTTTTTAGCATTGGGAAATCTTGTAAAGTTCGAATATGCAAGAAAATAGGTTGAAGATACAAGAACCGAAAAGAAGAAAGTTAAAAGTAACAAAGTGTTTTGAAACTAAAAAAAAATATTTAGGGCACGGCATATAATTTTAGAAAAGCACTCCTGTGCATCTGTCGTATTGCCTACGACCGGATCTATACTGACCCGGAACTGGAACTATTATAAAACAAAAACATCGAATTCATTAGAACAAACGACTTGCCTAGCCCTGATGGTTGAGAGGTCAGGCTTGCTTTTTGACGCGGGTTCGAACTTCCCCTGGAACAATGTTGCAAGCTTTAATCTTTGTTTTTTCTTTCTTTTTCCCTTTTTATTCTTTCTTTTGCGATTTTTTCCTCTTTCTTTTCCCTCTCTCTGTCACTTATTTATTCAAAATGAATTATCACTTTTATTCAAAGGATTAATATTGTATTATATGTGTATATACTAGCTATCTATTCCGCCGTGAAAATAGAAAGGAAAATAAGTGTTGTTTTCATCTATTAAAACTATCATTTTGATTCATTAGCACTAATACTTTTATATTGTATATGTTGTCAATTCTGTCAAAAATAAAAAATAAAATAGAAAGGAAAATAATTGTTACTTTCATCTATTCAGATTGTCACTTTGATCCATTAAGACTATCACTTTGTTCCATTATGGCTATCACTTTAATTCATTAAGACTTAACACTTTTGCAATAATATTGTATATGTTGTCTATTCCGTCAAAAATAAGAAATAAAAGAGAAAATAGAAAGGAAAATAATTGTCACTTTCATCTATTAAGATTGTCACTTTGATTAACTACGACTAACGCTTTTGATGTTACAACTATCACTATGATTCATTAATCATTAAGACTATCACTTTCATCCATTATGACTATCACTTAGATTCATTAATACTAACACTTTAACAATAATATCGTGTATGTTTATATTCCGTCAAAAATCAAAAGTAAAAGAGAAAATAGAACGGGAAATAATTGTCACTTTCATCTATTAAGATTGTCACTTTGATTAACTAAGACTAACACTTTTGATGATTACAATTATCACTTTGATCCAATAAAACTATCACTTTGATCCAATAAAACTATCACATTGATTCATTAATACTAACACTTAACAATAATATCGTGTTTGTTTATATTCCGTCAAAAATAAAAGTTAAAAGAGAAAATAGAAATGGAAATAATTGTCATTTTCATTAACATTATTATTTTGATTAACTAAGACTTATACTTTTAATGATTAAACTATAACTTTGATCCATTAAAACTATCACTTTGATCTATTAAAACTATCTCTTTCATCCATTATGTGTATCAAAGTTAATGTAAGAAATAAGAAAAATTAAGAATTTAGAAAAAGAAATAAAGAAAACAATTAAAATATAAAATAAATTTTAAGAAGAAAACAAAACAATAAAAAAAACCAACAAGAATTAACAAAATAAAAATTAAGAAAAAAAAAGAAAGAGAAAACAATTATGAAAAAAAAAATGCAAAGAAGAAACATAAATTGTTGTTTTGGGGGAGTTGAAACTCACGTCTTTGTGGTGGTGCCCCCATGTACTCAAGGCGAACGGCACACCCACCAGACTGAATGGAAATTTATAATATTTTACGGTAGTATTAAATATAAAGCGAGATTTAATCGGATCGGGTCAGGTCAAAAAGATCCGGTCGTATGGAAAACGAGGGTTGCACCAGAGTTTTTTTGATAATTTTAACCAGTTATTTTGATATTGTTAATCATCTATATCCTAATGCACATGCTTGTGTTTACGTTTCAAATTATTTAATTCTTGTATCCATTAAAAAATTAGTTTAGGTCTCAAATAAATAATTTACTTATATAAAGTGCAAAACCAATAAAATTTCAAACAATAATAATAATAATAATAATAATAATAAATAATGACAGTTATTTACTAAATTTCAAAAAGAATATATGGATTTTTTTTTTCTGGAGTTTGGATTGTGTAAAGCCCACAGCAAATTCATAAAAAGAGAAAAAAGGGTCGAGCAGATTAGATGGGCTTCTTCCCACGTTGTTACGGGCTAATATGATGTCAAAATAGACCTAATAAGTGAAGATGGATTTGTGGTCAAATTTTAAATGAAAAAAAAAAATATTGAGTTGAGAATTAAAGATAAAAAAGAAAGAAAATTGAAGTGGCAAAATTTTAAAATTGAGAAATGAGATGGCAACATTTTGAAAATTTCACTATTCCTTTTTCGCTTGTTGGGCTGGAAGTATGGGCCTTCTTCTCTTCACCTTGATGGTCTCTAAAAACTTAAAAATTTACTGGGCTACGTTAATTAAAAATATAAAACATTTAAAAATTAAAAATTATCCATTTAGGGACATCCAAACGATAATAGATCTTATAGAGGTCTCGGATTCAATCTCTACGTACGCTTCCTTTTCTCCAAGTAAAAAAAAAAATGAAAAATTAGGGTTTAGTACACGTAAATTGCAGATACAAATCAACCACGAAATTCACATTTGTCTATTCATATAAAAATATGGGTATATTAAATGTATTTATACTTGTAGGTATTTTTCATTATTAGCTCTTTTTTTTTTTGAAGCCTTCACTATTAGCTCTTAAAAAATATATCTAATATTGTAGAATTACCATGCTACCTTAAGTTAGTATGGGTTACATGTTTCATTATATAAGCGCAATATAAGAAGTTTTGATTAAATAGATTTCGTTTTAAATAAGAATTTATATATATGTATGTGAGAGGCAACCATAAATTTGGAATGGATGGAGTCGATAAGTACAAAGTATGCAGAAATTTATTTGTCAAAACTGATAATGCAACGATTCTAGAATTCTAACTTGTACTCTCTACTCAATTAAACATGCAAATTGAGTCCAAAACTTTAAGTAACTTAAACTATAATTAAACCAATCATTTTCCTCTAATGATGAATTGCTAAACTTTAATTAATGAATACTAATCTCTAATCAAAACCGCGTTTAAGGCCACCGCACCGTGCGGCCGTCGCACATAAGTTTTTGCCATACCCTAATTAATGCCACCGGAAAAGAGGTTCTTATTTGGGAATAAATTCCATATTTGTCCTCGAAATATCGACAGGCATATTTAAAGGTGGAATCGATGCCAGACAAAATAAAAAAGCTTTACTGTTGTCATTTCTGTATCACACAAAGCAGCAAAACTCCAGCATCAATATATATATATATGTGTGTGTGTGTGTGTGTGTGTGTGTGTGTGTATGTAATGTGTATATATGTATGGCTGCACATTCATTTCAATTCATCAACCGTGAAGAAATAATTGGTGAATTTACCAAACACGTGCCTGCGGTATATCTCGACAATAAATCTTCACAAGTTGGAAATAAAATCTCACAGAAAATTAATTACTCGAGATTTTTTTGTACTGAAATTTAAAGAGTGGCCGTATATAAAAACCCTATAGATAGATCGGCTAGTTTGTATCAAAATTAGTGTATCGTAAATTAAATATTAGAGTATTACGTACATGGCTTAATATACGACCATTAGTTTCCCGTTACTGCTGCATGCATGTCTTCACCATTTTGTTCTGATCAGTTCTTGCGTTTTCACATTTTAATTATTTTATATAATATGTAATATATATATATATATCGCCTTTTTATGCACTCAAAAGGTGCCAAAATTTTGAATTGAAAATGAAGAACCTATGGAGACAAAAATCCAGCATTTCTGACCAAATTTTAGCTGTTATATATATGTATATATATATATATATATTTGTGTTTATGACCAATTCTGAGCCTATTATGATATCATTTGTGGTCCACTTTTGGTTCTTTTATTTATTTTTGGGCAGGCTCTTAATGTAATTACATACACTCCTATATATATATTATTACCCTAGATAAGTGTGACAGTTGTAAAAAACTGACTCATCATAGCTAACATATTAACTATCATGCCAGTGGGCGGTATAGTCTTTGCAAATTTTACTTTAAACAATTAAAGCGCAGATTCATCTCTCTCTCTCAGTAACAACTGTTGAATGTTGATGGAATTATAAATATTTTTGAAATAGTTTTGTGAAAGCTTGTAAACATTTGGAACATTTGGCTTACTTCTCGGAGTTATCTGTATGAAAACTTTGGTTTAATTAACTTAGAAGGAGAGTGGAATGAAGCGGGAAGACACAAATGCATATATTTTGATATATATATATATATATAAGATGTATATGCAATAAAAGCATTATTGTGATGATATATACTAATTAGGTAAAATAATAAATAAAAGTGAGAATATGATATATATATTTCTTTCTTTTTTATTTTTTTTGAGAAACGTGATATAAATTTTTTATAATTAAGGAATCTACACAATAATGTAAAGACAATTAGCATAAGATAGGTGAACCATAAAGCGGAAAAATCGGTGGAATAATGTGTAGTGCATTTAAGTAGAGTGATTGTTCCCAATAAAAAGAAAAAGGGATTTTAGAGCAAATGAAGCCTAGTTGTAGTTGTATCTTCTTTTACTTGTAAATTACAGTAACCTTTTTTACGGGACATTGTGACCCATGTCTTTTGATGCCTAACACCTTTCTATTTGGACTACGTACATGCATGCCCCACAATCTTTCTACATTTCAAATTGGGATTTTGACAAAATAAATTACCTATGTTTAGTGATTTTGTAATTTCACTCTAATATTTAAAACTTTGCTAATTAATGCATGAACTTTGTATTTTTGCAATTGAAACCTCTCCAATTTTTCCAGCAGCTCGAAAATGATGTGGACACCAATATGGATTGAAGAATACGAAACGACGTTGTTTATGCTTAATAAAGCACATGATCGAAAAATCTAGAAATGCGTTGAGGAAGGTTTTAATCCGAGAGCTCTTGTAAAGAATTCAAGATCTCTATCAACTATGCTAACAATATCAAGACATATACATCATCTTTCTGGCCGCCGAAAATATTGGGGAGGTTTCAATTACAAAAATTACAAAGTTCATGCATAATTTGCATAACTTTAAAAATCAAATTAAAATTGCCAAAACCCTTTTAAATTATGAATAAAGCTATTCGGCCACACACATAAAAAAAAGGAATGTTAACTACAAAAATGGAAATAATCACATTTTCCCTTAGGGTTTATGATTACTCAATTAGGATAATTCATTTTTCAAAAACTATATTACTTTTTTTAGATTGTGTGGCTGACAGGGTGTGTCCAAATAGTACTATACTTAAATTATATAATGAGTAAAATTAAATATATATATATATATATATATATGGATGTGTTAGTATAAAAATAATTCATCCCGTGAGAACTTGAGAACATGCTTAAATCTATATATAGAACATGCTTAAATCAATATATATTTATGCTTAATAAGATTCATGCTTTTTTGCATAAATAATAATGCTTATATAAAATCATGCTTAAATCTATATATATTTATGCTTCGAATAATAACAACCATAGATCGTACAAAGATCAACGGTTCAAATTGATTCCTAGTTCCTATACTTGGACTAGTTTCTATATAATCCAATCCCATATATATATATATATATAGACACACAAACAAAAGGAAAGTAAAAAAAAAATGTAGACACACAGAGACCAGTCTGCATGGCGCATTTGCGTGCGTGTATAATTAAAATATACTGACTTGAGTATCTTTGAACTCATTAATTGATTTGAAAATGGCACGTGCAAACCCTATTAAGATTTAAGAAGAAATTACTATTTTTAGCAAAGCTAGATCCAGCGAAGAGGTCGTGCACACGAGTGGTGGTCAAGGGTACTTGGCCTAGTATTTAATTTATGTGTCTAATCTGCGCATTTTGATCTCTATATTTATAGACTATTATAGCTAATCCAACTTTAAAAATTAGGTGTCAATTTATTATACTATTGTATTGAATTATGTACGTCGCCAAATTGAGTCTTGTTTGTTGTTCTAGCTGGATGTTATATGAAGTTCCTAATGAACGAACTCACCACTTTTAGTAATTAGTACTCCCTCCGTTCCGCATTAGTGTGGTGCAAGAAGTGCGTCACAGATTTTAATAAAAAGTAAGTAAATGTTTGGTAAGGCTATTTTTAGTGGAGAAAAATGGACCCACAATTGTTAGTGTTAGTGAGGTTTTTCAGTGGGCCTATTATAAATATTAAAAGCTTTTAAGGGTATAAGGGTAAAAATTATGTACTAAAATAGATGCCACACTTATGAGGAACAATCCAAAATGACAAACTAACCACACTTTTAAGGGACGAAGGGAGTATTTATATTTTTTATATCTAACATAAAAATAGTAACATTACAAAATAAAATCTGCATATATGCGTAGATTAGTGAGCATGTGGTATGAATGGTTTAACTTCCCAAAAATTGCACTATTGCAGTGACCGAGTACAAAACTTTATCTATATTCTATAAAGAGGAGATAGAAAATAGCCTTAGAAGTTAGTAGAAAACAAATTATGTCAAACAACTTAATTTCAATAAATTATAGCAAATTTTTTAATTTTCGGATCATTTTGCCCTTAATAGAGGAAGAGTCAATTTTCATATTTTAACTCATTTGACCAAAAAAAAATTGATCCCCTCATTTCTGAAATTTATCTCTCTCTCTTTCTCTCTCTACGGTTTCTTCCTAGATCTCCAGATTTCTGCCATCGCCTTCTCTCATCTTCCGTTGCGCCACTTCATTATTGCCACCATGTCGTCCTTCTCCGTCGTGCCGCTCAAACCTTCACGTCGTCCCATGATTCTCTATCCACTGTGCCATCGCAGCTATTGTGATTCTCCATTCGACCGCGCCGAAATAACAATCGCAAGCTCTCGTCAACATTCATGGTGGCTTTAATTTGTGCTTCAGATCTACAAATAGATCTGCAGATCTAGGTATTTTCTCCATATTTCTCGCGATCCATGTTATTTTTTTTGGTGATTTAGGAATTTTCTGGATTTTTGTTGTATTTCTTTGAATTTTTCGTTGATTTAGGATTTATTTTGTATTTGTTTTGGTTATTTGTGCGCATTTCATATTATTTTGGTAATTTTTGATGATCTGAGTGTATTTGGGTTGATTTCTGGGTGATGTAAGTGTATTTGTGTTGATTTTTGGTTCATTTGTGTTGATTCAGGATATTGTTGCTTGTTGTCGAAATTCGATGGTACGAAATGGGTGTATTCGTACCAATAGTAACTCGTACCAGTAACGCAAAGACAATTATTGGCTTGTTGACACGAATATGGTTTATTCGTACCGACGTATTCATGTAGATCTTGACAAAATTAGTAATTATTTTATTTTTTTAATTTGAATGAAATTAGGGTTTGATATGATTTGTGTGTGAGATTTAGTTGGGTTGGTAGATCTGGTGTTTTGGTTATATTTGATCGTTGAATGATGGTACGATTTGATGTAAATAAAAAATCGTACCGGCGTATCATGCGTGTGAAATACAATTTGGATAGTTTGAGGCTTCATTAAATGTAATCATACTAGCGTACTATGTAGGTGTGGTGCACTGTATTGGAATGTTGGTACAAATATGATAAATTCATACTGGCGTACCATGCATCGAGGGGCCCAAATTTAGTACGTCGTTACGAAAACGGTAAGTTTGTACTAACGTACCATGCAGGCGTATCGCGTTTACCTGGTACTCTTATACGAATATGGTGAGTTCGTACCAATCGTACTATGTACGTTGGTACGAATGATTTATATCAATATCGGTTTGTAACTGTTTTTGCCTTTTAAAGTACAATTGATATCATATGTGATATTATTAAAATTTTGGGTGAATTCGGTCATGATGTCCTACAAGAACTCAAGAAATGTAAATATTCATAAATCAATTCAAAGTAAATAGTCCACAAATAATTCAATTAAATAAGCCAAAAACACTAGTTCCACTAGTACATGCAGTCCCAAAAAAAACAAACAAATGTAGTATACAATCTAAAATAGTTATCAAAGCAATTCTCGTATATGTTGTTATTCTATACTCTTCTATGAGTAACAATTAAATAAGATGACCTCGTCTGCATGACTTACATACGAGATAATTAGTTTGGAATTTATACGAGACAATAAGACTATGTACGCAAGTACGAAATACACGATATAACATAATTCGTACCTAGACATGGTACGAATTTATGTATTTGTACCATCATACATAGGCATGTAACATGATATGTTGGTATGAATATGACATATTGATCATTTGTACCAGTTGTAAAAACTATGTGTAGTGTCAGTTAAATGGTATGAATGGAACCAATATGTTCATTCGTGCCAATCGTACCAAATAACTGCATATATAAATTAAACATATTGCAAAATATATATACAATTTTGGCAAATTGATAAATAAAGCACACGTACTAATAATACTAATATTATAGCAAATTAATTTCAATCCAGAAATTAAAGCAAATTATTTATAAATAAACATTGTTCACTAATCCCTAATCCAGTTCCATCTCTAATGTAAGTGTTCTTTCCTCCGTGTTGAAAAGAATAGATGCTCCCGGTCAAAATATTTGATTTTCTTGAGTTCTTGTTTAACATGACCAAATTCACCCAAATCTTGTCGATTTCACTCATGACGCCATATCATCATTTCCTGTAACTTGCACCTTTTGTTGTGTCTTAAACAAGCCATTCTTTAGGTCCATTGTACCTTAAAAAAAGCAAAATACACTTAGGATATGGTACTAATGTAAATCACTCGTACCAACGTAGCTGGTACGACTGGTACGAATACACCAATTCGGACTAATCATACATATGCAATGCGTTGCGCTCACATGATAACATATTGATACGTTGGTATGAAAATATAATATTCGTACTAGCGTACCAACATCTAAAACACCCAAAACACCAATAAATCAAGTACGGAAACTTTAAAGCATGAAATCACTAAAATTGTACCAGACAAATCGTATCAAATCCTAAATTATTTTTTTTAAAAAAACCCTAAGTTTTATCCAAATCTACATGAATCGCGAGAAATAGGAGGGAAATTACCAGTAAATCCTCAAAAGGATCATTGGATTTTTGTTGGTTTGAATTTGCATCGTCATCGGCAAGTGGTACGCTAGGTTGCACATTACTAGTACGAGTTACTACCGGTACAAATACACGCATTTCGTACCAACAGATTTTGACAGCAAGCAGCAACCTTCTGAATCAACACAAACGAACCATAATTCAATATAAAAACACCTAAATCACTAGAAATCAACTCAAGTACACTCAAATCACCCAAAATAGTACGAAAACACCATAAATCACCAAAAAAATACGAAAAATACCATAAATTAACATAAATTCGAGAATAAAATCATAAATCACCGATTTTAGATATATTTGTGAATTTCGAGCATAAAGATGCCATGGATTCATGAATTCCGGCAAGAAGGTTGATGCATGCGTGACAGAAAGGAAGGCAAAGCTAGGGCTCTTTGTAGAGAGAGAGAGGGAGAATTTTTTTGAATTTTCAGATATGGATGGAATTTTTAGATCTAGACGGCGGTGGACAGCGATGAACGGCGTGACAGAGATGGACGACGCGGCGGTGGAGTTCTGGGGTTGGCCGGGAGAGAAAATCGCAGAGAAAGAGAGAGAGGGAGAGTTGAGAGATGCAGAGAGGAGAGGAAGAAGAAAGCTGTAACTGAAAAATAGAGAGGGAAGAGAATATGAAATACATGTGGGTTGGGTGATAAGTAAGGGTAGATTAGGTAGTTTGTACAAATATTTGCCATAATTTATAAAAATTAACTTCCTTGACATAATTTATTTTTAATTAACTTGTTTGACTATTTTACCGTATTTCTCTCTTCTATAAATAGTAGTTGATGATAATTATAGATATTACATTAATTTATAAAATACTCTAATTCGGGAGTTTTCGCCTATGATCTCCTTTGGGCTCTTGAGATCTAGCTTCTTTTTTTTATTCCCATCTTTCTAGATTACTTTAGGTTATTCTTCTTTTTTTTTTCTTTGTTCTCATCACTCTTTTTGGTGCATGGCTCCCCTAAGGGGTGACTCATTGAGTTTTCGCTTGTGGTATTTTTTGAGCTCTAAGTACTCATTAAATTATAGCTCTTTTTTTATTTTCTTATTATTGATAACTCATTAATTTGGCTAATTAATGAAATGTACTCTTCACATCAATGAGTTTGCTTTAAGTGCATTTAGACAAATAACAACCACGTAAATATTTACTTATTGAAACAAAAAAGATGACATGTTCTTCATCATGGACATGCATGGGTGGACTCACGAGGGGCTAGGGTGGGCTGAAACTGAAAATTTCCATGAATCATTGATTTTTTTTTATTTTTTATTTTTTTGCAATGGCCCCCTTCACAAATTTAAAAAAATAATGGATCTCTCAATATTTTTTACCTAATTGTGGTGGTATATACTATACCCGTACATACATAGAGTTGTCAAGCTAATCAGTTCAAAAAATCCATCGTTAAGACAATTTTTCTAAAGTCGGAATCGACCCGCCTAACCACTTTTAACAGCTCTACACATACATATAATTATAAAGAATTCGAAACTGAAGAACGATGCTTTTGTCTGGATAAAGGAAACACATAAAATTTCTCTTTAGAATGTGGAAAATTGGTATAAAAAAATGTCGAACGATATAGCCTTGTCAAGCAAAGAAAATAAGAATCTAATACATTATAATTTATAAGTTCGATGACCAATGTCAACTCATGACTTTAATTTCACTTAAAAGCATAAAAAATACCCCATAATAATCCTAACTTCAAACCTACGAAAAAAATCTAGTGAGCAAATATAAATTTTAATTAAGGAATAGGCACCAAAAAAGAACTCATATACCATTGACGTAATGCTAGAATGTCTGATACACTCTTGTATTAAGAGGGACTTCTTCGAGTGAGCCCTTACTCCAAAAAGAAAGAATACGAGAGAGAAATTTCAGAATTCATTCATATCATGAACATTTGGGTACAATTCATCTGCTATTTAACTACATAGACTGATAATCCTAACCGAAAGTGGGGACCAAAACTAGAGATACGGCTAGGTGTTCTAACTCATGACAAACTCCCAGTAGTGAGCTGGCACTTTCCTAATTCTTTGATTGAGTGAGCTTCATCTCAGTAGCAGGGCCTTCAATAATTTGGGCCGTAGTTGTTTGGGTTGTAACTCTTTCTTCTGCATGTGGCCCAATGAGAACAAGCCCATTTGGTGTATCATTCCTCACCCCTTGGAAAATAACCTTGTCCTCAAGGTTAAGGTTTGGAAACGAGTTGCGGAATTCTTCAAATTCTTCCTGTGTTGAATTCTCAGGCGGCTCTCCCCACCATTGAACCACTTTTTCATTAGATGACATTAATGGACCATCATCACGAGATTCCGGCGGCAATATGCAAATTTCCCCAGTCCCATCTTCTCTAATTGGTTTAACATGAAATATTGGGTGGATGCGATTCGTCGGGGCCAATTTCAAGCAATAAGGGGTCATAAAAGCGTTGAACTAATTTTGGACAAAATTTGTCGATATGATTGAATCCAACCCAGCACTTGATCAACCCTATGATATATAATATCCCCGCAGTGACAATTGGCTTGTCGACGCAATTCATGTTGCGTTTGCTGGTGGCTTTCTTTAAGAGGTTGAAGCAGAATATCTCTCTCAGTTAATATAGCTTGCAAAGCGGAAAATCCATATTGTTTGATTATCTCAAAGAAAATAATGCCTACGGAAGCTGTGGAAATATAAATAATTAATATTCAATTTGATATGATGTATTATCTTCGCTGTAAATTATGGTAATTTATTGTTATAATTAGTTGCGGTATTATTTATATCATCTCATGGGTAGTATACATAACAACAAAAATCAATATTATTCATATGAGCTCGAACTTTATACAGATTTACTTCGTACTAAACAAAATATTAAAGTGTCATAGATATATTATACACCTAATTATCCCTACCAAATGAATAAAAATTTAATTGCATCTCAAAATAGTCTTTTTGTTGCGTTGGAGACTCGGTTAATAGTGAGTCTTAAGTGACTGTTGAAATTTCCAAAATAAATTCAGCGAGAGGGCCTAAAAAGGTAGGACACAAAATTACTATATCAACCAAGTTACATTTTCTGTTCTCCTAATATATTTAGGACAAGTCTATACTAATACTTAATAAGAGAGTTGTAACTATATTAACAAGTTTGTCATTTTCCCTCCAAAATCAATTTAGTGGATAATAGGTCTTGAACTTTAAGTTATTTCATAAATAATGAATAATATATGTTGGTTAATTCTATACATCTCCTTTATTGGTTATCATGTTTGAGCTTTAAAAAAAATCAAATTATTTAATAAAATTCAATGATTATGAATTTTGGCTTATTTGGAATTATGTAATTGAATTTTCTACTTTTTTATATTTATTATTTATATACTAAATATTCTAATTTAACACAACACTATTTTGACTAGATATTTAATTTTGAAAAAAAAATTAGCACAATGAATGGTTGCCAAAATAATTTTATTATTTTCATTATTTCGATTAGTAAATTTTTAAAAGATATAATAGTGAAAAATATTAAAAATTATATATATTTTTATAATGATTGTTCATCTTTAATTCTAATAGCGTTTTGAAATGGATTTTAATCAAAATTCTATTTTCAAATATAAAAAAATGGTTGTTTAGAGATGCTTAGAAGGTAAGTGTTATGCTATTTTTTTAATATTTCTTAAATTATTAATGTATTGAATATTTTGTGTTTTATATTTAAATTATATATAATTTATAAATATTATTTAGATGTTTATATGTATTTATTTAATAGTGTATTTAAATTTATGTACAAAGAAGTATATCATAATACAAAATTTAACATGTCATATTTATTAATGTTATTTGGATTGAATGTTTCTTTTAAAAAAAATATTGATGTAATGTATGAATTTTATATTTTATTGTGTTATTCCATAATTAACATATTAGATGATTAATGCATTTTATTTGTGGCAGACAGTTTTTTCACAACTTTATATGGATATTTCAAGAGTTGCAAATTGAAAAGGTTTGAAGATATTGCCTATTGGTATGTGGTAATGAGGAACACTCTTAAAAAACTATTGTATAAAAAGAAAACTTTCATAATGTTTGAAATGTAATACTCCCTCCATCCACGAAATATATAGCACAACTTTAGTGGCACGAATTTTTATAATGTTTGTAGATTATTTGTTAAGTGGAGAAAAATGACTCATTACTCTTGAATTGTTGTATAAGGTATAAAATATAAGAAAGTGAGTGGAATTATGTCCAAAAATGGACATGCTATACATTTCGTGGACTACTTCGTGGACGGAGGAAATATGTTGTATTTGTTATTGTTATACTTAAAAATGTACTTTTATTAATTTTTATACTGAAAAATTAATGTATTATTATTCTCTTTTGTTGTCTGAAATTTTATACTCCCTCCGTCCACGAAATATAGGTCACGTATGGTGCGGCAAGGGTTTTAATAAATGTTAGGTAGGTAGTGTTTGAGTGGAGATAGAGATTCATTATATTGAATTGTTGTGAGTTATAAAAATAATGAATGTGTGGGATATTATCCCAAAAAGAAAAGTGACATAAATATGGGTGGACACTCAAAAAATGAAATTGTGCCATAAATATCTTGGACGGATGAGAGTAATTAATACATTTTACTCATTATTTATGCGATTTGATCATTTATATGTTATATATTTTTAAAATGCATTCTAACGTGCAATGCACGGGTGCAATCTAGTGTGTATTAAAATGATACCTGTCTTCGAAAAGTGTGATTAATTTATTATTTTGGGTTGTCCTTATAAGTGTAGTGTTTCTATAAATGTAAATGACTCCACTAACTTTTTGTTATTTTATACTTTACAACAAATCAATTATGTGGCTCTTTTATCCACTCAACAAACATTTACTTATGCTTCTTAAAACGCGTGCCGCACTCTAACCTGAGACGGATGAAGTAGTATATATTATAGTTTAAAACATATCAAAAGACACTAGGTATAAGAAAATCCAAACTTATAAGGACGATTGAAACAAAGTGAGTGAATAAGAGTAGAGTTTTTTATTTCAATATAAAAAAAGAAAGATTTTTTTTTTTTAACAAAGTAAATACTCATTGATTTAATTAATTTATCACCGGATCCCATTTTGGCTCAAATTCCAATCCCTTTCGTGTAGGATCCACGTTGACATCACGTGGCAGCGGACGGACGCTTGAGTTGACGGACTATTCAAAGAAGTAAATGGGCCCTATGGCCCAAAGTAGGCCCGAATAAATTTGTCCTCATCTTTTCAGACATGGCCCGTTCGGTCCGCGTTCTTTGCGCGAAACGTAACCGCTTTCTAGACTTTCCTTTTTCTTTTTTAATCTTTTTGAGATATGTATCTGCTGCAGTTATTCGCAAGTACACAAAATATAATTCAACCTTTGCAAAACTTTTTGTCTTTAAAGTTTTATTTCAGAATTGCATTACTTATTCAAAAATATTCCATTTTCTATTTTCATCGTATCAGTTTGCATCATGTATTTTGACTTTAAGTTGCATTACTAATAATATATAAGCAGTTTTATTGAGAATATTAAAATGAAATACGGAATATAATATACCCCATATATTTGTGTGGCTATATTGGTTTATTTCCAATTTCTAGATAGAAGATACAGATTAAAACGGAATCCTGTATTTACGCGCAATTATTTCATTTCCTTATGGAAATATAAGAATTAATAGTAAAAATGGAAAATAAATTATATTAAAAAATGGTATTGCCAGTGGAGTATTTAATTATTTATGACCTTTTTTTTTTTAGAAGATTTATGACAGTTCTTAAAATTACACTGATCTTGTCATTTTTACGTTCTGATAGTTGATTACTTGATTATACGAGCCAGATGTTACTGATCCTATTATTTATTTACTTTTTTCTTTCCCTCTCCTTTCTTTTTTATTTTTTTTGAAATCTTTTCAGAAAAGAATTATGCGTTAAATCTGTCCCTAATCCGAATCATCGATCTCATTCATGCAAATTGCAACAAAAGGTATAGACTCGATCTCTCAAACTGAATGGAGCACATTTCACGATATGAATGTATATCAGGTATAAAATAGAGTAAAGAAACTAGTGTAAATCTATACAGCCACATTATGGCTAGCCATAATTTGATTCAATAAAAAAAAAATTAATTTATTTAATTTTTTTGTTCTAAATGACTTCTAATATTTAAAATATTTAATTTATACAAATTTACCTTGATATATTTGGATTTGGACATAACATAAATCTCGATAGATATAATAAAGGTAATACAAAGGTTTTTGTCGAAAAATAAGAAAGAAATATATTTACACTAATCGTGATAGAATTTAACTTAAAAATATTAACACTAACATAAAATATATAATCATATTTTTTATATGAATCAAATATTTAACAAAATTGGTCTGTTTTTATTTAATCGACCAAATTATGGCTAGTCACATTATGGCCAAATAGCATCACTCTAAAACAAAATTGTTATATATTTTAGGAAAAATGTCACTTTTTGTCTCAACCTTTCGACGAATTTGCAATTATGTCCTAACGTATGAATTTTCTCCAAAAATGTCCCAACGTTTCAATTTTTTTATAACATTGTCCCGTAAGTAATTTCCGGCGAGTTTTGTTCATAGGGCTCGCCGGATTGTCCACGTAAGCAAGACACGTGTAAATCACATGGATTTAAAATAACAAATCCTTCATTTTCAAATTTCTTTTTTCTTAATTCATTTCTATATTCATCATCTCTCTCTAGTCTCTTTCTCTCTCCACCCTCCTTTCTAACGTCCGATTCTCTCTCTCCTCCCTCTTACTTCATTATGCTTCTCTTTCTTCTCATCAGCAATTGGCTCTGGCTCCTTTTTCGACATTCTCTCCATCTTCAAAGGCTCGGGATCCCCGCTGCTGAATTCAACTTCCTCGGAGACCCATCACTGGAAGAAGGCGGCATCTCTACATCCTCCTCCGACCCCCTCGATTGAAACTTGGCAAAAAGCTGCCTCGGTATCGACTAGGCCCGACTTGAGGGCCTCATTGTCGGGATCGATCTCAAGACCTTTTCTATAGGTGGAGACGGTGTCTTCGTATCTGTGGAGTCCAATATGCGCCGTGAGTAGCCTTTTCCCCAGTCGGCCTTGGGCTCGACGGTCTTCTGTGTATTTAAATCCATGGTATTTACACGTGTCTTGCTTACGTGGATACTCCGGCAAGCCATATGAACAAAACTCGTCGGAAATTACTTACGGAACAATGTTATAAAAAATTGAAAAGTTGAGACATTATTGCAAATTCGCCGAAAGGTTGGAACAAAAAGTGACATTTTCCCTATATTTTATAACTACATTACGGAATACATAATTATATTAACACCATATTCTCAAAGAAATGGATGAGCTACAAAACTTCTCCTTACCGCATGGGGAAATATCACATAATATTTCTTTTAGTAGTCTAATAATTATGATCATTATATTATATTTAATCAAATTAATGAAAAAAATACAAATATAGCAGTAATGGCCGAGATGTTGCCTGCACGTAGAAAAAGCAAACACAAAGTTTAAGAATAAGTACTTAAAAAGCATATAAAATTAAATTAAAATAAATTGAATTCTTGAAAAGCGAGTGGGGCAGCATGTGACTTCGCCATCCCACTCCACATTTCCCCAGTTTGGCTGCCTGCAGAATTTTCAGAATTAATTAAAATAATGAAAAATCAGAGTTGAGAAACTAGTAAGTTAGTAACTAAATCAGATTGGTAAATAGCTTCTATAAATAACACTGAATGCTAGAACCAGAACCATTCTTGAATATAATATAAAAAAAAACCAAAAGTTTTTGAAAGTCCCAGAAAGTGTGACTCATGGGCCAAGGCCCAGTACTATTAACTAAAACCCACTTACTTTTAAAATGAAAACTTAACGTCCGTGTCAATCCCACGTCATTTTCATGCCAACTCATTTTATAATTTTATTAAAATTCAATTTAATTTTCAGCGTGCTATATGTATTTTCTTCCGCCGAAAATTAAGACCCAAAATATAATTATAAAAAGTTCAATATTTCAGGTACTTAATTGTTAATCTTCTTTCATTTGGAACATAAGTAACTGTAAAAAAATCAAAGAATTAGGTAATATAAAATATAATTTTTCCAATTATTTTATGCATTCTTCGAACATCACAAGTATCATTAATATATTAAGGATTTTGGTTGCACAAAAATGGACAGAATTTCAATCACTTTTGCTTTCAGTGGATCACCATTTGACGAATTGTATTATTATTATTATTATTATTATTATTATTATTATTATTATTATTATTATTATTATTAAAAATCCAATACAAAATCTGCCACCATGCATATAATGAAGTCATGATTGGGTCGAACAGACCATGCAAAATGCAGCTCAGTTATGGAACTTGATGAATATTTTTTCTCAAAGTAAAAGAGGCATCAACTACGTACAGAAGAATAAGTAGTAATTAAACTAAGTTAATTACTGAAGTATTTTCATTTCTTAATTAATTATATATATTTTGTGGCTCAAAGTAGTCAATCTTGCCATCTTGGGGTTGATGCTCATTGACTTGTAGTAGCATCACACATCTTAAGGTATTCTAATAACGATAAAAAAATTAATCAAGTTGAAATAATTAAAGAAAGAAATAGAAATTTCGTTATGTATTGCTACGAACCAAAACCTTTGGAGATTTTGTCGGTTCTAGTGTACTTTGGTTTGTTGTCCTAAAGTTGATGTTTTCTTGCAAGTTGGATTTTGGAAACAATTCCAATAAATTTACAGCTCTTATTTTGTCTTTGCTAATCCCACACTTCTTTTCTTCCTTTCCCCTCCTTTTTGGCCTTTCGATTTTAGAAACACAAGTACCGATAACATTCAACATTTCTAATTACCCTTTTAATTTTCATTAAACCATTTTTAATCTTCTAAACCCTAGATGTGTTATTGGTTTATGTGTCAGTGTGTTGTGTGCTGCTAATGATGCGAATTTGGTGGTAAACGGTCGAGTACGTACGTACATTTGCTCTGGTGTAGTTCGGATCTTTTGTTTTATTTATAGTTTATTATGTTGTTGTATTTTAGAACTAGTAGGAGTAAAACTTTTGACGAAATTATATTATTAGATTAAAAGATTATAAAGTATTCTAATGATGAAATTACTCTTTCCTTCTTGGATGCATCCGAAACTTAATTCAATTTGATTTAAAAAAAGATTTAAATTTTTTGAATCAACTAGCTCATATTTTAATATCTGTACAATTTTATGATTATAAGGGAAAAATTGTGAAATTCGTCATGTAATAACCCCCCCCCCCCCCCCCCTTTTTTTTGATACACATGTAATAACTTTAGGGAGTGGAAAAGTTACGAGAATAACTCAATTCCTAATTAGGAATTTTAGTTCAGTGTGTAATAATTTCATACAAGTTTAGGACAATTCGCTGGAAAACTCATTAATTTTGGGAATTCCAGCGAGATTGACTAAAACAAATAAAATTGATTGAAAAGAAAATGACTCGGAGAGTTTTAGATATGTTTAATTAATTAAAAAATTATTATAATGATTTTTTACGTGTAATTTTTTTATCAAATATATTTTTTGAATGTATCAAGACTTTACTAAATTGTTTTTAGGTATTTTTATGATTTCGAAATTGTATATTTGGTTAGTTCTAGATAAACTAGAATAATTTTTTGGGTTATAAACTTTTGTTTTCAAAAATAATTAAGTAGAATTATGATTGTGACTTTATATTCATTAGGATAATTTTTTGATCATGTGTATGATCAAAGCATTTCCACTTCCTTGTTATATTTTTTTTTATTTTTTAGAAATTTTTATGTTTTTATATTCATAATATGTTTTTAATTATTTGTACACAATTTCCATGTCAACATAAAAAAATTAATATAAAAATCTTAATCAATTAAGTGATTCTCGCAGGAAATTCTCAAGTTGATTGGCATTCTCACGTGCAATTTCCAGTGAAACTTGCAAATTCTGGTGTAATTTGTCTTTTGATCTCACATTATAAAATTAACTCATATAGGAGACAAAAAGAAAAATTACTGAAGGGATGTTATTGAACCAAATTCTCGAGCTTTCAAAATGAATTTGGCATTTTTCTTCACTGTAAATTTTAGTATTTCCATGGTTAGTTAATAGTATATGACCAGGAACAAAATAATAATAACCCGACAATTTGGTTTCAAACTTTGTTTTTTTACTTCTTCTTTTTTGTCTGTATTATAATAAAATTATAGGTCGCGCCAAGTTTTTTGTTATCTATCTATTTTAATCCACATTCCATGAATATACTACTTGTTTAATTTTAATTATGCATATATAAATATTAATTAATTAAGTGCGGAAAAGAATTAACCATTAGGCTGAATTTATATGTTTGTTTGGGCATAAGACGAAGGAATGTACACGATACTTCACTGCAGTCTTTTCTTAGCTAATTGCCAAATTACTTTCACTAATCACTATTAGAGGCGGCATAAAAACACTTGCTCACAATATGACAAAATGTTGACGTTCTATTCTAGGTTACCAAATAAATTAAAGGCTTTATTATTATTATTATTATTATTATTATTATTATTATTATTATTATTATTATTATTATTATTATTATTATTATTATTATTATTATGGGTGAAATATATCACTTAAATGCATAAATATAATCAGATTACTACTAGATATTATTAAATGGATTTGATCTTAACTTATTTGTTTTAGAAATTCATATTACATGATACGAATATCTATTATCACTATGTAAATTTTTCGTTTTAAAATTAAAACAGGTTATCCCGAGTCTTCCTAAAATTGCAAGGAATTAATAAATTCTAAGATGCCCAATGGTTTAAAATATGATATGGATGACAAAATTTAACTTTAGTCATTAATATGGACAAAACATAAAAGAATTGTCTAAAACATAAACTGATGAAACATAGTCCAAAATGACGAAAATGCAAATCGGCAAATGATATAAATTTGCCGATATTTTCCCATCTAAGACAAAACGCATTCTAATTGTTTGAACAATATTTGATTATGAAAGCTTAACAACTAATCATTCTTTGACACCTAATAAGGTATATTGTGTGCTTTAGTAATTAGCATAATAGGGCGCCTGGGCAGACCATACAGTACCTAACAAAATGTGACAACCTACACCATACAAAAAGCTAATCGAAATCATGGACTCTTAATTATCTTAAATTTAATTTCTAATTATTTAAAAAAAAAAAAGGAATTGTTCTCAGTTAAGAAATAATTTCACTTGGTCTGGACAACAGTGTCTCTTTTGGTTTTGTACGGCCCTGAATGATTGGAAAATATTGCACCTCACTGCCTAATATTTGACATCTTTTAGTTCATCTTGGTGCTAAGACACACATGAAGACATAGTTTGGCATCTTGGAGTCTAATCAAAAGTTTGGCACTTCATCCTTTTTTATCTAATATCTAATCTTCAAAAAAATTAAGGTGAATTTATTATACCATGAACTTAACTACGTTGGTGCAGTCAACTCTATTTTTTTTTATAAAATTGAAATAAAATAATTAATATTTAATTAATTGAATATAACTAGAATTTATTAATTATCATATAGGGTTTTTTAATTAATTTATAATCTATTACTATATTAAAGCAAAATAATCTGCATGCATTTTCCTGCCCAAACTACCATTTATCCCGCCTAAAATGCATGCATGTTCAGCCTATTAATAAATTCATGCGCCTCTATAAATTTTAACACACCGACTGTGGCTACTGGCACTGCTACCAAATTAATCATAATTAAGCTTTTTTTATTGGTAATTGTACAAATTTTCATATTTCAAACTAAAAGCAACATAATATATATTTAATTTTCACCAATTATTTACAAATATGCGTCCATGTTGATTTATTCAATTATATGATTTGACGAATTCAAATATATGTATATTTACATAAAAAATATATATACTTTCATATCCACGTTAAATATGTCATTCTAAATTTCTGATTAACAGTTTTTTTATTTTAGATATTGTAAAATAATAATTCTTGAGTACCATTGTATAGAAACTCAATTAAATAATTAGATACTTGCAATGTATACGTATTTTAACACACGAACTAAAATTATTTAACTTTTTTTCTTTCCGAAAGGACCATTTATCTATTTTGAATTACATATAAGTTGAAGGAAATATCCAATTATATATAAAACAAAATATCAAATTGAATTCGCGTTGGTCTAAAATTTTCTAATCATCCAATATAAATAATAATATATAAATTTTCTATATATGTAAATTTGAGAAACTTCAAAACAACACATTAATTATTCGTCATTGTGCAGCGCAAAGCGCGCGGGTTAATTTAGTTAAGTTATTAAACTAACAAAATTTAATTAGGAGTGGAGTAGTGGACCGTACCATGCGGTCAATCGTACAGGAGTTTACCCCATATCTTAAATATACCCATTAAGTACTCATGTCATGCATAACATATATCTCGTCATGGATTCATATTAATGGGGCCTAAAATCGAACAAATACTGCATATTAGGATTTTTCATAAAATTTAATAATTTTTTTTTTGAACAAACATTACAAGAAATTTTAAAGGCCACGTAACGGTTGACTTGAACTCGTGACCTTTGGCCGGACATTAATCACTCTACCACTAAACTAACACACGCACATTAATTTGATCGATACTTAACGTATAGATTAGCAAGAAGTTGTGAAAGACTACTCTACCCTTA
Source organism: Agastache rugosa (assembly GCA_031470985.1). NCBI lineage: Eukaryota > Viridiplantae > Streptophyta > Magnoliopsida > Lamiales > Lamiaceae > Agastache > Agastache rugosa. The sequence goes on from CM062604.1 coordinate 38,195,175, forward strand.
TTCTATCAGGGATAGAAAATTTAGTTTAGAAACTAATATAGTATCTCAAAAAAAAAAAAAAAAAAAAAAAACCTTCTAATATCTTCCATCAAACTCACGTTGTGATTGAGATCGTAGAGAACAAATCTAAAGAACAGATCTGAATGAGAGTTGAGTCTTCAGCAACTGAACTTTGTTTTTCAATTTGTAATCTCACACATATTATGAACATAAAAGCAAAGTAATTTTTAAAAAAGTTCTATTACTTTTAAATCACCAAAATACCCCTCATTCAAAAAAAAAAAAATGCTTCCTCTGATCCCCATCATAGCTCCGTCGATGATTGTTGGTCATGGCACGTACACTAATTTACTTTTGTGGAAGATTATTACACAAGACCTTATTGTTTAATCTTTAAATAAAGGATACTCCCTCCTTCCCAAATCAGTAGGCTCGTCCTTATATAAACGTCCCAATTTAATAGGCTAATTTCTAAAATAAATATTATAATGCCCCCACAATACATAACAAAACCCTCAATATTATTATTATATATTATGCACTATGCCACAAAAAAGCGATTCTCTCATTTCTGTCTCCTATTTGGTTTGATAGAAATACCCCAAAAAAACTACTTTTATCTTTTTAATTTTATTATAAACAACTCATTATCTTAACATTCGTGCCGGACCTTCGGCCCTATTGAATTGGGACGAAGAGAGTATATTTTATGGAACTATTAATATGATCTAACAATTTCAACAGACAAAAAGTCCACTTGTTTCATGGTGCGGATGTTGTATAGTTTTGTAAACACTAGACATGAGTAAGTCTACAAGGATGGAGCAATTATTCCACATTAAAAGAGGGAAATAATGCACCATTTAAATAATGGACCGTTGCAATAATATAGATTTTGAGGGAGAGCTATATATATATATATATTATATATTTTGGTTTCAAATAGTCAATCTAGTCCCCTAAAAAAAAATACTCAATCTAGAAGTTGCCAATTTTAAATAGGTAGTAATATGTATATTGGACTTGTATCAGTGTATGTATCATGTGTGGTTCCCGCGCTGCAGTTGCTTATTTAATTATTTAATTAAACTAATTAAAAAAAAAAGATACGTTGGCAAAGACGGCTTCTTTTGTTTTTTCACACACTTGCTACCACAGACCCAATAACATTGGGCCGGCCCAGTCTCATTCACAACATAAAGTCGGAATTACTATTTTACCCCTCGTACTTGATGTCTGGTTTTTTGTTTGCCGTGCTCCTTATCTTGAAACATGTTTTCTTGCAATTTTCCTGTTGCAAGCGGTGACAAATGTGTACATAATAAACAATAAATCTATTTCAAAGATATATAAATACATGTTTTCTATTACGGTAGATAATTTTAGTTAATTTTGTCATATTCATCGACGGTGATTATTCTTATTTTTCTTTTTTGAGGAAAATTTTTGAAGCCGCTCAAATTACTTTTGAAGATAGCAGTGTTGATTTTGATCGTGACTGTATACCATATCTTAAACTATTTTTAGGTTCTTTTAGTTACTTGATGATTATGGACTTAATTGTTTTTTAAGACTATGATAACCAACTTGTAGCCGCTATTCAATGTGCACATTGAATAAAGTATGCTCTTGTGACAAGAATGAAATGAAGCAATTGTGCACAACATTTGATATTGATATTGATATTGCCAACTAATATTTTCATTTTTCATCATCATATCTCCGTCAATTATAGAGATCGAGATATACAGAAGATTTTGTATTGATGAGAAGTTGGCCTATGAACTTACTTATTCTCGAATTAAATTGGAATTTGTTGGAGGGGAAATTGAATGGGTTGAGAGAACGGAAATTTGGGTCATAAGTATTTAGCAGAAGCATTATTACCCCAATGGAAATAATCATTGATGGAAGACACCGAAATCTTGGTGCATACTAAATGAGTATCACTGAGTATATTAATTGTGAACACCTAAAGCATTAAATCTTGTAATAATTCGAATACCTAAATATTGATGTTTCAATTCATTTTGTATGTGTGTAGGTAGTAGGCATACATACATATATATATATATATATATGTAAGCTTTATAACGTGAAATAATAAATGCTATAAGAGTTCTTTGTTTTGTATTGCAATTACTGCTCAAGTCCATCAAGTTCTCTCATTTTCATAGCTGACATATATATGTAGGGATAGATGTTTTCATTATATGTTGAGTGATAGTATATGTTATGCTAGTCAATAATGGTGGATATCTTCGTGAGGACCTATCGTTACGGTTCACATAAAAATGAGTTCCCATGAATTTATAACTTAGAAATCATATTTCTTTTTTTTATATATAAAATACTTTTATGATACTACTTATTTACATGGATGATAGTGACTCGTTCGATGAAAATCATAGTATTAGATAAAGATCAATGGTGTATAGATTGAATCCCAATTAATTGGAGAAGAAAAAATATTGATCATTTCCCTATATATATATATTCACGTATATTGCACGTGATCATGCGTTCTATGGTTGAAGATTCAAATTTGAGTTTTAAAATATAAGATTTAAAACAACGAAGTTTGTTTCCTTTTGATATTCACTCGAAATAATGTCTCTAAATAAAAACCTCTCTTGCCTCGCGAAATAAGAAATTTTCCATTTCCAAATGAGTTATATTAATACTCCGACAGGGGGGATCCAAATTACATATAAATAAAATATACTCCTGCACATTATTTCGACAACTTTATTTAATTTTGGGAAATATATAGTTTGTGGCCCCAACTTTTATCACTTTCTGTTTGTAGCCTGAACTTTAAAATTTTCCAAAAAAATCCTGTACTTAATGATTTTATGTAAAAAAGGCCGCCTTTATTTTCCGACATTGGAATGATGAATCAGTTGATCGTCTATCTGATGTGGATATTAAAATGACAAGTATGCCAAAACGACGTCGTTTCAGTTTGGGCAAAATTAAATATTGACAAAGTTATAGTACGTATAGTTTTTATGACTGAACCCTAAATGTCTTTATATATTCTTTTCCTAAACTATATGTCGACTTTTGGGGAAGAAAAGAGTTTAGGGAGTTAATAGAAAGACATTTAGGGTTCTATCGAACAAGCTATACGCCGTACGACCTTGTCAATTTTTAATTCTGCTCAAACTGAAAATACGTTGTTTTGGTACATTTGGCATTTTAATATCCACGTTAGATAGTCAGTCAGATGATTCATCATTCCAACGCCGGAAAATAAAGGTGGACTTTATTTAGATAAAATCGTAAAGTACATGACTTTTTTGGAAAATTTTAAAGTACAGACCACAAACAAAAAAATGATAAAAATTCGAACCACAAACTATAAATAACCCTTTAATCTTTTGCCTTGTAGCGGGGAATGGGGACTATCAATAATTTCTAATGAATCGAATAAGGCTGTGTGTCATTTCCTTGTGAGAGAGAGAGAATGTAAAAATAATTAATACTTTCAATAGAATATTCTATATATTAATTGTTACTTTTTTTCTTATCTATATCTTAGATATTACTAGTATATATTTTTTATTTTCATGCACTAAATATTTCTTTTTCCGTACAATATGTACAATAACACTGCACTTTATACTATGGGCTCGTTTGATTGGCAAGAAAGTAGGGCTGTAAACGAGCCGAGTCGAGCCGAGTATTGGTCTGCTCAAACTCGACTCGATTAAATATTCGTTTGCTCGAGCTCGACTCGAGCTCGAGTCGAGTTTCTGCCATCGTGATCGAACTCGACTCGATCCAAAATTAGCAAGCTCGAGTTCGGCTCGAGTTCGACTCATCAAATACTCGATAACGTGGTATTAGAGCTCGAGCTCGAGCTAGACTCGTTAAGAACTCGATTATATTTAAATTCAGCTCGATACACGTTAATCAAGCTCGAACTCGAGCTCGCTTAAAGCTAATTTTTTAATTTTATGTACAAAACTCGATTATTAGACTCGCGAACAAGCTCGACTAAAACTCGATTTGTAGGCTCGTAAACATACTCGATTGTAGGCTCGCGAACATGCTCGATTAAATACGAGCCGAGTATGTTCGCGAGCCTGTCGAGTTGAGCAATACGATGCTCGAACTCGGCTCGATAAAATTATCGAGCTCGATTTCATGCTCGAACTCGACTCGATTAGTTATCGAGTCGAGTGCCGAACGAGCTTTTTTCGAGTCGATCGCCGAGTAGCTCATGAACAGCTTGACTCATTTACAGCCCTACAAGAAAGTAATGTTGTCTGGATATATGATTTCTAGGAATATGATTATGTGGAAAATGAATACACAGATTCTTTATCCTTGTATTTGGAAATACCTTGGAAAATAGCCAGGATTCTAATTTTACGTAGTTGATTTAAATTAATGTGTTAATTAATTTATAATCATAATACCTAAAGAATGCCCAACACTTTCATACTATTGTCGATATTTTTCATTTTTAAATATTAATATTTATTTTTTATAATTAAATAAGTATTAAATTTTATTTAATAATATATAGATATACAATAAAAATATTTCAAAACATAACGATCCGATTTTATAATAATAATAATAATAATAATAATAATAAATATAAATGATAATATTAGTAGCAATATAATAATATGGTGGTAATATGAATAACAGTAGTAATAAATAATTATAATAACAACAACAACAATGAAAACAATATTAATAAATAATAAAAATATAGTCATAATTATAATACTAATAATTTAGTGACAAAAATAATTTTAATAATAATAATAATAATAATAATAATAATAATAGTGCAAGAATCCTGAGATATGGAATCAGAATACCTAAGTTTTTTAAGGGAATAAGAATCCAGGAAAGTGTTAACAACTTTTCTTGTATTTGGATTATTTTTACTTTCCAAAATCTATTAAAATTAAACCAAACAAAGAAATCTGCAAATTAGGAATCAGATTACTTTCCCAGACTAGATTCTCTGCCAACCAAACGGACCCTATGAACTTTGGTTGAATTTAAAAAATAAATCCGACCTTTAATAATTGTAAAAGATAAAAATAACTATGACATTTTATTATAGTTTAAAAAATAGCATGAGAGCTACTTACTTGTATGTTAATTTTGCAAATTCTGTCACATGTCATTATGGAAATTTTAATGAAACATCGGCATTTTTTTGCTGAAATTTTTATTTCATAAAATTCATGTAAAAAATAGGCCATAAAGTATTATAAATCATTTCCTATATCAGCTATCTTTTGTTATTGATGAGCGAATATAACAAAAAAAAATCATATTTAATTAATATTTAATGAATTATTTAAAAATGAAAAACTAATTTTGCCTAGTCCGGAACATGAAAGAGAGAGATAAGTTGTCCCGCTTCCAGCTGATCAATCATTATTTCATTTTAATAGACATTTACTACATGATTATGGCATAATAATTTGACTATGATAAGAAATAAAATAAAATTTGGTATAGTCTTTCAAGCAAAGGGTGTTGAAATTTAGGATGCAAATGATCAAAAGAAAATTCTAATTACAGTGACATTCTAAAAGTTATATTAATAATAATAAAATAATAATAATAATAATAATTATTATTATTATTATTATTATTTTATCTTTTTCCATGACAACTTAATGTATAGTTGGAAAATGCGACGTCTCGTAATCAAGAGACACGTGTATTGCCTGGATTGATGCATGGAAGAGGTAGCAAATGGAAGAAGAATTTGGATTTTTAAATGCCCAAAATTAACATTAAAATTATTTGGAAAACTGCACAAGAACACAAAAAACAGTGTCTTTATTAATACTACTATAATGGCATCAAATCCTAGGTTGCCTGCCACGTTTATCCCGGTTGTGCTGCAGTAACAAAAGCATCAACTACTTACAATTTTAAAATTTAACACACAAAATAAAGAGAATTCCTCCCTACTGTTTTTTATTTTTATTTTTAATTTTACTCCCTCCATCTGTGAAAAGTGTAACACATTGGGTGCGATACAGGTGTTAAGAATGGTTGATAAATTGGTTTTGAGTGGGGAAAATGACTCGCTACAATGAATTGTTGTGAGGTTTAAAATAATGGTAATTGGTGGGATGATTTTCTAAAATGAAAAGTGCTAAACTTATCGCGGATGTACGAAAAAGGAAATTATGCTACACTTATCGCGGACGGAGGGAGTATTTGATAGCGATTAATTTAATCAATTGCTATGTAATAAAATGTGGAGTAATATAATATTATTAGGATTTATTTGACCAGAAAGCCGTGAACTTTTCTTCCTAAAATAGATTTAAATTTTTTTAACAATTAAATAAGACATCATCATGCACAGTAACCATCTTCCAAAAACAACCTTTCGTTGGATGAAAAAAAAAAGTAGTGGTAGTAGTAATAATTAACCGCGCACAGTTGAAAAGAATGATCTCTTCAGTCAAAGATAGACTGACGTGTAGCACCCCCAGTAATTCTGATTGACCAATTCATGGAATTCTCTCCTTTAATTTCCATCAAACAAGTTATAAAAAAAATTCCTCAACCTTCAAAAATATCAATTACTCCCTCAAAAATTCCTTCATAATTCTAATATTCCGCAACATAAAATTTTTATCTTGACATACGTAAATTTGGAGGCAACATAAATCTGAATGAATATAATAGAGGAGAATACAAACATTTTTGTAGAAAGAATGAGAAGGAAATATATTTACACTAATCATCATAGAAATATACTCGGCTTTTTAGATGAATGAAATATCTAACCAATCAGTCTGCTTTCACTTAATAAATCGAATTATGACTGGCCACATTATGACCAAATAGCATGACTCTTAAAAATAATACCTCCTTCAAGTACGTTTTAGTATATAAGAACATCTAAATTCACAAATTAATATTGCAATCATACTCCTCAAATTGATCAAAACTTTTATTTTTCTATACTCATAATATTGCAATCATACTCTGCAATCATACTCATCATCAATACGACGATAAATTCTATCTTACATGTACACATAGTATACTCATAATAAAAATTTTCCAATATGACATGGTTTCATGTAGCTGAAAAATAAAAATAAAAGAAGAATATTTCTTCTTCTTGTTTAACTTCTCCTCTCCCTCGTCTACTTTATTACTAGCTTCGTCTCATGTAAGGCGATCACTTTCTTTTCGGCACGAGTAAGGGTATAAAATAATTAAAATAGTAGGATGCACAACTTTTAAGAGAGCAGTTATTTCTATTTCTAGAAGTGACCATATTATATGGACGGAGAGAGTATCTTTTTCTTTCTGATTATTGATGAGGGTTTCGCCGCCATTGCTAAAGAAATTGAATATGGTGATGGTGGCGTGTTTCGCTTCTTTTCCGTTTTACTCAATCTTTGTGTGACGAAATGGTAAAATTATGTCGCAAAAGGAAAGTGGTTTTATGTTTTATTTATTTAATTGACCTCTTTGTCTCTTTTAATTGTTCAAATTTGTGTTGATTCAATTTGTGGATTTTGCTTTTTGTATACTGTTGTGGATTATCGAATTGATTTTGCCAAGAAATGGCAGAGATGGGATAATGAGAAACGTATGTAAATCCATTTTTTCAAGTTCTTTTCTTTTTTTTTTCTTTTTAATTTTAGCTTATATGAAACATCGTCCTTTTGATGATGATCGGTGAAAAAAAAATCCACGACATTTTATAATATAGCAGTGAAAATTCACACATTAGTACTATAGGCGAGCATGATTAGATTAACCGGCAATTTTAAAAAAAAAATTCAACAATATGTCCAATGTGAAATTTTGTTGAGCCACATAACGTTAAAATAAATTTTATTTGAAAAAATTAAAGTCGGATAACATTCATAATTTATAAAAAAATGCTGTACGGCTACTCACAACACTATTAATTTAATTTATTAATTATACTCATTAATTAATTAATTATTATTATTCCGTTAACAAAATCTCTTGGTTTGTTTTTATATATATCGGATCTCTACTACGTATATATATCAACGTATAACAAACGTACAAGAGTTCGAAAAATATTGGACGCAGAGAATGTACAATATCTGTAAACTGAATTTAAATAAAGAAATTAATAGAGAAAAAGATATACACCCCTTTTGTATGACTACTCTAGTGAAATTATCAAATCTACCCCGCATCTGGTGTGTGGGACTTTGGGTACACGTGTCGTAATCCCAGGCCCCCATTAGATGCGGCGGCTCGTTAGAGAATATCTCCTCAACTTATGATAATTAACCGCCCTTAAATCTTAATTAAACTCGTTTGAGAAAGGTTAAATTTCTATAAAAATAGATTTACTTTTCCCCCTTTCTTATTTTTTTCATTCTTTCTGATTTCCCATTTATGTGCTTTCGAATCCTATAAAATAGTGGCCTCGTCGCGCATATCGGCTCTCCAGCTCAATCGAAAAACAGAATACTCTCCTTCTCTCGCTCTGCACCCAACACTTTCTCTCTCTAGAAAGTACACTCTCTCAGTCTCTCTTTCCCTCTCTATATCTTTAGCTTACACCAACTGGTTGTGGAAAATCTTCAAAGAGAAAATCAGAGGAATCCGAGTTTCAGTCTGGGTTTTACTCAAATTAGCCAAACAAAAGTCTTTACCTTCAACCAAAGGAAAATACTTTCAGTGTCCCATTTGATTATCTTCTGCATACATTCTCTTCTTTTTTTGCCCTTTTCTTTCTCCCTTCACCTTTTGCTCCACCACTTTTCCTTTCCGGTTTTCTCCATCCCTCTCTGTTTTCACTCACGAGTGTGTGTGTTTTCAGCTACTACTACTGATATTTTTATCTCTCTCCTCTCTCCCTCTCTCTCCCTCTCTTGTTAATCTTCGTGGTCTACCCGCAGTAAAAGCTTTATCAAACTTCCTCTTTTAATTAATACACACATATAAGTGTTACTTTTCCTTCAACTTTCTCAATAAACCGAGATTTTAGCACCTTTTTCCTGTGCATCAATATTTCTTTCTCTTTAACGTTGCGCTTTCTCTTTATTCTCTAAGAATCTCTCCTTTATTTTGCCCCCTTCACGCTCTTAATCTCTTTCGCTTTCAATGGAAATCTGAAAAAAAGGAACAAGAAAAAACAAAATCTCTCTATTCTGAGAAGCAAGAAGAGCAAACCATGTTTTCTAGTAGAAGTGTCAAGTACAGCGAACACATAACGCAAACCACAGTCATCAGCAGGCGGGAGAACCCCATTTCCAGCAGGAAGAACCATTTTCCGGCGGACACGCCGGCGAGAACCGTGCGCTTTTCCGTTACTGACGCCGACGCCACTGACTCCTCCAGTGATGAGGAGGACGGGTTTCATGGCAAGCGCCAAAGAGTCAGAAAATTCATCAACGAGGTCAGAATCCAGCCCTGCTGCAGAGATAATGGAACTGTTAGCGGGAATGCCGTTGTAAACGCAAGTGTCAACGGCCCCGCGAAGATTAGCCGGCCCTCACTCGGTGCGCTGAAGCGGAAGAGGTGCGGCGGAGGGAAACCCGAGAGCAAGGCGGCGGACACGGTGGGGGGCGTGAGGAAGTTCCGCGGCGTGCGGCAGCGGCCGTGGGGGAAATGGGCGGCGGAGATTCGAGACCCCCTTCGGCGCGTGCGGCTGTGGCTCGGGACCTACGACACGGCGGAGGAGGCCGCCATGGTGTACGACCACGCGGCCATACAGCTGCGTGGACCCGACGCGCTGACCAACTTCTCTGCTCCGAAGGACAGCAAAACCAGCTCAGGGTACAACTCCGGCGAGGAGTCGCACAACAATGCCAAGTCGCCCAAGTCCGTGCTTCGGTTCATCTCGGCGGCTGATTCCCAAGCCGAGGCTGAAGTGGAAGCGGAAGCCGAAGCCGAAGCCGAATCGTCGTCCTGTGTCTTCGCCCAGAACGACGCCGTCGCGAGTAGCGAGAATGATGGTGAGAATTTCTCGGATTTCCCGATATTTCCTCCGAGCGACGATTTATTCGCCGAGTTTGACAACCCGGCCAACTTGTTTGATCAAACCGGTTTCTCAGACGAGATATTCGGAATGGATTTCTGCAGTAGTGATTTGCTTATCGGGTCAAGTACAGATTTCGGGCTCGGGTCATCCAGTTGGCAAACCGATGATTTCTTTCACGACTTTGGCGATATATTCGGGTCGGATCCTCTTGTTGCCCTTTGAGTTAAGTTGGGTTGAGTGTAATAGAAACATAAATATTGTAATCTTAGAAATCAGCACCAATTTTGTTGATTTCTTCGGCAGTTTTGGTATGGTTAGTGTGTTTTATTTTATTTTATTTATTTTTCTAAGAGAGTCTGGGAAAATAGAACTGTAGTTCTAAGTCTAATCCGATGAATGTGAAAATTGTTAATTTATTCCAATGTTTATTGTGCTAATAAATAAATTGCTTCTATTTTTGTTCAATTCCTTTCCGGCAACGGCGACGTATGTGTGTGAGGGCCCTTCATGATATTTTTGTGCTTCACGTTTATTAGTTTGGGTTTTGTACGCTTATCATTTCATCAATACATATCGTAATATATTAACACTAATGTTTTAATTATTTGAAGAAAGATTTTCATTTTTAAAGCAGGCACGTGTGGCAGTCACGTGACTTGCGAAGTTGAGAATTAGGTGAGAGAAAGAAATGGAATGAATACATTGAGCAAAACATACTACTATGTATTACTGAAAACAAAGACACACGTGGTTAATGAAAACAGATTTGCATACCCTTAATTTGTCACATTATTTGTCACTACGAATCAGATGCTTTAATTTGCCTTTTAAATTTCTTGTGTCCTTTGCACTTCACTTTTATTACCATTAAATTATGTTACCAGACGGTTGCAATGGTACTAAATAGAGAGGTCGCATAATACCAGTAGTGTTGCGCAAAAAGTGGTCATATTTCTACCTTTATTGTTGAATTATTATATGTAACTCATTATTGATTAATAGTACTGCTATTCGACAATGTAATGATAATTAGCCTCATCACCGTAATCTACGTGCAATTTCATGCACCGCTTCTAGATGGCTTAATATAGTATATGCCATAGCTCTATTATTGGGATAGTTTTTTATATTGTACATGTATATATATAGCTATGTATATTTTAATGATATCTGAAATAAATTTCATTGTGTGGTTGCAGTACGAAGGATTGTACTTACATGAGTTTACTTTTATTTAATCTAAATTCAGTAAGTAAATTTAAGGAAAACTGCATATAAATGCATGAAGTTTGGTCTTCCTTTCATTTTGCATATGACTTTTAAATTTTTCTCCTAAAATCACAACCTTTTGATTTTGTTCAATTTTTCCATAATTTTAAATTCCGCGCTTATGTGGCAGTCAGACGTGTTCCGATCTCTTTGCCGTTCTACAAATTAAACGATACAGTTTTTAAAAATGCAGTACGACTTCCTTTCATGCGAAATTAGGGTGAAAATTCGTACGTCATACTGCATTTTTAAAAACTGTGTTGTTTAATTTGTCGAACGGCAGAGAGATCGGCACATGGTTGACTGCCACATAAGCGCTAAATCAGCTTTAATTTGGGCGGAATTTAAAACTATGAAAAAATTGAACAAAATAAAAAAGGTTGTGATTTTAGGAGGAAAATTCAAAAGTTATGTGCAAAATGAAAGGGGGACCAAAGTTCATGTATTTATATGTATTTTTCCCTAAATTTAATTAGTTAATTTTGAATAATTATTTTGTCTTTTCTGAATTATAAGTGGTTACAAAATAGTGTGACCAGAAAGATGATAGATAAATGTGAGTAATAAGTGGTTACGAAATAGTGTGACAAGAAAGATTATAGATAAATCATAAATGTGAGTAGTGGATGATTTGTGTGAATCTTTTCTAGTAAAAGATTTTGTTGGAACTATAAATTTAAATATTTTCAATAGAAACAGAGACAAATAAAATTCAAATATGCATGCTTTTCTGAATTATATAAGACTAGACACGAGATAATTCACTATCGCTCATGAAAACTTACTTGGTATCACGACTTAAATGTTTTTATGAAATGATTTGAGACTACGCACGAGATAATTCACTATAACTCGTGAAAACCTACCTCATATAATGATTGAATTATTTTTATAAAATTTTGTCATTTTTTATATAGAAGGTACAATATGAATGTGACAAAAAATTATCAAGTTTAGGTCTAAACACGAAATATATGGGGGGTTTTGAAAATTTTTAGTGTATGATATATAATTGCCATAAAAATCACAACTTATAGACCATTTTGCGATTATAACACGTTTTGTAATCATTTCCATTACAACACCATTTTTAATAATTTTGCATTAAATCACACTCAATTTTTCGCTGACTGTCTTAAAGGGACATGTCATTGAATATTTTCACCATATACTCCACATATGCAGTGTAACATTGACTATGTTGCTCGCGGAGAAGAAAATATATTAAGAATTCCCATCCAAATGTTCGGAATTTCGTAATATATAAGCGACGTCGTCTTAAGTGCGTGCAAATTGAAAATTTGATCGTAGACGATGGAATTTGTCAGAATTTTTTTAGACGTTTTTTATTGCACAATCATTAAAGGTGGTGTTGTAGTTGAAAAGATTACAAAATCACATTGTAATTGTAAAATGACCGTGAACATTGTAATTTAAGGGACAATTTACCTATACGATACTATTGAGGTAATAAATTAATTAAAATACCTTCTTATTTTTTAAACTCTGTTAACGTATCTAAATTTGTGTAATTAAACATATATAATATATATTATAAACAAAGGGAGAGTCTTGTTTTGTGTCTCGCAGTTACAAATTTGTTATAAATACATATTATCCATATCCAAATTCATATCCGATTACATTTTTATAATTTACAATCACAAATATGGCATTGAATATGAGTTTAGATCCGGAACTTTGTTCTCTCGGAGTGAGACTGTGTAATACAAAATTTTGTGTAAAACAAGTACTGAAATTATGTCTGCAAACAACCCTAATGGGACTAAAGCCAAACCAAAGTCATGACCTTATCAGATTATGTGTTCATTAATGTATTGTGTCTTGATGATTAGTATGTTAGTCTCGACAAACTCATCATATATATATATATATATATATATATTCGTATTTGGTGTTATCGTCTCGTGTCAAATAAATAATAGCAAGGCCACACAGTTTGCGAACCCTACATTGCATCAAAACTTGTTAATTTGTTCAAACTATAATCGTCAATCAACTCCAAACCCCCGACATCAATCCACAGTGAGGTGAATGCATATATATTTACGAGTCCAAATAAAAAAATTTACAATTAATTCCAATAAAAAGAAGATAAAAAAAAAAACATTTATAAAAAAATTAATATAATTAAGATAAAAGTATGTAAAAATCAAGTTGAGAAATAAAGTATGATATCCACGCACAGAGAGAAAAAGGAAGAAATAATGGTTTGTTTGACGACATTTTTGTTTGGGTCACAGAAACATAAAAAATGATGGGTAATGGTATGGTAAGGAGGAAGCGTTCAGTATTTTTTTCCCAGCTGAGTGCTGCCCGTTGGGACCCTTCCCTCGTGTGACTGTCTCTTCTCCAATTTTACTTAAATCAACTGCTCTTCTTACCGAGAGAGAGAGAGAGCTAGTTGCTCTTCTTCCAAACTAAACTACTACCAACCGTTGTAAGAATTTTCGTTTTTCGAGTAGATTTATAATTAAATTCAAAAATTAAGTGAGATGGATTGTTACTTGCAGTTCTTTATTTTCTTTATTAATTACATATAAAATGGCGAAACTTAGTCAGAATCAATTAACAAATTAAGGAGTATATTTTTAGATAATGAGATGAAATTAAGTCACTTAAGTTTGGCAGAGATTATAAAATTACTAAAAGGTTAACTCGGTCTAAATTCAATAATTATACTCAAATTTAAATGTGGTAAAAATACATGAACTTTAGTGTATTCAGAAATTTATCCCAAATTCCTATTCCGATCAAATTATAATTGACGTGGCACTGGAGATGGGTGATGTGACAAGTTCAAAAATGAAAATAAAAAAAAATAGAAAAAATAAGAAAAAGAACATAAAAGTAGAAAAAATTGACAATTTCTTTTAGAAAAAACAAAATAACTCAATCCCCACCATCAGTGGCGGAGCAAGAGATATTTATCTAGAGGCCTACCTATTGTTGTCTGAGGTTAAAAGATTTCAGGTTCGAATCCACTGTCACACGGTCTTTAAATTTGATGTTACAATTATCATAAAGAATTAGTACAAGTATAATATCGTATAATTAATATCTCAATAACTAAAAATATTTACAAGTAATTTTAAGAAATTAGGATTTTTTATGATTTTTCTATTCCTTTTCTGTTGTTTTTCTGGTTATCTTATGATATATTTAAAATGTTTTTGTCCATTTGATTTACTTATTAGTAAAAATAAATCTACCCAAAGATTAGGCCTTTTATAACGACTATTGGATGATATTGTGGTGAAAAAAATTATGATTACTAATGTACACCTTGCGAGCTCAATTATTCCAACAACTTTTTTAAATATAATAAAGCGTAATATATATATATATATATATATATATATATATTTATATTTTTAAAAATAGGGATTTCAAGTGGCGGTATGAGTGGAGTGAAAGTTATAAATGAAAGTATAACATTGGCTAGCCAAACGCTGAAGGTACATACGAGTAAGGAAATAAGCAATAAAATGCTATAAGGTGATGTTAAAGGAATAATAAATGTAGTAATTAAGTATCGACATCTTCCAATATTTAGTATTTTGAGCAAACTTGTATGAACGAAAAAAACAGATTGTCAATTGTATGTTAACATATGCTTTTGTCAATTGTCATGCAGATTTTACACATTAATTATTTGTGAGAACCTACTGTGATTTGCATTTAACATTTTTCTACATAATTTTCAATTTTGTTTTGTTCCCTATACCTTTCTACTTTATTTCCCGATCCCCTTGGCAATATTCATTTTTGAATTTTTTTTCCTTCTCGCTTTATCGTCCAAAGGATAAAAAATCACTTTTATCGTCCAAACGTCCGTCAAGAATTTTTAGAAACGAGAATTGTAAGGGGAAAAGTTAAGTAATTAAATAAATAAATTAATTAACCATAACAAAAAATATAAAAATGTGGGCTACATATTAACGCTGCTCATGAAAAACGTACAGTGTGTGGCATTTCTATTCTCTATGCTATATACTAGTATAATTAATATAAGACATTACCATAAACATACAAGATCAAAAGACAAGGAGGAATAGAAGATCCTGCATGAAATGGTTGGGATATAGTATATATCATCATCAAAATTTGGCCTAACAAGATATACTCCTACAGACATGTGCCACTTGGTTTGCAACTATACACCAAAAAAAAGGGATTTTTCATTTTGGTGTGTGTGTGTGTGAACAGTGGAGGCCCAAATTACAAAAACTGTGATGACAGTTAGCAGAAGTTTGATCAAAAAGCATGAAAGTGGTCCTACGATGAGCTGGGGACATATACTAGTATATAGTATCTCGACAAACTGCTACGCTTATTTAACCGCTGCGATGCTCCTATGAATTACGAAACCTTAGCTTTTACCATACTCCCACATATGCCAAAATATATGTATGTACCTTTAACACCTCATGCATGATCAGCCAAGAACTAATTAATTGATTTCTGTCACACTTATAGCCAAAAAGCCAGCTCCTCAATGTCTCTCTCTTGTTCTCAATCAATACAACTTTCTAATGAATTTCGTGCTTGATCATATATGTACGGACGAGATCCTCTATTTCTTACCATGTATTCGTGTGTTGAGGTGTATTTCAACACCAGATCACGATAACAGCAGAGCCCCGACCCGATTTGGACCCTTTTTTCATTAAGTTTGTTTTCTCAATCATCACCGGCACACTCACATCTTACTCAATCACTTTATGCATTATAATTGGTATACGAATCGAGGTTAATTATTTCGTATAAACCTCTTATCTTTTGCTTGAAAAGTTATTAATTTGGCAGATACACACTAACTTCTGAATTAGTGGTTTATAACTTCACATAGTTAAGGACATTAACTTTGCCCTCAAAGAAAATAGCAAAACATTCAAGACATGAAGTAGTACAAATAAGAGTGGGTAAGTCCATACCAGACGAGCACAAACAAATCGAACTATCGAAAAGTTCATGGAATGATATTTAAGATTATTGGTATAAAGTTAGAGTAAATAATAGTAATATACTTTCAACGATAAAAAAACTAAGAAAATCATTACCGATTAGATATCACCCTGTTTAATTTAATAAATTTTTAGTTTTTTTTCTTCATATGGTTAATAATATATTGCGATTTAACCTATTGTTAGAATCGTAAAAATATGGTCACATGAATTTCTTGATTCATCCTAAGATTCAATTTTATCGTGTTCGGCTTAATATGGGCTCACTCGCGAGGACTTGATTGCAGGGCAACAAGTTCCAATGGTAGCAAGTTGTCCAATTGTTGTAATTACTTTTAACTTTGTAGTCTAATTACCACTCAAAAGTCTTCTACTTGTGAAGTAGAGGAGCTAGGTAAAAAGAAAAAGCACACATTGCACTGTAAATTATGTTCACCAGACTTTATTACAAGTGAAGATAAATAGTATAGGGTGTTTCAATTGCTGAAAAAGCATTTGTAGGCACATGGAAAGAGCTCTTCTTATTGGGCCAAAGTCCAAGAAATCCAAAACTCACCTTTCATTTGGCTGTGTAGAAATTTGGCTCTTGTATTTCAAATAAAGCTGTAGTATTTCAGTTTCACAAGGTCAAATCAACCAAAAACATTAATATAGGTGTAGGATCTCAAAAAAACAGGATTTTTGTACAGCCTTTTTTGGGAACACTGATTTCTTTTGGATATTTGATGCATTGGTCAAAATTAGAAGACATAATTCTCTCATCTTCTCTCTCATCTTCTTCACTATCACCCAATTGCCGCACAATCACGCGGCGCTGTCTTTTTCTTCCAAATTCTGGTGGTATCTTCAGGTGGCTTCGTTCAAATTCTACTCTTGTTAATTAGAGCACCCACAATGGGAGACCTACCCGGTCTACCAATATTTTAGAATACTTTATGCACTTTTTGTGGGACCTCAATGATTGATTGACCGGTCTCTAAATCGGCCACAATGGGGTAGGTCTCTCACCCCGGTCTCTGACCTAGGTCTTTCATTATTTTAATTATATTTTAATATTATTTTTATGTTTTATATTTATTTAGAATAATAAAAATAATTATAATTAAAATATTACGAAATAATTAAGAAATAACTAAATTGTATTTGAAACATTGGAAAATTACAATACAATTTGGAATTTAAAAACGAAAAATTAAATACTACGAAATATCCTACTGACCAAAACCCTTTCTTCTCGAGCATCATGCAAACTTTGCGGTGATTTTCCAATACATCCGAGTCCATATCTTTCGTTGGCCTCGTGTAGATATCGTAGGCGGTCCCTAATTCAGATGAGCGTTTGATCTCTCTAATTTCTTGAGTGATGCGCTCGAGTTTGTCGTCTTGGACGTCCACGGCCTTGCCCTTTCCCTTTCCCTTTCCTTTTTTGGCCGACTTCTGTCCCAGTGGTCGGAAAATCCTCGAAGACTCCTCGGTTGCAGATTCAGCGTTGCTCGGATTGCTCGGCCAGCTCGGATTGCTCGAATGGCTTGTGTAGCTCCCGTCCTCTCGATTCTTCGTTCTTTTCGCCGGTTGTGTCGGGACGTCTGGATTGATGAAGTTGGGCAGATCTTTCACTACCGCCCACGGCTTATGTTTATTGAAATTCTTCTTCGTTTCCCTATAGAAGCCATCCTCAGCCAAGTGGATGAGATCGAGGTCGCTTTGCCCGCTTCCATGCGCCCTCTGTGCTTTTACGTATTCGGCATTGAATATTAAAATTTCCTTCTTTGCGCGTTTCCACGCCTGTCGAAGATGTTCGGAATCCCTCGCCGGTGTGCCTTCAGGCCGTATGTCATTGTAGCGCCTTTCAATTCGCCGCCAAAATTCACCTAGCTTCTGATTATTGGCGACGATGGGGTCAAGACCGATGTCCACGTAGCATCGGGCGAGGCACTCCAATTCGTCGTTGGAATAATTGACATATTTCCCCCTCGTTGTACCGGAGGTTGTTGTCGCCTTCTTTTTTCCCTTTCCCTTCCCCTTTGTTGGAGGCGGCGACGGTGGAGGAGAATTTTGCTCCTCTTCCTCTTCTTCTTGCTCATCATCGTCGTCGTTCAAGTTGAAAGATTGAAACTGACGATATGCACCGGACGGCGTGGAGAAAGATTGAAAGCCGCCACCTGGCGGCGTGGAGAAATGTTGAAAACTGCCACCGGGCGAGGAGGAGAAAGGTTGAAAACCGCCACCGGGCGAGGAGGAGAAAGGTTGAAAACCGCCATCAGACGAGGGCGATGAGGAGAATAGTTGACGTTGCGGGATAGAATTGGGGGATGACTCGTTGGATTGCGGAGAATTTTGCATATACGGGAACCCGCTCGGTTGTTGATACCCAAACCAATTGTTGAATTGAGCATCTTTGTCACCCATTTTTTGATTAAGAAATGATAATTTGTGAAATAAAATGGAGGAAGATGGAAATGGAAGAAGATAGAGATTGTAGGTAGAAAATGTGTGATTTGAAGTGTAATAATATGTGGTATTTATAGGTAGAAAATGTGGAAAAATAAAAATAAAAGTAGCCGTTTTTGATAAATTTAGCCGTTGCATTATTATTAATTTTTTTTAATTGTAACAGAAAAAAAATAATAAAATAATAATTACCCAGGTCGCAACCTCGGGCGCAAGCCCGACCTGGGGTGCGACCTGGTCGGTCGCCACAACGGGAGAGACCGGGGGGGGGGAGTCGATAGGGGCGGTCGCAGACCGGGCCTTTCGACCGCCGTTATGGGTGCTCTTAGGGCTTGTTTCATTATTTTAGCAATCCTTTTTTAATTAAATATTGATATAGTTAAAGTTAGTAAATACGTATCAATTATACGTTGATGTACTAATAATAATTTGGATAAATCGTCTACCTACGACTTTATATAAAATATATATCACAAAATTAGTCAATGGAACCTAAAATACTTACTAGCTAATAGTGGTCATTAAATTATATATATTTCGAAAAGTCTTATGTGAGACAGTAGCATGATGATAGGTCAATATATATTAATGATGTCAATTTAATTTAGATTTTTTATCATCACACTGTGAGACTGTCCAAAGTGTGTAGCAATAAAGAAGTGGCTCAAAAATTATAATTTATGGTATATATTGGATTACTTTTTTTTTGCTTTATCTTTTATTTTATTATTAGTTAGATTTGTTTCCTTAATGCATCCTGGTTAACTCTGGACTATTAAAAAAGTTAGATGTGGTTGACCGCACGGTTCAGTTGAATTAAACGTAACAATAATTCTAAAGAAACATAATAATTATTGTGAATAAAAGTGAATTATATGGTTACCATCTAATTAGTTAAATAGTTAAATGGTTAAATGCATGTAAATACACGAACTTAATTTGGTTAGAATTCTATATATTTTGCACACAATCTTTCAATTTTCTCTATAAAATCACGAACTTATCATCACTTTGTTCATTATTTAGGATTTCTCCCAAATTAAAACTAACGTGACACCTACGTGGCGGTCGAGAGTGCACAATAGATTAAAACGGTCAGTAAATAAAGCGACGTTTTGAGTATCCATTTTTTGAATTTATATATATATATCTATCTATATATATATATATTTATCATTTATAATTTAAAAGATGAATAAAAAAGAAAAAATAGATGGATGTTAGATTATACTCCCTCCGTCCCATTTATATAGGCTTGTTTTCCTTTTTCGGATGTCCCAAATATATAGGCTTGTTTCTATAAAAAAGTAATGTTTCTTAACTCATTTACTAAAATATCCCTATTTAATTCTTTGATTGACTCATAAAATATGCATGGTCAAAAAATAAATAGGGGCATATTTGAAAGTTTACTATATAATTTACATTTCCAATATTTCTTAATCCTTGTGAAAAGTCCAATAAGCTTATATAATTGGGACGGAGGGAGTAATAAAAGTTTGAAAGTATGGATATTTTAAGAATATTATTGATGATAAAACAAAAGAATGTTATTAAAAATAGGATTAATAGTCTAAAATGTCCTAGCGTTTGTCAAAAGTCTTAAAAATATTCCAACGTTTAAAGAGTTGTATTTTTGTACTCAATGTTTATCTGTTGTTATACCTGTTTAGATTTGTATACTAGTTTGGTAGAAACATATTTATTATTTGCGATATCTTGTCAGGAATTCTTAATATGAGTAGGGGTGAGTATTCGGATTACGGATCGGATTTCTGCTAAATCTGATCCGAATCCGAAATCCGAAATTCTGAAAATAATTAATCCGATCCGATCCGAATGATCCGAAAATCCGAACCGAAAAAATCCGAAATTTTAACCCTAAATCCGATCCGATTCGAAAAATCCGAAATTCTCCAAACAAATTCCAAAATATCCATAAATTCGAAATTAATATAATTATTCATTTATTTTCATCCCATTTTGTAATTGGTAGCAAAAAAATCGAAAATAATATAGCAAACACAATCCAATCAACAATCAACCAATCACAATTCACAACATATAACATTCATAAATACCTAAGTTTACCAATCATTCATTCATTACAATTAAATAAAATAAAAATTGAAAATAAAAATGAGTTTCAAAATATCCACCAAATCAACTACAATTCCTCAAATCAATGCCTCTCTAGTCTCCAATATCTTACAAGTTCCAACAGATAATGGAGATTGTTTCAGTTCCATTATGAGACATCTACAAAAGAAAAAAAAAATTATTCGAAGTTAGATAATTTGCAACACAAAATCATCAAAAGTTATATACGAACTTACATTACAACTTCCTGCCGAAGAATCTATGATGGAAATTTGAGATGAAATCTCCCTTCTCTTCTTCCTTTAGGTGGTTACACTATAAAAAGAAAAAAAAAATATAAAGATCTCGATAACAATCTTGAAGTTGAAAAAGCAAACAATCTTTGTCTGACTCTAGAAGTCTCTTAAAGTTATAGCATAGTTGTTCTAATAAAATAAGAAGTATAGATAACAACAAAGCAGAAATACCAATAACTCAAACATACCAATTCAGCAAAAGAACCGAACAAGCAGCTCACTATTCTCGATCGGAATTTACATGAGTTACAGAAGATGATTTTAGATATCATTAGTTATTTTGAGAAATCAAGTATCGATAATGATATTCCTATACTACGGTAGATGATTCATGGTGTCAATATCACTACTAAGTTATTGGATGGGAAAAAAAGGGCAAAATAACTAAAATTCAGTAGGGCAAAATAAATAGTTTTCGAAATAGAGAAAAATCACAAAATAACGCAGAAAATCAACAAAAATAGAGAAAAATCAGAAAAGCCAAGGAAGACGATGGCAGAGGAGCATAGGAAACGACGGCGGGCGGCTGGGGTTGGCGACGGCGGCGACACGCGAGGTGAGGCAGAGGAGCAGCCGAGCAGATTTGAGATGGAGATTGGAGGGTAGGGTTTGAGGTGGGGATGGGTGTGAGCGGCTGGGAGTGGGAGGGAGCGGCTGTATTGACTACTGATGTATCATGTATTCTTTAGTTTTAGGGTTTTAGAATTTAAATGGATATTAATAAAAATAATATAATATACACATATATATATATATTTCGGATTTCGGATTTGTTCGGATTTTTAAAGCTCCGATCCGATCCGAAATCCGAAAAAATCCGAACCGAATTTCATATTTCGGTTTGGTTCGGTTTGGATTTTCGGATTTCGGTTATTTTGCTCACCCCTAAATATGAGTATAAGTTCGAACAATTAATTCCTGACTTATGCACAATATCATAAATATAGCTAATAACTTTATTAAGGCAATTGACACTTTATTACCTCAGCAATATTTAGGTGATACTTATACAATTAAAACCTCGACAACATTATGATGATATTTAATTCACAATAGTTTAGTTAGTATCGATTCTTTATTCATATCAGCTCAAAAAATAAAATTCTTTTATTTATATACTTTTTCATAACATCATAATCTGTAACCTTGTTTTCTTAGAAATTCGAGCGTTTCTAAATCTTTATCATATGTTAGGACCGTACAGATTTATATTTAAAATAATATTGAAAAACCATTATGCACTTTAGTTACAAAAGATCTGCAGTACTTTAATTTCTTTATTAATCCGGAAAGTATTACTCCTTCCGTCTCAATAACAAGATCCTTCTATTCTTTTTTCATCTGTCTCAATAGTAAGATCACCGTCCAACAATGAAACATGCAGTTAACTCTTTAAAAGTTGTCCCAATAGCAAGGTCACTTCTTAGCCTTTTAATCGTATTTCTTAATAATTGTACCAAAAACAAAGAGAACCTTGCTATTGAGACGGAGGGAATACAACTCATATTTTTTCATTTGTTGGTCACGTATGTTGACATCATTATTACTTACATACAAAGTTGTAAACCTTGGGCGAATCTACCCAACCTAAATATATAAATGTTTGGTGTGCCTTAACCCAAACTATGCATACAGCTATTTATTTTCTCCCAATTTTCGGAACCATAAAGTATTAATGTATGTACATTAGACGTAATTGTAATATATGCAGAATATTTATGTAATTTTGGCACATAAAAAACCCGCAAAACACACAGAATGCTTAATTTGTACATGCACGCAGAATATATATTTATGTAATTTTCGATCATTCTCCAAATCGAAGCATTGAATGGTTTATGGACTTAACAATCACCAAAGCCAAAACAATTAATGGAAACACATACTATTGCATAATCCAGGTACTCACCCTTCAAATAAATCCGAATTAAAAGAAGGAAAATATAAATTCTGAATTCCAAGACGAAATTGAGCTACGGAAGCCCACCAATCTAGATATCACATTCTCCAATAAATTCAAAAATAAAAATATAATATTTTTTTTCAGGTGAAATTATGCGACAACAAGATAGGAACATACAGTCAGTCCCAAGAAGCAAATGAAAAGGACCAGAAAATAGAAAAAAAAAAAAGAAAAGAAAAGAAAGTTTGTGTAAAGATTCTAGTAGAAACCACTTGGCAAAGATTGCAATCAAAGCGCAGGTCGCAATATGGGAGATCTTGTTCGTTTTATACTCAAGCAAGTGGCTGCCAATCACAGCCGTTCACATAATCGGGCCTAACGGCCCTAAATTTTGGGCCTGGTCCCCGGGGCCCCGCAGTTTTATTTGGGCACACTGCTGGAAAAACACTGCTACTCTCTAACTTGCACTGAGGGTGCGTACAAAAAGTTTGTACGCTAGGGGGGCGCGTACTTTAAAGAGGGTGCGGGTTACAGAGGAATTGTTGACCTTTCCTCCTTTTGTAAAGCCGCATACTTGATATTGGTCTATTTCATTCTCTTTTTTTAGGGCAAATTTCCACTAAATCTCCCAACT
This sequence comes from Agastache rugosa, assembly GCA_031470985.1. NCBI lineage: Eukaryota > Viridiplantae > Streptophyta > Magnoliopsida > Lamiales > Lamiaceae > Agastache > Agastache rugosa. Next base: position 38,218,804 of record CM062604.1, read on the forward strand.
TTTTTCAAATTTATATTTTGTATACTCCCTTCGTCCCATCATAAGTGGCCACATTTCTTTATTGGGATATCCCATCATAAGTGGCCACTTTCCTAATATGGAAACACCTTCTCTCACACAAAAGATGTGGACTCCACCACTTTTTATTTTTTTACCCTTTAAACACTCTTCTCCTAAATACCCGTGCCCAAAAGAAAGTAGCCACTTATCATGGGACGGAGGGAGTATCATTTTAAAGATTTTGTGTTAGAATTTTCAATCTTTCATACTAATTTGAATTTGCACCCCTGGTCTCGAGAACCACAAATCGAAGTTGACTTGGCAATCGGAATTATTGATATGGACATATATTCCGATAAACGAAACGATGCCGTCTTATTGATTATTATATTAGATACATAAATAAAAAATAACAAAAATAAAAAGAAATAAAAATGGCAATAGAATAAAAAAAATATAAAAATAAAAAACAAAGCTCTCTGTCACTCATCCTCTCATCTCTCACGTCACCACTACCAACAAACCCAAATCACCACTGCCGTCAGGCCCGTCACCACCAGAAGACCAAATCCAAACCGCCGCCGCCACCAGTTTCCTACACCATCACCGACCTCTTTCCGTTTGAGTCGAAGCTGTAGAGGTTGTCGTCCCCAGATCTGGCCCATCGTGTGAATTCTGTCGATTGAGGGCTTATTTGTGTTATACGTTGCAATTGCTTTGTTTCTTCTCTCGGATTTGATAAAGGTGTAATAGAAAATAAAGATCAGTTGGCTTGTTGATTTATTGGCTTATTCAAGAATATGCACCAAATATGACTTCTAGGTTCTTGATTAATTTCTCTTTTGGTTTTTGATTTGGAATTCAGGCTGTTTAACTGGATTGTTGTCTATGGTTATTTCAGGAGCAGTAATAGCTATGGATTTTTTCTTCCGAGTACTACTCCAAACTCTTGATTCTTCTCTAATGGCGATCAACAGAGGTACGGACAGTGATGCATAGACGGTGGTGGCGCTCCCTGCATAAGCCGCTGGAAAGAAGTGGAAGAGTTTCTGTAGCATAGTCATGACCATTATGAATAGCGCGAGCAGAATGGATACGTAGAGAAATTGGTAAAAGATCTCGTGCTGGTTGCTCTGCCTCACCACCTTCATCTCACGAATGATATAGACCAAAACGACGGAGATGGCGGCCGGTAGTCTCGCGATGAGGAGGATCAGCGCCTTCAAGTCATTGTTGTAGATGACCAAGTAGGTTTACGTGAGGATGGCGCCACTCAATCCGGTGAATTCATGATGGTTTATGTGGAATTCATGATTCGATCTCATCACTCATCAGTGAAGGAGGAGGAGGAGAGGAGAGCGAGTTGACCGACAATGATAGAAAGAGGTGATGATGTGTAATATTTATTTAATTATTTAATTTATTATATCAAAATGACGTGGTTTTGATTGCCACATACCCTTATTAAGCTACGTATATGCCATCTCAGCAATGGTGTCGGAGTGCAAAATCAGATTAGTATGAAAGGTCGGAAATTCTAACGCAGAATCTTTAATTGGTATGCAAAATGAGAATTTGAAAAAAGTTGGAGATTTAGTGGCAATTTGCCTTTTTTTTTAATTCTCTTCGTTCACAATAAGTGTAGCATATTGGATTTAACACGAATTTTAATAAATGATTTTTTTGAAGGAAAATTTTAATAAATGATTGATAGATTATTTTTGAGTGAAGAAATGACACATCATAATGAATTGTTGTGAGGCTTTAAATAAGGAATGTGTGTGGGTTATTGTCCAAAAAGAAAAGTGATACACTCTTTGTGGACGTACGTAAAAAAAAAAAATAGTGATACACTTATCGTGGACAGAAAAGTATTATTTTTAAGTTTTTCTGATTTTCCTTTTTCTATTTTGGGAAAAAAATTTCCTGTGTTTTTAACGGTGTTTCTTCAAAAAAAAAAAATTATGTCCATTGTAAGAAAATATTTGCCAATTGCCATTACTTTTGGATAAGTATGTGCTTAATAATCGTCAACGCTTAGGATTCTCTTAAATGATTTATTGGATATATTGGTTAAAAGATTGACAATAAAATCTTTATGCTCAAATTATTGAGAAATTCATGAGAATTTGTTTAGCGATATTGATGTATAATCGGTAACAATCGTAAAACTATTTTATTAAAAAAAAATCACAAAACTATTTCATGCAATAGATGTCTTCGAAGTTCGACCTCTATATATACTGAAATTAGCTATCTTAAATTGATTTGAATGAGTGTTAATACTTAATTGATAGTATATTATATTATGATAAATTGTCGGATTGCAATTCATAACACATCAAAATGTTATGGGTGGTCTCTTGCTTATCTATAAACAATTTGTGATCGAGCACTTGCTCATATTGAATACAAAAGTCTAACTATATTTAATAACTATTGTTTGGACTACTGATTTTTCAGCATGATTAAGCAAGATTGTTATTTCTGATGTTTCGTAATTCAATCAATAAAAATCTTTTAATAAAAATACTATCGGGATGAAAAAAAAATCTAAAGAAGGTATGTGCGTACATACAGGGACGGATCCAGAATTTTTTTCTTGGGGGGCACAAAATACAGTAAAACATATATAAATTAATACAGTCAGGATTGAAGAAATTTATTTATCTTATAGGGGTTATTAATTTATCGAGTTAAATAAATAAATCAATGGAAATACCTCTTGTTTTTTCGTCTCTACCATCTTTTGTGCAAAAACTCCGATAACTTTTAGTCTTACAAACACATCGGTAGAACATTTTATTTTATTTATACCTTGGGCAAAGGATGATCTTTCGGAAGACATTTTATTTATTTATTTAACAAGAAGAGAATTTCTATTATGAGAAAATGCACCTTTCTAGTCAAATAAGATAGTAAAACACAAAAGTTGGCCACAAACTTAATTTTTACAAAATATGACAAACATTTGCCTTTTTGGACGAAAATACCCTTACTTTTTACTTACCTACCTACTTTTTCTCTCTCCTCATAATTGTATTACTCATATTTCTCCTCATTTTTTTCTCTCTTTCAGCTCTGGAGCTCATCTTTCTCGTTTTTTTTTTCTTCTCAGTTGGTTGGCACGGCGGCGTATTTATAGATCTGTGGAGGTATATTTTCGTAGAGCGGTGGCGGCAGCATATTTTTCTCTCTTTCAGCTCGATGAGCTAGAGGTCATATTTCTCGTTTTTTTTCTTTTCAGTTGGTTGGCGGCGGTAGTGGATTAATTCACGGCGACATGGTGGCCAATTTTCTAGATATGCGGCGGCGTATTCATAGATCGGTGGCGGCGATACGGCGGTGAATCATCTGAAATATTTCCCACAACTGCTTCTGTAATTATTTATAATTGTATGGAGGTAATTATACATTTAGATCTAGGTTTTCTCATGAAGCTGATGAATTTACAGTTCGTCGAATTTTGTATTTCTTACCTTCGTTGGCATTCTTTGTTGTACGAATTGCATGTATTTCGTGCAATCTGATGGCACATGCGGTGCGAATTTATATTAAATTTGTACCGCTGTGTGACACACTGGTTACGAAATAAATGTAATTCGTACCATTCGCTAGATTCTAAACAACATGCCACACTCTGATATGGTACACGGTACGAATATGTAAGGATCGTACCCAGACGATGACACTGTTGTTACGAATTGCAAGCATTTTGTGTAATCTGATGCCACATGCGGTATGAATTTATATTAAATTCGTACCGAGGTGTGATACGCTGGTTATGAAATAAATGTAATTCGTACCATTCGTTAGATTCTTTATAGGTACGAATTTTGATATTTTCTTACCATGTGTACCTGACTATCCACTTACTTATTTAATGCAACCGGTGCCAACTTCTTTAATTGTTTGCCATGGAGGAGATTGGAATAACAATACATACGAGGGTGGGAGGAAAGAGTATATCCCTGTACCTCATGGTGGTATAACATTTGAAGATTTGTTGAAGAAGCTTGAAGTGCGATTGAAGAAGGATAAAAGATTGTATATTTTTGATATAGACGCGTTAGTCCAGTCCCCTGCGGGTGAAACTATGAAAATTAAGATAACGGATGATTTCGAGTGGTCTTGTTTGATGGGTTTGTTGGAATTGCCTACTATATATGTGACTGTTTCATGTAGAAGTAACGAATGTTCACATCAGACGAATCCGTTGGGTGCTCGGAATTTGCAAAATACGGCTAAGAATTATGATGATGATGATTCGGAATTTGTTTTTGATAGTGACTACATGTATGATAGCAGTTCTGATGATGAAGGTAATGACTGTGATGACTTTTCTGGTGTAGATAGGTCTATTGTGCTCGCATTAGAAATTGCGGACCAAACTACTGTAGAAAAACCCTGTCAGTGGTTGATTCCAGGTGCAGCATACCAAGCTTTCCTTGTATGTGAAGATTTGGTTATATCGTCTGAGCCTATTACAGGTGAACTCGTTAGTGGTGCCATGTTCTATAGTAAGGATAAAATGACTACAGTTCTTGGTGTATACCATCTGAAAAATCGTGTAGAGTTTATAACAGTGCGTTCAAATTCAGACAGATATCATGTTGTTTGCAAGTTTGCAGACAGATGCAATTTTATTATGCGAGCGAGATCTTTTGGTAATGCATGGAGAATATATCAATGGAGTGCTCACACTTGTGAGACAGATTTGAGATATCAATCGCATCCAAAGATGTCTTCGAAGATTTTAGCTGCACACGTAGGTGCTAATTTGGCAGAAGATGGTTATGTTCTTAGGCCGCGGGATATACATGGACAAGTATTAAGGGAATTTGGTGTTAATGTAAAATATACAACTGCATTGGCTGGTAGGAATCACGCGCTGAACGTGAATTATGGCGATCCAGATAAGTCTTTTCAGGTTTTTCTCAACTGCATCTTTAAGTAAGAGCATTTAAATTTTGGTACGCTTGGTACGCTGGGTGTACGAAATGTGAAATTCTTACCATGTATAATGTAAGAATTTCACACTTCGTACCAGTAAACCAAGCACAAAGAAACGAATGAATGGTAAAATGGTAATAAATATGAAATTCTTACAAAGTACCATGTAAGAATTTCACACTTCGTACCTATAACCAAGCATAAAGAAATCAAAGCATGGTACGCTGGGTAAGAAATATGTACTTCTTACCACATATCTTGTAAGACTGTAAAATGAAGTACGAATTTGTTGAGTTCGTACTTCGTACTTTCTAGTTGTACGAATGTTTGATATTCCTAATTCGTTTGTGTATGATTTACATTATTTTGTACCTTTCCTACCAATGTGTACCTGATGTGATTATATATTTTTTCATGATTTTCAGATGCTTTCCAAGTACTTTTACATGCTAGAACATTTGAATCCTGGCTCCATTGTGGAATTACAGACATGTCCTGACGGTTCTTTCCAGTACTGCTACTTCTCTCTTGCTGCATGTGTAAGAGCATTTCGTGCATGCCGCCCTGTGATTGTGATTGACGCCACATATTTGAAAGGAAAATACAAAGGCGTTATGTTTGTTGCATCAACAAAGGATGCTAATGAATAAATAGTTCCCTTAGCATTTGGAGTTGGTGCGATTTATCTTGGATTTGGTTCCTACGTCAGGTTCGACGGACATTTGGATGCCCAGATAACCTCTTGATTGGGTCTGATCAGCACCTTAGCATAAAAAATACAGTAGATTCTGCCTTTTCAAGGATTCCTCATGGGCTCTGCACATATCATATTTAGGGCAACCTTAGAAAGTGGGGTCAAGGTGCGATTAACATTTACCAGGTTGCTGCAAATGTTTATAAGATAGAGGAGTTTGATGAGCATATGCAGAATTTGGAATTGACTGCACCTCGTGCACATGCGAAGCTTATGAACATTGACCCTATTAGATGGGCCAAGTGTAGATGCCCGGTACGGCGATATAGTTTTGGGACTTCCAATACGGTAGAAGTCTTGAATTCTCGATTAAATTGGACTAGAAAATTGCCAATCTGTTCTCTTTTGGAGTATGCTCGTAACCTGATACAAGAATAATTTTTCACGCGGCGTACTAGTTCTGGTGCGAGAACTCTAGAGTTATCGGATTATGCAACAAAGAGATTGGGGAATGCTATCGAGGTAGGTCGGTCCATGAAGGTTCACCCCATTACGGATACAAAGTTTAATATAATTTATGAAAACAAGAGTAATATTGTTGATATTGCTTTGAGGAAGTGCTCATGTCACGTTTTTGAACTGTACTTGATCCCATGTTCGCACGCTATATCAACAATAAGATACGAATTTTTTGTTTTTCGTACTTGTCGTACATCATATGTGGGTAAGAATTATGAATTTCGTACCACGTACCATGTAAAAATTTCATATTTCATACCAATAACCAAGCACAAATAAATGGTACGCTGGTAAGAATTATGAATTTCTTACCATGTACCATGTAAGAATTTCATATTTCGTACCAATAACCAAGCACAAAGAAATAGTACGCTGGTAAGAATTATGAATTTCTTACTACGTACCATGTAAGAATTTCATATTTCGTACCAAGTAACACGTAAGAATTCATACTTAGTATACTGTTTGCATATGTAACGTACCATCCTTACTATAACTGCAGAAGTTTGATAATATTTTTGTCATTTTTCAGTTATGCGAGGCAATCTCTATTGTCATATGTGCATGCTTATTATACGACTGAGACGTGGTGTGAAACATATGCTGCAGAGGTGATGCCAGTCCCCGACCCACATGATTGGGGCGTCCCATCTGATGTAGCTTCAAGGGTTGTAGTGACCCCCTCTAATCCTAGACAAGCGGGACGACTACGGTCAAAGAGGATTCAGTCTGGATCCCATACAACACATGGTCGTGTGTGTTCTGGATGTCATCAAAGAAGTCATTATCATAATACATGTACTGCATTCGTACAAATTGGTCAGGGAGAAGAAGTGTGTAGCAGTCAAATAAGCGTTAATCGACCTCGCAAACCGAAGAAACGTGGTATTTGTGGTGTAGTTGGGCACACTCGCGCAACTTGTAAAGACCCAAATAGGTTCCGTTGATGACTTTTTTCCATTATCTACTAGTGTTTTCTTATTTTAGATGAATTATTTGTTGAACCATTTTCATACTTACAAACTCTGTAGTAATTGATAAATTTCATACCATTCGTGCAGAAATCCAACGTTTCGATTTTGTATCGCATTACGAAATATATATTTTCGTACTAACTTACCATATCATCACCTGGTAGTGCGGTACGATAATATATATTTCGTACAACGTTACGTACAATATTGTATCTCGGTACGAAATATTTAGTTTCGTACTACGAAAATAAACATTTCTTACCGCGATACATCCGACAGGTCAGTTGAGCACAATTCAACTAAGAAGTCAGCAGAGTAATATCCAGCTGAGAGGTACGAAATATTTTTAATTTGGTACCGTGGCACGACATGGTTGAATTTCGTTCCTGATATAAAAGTTCTAACTTTTTTAGCACGGTACAAAATGGTTGAATTTCGTACCGATATCGTGGTACGCATTGTTTGAATTTCGTATTGTGTTACCAAAATTAGAACATTTATATCGTGGTACGAAATGGTTCAATTTCGTACCCATATCGTGGTACGCAATGGTTGAATTTCGTACCGTGCTACCAAAGGTAGAACCTTTATATCGTGGTACAAAATAGTTGAATTTCGTACTGTGTTACCAGAGTTAGAACTTTTAGATCGTAGTACGAAATGGTTGAATTTCGTACCGTGTTACCAGAGTTAGAACTTTTAGATCGTGGTACGAAATGGTTGAATTTCGTACCGTGCTACCATAGTTAGAACTTTCATATCCCGGTACGAAATGGTTGAATTTCATACCATGTTACCATAGTTAGAACTTTTAGATCGTGGTACGATATGGTTGAATTTTGTACCGTGATATAAATGTTAACACCCTACGAAATGGTTCAATTTCGTACGAATATCGTAGTACGAAATGGTTGAATTTTGTACCGTGCTACCAAAGGTAGAACCTTTATATCGTGGTACGAAATAGTTGAATTTCGTACCGTGTTACCATAGTTAGAACTTTTAGATCGTGGTACGAAATGGTTGAATTTCGTACCGTGGTACCAAAGTTAGAACTTTTATATCACGGTACGAAATATTTGAATTTCGTACCGATATCCCGGTACGAAATGGTTGAATTTCATACCGTAGTACCAAAGTTAGAACTTTTAGATCGTGGTACGAAATGGTTGAATTTCGTACTGTGTTACCAGAGTTAGAACTTTTAGATCGTGGTACGAAATGGTTGAATTTCGTACCGTGGTACCAAAGTTAGAACTTTTATATCATGGCATGAAATGTTTGAATTTCGTACCGATATCCCGGTATGAAATGGTTAAATTTCGTACCGTGCAACTTTTTTGAAGTTTTGATAAGCGGGGTACGAAATGTTATTTTTTGTAATGTGTTATAGAACGAAACATACATTTCGTACCTCGTAATATGCATACAATAATTTACATAATAAATACAATAATTTTTCCAGATATTCATACTTATCATAACATCACAGCAAAATATACAATATCGTAATACACAAAAGTTGAACATAGATTCAGCATATTACTAGCAAAATATATATAGTTTTTGTTCGACATACTAAAGTGCTTCCATAAGAATTGGAACAGGGGCTTCATCTGTGCTATGACCATAAATGGTCCTTGCAATGTGGTCTCGATAAAGTTCCAGCTGTTTTTGGTCTTTCAAGCTCTTTGGCAATAGCTTCTTGGATAGAATTTGCTCGACGTACTTCAATGCATAGAGCCCACAATTCATGTCGTCTTGCTGCTTGAATGTGTTCTTGCCTTTAGCAGGTGGAAAGAATAGCTCCCACTGGGCGTACTGTAGATTTTTGATTGCATGCAGCTCGAAGTACCCGATTGTCTTTAAGATTTGAGGGACTACTCTTGCCATCGGTAGGAAGATGTCCCTTCTATTTTTTATGTGATGTTCTTCAAATTTCCATGCTTTGGGATCATAAAGCCATAGCTTTTGTTGTTAAGATCTATTAGCAGTGTGGCCCAATGAGATTTGAAATAGCATACGGCAAGAACCTAGAATAACAACGCAAACCATTAAAAAATGATATATAAACTTCTGACTTCTTATAGTACACGGTACGAATATGTAAAGATAGTACCCAGAGGTTGACATTCTTATTACGAAATTGCATGTATTTCGTGCAATCTGATGTCACATGCAGTACGCATTTCATTACAATTCGTACCGAGGTGTGTCACGTTGATTACGAAATAACTGTAATTCGTACCCAGAAGTGGACACTCTATTGTTATGAATTGCATGTATTTCGTGCAAAGTGATGCCACATGCGGTACGAATTTATATATAAATTTCGTACTGAGGTGTGACACGCTGATTACGAAATAACTGTAATTCGTACCCAGAAGTTGAAACTTATTAAGAAATTACATGTATTTCGTGCAAGCTGATGCCACATGCGGTACGGATTTATATTAAATTCGTACCTAGGTGTGACACGCTGATTACGAAATAAATGGAATTCTAAAGTCAGTTGAATTGTTTTACCTTGTCGCAATCGATCCAAGGTTTCATGTTTGCACCCCAACATGGGCGAATTGCTTTATCATACGATAACAGGGTTTCCATGTCCTTTTTTGGAATAACCTCTTTAATTGTTGGGTCGAATAAATCAGAGTCATATGCCTCAAAGGGTACTTTCATTCCGTCATGCATAGAGTCAAACACGTTTTCAACGGTGCACTATAAATTAACGATGATATATATATATATATATATATATATATATCAATAAAATAACAGTGGAACAAGCTTAATTTTTTTAAGATGGTATACGAAGGTACGAAATTGTACAACTATACTGTACAACTTTGTAACGCGGAACGAATATTGTAATTTCGTACCAAGGCTGCTTGATATTTTAAATCAATTAAAATCAGTTTCTGAAGGAGGAATTACCATAAAATAAGTAGAGGTCAGCGCTATGTTGGTGTGAACTTCACCCAAACCTGCGAACCCCGGGTTTGATGCAAGTATGGCAAGGTTGGAGTCCACGTGATCATCTTCAAGCTTATTAGTGGGCTTGAGTATGTACTCAAAAAAGTCTTTTTCAGCCCCCTAAGCCATGCCAACATTCCTCCTATTTCATTGACGACATTAATTATTATTTGTGTAATGCACTTATTGTAAAATATCTAAAAGTGAACTTACACTCATTTTTCTGAGCTCAAGAAACGTTCGAATGTATCCCGTTCAGCTCGCACATCATCAACTAGGAATGGACTCCGTACGGCTGCTGCCGGAAATTTAATTCTCACCGGCCTTTGATTCAAAAAGGGAACAATGACTGGGCAGCACTCTCTGATGCGACTTGTTGTTGGAGTGGCGTTACGTCGTTAGATCCAAGGATATAGTCATACATTATATTTAGCTGTGTGTCGGTCAGTATTTCCTGTCATCGGCCTGCATAGGATATGACATCAATTATCACTCCCGTATTGAGATTTCATTAGTAGGCATGGTACGAATATTTGAAGTTCGTACCAAGTTTACTGGTATGAAATGGTACATATAATTGATTTTCGTACCAAGCACACATTTAGAAATGGTACGAATATTGGATTTTTGTACCAAGTACACCGTTATGAATGATACTAATATTGAAATTTCGTACTAAATACACCTGTAGAAATTGTACGAATATTGGAATTTCGTACCAAGCATACCGGTATGCATGGTACGAATATTGGAATTTCGTACCAAGTACACCTGTATGAATGGTACGAATATTGAAATTTCGTTCCAAGTAACCGGTTTGTATGGTACGAATATTGGAATTTCGTACCAAGTACACCGACAAGAATGGTATAGTTCGTACCAATTGTAGATAGCCACAATATATGAATGAAAGAACACATTTATAACATAATCAAATGGCCCCAAACCGTACATTATAGTTTATGAATTCAATTGTCAACACATACATAATTTAAATTAAATTGTTTATCCCTCCACACACATGGCTTTATACCTGTTTGTGCTTAAACTCTTTTCCTTCTACTGCTGGCTCTGCTGCTGCCCCTGCAAGCCCTGCTCCGGCTTCACGGAGCTTCTTCAGCACGTAGTCTCCTACTTCAATGACGAGCTGCCTATGGTGGTACTGAAGTAGACCCTCTATTTCTTTCAATAGGGTCATATGCTCCGGTGCACTGGTAGAAGCAGCAGTAGGGGCAACATCGTCGTTCTCTTCTTATCGCGACCTCTTTTTCTTGCTTTCATTTGCATCGTACTAGAATGCAAAGGCCTACTTCTCTGGGTCTTGCTCCAGAGATTTCCAGTACGCTTGTGCCATTTCCAGGTTGTATGGTACCAACAGGGGACAAGATCCTACAAAATAGATCTGTTTAGATTTGTATTTTCAAACTGGTACTTGTATGGTACGAATATTGTAATTTCGTACCAAGTTTATCGATAGACATGGTACGAATATTGGACTTTCATACCAAGTATGCTGGTAGGTATGGTACAAATTTTGGAATTTCGTACAAAGTATACCGATAGGTGTGGTACGAATATTGTAATTTCGTACCAAGTATACAGATGGACATGGTACGAATAATTGGAATTTCGTATCAAGTATACCGATGAACATGTTACGAATATTAGAATTTCGTACCAAGTATACCGGTAGGCTTGGTACGAAGTTTGGAATTTCGTACCAAGTATACCGATAGGTGTTGTAAGAATATAGTAATTTCGTACCAAGTATACCGATGGACATGGTACGAATATTGGAATTTCGTACCAATTATACCAATGGATATGGTACGAATATTGGAATTTCCTACCAAGTATACCGGTAGGCATGGTACGAATGTTGGAATTTAACAGTAATAGATACCTCTCCTATCTTCTTATCGCTGGGGAATTCGTTGTCATTGACATATCGATATCTCAAGAAACAAGGCATTTTTCTTTGTGGCTTCCTCCCTCCAATTGTCCTCCCGATAGCTGGTATAGCAGAATGCACCCAAGCCTGAATTTTGAAAAATGACGGAATTATTTTCAAATTGTGGTACAAATTATGAAATTTCGTACCAGACGTACTGACTTACAAGCAGAGCAAGTGTGTTCCCTTTCACATGGTAGCTTAGCACACCCGATTTAGTCCCCTTATCTCTTGTCACAGCCTTCGTGATTGATTCAAACAATACTTGGTATGAGATACTACCCCACGGGAATTCCTCCCAAGCTTCATCATCTTCAAGCAACACCCACAACCATGTTGGAATTTTCTTCTTCGTAGTATCAAACCATATGACGTAATTCGAAGCAAGAAGCAACTTAGACAACTTGATGTAGTCTGCTACAGTTACTCGCACTCTCACGCCGTCAATTTCAAACCTCTTATTTATGAAGGCAGTGCGTACATCTGCGGTTGTCGTGGTCTGGTTGTTGCCAAATAGTCTTGTGTACACTGAGCATTTTGGGACATTGTGTGCAGTGTACGGGTTGAATTTTGCTGGTCCAAATCTAAGTCCAGTGACCAACGCAAATTCAACGCGGGAAAACTGTAAAACCTTTTCATTGACCTTGAACCAAAGTGTGGTTGGGTCAAGATCAGGTGTTGGTTTCACCTGCCGATACACAATGTAGTGTACCAGATTCCCGGATTGGGTGTTGTAGTCCGTTAGGTCCATGAAGGAACCTAGAACTGATTTCTTGAGCTGTTCCAAAGCAGAAGCGTCAAATGTTTCTAAACAGACGCAAATATCACCAACTATTGACTCATAACCTGCCATCATTACTTTGTGGGGGCGTTCGGCTAATGCAAGCCGCTTGTATTTCCACACAACCTTGCACATAGAAGAACTCTAAAAATCAAGCATGAATATATCCAATTATGGTAAGAATTCAACAGTTCGTACCAGATTTCAAGTGATACACTGGTAAGAATTATGAAATTCTTACTAATTATCATGTAAGAATTTCACATTTCGTACCAATAATCAAGCACCTAGGAATTTTATGCTGGTATAAAATAAGAAATTATGATCACTTCGTACCATTAATCAAGCACAAATATATTAAATAATGGTAAGAATTTCATATTTCGTACCAGGTTTTTAAGTTATAAGCTGGTAAGAGTTATGAAATTCTTACTAATTACCATGTAAGAATTTCACATTTCGTACCAATAGTCAAGCACCAAGGAATTTTAAACTGGAACGAAATCTAAAATTCTGTCCACTCCGTACAATTAATCAAGCATGAATATGTCAAATCATGGTAAGAATTTCACATTTCGTACCATGTTTCAAGTGATATGCTGGTACGAATTACAAAATTATTACTAATTACCATGTAAGAATTTCATATTTTATACTAATAACCAAGCACAGAGAAATCATGGTACGAAATGTGAAATTCTTACCAAGTACTACCAAGTACCATGTAAGAATTTACAATTCGTTCCATTAACCAAGCACGAATATATCAAATCATGAAAGGATGGCAAGAAGTGTGATATTCTTACCACTTATCATGTAAGAATTTGACACTTCGTACCGATACTCAAGTACGAAGAACATATTCATACCAAACAATTCAATATTCAGGTAAGAAGTTTAACATTTCTTACCACTAAATCATTCCAGATCTACATTCAAAAACAAATCGTACGAAACCCGTGAAATCAAAAATTCAAAACTTTTTTTCCAGATCTACAAAATTGATGAAATCTTACCAACAATTCACCAAAAGGATCGTCGTTTCGCGGGTAGTTTGGTTGTGCGTCTTCGTCCGTTCCAGATCTGTCCGATTTGGTGGCCGTTGCTTCCTCAGATCTCGATGCCGAGGTCGTCGGATTTTGTTCTTTTGGTTCGTGCGCCATGGATTTCGGTGGTATACTTACTTCTCGTGCTTCGGTTGGAGCGGTGGTGGTCGCCGCTTTTTCTTGAACGGTTTTCTTCTTTTTGCTTGCTTGTACCATGGTGGAGACGGTGTGGTGGTGGATAATATATGTGTCGATGCGGTGGTGATGGAGGCGGTGCGGTTGTGGAGACGTCGAGGTGATGGAGAGAATTTAGGTTTTGGAAGAAGTGGGCGATGGAAGGGCAGACGAAGAGAGAGGGAGGAGAGAGAAGAGAGAGAAACTTTTGACTTTTGTGAATTGTAGATAAAGATAAAAGTGAAAAGTAACTTCCATCTACAAGGAGGGGTATTTTCGTCCAAAAAGGTAAATGTTTGCCATATTTTGTTAAAATTAAGTTTGTGGCCAACTTTTGTGTTTTACTATGTGTTTTGGCTATTCTAATTTTTGCCTCTTCTATTAATTTAATTAACACATATTCAAGATATAAATATATATATATATATATATATATATACTAGTAAAAAAATTTTAAAAATTGTGGGGGTACGTGCCCCACTTTGGGAAACGTTGGTCCGTCTCTGCGTACATATTATTACAAGATCGACCCCTTCCATAAAGTATTTGATGGTATGTAGTCTTAATTTTCCATTGCAAATATAGATTTTATTTTTCGGAATGTGAACATAATTACTTTTGGAATTAATACAATGATATCAATGACAAACTATCAAGAGATAAAGTTACCCGTTTTGATCAATAAATATTGCATCATATAAGAGTGCTATAACTATTTCACGTAATTTTTTTCTATCACATTATAAGGCTCGTACGACCTAAAATGCATTTGCATATCACGTGACTGCAGATGTGGACCTTCTTTGCAGATGTGTAACGCCACATCACTCCACATATCTCTCTCTCCTCCCCATGCCTCCATCTCGTCTCATTATCTCCCACCATTGCCACCACAACCATCACCACCACCACCACCATAACCGCCGCCGCCCACCATAACCACCCTAAATACCAAGATTTTCCAAATACAACAAGGTGTTGTTATAAGAGATGCATACAGCAAACTGTTGGATATAATGGTTTTATATAATTATTTATGGTGGTTAATTATTTAATTAAAAATTAAATAATTGGAATATATTCATGTTCTCAAAACCCTTAATTGGTGAGTGAGAAATGATATATTTGAACTGTGTGTTGGAAATAAATTTGTTGTAGACAATTTCGTTAATGTGATTTTTCACATTGAAGAAACGAACTCGGGCTCAGACGTGGGCCTTGAAATTTGAATTTGATTCGGACTTGAATTAATTCTCGACTCATTTGTGCATGTAACACACAATAATTAAACAAGTAATTTGTTTAATTGTTTGGCAAATGGAATGTCATGGCCGTTGGTTTTGAATTCCAAATTAAATTGTTAGGTTAATGGCTAACTTTTACTTAGCTTTGTAACCACCGACTGGTGTCTTTCTAGTCGCCAGAAATTGATGGCAAAGACATCAATGTGTACCTCTTCGGCCCCTCCCGTGGAATTGCTATATATATTCGATCATTTGGAGTTTGAGGTACACGACTTCAGCTCTCAAACTTTTGTCAAGGCATTCTGTATTTATACTAGCTGCATTATAGTGTCGAATCTAGGGGTTCTCAAACTTCGTTTTGTTCGTCGGAGCTCTTTCCTATTTCGGTGTTGATTATGAAAGAGACGTCGTCATTTTATCTTTGAAAGACGATACTCCATACCGTGAGTCTGCAACTGTTGCTGCTACTGTTGTCTCTCTGTTTGGGCAAATAGACAGCTTGACTATTGACTCTGGTAACCATCTGTTTGGGTAAACGGGCGGATTTCAATCTGTGATGGCTCCTCTCTATACATCAATAATGATGCCCGTTGCCGAGAAGCCTCCGACCTTCTCGGGGGTTGACTTCAGTGGTCTCAAAAGATATTGTTTTACATCAAGACTTTAGGGCTAGCCAACTACCTCCTTGATGACGAGGTGTCTCTGCCTTGTGGGGGCGAGACTGATATCCATGTGCGTATACGATACGACACTTGGAGGAAAGACGATTTCACCTGTAAACTCGTTTTGTTGTACAGTTTAGCAAATTGTCTAAATTTTGTGTACTATGGTATTAAGACCTCCAAGTTAATTTGGGAGGCGTTGGACTGAAAATATCGGGTTGATGAGGCCAAGGCTCTCATGGTCGAGGAAGATGTTGGAACTTTCAATAAGCGATCTTGCCCAAGTACTGAAAACAAGGGCAAGGATGTTGATTATGAAAAGCCGAATAAGAATAAGGCTAAAATCAATGTCTACAACGTCGAGAAGAACTTTGACGAATGGGACAAAGATGTAATTGTTGTTTAAAGTGTAAGGATATGTGTCCACAATAAACAAGTGCTAATAATATTAATGGATCTATTTTTGCTTACTTGCTTGAGTGCTCTGATTTATAGCATTGTAGATTGGGGCATGTTAATCTAAATGCGTTAAAAGATTAGTAAATGTAAATTTGCTAAGTATATGTGAATCCAATTCACAAGATAAATGTGAAATTCATGTTGAAGCAAAATTTTGATATGGTGGATTTGGGGCTAGCGGATGTGATTCTTGGAATCAGAATTCTAAGAACGTCCGAGGGGATTGTCTTGACACAATCTCATTATGTTGAAAAGATTCTCAAGAAGTTTAACGCTTTTGAAAGCCTACTTGTAAAGACCCTATTGGATCCTAGTGTTCACTTGAGCAAGAATATGGGTGAGTCTGTTGCTCAAGAAGAGTACCCATACCTTGAGCACTAGTCGGGGCGTATCTCGTCTTGCGGAAAGAGGCCTTCCTCGACTCGACGAATCCAAGTTTGTTAGTTCATTATTTCGTTTATTTCCTTTTGTAATCTAATTAAGTTCAATTTTGTGTAATTTTTTTCTCCTTCATTTCTGTCCCGTTGTAACTATTTTCCAACACAAACATGTCAATAGTTTCAAGTAAATTTTCATACATTTCAAACTCAATTAACCAAGATTTTCCAAATACATCAGGGTGTTATCCAAAAATATCGAGCATAAAATCTCATATATTCAGAAAAATATCAAAGAAATTTCAAATCGATCGCTTTTCACGCCTCCTCTCTTCCCCAAACACACATTTCCACGGCAAGTCGCCGGTAGCGACGAGCAACAACATGGTATTGATCGTGCGAATCAACGAAGAACGTGAGCTTTTCCTTCGAGGAGGTCGCGTCGCGGCAGTAGTGGCAGAGAAATTCGGTGCGGCGGAAACTGAAGGGTGTTGTCTGATCAGTGCGGTGAGTCAGAAATTTGGTGGCGGAGATAGTATACGGGAGAAGGTGGGTGGGGAGTCAAAGATTTGGTGGAGAGTCTCGGTCAGGATCAGTGATGCAGCCGCAGATTGCAGGTGTTGGGACGATCTCTCATCGACTGCTCATCTTTAAACGACATAAATCCAGATCTCGATAGTGGATGGCACGACGATGGAGGGTTGTGGACGTCGTCGTTGCGACGACCATGGGAATGACCGTGACGCTGTGTCCGATGGTTGACGGTAACGATGGCGGATGATGGAGAGGCTTGCTGTGCCGGTGACGGTCGGATGGACGGGGAAAAGACGGCTGGAGAGAGGAGGGATGAAAGGTAGATAAGAGACGTGAGAGAGGGAGATAACTAGGTTTGTTGGTTACTTGAGAGTGGTGGTGGTGGTGGTGGTGGTGGTAGTGATGGTTTTTCGCGTGGCAATGGTAGGAGAGAAAGAGACGAGAGGGAGGGGGAGATGGGAGAGAGAGAGTGTTAATTTTTTAAATATATTTGTAATTTTGTATTAATTTTTTTATTTACGTGGCATTCCACATCAGCTTCGGGCTTCACGTAGGCGGTCACATGCATAGCACGTGTGTTTTAGCTCGTTCTGGTTGAAAATTATCCTACGGACACACAATTTTTTTGTCCTTAATATAACTTGAGGTTAAGTTACTGTCCTTAAAGGACCCTTCGATCGGTCATAGAATGCTACTCATGTATGATACCCGCATATGCTACTCATGTATGATATGATATTCATGTATGATACTCATATATTATATCATGTATGATACTCATGTATGCTTGAAAAAAAGTCGTCGGAAAATTTCGTTGGAAAAAGTGGCCGAAAAATTCTCGTCGTGTGGACCAGAGAATATCCGGTATATGCTAATAATGCGCCACGTATAGAGCCTTTTGAAGATGTTTTTTTCGTAGAGTTTAGGTAGATCTTTAATTCAGAGATGAGGTCCCACATCCTGTCCCTAACTCTAACTCAAGTCCTTTAATTCTGTCATATATGTGCATCAGATATGATCACTTAAGCCTTTATAGAGTTTTAGGCCTTTAATAAGGAGACTCGTTCAGACTTCACTTAGCTCTGGCTTCACATATGTTGTATTTCCTTAGTTCCTACACAATAAAAATTATTTGTGAAGTATGACTGGTTTCATGATTTAGCATTTGTTTATTTGAAAGATTAGATTAGTCAATGAAGGACTAGCATTAACAATTATAAACATATGCATATATGATGCATTGCTCATGTTCTTAGTTTGGTAGTACAATATGATTTGAGATAAGTGGGTTATTCTATGAAGATGATTAAAAGTGTTGTGCGTTATGTTAGACAATCACATAAAGTGTTTATTTTTTAGATTTTATATGCAATAATTAGGGATAAATATGGCAATTAATATGTCACTTTCTTAATTGATATGTGAATTTTGATAGTTAGGGCTCGTTTGGTATCAATATACCAGTATATCAGATATCAGGTATCGGTATGGGTATCAGATATTAGGTATGAGTATGTGATTGATATTTAATATTTGTGTTTGGTATGCTGAAGATATCAACTCATATCATGTGGGGAGGGAAATAAGAGATATGAGTCATACCCTAACAAAAATTGGTATATCAAAATATTAAAAATTAGGGTATCAAGTATATCGAAGATATCAATTTGATATCCATGTACCGATATATCAAACACAGGGTATGAATATGGGTCATATCCATACCCATACCTGATATACGCATATGGATACCGAACGAGCCCTTAATGACACTTATTAGAAGACATATAGATTATATATTACTCCCTCCATCTCATATCTTATTTCGAATTAATCTTGTCCCCGAATAAGTATCCAATTTCAGAATTTTAAAATCAAATGGTATCAAACTTTCCATTCTACTCATTGTCTTCAATGCAAATTCTTTTATCTTTTTAATTTTTCTATGCGATAATTAGAAGTAAAGAGAATAATATATCTATTTTTTTATATGTACATTTTAATGATTAATGGCACTTATTAAAGGAGATGGAGAGTATGTCCCACCAATTCTAACTAAATATCAATGATGCACGGATTCTTCAAAAATTATCAAGTACGGCGAATCGGATTCTTTTAGGGTGCGATTCTCTCGGATTCGCACCCGATTCGCCACGTGGCGTATCCTTTAAAATAATATATAAAAAGAAACCGAATTCGCGAATCCCATAGGTGAGATTCACGTATCTCATGCACGAAGGGTCTACAAAAGGTTGATTTTGATAATTTTATTTGAGTTATGACGTATATATATTGGACTAATAATATTTGAATTGTTATATTATTGTTTAATTAACTTATATAATTGAAAATGTTTAATCTTTCGGTGAAAGAAAATGTAAATGTTATACATTTAATTTAAGAAAATTTAAATTCTGTATATTTTATAAGCATTATATATAATAAAATTTTAACAATTAGACGTATTCTTGACGAATCGCACCCTATAATTTTTAAAAATCCGTATCCTCATACCCGTATCGTATCGCCCCACACCCGCACCCCACACCTATGCAACATAGCTAAATATTCATTTACCACATGAATCTTTGTGTCAACCATAATTTAATAATGTTAACGGGTAAAATCTTATTTCTCAAGTTGAGAAACAAATACTAACTTTATCATCAAATCGATTATACTAGTACAACGAAAGAAAATTCTAGAAAATTCTCCACCACACACCCTCTAAAATTTTTGAAGGATTAGTAATTAGTATGGTATAAAATAAAATGTTTGGTGTTATCCCAACTGAAATGGTACACGTGGCAAGCCAGGGACGAAAGTTGAGGTTGAAGAAACTGTAGGGGGAGGGCAAAATGGACATCCAATTGGAGTTTCATGCAATTGGGATGAAAGGTAGGGCCCATAGAGTCATTCTCACCTACCGACAGGAGAGTGATGGGGCGGAATGTACAAGATCCGTTGGGCCTTAATATCTCAGAGTGGGCTATTTTGCTGCTTTGTCTCTTTTCACAGATATCTAGAGAGAGAAAGATACGTATATATACATGTATGTTATGTATATGGAGAGAGAGAGAAAGAGAAAGAGAAAGAGAAAGAGAGAGAGAGACCTATAAATAAATAGACACATAGTACATACCTGCCTGCCTATACATGGGTCATGGGAAAAAAGTTCTGTGTGTGGGGTTATTTTAATTAATATCTTCACGCCTGACGTGCAGCCTTTACATAAATAAACTTGTTGCCCTTTCTATATTTCACTCAAAAATATCATTCTTACTTTAAGTTTTAAATTTCAACTAGTTTTTCAGTTCCAAGGACTCTAATACTGCAGTCTAGTGCCTTTTTTTTTTTGTCAAAATAGGATGAGTATTCGGTTATTCAATTCATTATACTATTTCGGATATGTATTGCTATTAAATTAAACACTAATACTTTTTGGACATATATGTCCGGACATAAAATGAATATATTAATAATCTTAACTTATAATTTATCAAATAAAATAATGATGTTGGTTAGTACTCTAATGTATTTACTTAATTAATCTAAACTGCCATTTTTAGAGAGAGAAATATGAATACAAAAAATACGAAATTAAACTAATAAAGTTATTTTGTTATTTTCACTAATCTTTCGGAAATACTATTACTTAATAGATATTTATGCATTCACTTGAATTAGATTACTCAAAAATAATAAATTGAATGAATGTGGAGAAATTACAAAATTAAATAAATAAGTTAAACGGATTGAACCGATTCATTACCTAAACGAGCTAGATTATGTCCGGACATTTATGTCCGAATAGCATCACTCTAAATTAAATTTAACAAATATTATTTGGCCTGTGCAAAAATGGTTGGGCTTTCAGACTAAGATGCGTATTACGTTCAATGATACCAACCAAAACAAAAACTTAAAATAACAAAGTTAAAGATCGACGTAACACAACTTTTTTTTTTTTTATATTGAACCAAGCCAAAAATTGAATTTGTCCAATTATAAAAACTAAAACGAACCTAGTTAGTGTACCAACCGAACCAATCTTATATAAGCAGACTTAAGTTCATGATAAGACCGACCTCTTTAAGTTATTTAAGTTAGTATTTCTTATTATTAATGATATATTTGTACCATAAAAACTAAAAGAGTCATCCCCCAAATCCTTAATTCTGTCATTTCCTATTTCCATCACTGGTTGTCTCCAATTGGCTCTTATTATGTAAGAAAAAAAATGAATTCGAATTGTTTCCTATTATGCATCATCCATTTATTTATTTGTTACATACAATATATAAGAAATTATATTTCAATGAGTAATGTTAGAGTTTAGAGGAGTTGTTGAAGTGGTTTAATTTTGTCTTATGTAGAAATTAGTAATGGTGTTGTTACAGAATTCAAAATTCACAAGGTTTTTATCAGTTCGACACATAGGGCCCCTAATCAATACTGGGCAATTCATATATTCAAAAAAAAAAAAAAAAAAAAAAAAAAAAATAATAATAATAATAATAATAATAATAATAATAATAATAATAATAATAATAATAATAATAAGTGATTGGCCCATTCATCACAGTCCATGGGCTTCCTAATGGGCCTTCTTCCTCCATGAGAAAATAAAGGATAATTTTAAATATATCCCCCAAATAACTCACTATAGCTCACTAATTAAAATAATAATTAAATAAATAATAAATTTACTGCTTTACCCTTGTAGCCCCTAACTTAATATTCTAAGTGCATGTTTGGTAGCCCTGATAAGGTCTAGATAGGATATGTATCCGGCCTTATCAGGGCATTTGGTAGGCAAGATTACTATCACGGACGGCCCGGTATTATACCCGGCCCGCATTTATTTTACTGTATCCCTTAAGAAAAGGTATCTCACCAAATTGGTGAGATACCATAAACTCAGTTGAACAGTAGATCAAACGTTCCAAATTGCCCTCCTCTCTCTCTCTTTCTCTCGCCCTCTCTCCCGTCGCCATCTCTCTCTCTCTATCTGAACGGAGATAACACGGTAGGAGTCGGAGAGTTTCGACCGCGCGCGGCGGAGGGAGGATTGGAGTGGCGACGATGGAGACGAGGGGTGTGGTGGTGGTGGCGGAAGTAGATCTGGCGGTTTACATGGTGGTGGGTGAAAGACGAGGGAAGAGAGAGAATAGTGGTGGTCAGAGTGGTGCTGGTGGTGGTGGTAGGTTGTGGCTGACGGTGATGGTGGTGGTGGTAGGTGGCGGCGGTGATGGTGGTGGTGGGTTTTAGGTGGCGGATGGTGGTCGAAGGGATGGGATGGTGGTCGGCGGTGCTGGTGGTGGTGGTAGGTGGCGGTGGTGATGGTGGTCGCGGGTTGTAGGTGGCGGTGATGGTGGTGGTGTGATGGAGAGAGAGACGAGCGGCGGCGGTTGAAGGGCATGGTAAAAGAAGAGAGAGCGAGAGGGGCATGGTGGAGGTTGTGGGAGTAGGCGTCGGCGGGTGAAAGACGAGTGGAGAGAGAGGAGCAGGAGAGGAAATTAATTCAAAATTAAAAAATAATTAAAAATGAGGGATATAATTGTCATTTCTCACTTAATCTTAAATTTAAATTGGATTACCAAACAATCAACCTGTTATTCACTATATTTATCTTGATGCTATCTTATCTACCAAACACAAAAGATATACAACAATCACCCCTTATTCACTATATTTATCTTGATCTTATCCTAACATATCTACCAAATGAGCCCTAATTAAATAATAACTATGAAAACAATCTTCATGAACAATGAAATCATAAATGTGCAATGAAAGGAAATGAGAGATACAATTACTGATTAAAAATAGAGAGAAAGATTGGCGGTCGTGAATTTTTCTAGGTTCATTTGACGGTGGCGGCGCTTCTTTTTTTTTTTTGGGTTTAGTCAAGATTATGCCTTTTTGGTCTGTTCAACAGGTTGCTTTAATTTTAATAATTTTTTGGTTTGAATTGCAAGGAAAAGGCACACAATCTTTAATCTTGATGAATAAGATGGACATGAATTTTCGAAAAGTCTACATAGATCAGAGTTGAGGTTTGTGCAAGAAAATTTCGTGTAGGAATGTGGGCTTTAATTTCTCGTTGGTGTAATCAAGGCCGGGGTTTGAGAGCAGGATTGGACGGCGAGAGAGAGGGTGGTGGCGGCCTGCAGGGGAGGCTATGCAGTGCAGCGGCGAGCCTTTGACTATGACTGAGAGAAATCTAAATTAAAATGATTTTTATATAAAGTTTGTACTTTTACAATTTTTTGGGTTTTGAGATATACAAAACATCATCGTCGTAAACTCCAAAGTAATTGACCGTGTCATGTTGAAGGAGATAAGAGAAATTAAGTAGAGAGCTTCCTTCCAATTTTTTATTTTTGCATGAATTTTTTTCGACAGTGACACAGTTCTACAAAGAGGGAGAGAGAGATTGGTGGTGGAGGTTATGGAATAAGTTTTTACTATGAATTTAAAGTTGGCAAGTTGGGGGCTATGGAGTAAAATTTTTTTATAAGAATTTTAAATTGGTGGCTACGAGGGTATAATAGTACATTTATTATTTATTTTATTATTATTTTATGAAATAATGTGCAAAAGTAATCAATTTGAAAAATAAAAAATTCTAACCATTAATCTTTAAAAGATAAATAATGTCCACTCTTCCAAATTTGCCCCTCTATACATGACTCCATACATGAATCCATACACAAATCCATATACGACATACACAAATACATATACGAATACATGTAAGTGTGTGTGTGTGTGTGTAAATGAATCCATACATGACATACACGAATACATGTATGTGTGTGTTTTTTTCCCTTCTGCATATGTGTTTCGCTGGAAAAACTGCCGGAAAAAGTCGCCGTAAATTTTCACCAGAAAAAGTTACTGGAATTTTTTTTTCTGAATCTGTTTTTCGCCGGAATTTTTTTGCCGGAAAAGGTCACCGAAAAAAGTCACCGGGAAAATATTTGACTATCGTGTATGTGTTCGTGTATGTCATGTATACAGAGACGGAGCTAGGGGTGGCTGGTGGTGGCGGTCGCCCCCCTCAAATTTTCTGATTTACTTATATATATGTACATATTATAAATATTTATAAATTTGTGTAATTAAAAATATATATTTATATATATATATATATTATAAGACTAATTATAAAAAAATTTCTAAGTTCATTATTCAAGCTCAATCTCAAAATGATTTAAAATTTCTAATTTAAATAGGTTGGATTTTTCTTAATTAAATAACATATTATATCTTTGGATATATAGAATCAACAATGAAATTTAATTTGAAGGAGGAAAAGTGATTTTGTTTAGAACTTTTTATATGTGATTGAATATGGCGGAGACAATGGTGTTGAATTGATTAAGTGAGAAATGCATGTTTATTATCTAAAATTATATTGTCAAATTTGAAATTAGTTATAGAAGTCTAAACTAGAATATTAACCTTCTGTGTTTACTCAGCCATTTCTGTAAAATTGGTCAGATTTGGAATTAGTTATATTTATTAATTATTACTCTCTCCGTCCCAATAGCACAGTCTCATTTCTTTTGGGCACGATTATTAAGAAACAAGAGTAAAAAAAAATAAAAAGTGGTAGGTCTCAAGTCTTTTGAAGAGTTAATTATTTCCATTTTTTTGAATAAGACCTTACTATTGGGACAGACGAAAAAGGAAAGAGAGACATTGCTATTGGGACGGAAGGAGTACTAGGTAATTTATCTTTATAATGTTTTTTGAATGTTTGTGTATAAAATATGTATAATATTGTGCGGAAAATATTACTAATGCTTTGAGAAAGTTCGCCATCCTCCCTATATAAAATTCTTGGCTCAGTCCCTGCATGTATACATGTCATGTATAAGGGTAAGATAGTAAAGATGTAAAAATTTTGGTTAGTATTTATCTTTTAAAGATTAATAGTTAGAATTTATTTTTGCTTTTTTAAAATGGTTATTTTAACTTTCCTCCCTTATTTTATTATTATCTTACTTAGGGGGCTATAATGAGTAATTTGGGGGTTATGTTTAAAATCACTCGAAAATAAATTGCAATAAAAAAAGGGTTAATTTGGTATAAAATCATAAAGAATTTCCAAATTCCGATTTTTTCCAAATATTTTTAATTTTGTTTCTAAGACCATAAACTTTCAATTTTTCCATAATTTCCCCCAAAATCAAATTCCGGCCAAATCGAAATGATGTGGCACCGGAAATTGCTGACGTGTACTTTTTATTAAAGAGTTAATTTGGTATAAATCCATAAAGAATTCAAAAATTCTGGTTTTTCCCATGAACTTTTTAATTTTGTTTCTAAATCCATAAACTTTTGGTTATTTCGAAATTTTTAAAATAAATAGACTTTGCATGTTAATTACTAAACAAACGTGCATTGATTTAGCCATATCAATTTGTATCGTATACACGTACAATAATTGTATGCATAAATATCGTCCTTATTTGTATGAATATGTTCTTTGAATAAATGAATAATTGTATCTTAGGACGACAAAATGAAGCAAATCAACGACATTCATTTATTTAATTATTGTACGTGTATAAGATATAAATTAACATGACTAAATCAATACACGTTTGTTTAGAATTAACATGGCAAAATCTATTTATTTTAAAAAATTTGAAAAAAACTGAAAGTTTATGGACTTAGAAAAAAAATTAAAAAGTTCATGGGAAAAAACGGAATTTTAGAATTCTTTATGGATTTATACCAAATTAACTCTTTAATAAAAAGTACACATCATCAATTTCCGGCGCCACATCATTTCGATTTGGTCGGAATCCGATTTCGGGGGAAATTTCGGAAATATTGAAAGTTTATGGCTTTAGAAACAAAATTAAAAGTTTGTGAGAAAAATCAGAATTTGATAATTCTTTATGGTTTTATACCAAATTAACCCAAAAAAAAAATGAAATCCAATCCGTCTCGGGATGGTCTATTAGTTAAAGTGGTATTCATGTAATCAAAATGCCTCAAGTTTGAAATATCACAATACTTTATAGATCAAACATACAACACCAGGTTATTTTAGTGTGGTTTGCAGGCTACTACTACACATGAACGGAGTTACCTACTCATATTGCAAAGTTATCTCTCTTGGTAAAAATGATATCCAACCCAATTTAAATTCTCTATTGAAACAAATATTTCATCCTTAACTGGAACATATAGTTTTAACAATGATGGTGTCGCAACGTAGAGGGCGTTATGAAATAGCATGAAATAAAATAGCATCCGAAAAAAAAAGAAAAAAAGATCTATATGGATATGGTCATGGGTGTTGCAGTTGCAGGTCCACCGCATAACAGTAAAAGGAAGCCATAAGAAGAAAGGCAATATGAAGCTGAGGAGGAGTGTTTTGTCCAGAAATTAACATATCATATTTCACAAGGTTTAGGGGAATTAGGATTTCACCTAAACTCATCAACTGCTCCAGATACACCAAACTATTTGCCATACTATTTATTACACTCTTCATTTCTCTTTAACAATTTTGCTATTTATACACTTATTATCAGTTAAAAGTAAATGACAGTGAAAAATTCAGTTACAATCGCCATCTAATTACACTTCAATAGCACCTACAGTTATGGCCAGTTTCATTAACTCTCTCTCTCTCTCTCCCACACACACAAACAAAAAAAAGCCCCTATAAAAGTATTTCTTGGTGGAGAGTCTTATGCCAGGCCATCTGACAACATTGGAGGCATTCATAGTCGGAATCGAACACAACAGAGCACCAACATAATTATAAATATGTCACCGATATAGTCTTGGATTCAAATACAAGTACAATCAAACAGATTTTTACCTTCTATAAGTACGATTTGGCACATTTTTCGTGTTCTCAGTATATTTCCCCAGCACCTAACAACATACAGATGCATTGTTTCAAGTATTTGTCTTAGTCTATATGGAATGGACCAAAGAAACATATCACACTGTGTTTGGAATAAAATTAAGAGCTACCAATTCAAGAGAAATGAGAGGATAAAGATGAGATCGACAAATTAAATTAAAATCTTGTCCCGGGAAGCATACAACAATTCAAAAATCCTCTCTCCACAATGAACATGATTCATAACTCATATTTCAGTCAATCAAAATGAAAATCCAGAAAACCTAAAGATGAAAAAATCACTAACTGTCTGTCGAGGAATTCAAATACTGAATGGGGCGTCGAAGGGATGGATGATATATGTGAGGACCAAAGCTAACAACATTAGGCCATATGCAATGCCCTGGTCGATTGCAGTCCCTGAGGATGGAAATGAAGACTAAATTAGAACAAACTTTTTTTCATATGTAGTTACTGTACTCAATTCTTAATGTTTAAATGCATCGACACAAAGGTAAGAATATCAAAACCTTAGAATGAGTAGTCAGTGCTAAACTTGTTACGACTACACACCTATGATCTATGATTCAAAAATGACATAAATTTATACAAGTGAGAAAAGAAAATAGACATGTTTAACCACTTCCTATAGTACATACAAAATCCAGACAATATTACATAAGTCGAGCACACATATTAAAAATAATTATGCAGAAGAGTTCCTTGCAGGTTGCAAAATACAAGCTGCATCGTAATTAGTATAATGGCAGAAGATCAATCTCATAATAGAGCATATACTTTAAGAGATAGGATAGACAGATAAAAATAGTATAGGCTGATCTACAGTTTACTTTGACGGATTGATTAATTTTGAACTCGTTTGATCATGTAATGCTTACAATACTCAGTCATATGTTTTAGTATCTATCTATATCCCATCACACAAAGTAAATACCCCCGGAGAGTGTTTGTGTTCACCTTGCAAACATTAGAAAACAATAAAGGGAGCTACCAAGTGAAGAAAAAGGTGTAATTATATTTATTTATTTACTTAAGAAAACCAAGTTAGAGTCTAGGAACTGGCTAACATAGGATACCAAATCCTCTAAGAAAAAGCAAATGATTGACACAAGAAGAAAAACATTAATCTTAACCAAGAAAATCCATTTTAACAAGATCCAGACATATTCTGAGGGCTAAAGGAGAATACATTTGGACTATTTTTCCAGATAAATAAACCAAAATCTGCAGCTGCTTTCAAACAACATTGATAAATTTAATGCCATAACTGTGACAGAGAGTCACATATTTCATAATAAGGTAATAAATGCTTAATACGGTACTACTAATTTCTTTCAATTCTATTAGTATTAAAAATAATTCTTCAAAAAGCAGTATTTTTCAATCAGTTTCGTGTTCTATCACATCTGGTGGAACAGAAGCCACATCACGTTAATTTTATAGTAGTAGTATAAGATAAACGCCGAAGATAAAGTTGTTGATTTCTGACTGAGTTTTAATCACCCTTGAAATTTCTATCAACGGCAACATTTTCCCATCAAACATGAAAAACTACTTAAAGAAGAAAAGCAAGATAAAATCAAAGAGATCTAGACTAAGTGGTTGCGTTTTCAAAAATCCGAATACAACGGTAAAGAAAGAGAAGTAACCATCGCTAGTTGGAGCAGGAGCAGGGGCGAAAGCTTCGTGGCCTTGGGCCTGAACAGCAGGCATGAAGATCGCAAAAACAAGAGCAAATGCCGCAAAAATGCCCGCTGAGATCTTGCAATTCGTTGCCATTTTCAGCTTCTTTCTTTCTTTTTTTTTTTCTTTTTTTTTACCTCTTCGTCTCTCCTCTCTGCAATTGGCACTTCCTCGAATTGATTTGCGCACAGAGAGAGAAAGAGAGAGAGTAAATGGCAAATTGTGAATACGTTAAGGTAAAGCAAAAATAGGCAAGTGTATTATTAGTGGTGGAAGGTGGGCCATGGAAATGGAAAGCATGATTTTCTGCATCAATATTTCAAATCCATGTGCTCTCCTCTCTCTCTCTCTCTGGATTCCATACAACATTTTACCGGGAGAGTCGGTACTCCGTCAAACCAGATATCGCACATGCTGCTCTAAATCAAACTAACCCTATTAGCTACAAAACAGTTTTCATTTCCATTCTTTATAATAATGACGAAAACAATAAATATAGACAAAAAATGGGGGGGTAAAAGTCTTTTGCAATATGAATTACATGCATTTTTCTAAGTTTAGATATTTTCTGATACCTTTTTTTTTTTATTTGAGATATTTTCTGATACTTAATTATCTAAACTATCGAATGATCTTTTTTATTATCCATCTACATTACGGATATTTAGGTGCAAATCGGAATGTTAAAACAAAGAAAACAAACCAACAGTAGTGGCGCCCATGTATTCTCATATTCAATAGTGCATTTCTTTTGTAATCTTTTTTATTGTACATATGTTTTCTATTTTTCTGCTAATAAACAATAAGATTCCGGTATTTAAAAAATGTATCACGTCATATATCTGTTATAGATGATGATGAAATTTGAAAATAGAGATATACTTCTAGATCTACAGAGATATGAGGGGATATATTGATATCTATATCATTTCACAAAAATTTTGAAACAATAAATGGAAATGTATTTAAATTTAGAAGTGTATAATATGAGATTTAGGTAATACTGTAACAAATTTTACAGCAAAAACCTTAAAATCTCAACAAGATGATATGCTTATGATTAAAAAAAAATTGATCATATAAACACATTTTAGGTACTGCATGTACTTTTTTTATAGATCTCTTTAAGTATAGTCATAGATGCTCTTTTTAATTTGTGAGGAAAATAGAGTTTTAGTTTGTTTGTCAAAATATAACAAATTAACAATGTTACAGCTCTATTTATAAAGAAAAAATCAAAAGGAATTTGATATATTTTGTATAGTTTTTTTATAATAATTAACTATAATATAAATGAATTTAAAAGTTATATAAATAAACCTTCATGCACCAATCAAACGGTGTCATTTGTCAACAATGAGCAAAGTGAATAGTCCGTGATCTGGCTGCGAAGTAGATGGGTCGATATGGTTCATGTTTGGGAGGCTCGCCTAATCGACCCTATATATATATATACATACTAGTATGAGCCGAACCGAGCGATGCTCGGATATATAGGGCTCGTTTGGTAGGGGTGATTAGGGTGTATAATATGTCTATGACACCCTAATATCTTGTTTGGTATGAAATATACGGCCCTTTATAAAGTTTGAGCCCGTATGAATAATACTTATTTTTATTGTTATGTATACTACCTATGAGGTGGTATAAATAATACTGCAACTAATTATAGCAATAAATTACAATAATTACTATGTGTTGCAGAGAATTTAATACATCATACCAAACGGAATATTAATTCTTTATTTTTATAAGACATCTCAGTCAAACATATCAGGCCTTATCCCATACTTTGTACCAAACGAGCCCATAATGTATGAGATTCAATAATTCTAATCCTGCAAATGCAATGATAACTATAATTATCATTTAGCACTCAAAATATAATATTGGTTGTTGTATTTATTTTTGAGGAATTGAAGGATAATAGTACTTTTGAAATAAAAAAATACTAATTATAGCACCTCTTTTAAAACTATGAAAAATAGCACTTTTTGATTTTTTTTTTGCCCCTAATTCTTTTATTTAATGACCTTCATATCATATCGTTTTCACGTTTTGAAAAATGTGAATTCATTATTCAACCTCCTTCATGTTATGACCTCATATAATGTGTTTAGTTAAAATTTACGATCGACATATATAAAGTAGTCTTTCATGTTTTTTATGAAAAAAATCAACCAATATTATAGTTATGTAGTATAATGTATATTTTTTCAATTTTTATTTTGAGTGAAATTAGTTTTGGATTAAAACGATAAACTTTATAGACATACATATCTAATTTTTAGAAATCTGCCGATTTAGGCTAAGTTGATTCAAAATTTGAAAATCCCTTTCCCCCCTCCCATTCCAATACACCAAATTCTCTACTCAATAGCTCGAGTCTCAAGTTCTCTTCATTTGCAATTGTGATAGTTTTTTAAATCTCAAACTCAATCTAAGTTCTTTTTGTATATTCTACATTTTTCTTAAAATGTCGAGTTCATCATATCGTGCTTTAGGAGAAAGAACAAGGTAATTTTCACAATGATGCTCCACCAAAAACTTATACAATAAAAAATAAAAATAAAAATAAAAAGACCTATGCATGTGTTTTGTATAATAATAATGAATTGCATATATTCAAAATTATATTTGCCCACTATTTATAATTTCATTGAGTAAAGAACACATTTTGTTTCGTAGAAAAATAGAGTTTTTAGTTTTAGAAAATAGTAATTAGTTTTTCTTAGAATTAATTAATGGTTCATTAAAAATTGTGTTCAAACATCGGACATATAGTACACTACTACACTGTCTGCAATCTGCATGCGTCCATCTAGACCGTTTTTATAGATCGGTTGAAGAATCGATCGCACCATACGATTGGTCTCGGAGTCAAGTTTTTTTTTTATAATTTAATTCAAGATTTGTTGATAGTGGCGAACATGGGTCCAATGCCAGCACGTGCATGACCGGCGGGAATCGGCTCCACAGTTACCCTCTTACTGGCGCCACATGGTACGGTCCAGATTCTTCCTCGTGGCAGATGACCTAGTCCTTGGATTCGGTCTTCAATCATTTGGCATTTTCTCTTTTTTTTATTGGAATTTTTTATTTTATGCTAATAGTATGTTTTTATCCAGACCATATGTCGACCAACGTTCCAAACCACGCTAAAAAACTAAAAATATCAAATTTAAATTTGGGCTGCCACTTTTATTCCAACCTTTTCTTTCACGGTCCAAAATGGTACAAGTGGATATTGCAGCACCAAATTTACTTGACAAAAATTAGTGTAGGTGATCCATATATAAAATGATTATTAAATAATATTTGTAATTATTTATATTAAATACATATTACTTATTGCTGAGTGATCTTTGATTTAAATATTGAATACATAAAAATGGTGTATAATTTAATTTTAATTTAATTATATTTAAATAATATAAATAAATGAATAAATGATTAAAAAACATAATCGAACAATTGAGTTAGATAATACATCATCAATTAAGAAAATAATTCTCCCTCCATCCCATAATAAGTGAGACGTTTCTTTCTGGCACAAGAATTAAAGAGAAGGGTAATTTAAAGGAGATGTAGTGGAGTTCACACCTTTATGTAAGAGGAGGTGGTTTCCATAAAAAGAAATAAGTTACTTGGGTGGGACAAACCAAAGAGGAAAGAGTCTCGCTTATTGTGGGACGGGGGGATTTATATTAATGTGCACATGCCTAATTATGATATACAACAAAATAGATCAAATTAGAGTTCTTAGAATCTTAGTATGATATTTGGAGTTGGTAATAGGGGAAGTAGCATTTAACATTTTCATCCCAATATTTTATGTTCGTACGCAAATAGCCCAACAAACAGGTAATTATAATAAAGTATTTATACTTTTATTTCATTTTTTTCAAATTTAAATGTTGATTCAGCACGTCAGATAATCATGCATGAAAAGTTAATTAAAAATAACTCATTTCATATAGATCTTGATGAGCTCCAAATCTTTTTAATTAAACATAATGACCTCATGACGTCCTTTTATTATTTATTTATGTTGGGAAATGGACATCTTTATATTTAAATACTTGATTTATATGATAATCTGACAATACATGAGAAGAAACAAACAGAAGATAGGAACTCTGTTCTATGGACAGATTTAGTCGGTGAGGTGTTTTGTGATTAAAAAAATGTTAATTTTGAATTTTAAATTGAATTATAACATTTTTTGGGATCATACTCATTGCAAGACTTACTAATATAGTTTGCACCGTTTTCGAGCTATTTGGAAAAAATCACATTGCTAATAGCGCACACATTAATAGTGGCTTTAAATTACTCTTTGGTAGAAAAAGAAGTACAACTGTACAAGCTTAATATAAAATGAATATTTTTTAAATATTTGGACGGTATTAGAAAAGGTTGATATTTTTTTTTTGGTTTTTACATGAATATAAGTTACATTATCAAATCACAAAATCATGATATTACAAATAATTATATATTAATTACAATTACAATACTAACAAACCAGTATAAACCAGATACATAATCATATAAAATGGGAAGACAAGCTACACCTTAGTAAAATTTGAACCATAAACCTCTTGTTTAAGAAAGACTTATGGTGTCTCAGCTTTATCACTTATGCTAGACTTTATTAACAAAAAATTGAAAGGTTTGAAGCATAGTTTGATCTTTTTTCGAATAAAATTGTAACATTGGGGATTCACTGATGTATCAATCCTACATTTATTTTTTTGAAGAAACGAACTAGACCTTAAATAGGTACGAGGGATTCTATTGTGATCTCTGAATCTGCCACTCATTCTCAAATGGTGGTGCCGGAAACAATATTCACGGTCTAGGATCCGATGGATGAATGGCTCCGATATATCCTTCGAGACGGCATCCTATCAGCGTTGGGTTGGAATCTCTGAAACCCTAATGCCAGAATCTGGCTTCGAGGCTTTCATGGCAATGGATGGCTTCATCGCTGATGAAGAACGCCCGCCATTTGTGCCTGAACTAGCATGTCCACATTGTAGAAGGTCCCTTGTTCACTTTCCACCAACTTTAGGTAATCCAAGCTGTCCCTAACAAGCTGCTCCTCAACTTCAATGCATTCTGGTAGTAATCCTAGCCTCATAAGTCTCTTCTTGTTCATGTGTGGAATCTTGTAGTTGTTATTGCCCCTCACTTTGATAATCTCATGATAGCATCCTTGCAAAGTTAGAAACACATTGTTTAACTTAGTTGGTGGAAACTCTTCAAATGCATCTTTCACATTTTGGAGCAGTTCTGCTACACCATTAGCCAACTTCTGATCTTTAAGTGTTTGTATGGCTCTAAAAAATCCAAGGTCATTTACATTAGTATCATGTGAGTTTGGAGGTTGGCAGATTAGTCTGATGTTAAATCCATCAGATCTGGCAGCTTCTAGAAAATCTGGATCAGTGTCAGTGATGTGGGGTTTGACATTATCTTGTTGGATAAATATGTGCTTGCTTACACCAGGAGGCCACTTAGCTTTAATGGTGGGTATGATCTGTAGCTTTGAAGGTTATAATGCAATAACTAAATGATGAATTAGTATGAATTCTGATAGTAAAAAAGATGCAATAAGATCTGACCTGTTTGATTATGCATTCATTTATGACCTCTTTTGTGATTGCTTGAATTGGCCTGGTTTCCATGGTTCCCTTTAATCTGTTTTTTGAATTTTTTTGAGCTGACTCCTCTAATATGAATGGAAAGATACCAAACTTTCCATCAAAGATGATGTTCCCCTGCATATCAGTTTGAGGTCTAGAAACAACACACATGAACATGATTTTGGGAATGTATCTCTTTGATTTGCATGCCCTGTATGGATCAATCTCATCTTCTAAAAGGTAGTACATGTCTGAAGTTTTGGTTAAAAAACCCACTTTTCATCTATATGTATGGTGTTATACATGGTCTGAAATTTGATTTTTCCACCCTCAATTAAAGCACTTAGCTGACTAAGGCTCCAATTCAGTCTAGACAGCATATTTTGAGGAGTAAGAAATGGTTTTATTGCATTTGTATGTGGCTTTAGCTTCTTCTCTTTAATCTACACATGAAGCAAGCTTTTACTAACACCAAGCTTACTTGCCATGATTCTAATGGCTGATCTCTCTAGCACTGATAAGTTTCTGACTTTCTCTACATCAAGTACCTTTTTATCATTGTGTGTTGATCATTTCTTCATTGATACCAAATGAACAGGTCTTCCCAAAGCTTGTTGGGTTGTTGTTGCCTTCCATATGCGCCAAATAGTCTTCAAATTCACATGAAATCGAAGGGCAACCTCCTTTTTTGCTCCATAATGAAGAATACCGTTGCTGCTGTTTTGTAGGAGCCATTGTGCGTGTTGTTTCTTTCGTCGTCAGATAAATTTGGCCTTGATCTTGCATCTGCCATGCTCCAGAGTATATATGTATTTATTGCAGCTTAGTTATAATGAGAATAATGTGCAACCATTGTGTATTTATAGATGTTTTTGGAAGTTAGGTGTACTTTGAATTTCCCACCAAAGAATTTGATCAAATCACCCCTCATTTTGGCCCCATGAATTAATCAATGTGACTTTTGGCACCCAAATTTCAGCTGTTCCACTTTGCAAGTTGCAACTGTAATTTTTTTATTCACTTATCTTATTTATTTTAATCTTAAAAAAAAAACATGTGTTGTCAGCAATAAAAAAAAAACATATGTGATACAGTGGTTCTGGAAACACAAAAAATAAAGCAAGATTAACAAACTAAAAAGTGTAATTAACAATACTCCTCAATTGTACTTTTATTCCACTCCAACAACTTTCTTAATCTCCGTGCCCAGCCTACAATGGGTGAAACAAAGATGTGATCTCCCCTATATTCTGAAAGCTGAACCCGGATGGGAATATGAGTGGAATGGAGGAACAAGATTGAGGTTAGGAAGATGGGGTCAAATTCCTCGTAGTGAATGAGGGTCCGAAGGAGATGAGACGAATAGAATAAGACACTGCGAATTCTTGGATTCAGATGTCAAAACAATGTGCGGACGGTCCCGAAAGAAACTCGTATGTTTAGCGGCGCCGGCCGAGAGGATTGCTGATGGGCCGACCTATACCTATAGAAGTGGATGGAAACTCCCGCCCCGGAGTCAGGAGTGAACTAAAATGACATGGGTTAAATAAGCAACTTTGATCTCCCCCAGCTTTCTTCTACCGGAGTTAATAGCTGCTAATGTTGCTCATGTAGCTTTGAGTTATGAGTGAATGTCGCTAATGTTGCTATGAGTTTCTTTCCTATGAGTTCGTTGTTCTTTGACCAATCTAGTGGGACTTCTATTCCGAGGTTTCTTGCTTTAGTTCCTTCCTGGCGATGCCCTCTTAACCGAAGGCAAAGGGAAGCAGCTTAGCTTCTTTAAAGCTGCCTTATATCTAGCCTTCTTAGTCCGATTTGAGAGAAGAATCCTGGAACTAACAAGAAAAGGAATCCCTCGGATTTTTTCATGGACGGAGGGAGTATTTTATATATAATGCCACAAAAAAGCTACTCTATCCTACTTAATTTGACTAAATACCCTCCAAAAGCTATTTTCTCTTTCTTATTTTATTATAAACAATCCATTTTCTTAATATACGTGTCGGAGTCTTCAGGTCTATTGAGTTTGGACAGAGGGTACTATTTAGTTTCTCCAAACTTCCAAAAATGATGTCGGAGTGTGGTGCATATTTGATTTGTTATGAGATATACAATATAAGTTGAATCATACTAACCTGGAACAGAAAGAGTATCATATAAGTTATCTATAAAAATCTCAAATTTTAAATGTTAATACATGATGCGTATTTGTGTTTGAAAATTATTTAAAAAACATTGAAAATTTTGCCTGCCAAGTCACACACGAACATCATTATTTCTATCAAAATGACGTCAATTTACATTAAAAAAAAATCATATTTCGTTTTAAATCACAAGGTTCACCTAATATGGTTTGCATTGTTTGCGAGCTATTTTTTTTTTAAATGACATTGCTATAAGCGCAAATAATATTAGTGGCCGTAGATTTTTGTTTGGTGTAAAAAGAGAAAGAAACACAAACTGAGAAAAAAACACAAACTTAAAAATGAATCAAAATGGAAGGCATGGGCCAATCGCAGAAGATGGGACTACTAATTCTGATTTCTGACAATGATAAACATTCTTATATTAAATGATGAATATTATATATTTGAAATATATGACTTTTTATTTATTTTATTTTTTTTGAAATTATACTCCGTTCACTAGTTAGAAGTTCCTACTTCCACGGAAACAACAGACGAAAATAGCACCTTTACGAAATTAGCGGGAACATATTTAACAGAAAAAAAAAAATAAAGACGAAGGGGAAAAAAAGAAGACCCCAAAGACAAGGAGATTTCACCGACGAACAACGTTGGAATTCTCGAACAACAAATAAATCTTTCAGGTAAAAGAAAGGAAAAGAATTCGATTCTTGTCAAAGATCTTGACACCCCATTTTCCGAATTGAATTGGTTTCTGCATTCTATATTTTCAATGAAGCGTGCACTTGTATATGCTGCATCTAATCCATTTCCTTTTGTTGCGCTTTTGTCCACCATTTTCAGCTCAGGTACAAGTTTCGTTGGCTGTACCAAATCTGGTTTCTGCTGAATTTCTTTAGGGTTCGTACGAACCCTTCAAAATTCAGCAGATGCCATTGCTGCCCCAGCCTACATCTTATGCTTTTCTTGTGATTCATCAACTTGTATAAAAGGTTATTTTGCACGATCTTTTACGTATTTATTCAAGCCTTGGACATGCAACATTATGATAATTCACATATTTATTTGTGTTGGTTAAATGAAATGTGCAGAGCAGGTGAGTGTATTATTGTGAATAGAAAATTAGAAGAAAAAAGAAAAAAGAAAAAGAAAGAGAAATGGACCAATTCAGGCAGGTTGGAGAGGTGGTGGGCAGTGTGAAGGCTCTGATGGTACTAAAGCACGAAATTTCGATCAACCAGAGGCAATGCTGTCTGCTCGCGGACATGATGCAGTTAGCATTCGACACAATTTCAGAAGAGATCCGACACAACTTGAAGCTCGAGGAGAAGAACACCAAGTGGAAGGCTCTAGAACTCCCGGTGAAGGAGCTCCACCGCGTTTTCAAGGATGCAGAGTGCTACATCAGATACTGCATGGACATCAAAGATTGGTGGGGGAAGGCCATTAGCCTCCACACCAACAGGGACTGCGTGGAGCTACACATTCACAACTTGATGTCCTGCTTCACTGTCGTGATTGAGGCCATTGAGACGGCCGCTGAGATCTCAGGGACCGATGAGGAGGAGATGCACAAGAAGAGGACTGCTCTCCTCCAAAAGTATGATCATGAATGTGATGATCCCAAATTCTTCCTCTGGAAGTTCGGGAACCAGTTTCTAGTCCCTCGTGAGGTATGCAGTCGTCTAGAGACTGCGTGGAGGGAGGATAGATGGCTGCTCTTCGAGAAAGTTGGGGAGAAGAAGGCTACTCCTCTTGCCAAGAATGAGCAGAAACTGGCTGAGCTAGTGCTCAGGAAGCTCAATGATGTGGAAACTTCCAAGAAGGTTATGTCGAGTAGCATCCTTGTAGGAGCGAAGGATTACCAAGTGAGACGCCGTCTGGGGTCCGGATACCCCAACGGGCCGGGCCATCTTAAGGAGATCCATTGGTTGGGGGAGAGTTTCGCGTTGAGGACCTTCATTGGAGATGTTGCTCCTTTACTTCCTGAGATCTCTTCTGTACTTTCACTCTCACATCCGAATATATTGAACTATCATTGCGCATTTTATGATGAACAAAGGAAGGAAGGGTTCCTTGTTATGGAGCTTATGAGTAAGGATCTTGGCTCCTACATAAAAGAGCATTCTGGCCAAAGAAATCGCATCCCGTTCACTATACCTGTGGCTGTAGACATTATGCTGCAGATTGCAAGAGGGATGGAGTATTTGCATTCTAAAAAGATCTATCATGGAGATTTGAATCCCTCCAACATCCTTCTCAAAGCAAGGAATACCACCACAGGAGGGTTCCAAGCTAAAGTCTCCGGGTTTGGAATAAGCGCGATCAAGAGCTGTGCTTCAAGAAGTCCTAGACCAGCTGCTGTTGATGCTGATATCTGGTTGGCACCCGAAGTCTTGGCTGAACTGGAGCAGCCCGGTGGGAAATCCAGCAGTAACTATTCCGAGAAAGCTGATGTGTATAGCTTCGGGATGCTTTGCTTCGAGCTTCTAACGGGGAAAGTCCCATTCGAAGATGGACATCTCCAAGGGGAACAGATGGTCAGGAATATAAGAGCAGGAGAGAGGCCTCTTTTCTCCTATCCTTC
The DNA here is from genome assembly GCA_031470985.1 of Agastache rugosa. Classification (NCBI taxonomy): domain Eukaryota; kingdom Viridiplantae; phylum Streptophyta; class Magnoliopsida; order Lamiales; family Lamiaceae; genus Agastache; species Agastache rugosa. Next base: position 38,258,117 of record CM062604.1, read on the forward strand.
ACCAAAATACTTAGCTAATCTCACCAAGAAATGCTGGCAGACTAACCCAACTCAGCGCCCTTCATTCTCATCTATATGTAGGATCTTGCGCTACATCAGGAAGATTCTTGTGATCAATCCTGATCACGGCCATCCAGATTCACCTCCTCCTCTCGTGGACTACTGTGACATGGAGGCCGCGTATTTGAAGAAGTCCCTCGGAGAAGGGAATGGAATTCTGGCACCCGTCACGCAGATTCCTTTTCAGTTGGTGGCCTACAAGATAGTTGAGAAGGAGAAAACCAATAACAAGAAATGGGACTTAGTCACTGAAGGAATGGTTAAACCCCCTGCGTCCATCTTTGATGAGGAGCAGTTGGCTGCCATGGATGATCTCTTCCTCGTACCAACTGACCGAAGGTCGGTTTGCTCGGATATCATTGACAGCAAGAACTCAGCCGTTGATGTGGATCTAAGGACAGTTATATCTGAGACTATGCATAGAAAGCTTTTCCACTTGGACTCATTTGTTCCAGAGATTCCAAGGAAGAGATATTCGAAAGCTGCTGCTGCTGATAAAAATATCTCAGTAATGGAGGCCAAAACTGATCAAAATCTATCATCCAATGTAGCTGAATCTCAACCAACCACTCCAGAAAATAGCAATTCTGATGAGAATTCCCCCTATTCGGCTGCAGACAATAAAAGATTGCCTGAGATTCCAGAAAAGAAAACACTGATCAACGGCAGCTCAGAAGATTCTGATAAGTCTGATCAGAAGCGTACGTTTATCAAGAAACTGAAGAACATCAAGACCAAACTGATCCCAGGTTAGTTTTCCTCCATTATTTCCAATCCTCAAATACTAATTTAAAAAGACAAGGACTAACAATGATGATGTGTACACGCAGAAACACCAAAACACGAAGCACCAATGTCTTCACCAGCAAGAGCAAAGAAGACGGCGGCCACAGGCGCAGCCGGCTCACCATCACGTGCATATAGCAAGACAACAATGTTGAGTCCCTCTTCTGCTGCCTCACCATCAAGAGCCTTTAAGAAGTCTATTGACTACGAATCTCCAAAAAAGGACGCGAAAAGATCATTGCATATTGGGATGAAGAGTAGCAATTACTCACCAGCATCCTCACCAGCAAGAGATTTCAAGGCAAAGAATGAGAGTTCAATGAACTCACCAGGCAGAATCAAGAAGCCCTATTCACCAGCTTCATCTCCATCCAGAGGTTACAACGTGTGTCCTTCACCAATCCATCCATCGACTTATAACACGTATTCGTCACCAATGTCAACGCCCATGAATCCCAATATACGACCTTCAAGACTTGCTGGTAAGCATAGCTCACTGCCATCGGATATAGATCACGTACTCAGGTAGTGTATAGACTGTTTTGCCTTCCACAATATTGTAGGATCCCATCAGTAATTTTGTCCATCACAATGAAAACAAATAAAATTTTGATTTTTCTTGCTCATGTAACCAAGCCAAAACAGTTTAGGCAATGGTTTCTTGATTTGTTTATTATGTATTTATCTCAGCTCGTGTATTTATACCTCAACTACCATTGATGCATCCAAATGTATACGAAATCAAATTCAATGACAAAACTCGTTTGAATGCATTTTCCCTTCCATTATATCAAAGCTCTTCTCTCAAAGTCTTGCCTCAAAGCACAAAGAAACAAACATGGTAAAGACGACTTTTGCACATCTGCAACAGAATATATTATTGCATGAATTAACTGCAACAAAGTTTGATCCGCATATTTTGTAAGAGGGTTCTTGGCTAACAGCTTATATTGTCATATTAAGACTATCTGTCTCAAATTTATAGTCACCAACTCCTTTTCAAGGAGATTAAGAAAAATGTGTTTAATGTAATTGAAAAAAAAAAAAAAAAAAAAAGATTGATCACACAAACACCTTAAATGAAAGAATACTAAATTGGGATACTTTCAGCAAAACGATAACTTAATGCTCACTAATAAAGAGAGGAGATTATAATTTTGGGATGGAAGGAGTAATACATATTTTAAAATAAGATGTTTCTGTTATAAATTCATAAATTTTGTCACTTTAGTTAGAAAATTGTGATCAGTTATAACATTTTAAAGGTTTTATTATGTTCTTATTTAATTTATTAAAATGCTTCAAAGAGTCATCTTGGATAAGATATCAAGAATGTTTTGAATCTGTGTATCCAAACCACCCCCAAGTCCTTTTTATCTATCAGTATTATTTGTTTTTTCAGTTGGGGAAGGGGAGATTGAGATTCGTACATTGGTCTACCCCTCAAAGGGAAGGAAAATCACTAAGCTACAAGACTTGTCGTCACTGACTCACTATTATAAAAGAACATATTCTTCAAAAATTGGCTGTCTATTAAATCTATCCAATAAAATTAATATAACGGTAAGAGTCTCATATATAATATATTATATTTGTAAGAAATTTAATAATATACTGTACCGTTAGAATTCTTTTTCCATACCCCCTCCCCCCGAGCAAAAAGAAATTGTGTTTATGATTTTTGTGTCTAGGACATAATTCCAATTCATTGGTATGATTTTGTTTTTTAATTAATCATTAAATAAGTAGATTAGATGTTTATCAATGCATTTATATACATACATACATATGTTTATGGGTATATTTCACTTTCAATGGTATTATCTCGAACTGTACATAATTACAATTACATATCTGACCTATCACAAAACTAGCGAAAACCCAAACTTCAATTTCCGATGACGGAAAGATTAAGTGGCTGACTTAGATTTTATTTTTTGTTACTAAGAAAACGACACCGTTTCGGTTCCACATAAGATAATCTTTCCCACGTCACTTTTTGTATTTCAATATTAAAATATACGTCTGAATCTGGCAAGCCACATAATTTTCCGTAGCCAGAAATTGAAGTCTGGTACATCTTTTAAGGCTTAAATATCACATTGAGGACTGAAATAGTTGCCAATGTGTTGTTGACCAGACCACCCCCTAGGCTACCACTAATGTGGATCCGAGCCTCTAAAAAAGAGAAGATAAAATTATGTAGTAGGGCTTAAGTTTATTTATTTATTATGATGAGAACAAAATCTATACATATATAAAAAGAATCTCGATTTACATAATTTGAAATTTTGAACTGCCTATTATATTCCAATTGTATGATTAATCTAAGGACAATAGTGTAATATCATATATTATATTTATAAGAATATACCCCTCCCATTTTTAATATAAGTCTTTTTAAACTTTTATAACTTTTGCAACATATGTCTTTCTAGCTTTTTTTAACCCCCTAAATCCATAATTGCCACTAATTAATTCATCTCAAATTCACATTTTTCACTATTCATTAATTTCAATTCATCATTTATTAAGGATAAATTTGACAAAATAAACTTTTCTTAATTTGTGTGAACAACTCTAAAAAGACTTATATTAAAAATGGGAGGTAGTAATAATTATGATAAATGTATTTTCTTACAAAATTTGCATTGCCTATTTTATCTTTTTAAATTTAAATACTTAATTTAAGGAAAATAATTAATGTATATCTTAGAAATTATATGATCTACTATGATATACATTTAAATTATCTAATTAATTATCATCACAGTATTATTTGTTGTTATTAGATTTTTGTCTTAATTAATAAAGGATTTTATGTACAAGACTATTTTATCCCTTATAAGCACTCGATACAAGGCTAATAATGTAATTGTGAATAAACTTTGGTAAAAGATGATAATTTGTTAACTTAATAATTTAATAATTAATATCTCTGATAGTTATCATCATGCAATCTAAATTATTTAGTTTTCATCTTTGAGATTTTAATGTGTTCTCTTCAGCAACATCTCTTCAAAAATCTTCACTTTCTTTCTGGATTAATTTTATTTATTTTTTTGTAAATTTTTTATAGTTTTGAGTTCTCTTTATTGATAATATTTTTATTTATTTATAGTTTTGACCACCCACCAGGCTACCACTAATGGGAGCCGAGCCTTTAAAAAGAGAAGATAAAATTATGTAGAAGGGCTTTAAGTTTATTTATTTATTAATATGAGAACCAAATTACAAAAAATTGGTAATTAGCAAGAGATATCTTCTGCTAGTAACAAACCAACCATATCAGTACATATATGGTTCCCTAAAAAAAATACATATATGGATCATTTTATTCAAGGACAATCTTTGAACACAAAATCTTGATTTCGTCTCTCCACCTTCCCTTACCCCTTTTGGTTTTGGGATTTCTCATTCATTTGGATCTGCAGCATTTTCTCTCTCATATTCTGGTAATTTGTTCTTTTGATGCTACCTCTGATATGTTCTCTCTCTCTCTCTCTCTCTCTCTCTCTCTCTCTCTTTTTTTTTTTTTTACTTAAGAATGCAGAAACTTTTACCTGAATCATGCATGCATGCTCATGCATAATTTCCTATTATTTTGTAAAACACCTTAGTATTCTTGGATCCCGGTGGTTACATTATTGTTGATATCTGGAATCCATTTTGTCAATGTTTTTATTAAAAAAGCAGGTTTATTTTCAGACAAAGTAAATGAGAAATAGGCTTCAGGCGATCCATTCATGAGATTGGAGCATACGGTATTAGGGAGAGGATTATAATTCATGCAATACACCGCCTGTAACTATGCGTGAAATTGATCATGATCATAATCACGCATTAATCCCAGAAGATGACTTTCATCCCCAAACAAGGAAAAAACAACTCTTTATAGGGTTATTATTATGTTGTTATAGGTTTCTTAAATTAATTAATTAGTTGCGTAAATGCCAAAAATCTGATTAAACTAACATTATAAACTACAATGCTGCAGATTCTGGACTTCATTTTCTATAGAGAGAGATATAGAGAGAGAAAATGAGATGAACAAAGGGGGTACAGGGAGAGGCAGACCTTCTTTAGTTGTCTGGCGCAGTATCTGAAGCGGAGATGGCAAAGCAACAATGGAAATCAAAGTCCTTTAGCAATCATATTGATCCTGATAAAGAAGAACAACTGAAACGGGTCAAAATAGGTAGACAACTTGAATCCTTACAGCTTTATAGAATTAAGATAATATGATACGGCCTAATCCAACTCCATGCAAAGCTTGTGTAATCGCAGAATGTTATCTTGAACTTGGATATTTGTGATATAGAGAAAATTGCCGCTTATATCTACTTCAAAACATTAAATATGAAGCATTTCTCATGAGATAGTTAATATTAAGGGTTGTGCCCATCATTATTAGCTTAGGTGTTCTTATTTCAAGAAATGAACACCAGAGAAGAAAAATGTAATCTTTTTCAAAAAATGTGAGACATCATTCTGTTATGGTTGTGTTACTTGTGTACCAGTAACGTTTCTGTGTTGATGCAAGAAATTGACAAGTTGGCTATTATGTGCAGTGGTTGATGATCAAGTGAAGCATATTCTTAATATCACCAATGAAATAAACCACGGAAATAAAGAAAGGAACTTGAGGAAAAAGTCGGAAGCAATCGAACTTATCGAAGATTTCCACATGCAGTATGAAAAACTCTACATTCTATATGAAAATTTAAGAGAAAAGGTGAAGAAAACTGTTGATGGTGAAGACGATAGTTCTTCTACTCCTGATTCGGATGCAGAATCAAATTATTGGAATGGTGGAAACGACCAAGTCAACAATGGCAGTTCAAGAATCTCAGATAGAGGCAGTCAAGAATCAGAAACATCGGATATAGAAGATACATATACTTGCTCAAGTGCAGTGACTAAAATAATGAATAGCGAACCAGGGTCGCCTTTCAGCAGGTCCTCAGGACTTGGCGACATTATCAGAGACCTCGAGATTCAACGAGAGAAGGCTGGAAAGACGAACCAGATATTGGTGGATATAAGGGAGTTAGAGGCACAGCTTGCTGCATTGAGGATTGAGGTTTCTACCCTTCAAACTCACAAGAGGCTATTGGAAGAGCAAGTGGAGTGGAAGTCCAACGAAGCTGTGCAAACACAAGACAAGATTTCTAGACTCGAGGCTCAGATAATGGAAATGGAAGCCACGAGTAAAGAACAAGAACGCTTCTTTAGCTCCTCAAGAAAACAGTTTGAGGATGATAAGCAGCTTCACACATCTAGAATCACAGAGCTTGAGGCTCAGGCTGAAGGAATGCAGTTAGAATTGAATAGTTTGAAGCATCAGAAGACTGAATTAGAAGTTGAATTGTTTGATGAAGCTAAACAATGGTCATCTAAAGTTGACGGCCTAATGGAACAAGTTAGCTCTATGCAGCAACAACTGGAGACAGTAAATAGCTACAAGGCAGAATTGAAGCTCAAAATCGAAAAGAAATCAGAAGAAATATCAGAATACCTGCTTCAAATAGAAGCTCTAAGAAATGAGCTGAGTTTGAGCGAGCAGCGAACAGCAGAGGAGAAGGAAAGCCTGCAAGTTAAGGTACATGATTTAGAGGCAGAGATAGAGTTGTTTAGCAGCATCAAGAGCAACTTGGAAGAGCAAGTAAAGCAAATAAACCACGAAGCATCTCAATCAAGTCTAGAGACAGAGAAGCTAGAAGAAAAGGTATCTGAACTGCAGAGAGCTATTGCTAAGAGGGAAGAGCTTAGTTTGAGCGAGCAGCAAACAGCAGAGGAGAAGGAAAGCCTGCAAGTTAAGGTACACAATTTAGAGTCAGAGATAGAGTCGTTAAGCAGAAGCAAGAGCCACTTGGAAGAGCAAGTAAAGCAAATAAATCACGAAGCATCTCAATCAAGTCTAGAGAGAGAGAAGCTAGAAGAAAAAGTATCGGAACTGCAGAGAGCTATTGCTAAGAGGGAAAATGAGCTAAGTTTGAGCGAGCAGCAAACAGTGCAGGAGAAGGAAAGCCTGCAAGTTAAGATACATGAGTTAGAGTCAGAGATAGAGTCGCTAAGCAGCAGCAAGAGCGACTTGGAAGAGCAAGTAAAGAAAATAAACCACGAAGCATCTCAATCAAGTCTAGAGAGAGAAATGCTAGAAGAAAAGGTATCTGAACTGCAGAGAGCTATTGCTGATAGGGAAAATGAACTGTCAACTGAACAGAATAAGTTTAAAGAGAGCCAAACCATGATGTCCGAGAAGATGAAATCCTTGGAAAAAGGGGTTGAAAGTCTTACGAGCAAGTTGGAAACTTCTGAAAACGAGAGAAACCATTTGCAGGTGGAATTGGAAGCCTCACAAAATCGGATGAAACTACTGAAGCTTGAACTGAACAAGGAGAAAGAGCATAACAAATCACAGTTGGAGAAAATCACCAAAACAAATTTCCATCATGTGGAACGAAAAATAGAAGAAATGGCCGTAGAATTCCGGAAACAATTTGAAGACCAATACAGGATCCTAAGCAGGAGGATCAGAGTGGCAGAACAGCTACAAGCTGAGAACAAGGAGTGGTACCGAAAGACGAGAGACTTGTACGAACAAGATAACAGAGACCTCAAAAGAATGACAGCTAAAACAGCGACTGAATTGAAGAATGTGAAGGACTTGACGATTACAGCAAATAACTTACTCACAATGATAGACTCAAAGGCCTTGAAATTCGAGAAATGCACTGCCAATTTCGAGAATAAGATTTCCAAAGCCTCGCGCAAGATCAACTCTGCAAAACTGTGGGCAATGAGGAAGAAAAAAGCCATGTCACACATGAAAGATGATTTAGACTGCTTGCTAGTCCAGCTTGATGAAAAGGAAGCCGAGATATTGGCATCCAGAGAGAAGGTCTGCAAGTTAGAAAACAAGGTGAGAGAATTAGAGAAAAAAATAGAAGAGAAAGAAGATGAAATGCTAGTACTTACAGAGGAAAAGATGGAGGCCATAAGGCAGCTATGTATTTGGATAGACTATCACAAAGGTCGAAAAGATTTCTACAAGAATTTGTTGTCCGGTAAGAATACAGGACGCAGGAGAGCATTATGACTGTGTCCTGGCAACAAAACGTTGTAAGAATGTTGTAACTCAGTAACCATAGCTATAAAATTCTTCTTCTTTTGTTTATCTATTCTTTCAACTGGGCAGCAAGATTATAGAGGACAAGCTTCCTCGTGGAACCATCAAACCTCATTCACCTAAACAGCAATATACAGTTAGGCATACAACCTGAGGCTTTTGGTAGATCAACTGAGAACGGCCAAGAAAAAAGCTCATCACGGGAAGGCACCTGGGTAAACAACAGAAGCTCAAGGACATTAAGCATTCAGAAAAAACTCTGCAACGCACATTGTTTCATTCAGCAATCCATACATAAATACATAATATTCCAGAAAGTAAAACATATCAACCGTAGAACAGCACAATACATTGTTATAAAAAGTACCCTTTATTTTGTATAAGATCTCAACTTGCAACACATTAAGCAGTACATATTTAGTGGTCCATGTCAGTTTCTAGGAGGATAAAGTTCCCATAACGCTATAGTGGCATCTTCTGAAGATGAAGCCATCAGTTTGCTGTTAGCTGAGAATGTGACAGCATTACAAATCGCATGATGATATTTCAATATAGCCAATGCATTCCCTTTGCGATAGTCATAAATCCTCACCCTGTGATCCCAGCCAGCAGCGGCGAAAATCTTACCATCTGGCCTAATTGAGGTGCCTGCTATACCAGGTCTCTCCAAAATAATATCTTTCTTGACCAAACAGGACCTCGTGGAAGGATTCAAACTAAACATCACAATTTTTTCATCAGCAGATCCAGAAACCCCTCCTCCACATGAATTGTCAACAGACAAGCTCAGGACTGGCTCCGAGTGAAATTTCACACTAGTCACCGGCAAGGCCGGATTCCTTAAATCCCAAAACACCATTGATCCATCCTCAAAGCCAGCTACGACATTTGCATATACCTCTGATGCAGATGGTAAAAAAGCTGCAACTGCCATGCACATTCCTCTTGACTTTGTGGAATGATCCATGGAGCTTGAATGCAGCTGCACAAGCTTTCCAGCAGTGTTGACATCCCAAATCTCAACTACAGACAAATCTTGACCAGCTGCGGCAACATAATTACGTCCTTCAGCCTCGGAGCCTCCTTCGAGCTTCGTCGGGCTAATCTCACTCCCTGAAACCTCAGTTTCCTGGTCGTTCTTGGTTACTTGAGTTGGCATAATTTCAGCTTGGGGCTTGTTCAAGAAAGAGAGCTTGCAGAAGTGATAGGAATTCGTCTTGATCGTAGTGAGCGGGATTCTGGAGAGGCCAGCTTCTCCTAAATCCCAGAGTTTGATAGCTCCATCCCTTCCCTGACTAATCACTCTGTTCTCTCCAGCAGCAGCAATGCTGATAATTCCATGAGCTGCACTGTGAACCCATGATGATGAAATGGTCCTGCGCTGCAATGTGTCCCAAATGCGCAGTTCGCCATCGGTGGATCCGCTGAAAAGGATGTTCTTGGTGGGATGGAAGCAAACATCCGTAACAGAAGCGCGGTGGCCTCGGAGAACAGCCACCGGATCAGGAGGAGGCCGCTTGCTCATTTTTCTTTCTCAGTAATACTAATAGAGCTCTGTGAGACAATACATCAAACAGTTTGGCTACAGAACGTTGAAACCGAAAGCGCAAATCATGCCCTACAGTGTAAACCCTTGTTTATCTAGATTTATGAACTCACAAATACAAGGGCGGCCCAATTGGTGTTCATAACAGCATGATTAGAACTACTAATTAATTGTAGAGTGGGCGCGATATTTGAACGGATAAATGGTTTCAGAGTTTAAACTTATGATTGTTAGTATCCTGCACAAAGAAAAAGTCCACCAACCTTCTTCAACTTGAAAAGCATCACACTTCAACTCCCCTCTACTGTTTGACGTCAGTTTTCAAAAGAAATACCAGTATTTTTATTCCTATTTATTTAATCAATTTGATTATAACTCTATTATCTCTTTAATTAAAAATAGTTTAATAGGAAATATTATTTTTATATAATACTATGTTATTATTGATTATTTTTATTATTATTACAAAAGTGTATTTATTTCTTATTTCAATTATTAAGGACATGTTAGTAATCAATTAATAATAGGAAAATACTTCGGTGCTCCATTCTGATTTTTTCTTTATTCTGATAATTTGTGCAATATTAATATTCATATATTCTAATTCGAATCAAGCTACATAGGTAAAAAAAAGAACAAAAAAACATGAAGATGTGAACATATCTTTTTCAGCATTTGGTAAATATTAGGGATATCGATTTAGCATAACTGTTGGGAAAATTCTAAGTTTTGATTTGATACCAAAATCCAACTGACCCCAACCTATTAGATGATTGCACAAACCTAAGTTATTTTTCCAGCTCGCATGTTTGAGCTTATAGATTTTCTAAGTTTACATGATAAGACGCTGAAGACAGCAGAAGACCCATCTGTGTAGACAGCTGGAGTGATCAGCTGAGTGAAGATCAGTTGATGAGTAAACAGTTGTAGAAGACAGCTGTGCAAAGTCAGCTGTAAAGTAAAGAAGAGCTGACTCAAGCAGAACAGAAGACATCCAAACGGAGCTAAGACAACTGAGTTGACTCAAGAAGATCCAGCAAAATCGACAATCAGAAGAATGACTCAAGTATAACTGACATCAACTCAGTCAGACTGAATGATCCAGCTCGGAATTCAAAAGACAGCTCCTAGAACAAGATCTCGGTGTCAGAAGATGTCAACAAACCTCGACCAATAAGGGATCGACAACAATCTCAAGATCTGACACACTGACGAAGACAGGTGAATATCCGCAGACGGCAGATCAACAAGTCAGAGAGTAGGTGAGATTCAAACGGCTATTCCAACGTCTAGTTTTTGAATCTCTACCTATAAATATTAGTCTTCAACCCCAGATTCATATACGAAAAACTCACATCAAGCTTTCAACTTTCTGAAACTCTCAAGTCTCTCTCAAAGCTTCAAGCAGTCAGCCTTCTCTTCAAGAACACTTAATCTTCAAGTGTTCAAGTTTAGAACTGCTAGTTTTTCGTCTGTAATCTCTAGGCAATTCTTATTTCATATCTCTAGCTTAGATTGAACGAGTTCATATAACTCTTGTTCTTCATTTAAAGAACTCGTTCACAGTTGGAACCACAAACCCAAACCCTTTTTTACCCAGAAAAGGTTAGGTTAAGGTTACGCTAGCTCGAAGCGCGAAATTCAAGTGTGTAGGTTGTTTCAATACCCGAAAACTGAAAAGGTTAGGACTTCTACAGTGCCCGTAAACTGTTAGAACACAGCTCTGGTTTGAGCTGCGAAGTTTCTTGGTACTCGTTAAACCAAGTGGTCATCCTTAGTGGATTTACCAGTTAATTCTAGTCGTGGACGTAGGAGTAGTTTCTCCGAACCACGTTAAAACCTTGAGTTTTTTACTGCTTTGATTAATTTCTGCATTTTTGCTTAAAGAATTAACGGCATCAAGCACTTCATTATTTTTCAAGTTATTTCTATGGCTGAGTGACCCAACCAGCTGTGTTTTCAAAAATCTGCATAACTTGACTAAGCTGCAAATTGAAAGAAAGTTTTCAACTGAGTTTTTTTAAGGGAACGAGCTAAGTTTTCAAACCACCACATTCCGCACCGTCAGCTGAGTTATCAGTCCAGCTGACCATCTTCTTCAATAAGTCAGCAGGATTTATAACTGAGCTCATATTCAGTTTTAACTGGTTAAAAAGTTTCAAAAGTTTTAACTTCGGTGTATTCATCCCTTTCTACACCGAAGTACTCGTTCCAGGACCATCAATAACCAACGAGACGGTTCAAATAGACTTAAAATGAAGAATTTTTACTAACATCACAACTTTTAAATAAGATATAAAATTATTTTTAAAATGTATACACTTAAAATTAAAACATAAAGCTATTTCCAGTTAGGGGTGTGCAAGATGTAAACCGAACCGAAAAAACCGACCGAATCGATGAGTTTCGGTCGGTTCGGTTCGGTTGAAAATTGAATTCGGTTCGGTTTCGGTTTTTACACAAGAAAACCGATGAGGTTCGGTTCGGTTCTCGGTTGGGAAGTTTTGGGTCGGTTGGGAACCGAACCGATCGAAACATATTTTATAATATATTAATATTAATTAAATTATATATATACACATTATTATATTAATTTTTATTAGATATTTGTTATGATTTGAAATTTCGTAATGAGTTATATAAAATTGGGAAATTTTGTAATGAGTTATATTTGTTATATGAAATTTCGAAAAAAAAAATATACAAAACTGTCGGTTAACCGACCGATGGTTTCGGGTCGGTTTCGGTTCGGCCCGAACCTTGAAGTCGGTTCGGTTCGGTTGAGAAAATTCCCTTCGGTCGGTTGGTCGGTTTTTAAGGTTTTGGTCGGTCGGTCGAACCGACCGACCGATGCACACCCCTATTTCCAGTCGAATTCCGACATGCTACTTATTAGTTCTCCCTTCGTCCCCCATAAGTGTGGTGTGTATTTGATTATATGTGATGTATAAAATATTAGTTGAACCACACTAACCTGGGACGAGGAGAGTATTATTTAATTTGCAAATTTTACGTGCATACCATCCACCTAGTAAGTAGTAACTAAATAAGGGGGTGTTTGGTTTGATGGATGAGATAGATAATATTTGATAGGATAGTGTAGGATGTGATTATTTAGATTATTAGTCTTGTGTTTGGATTGCTTGATTGTGGTGTAGGATAATTGAAGGACTATGTGAGTGTGTGTGTGAGTGTGTGTGCTACTGTGTGCAGTGTGTGTGTGTGTTTATGTGTGGTTATTTTGGAATTTTGCATCATGCATTAGACAAGGATTAATAATCAACCCAAATTTGGGATGATAAGTTATCATCCATTTGAATGATTGGGGTACGGCCGTACGGGCCTAGTTATTCATCGCGAGTTTCATCATTCAAACCAAACATGTGATTAAGTGTGATTATATTATCAATCACTCCTTATCAATCAAACCAAACACACCCTAAGTGTACTGTATTTATCAATGTGTATAGGTCTATCAACAGAATAAGACTTTTTTTTTTTGAGAAAATACATAAAAATAGTTATTGTATTATTGTAAACTCAAATAATAGTCATAAGAAAAAAACTCAAATACTAACCATTTTTCTATTAATTAACTAATCTATCCTTAATACACTACAAAAAAATGCATGTTTACCAACTGTTATTACCGACGGATATAATTCCGTCGGTAATTACCGACGGAAAAAAGACGGGTCGGCTATTAAGAACTTAACGACGGATTCGCCGTTGGTAATATTACCGACGGATAACTCCGTCGGTAATATTTAATTTATCTAATTAAAAATAAAAATAAAAACTTCCGACGGATATATCCGTCGTTAATTACCGACGAAAGGTGTGCCGTCGGTAATTAACGATGAATAAATCCGTCGGTATTTGTAAACAAGCGAAAAATAATGTTTAATAAAAAATAATAATTAACGACGAATTTATCTGTCGTTAATTACCGACGGATTAACGTCCGTCGGTAATTAACGACGGATATATCCGTCGTTAACCATAACCCTGAAAAAAATAAAATAAATTAATTATATATATTTACCGACGGATATATCCATCGTTAATCATAACCCAAAAAAAATAATAAATTAATTATATATAATTACCGACGGATAGTCTGTCGGTAATTACCCAGCAGACCCTAATTTCTCCCTCATTCACCCGTCCGCCTCTATCTCTCTCACTCTCCTCCGCCTCCCACCGTCTCGTCGTCTCACCACTGTCCCGCCCCGTCCTGCCCCGTCCGCCTCTTTCTCTCTCACTCTCCTCTGCGACCGTCGTACCCGCCTTCCACCGCCTCGCCCTGCCTCCGCCTTGTCCGCCCCGACCCGCCCCGCCCCTGCCGCGACCGTCGTACCCGCCCAGCCGCACCGCCTCTGCCTCCGCTCCGCCCGGCCTCCGCCTCTCTCGCCGCTGAATCTGGTCGTCCGCCGCCTTGCTGCCGCCGCCTTCCAGGTTATCCGATCACGGTATGCACTCTCTCTCTCTCCATTTCTGTCTTAATTACTGTCTTTCTCTCTCTCACTGTCTCTTTCTATATTTCTCTCTTTCGACCCAGATTTGCAGTCACCACTGTCGTCATAATTGCAGCCATCGTCACCAACTTTTGCAATAGTCAACCCTCCAAGTTAGTTTTCCTATCCCGTCGTTTCCAAGTTAGTTTTCATAAATAATTAGAATTTGAATCTAGTTAAATTATGAGGTAATCATGTTGACTAGCAAATTAAGTTAGTGGAAATTAATAGTTGGCCACCAACTTTATTCTAATAAATTGTGGCCAACTTTGGGATGAAGTGACTTAAATGCCCTTCATATCACTTTACAGCTCTCTCACTTTCTCTCTCCCCCTCCCCAGTACTCTCACTTTCAGAATTCATTTTCAGATTCAAAAATTTTCTCTTTCATCTCCATCATTCTTCTCCCTTCCGTCGAGCCGTCTACAACTTCCGGCGCCGTCTGCATCTTCCGTCGCCGTCTTCCTTACAAAGTGGCGTCGTCTACAACTTTCGGATCTGCTTCGTCTCACCCTTTCAGATCTACAGCTTCTGTCATTTTGGAATTCAGATCTACATATCTACAGCTTCTGTCATCTGAAAATTTGTTCTTTGATGGTGTATTGTAGGTTGTTGGTTTTATGGTTGTAATGTATATTGTATTTTGGAATTTGGCTTGTTTGATGGTTGTATTGTAGGTTGATGGTTTTTAATCTAAGATATCAGTTTTGAATTTAGTGTATTAATTTTAATTGAGTTTTCTAGATCTAGTCTTTCATGTTCTTGTCGTATTTTCCAGATCTTGCTGTCCTCTTCTTGCATATATGTTCTTTCTGCATTTTTCACGTCACTGCGCGTCGCGACTTGGCACACCTAGTACGAATGCAACATATTCGTACCAGGTATGCCAAGGCATACCGCGCCTAGACTTGGAACACCTGGTACGAATGGTGTATTCGTATCAGGTATTCCAAGTCTAGGCGAGGTATGCCCTGGCACACCTGGTACGAATGCAACGTATTCATACCAGGTGTGCAAGGGCATACCGTGCCTAGACTTGGAACACCTGGTAGGAATGGTGTATTCGTACCAGGTATTTCAAGTCTAGGCGAGGTATACCTTGGTACACCTGGTACGAATGCAACGTATTCGTACCAGGTGTGCCAGGGCATACCGCGCTTAGACTTGGCACATCTGGTACGAATACACCATTCGTACCAGGTGTGCCAAGGCATACCGGAATACGGTTGACCAAAGACGAACATCATCCATGACATTGGATCTGGAATGTGACGTCATGGATTCCGGATAGAAAGCTATCAATATGGCCGGATCTGGTGCGGCGGCAGATCTGGAATATGGCCGGCATAATGTGAAAGTTCAAGGCGGCGCGAGGACTGGACTGGAAGTATGAAGGAGGTGAGGCGGAAGGGAATGAAAGTACGACGACGCGGCGGCGAAATGAAAGTACGACGGCGGCGACGACAAAATGAAAGTACGACGGCGGCGACGGAGAAATGGAGAAAAATAGGAAATCTAGAGAGAGAATATTTTGCAGAAATAGAGTATGAAATTTGAAAAATGAGAAATGAAATGAGTAGATGGATGGTTAATAGTGGTTCTAAGGGCAAATTGGTCCAAATTTCCAAAAGTTGGCCAGAATTTCTACAAATAAAGTTGGTGGCCAACTATTAATTTCCACTATCTATATTGATTATCCCAAATTTTGGCTCTTAAATTATTGTAGTTCATGAATTGTGTATTTGTTCGATTATTTGCCAATGAAATATGATTTGAATAGCATGAGTTTATTTTATGATGTAAAGATTAACATGAGTTTGTTTGATGTTGAAGTATAAGTATAAATAGCATGAAATTTATTTATGATGAAGTATAAGTATAAAATTTTCACGAGCACGCTGACATTTAGTCCACATCAATATTTTAATTTTTTATTTTTAATATTATTTTATATTCTAATATTTCAAAAATTATTATTTGAATAATCAATTTTACAAATTACGTTAAAAATCGGAGCCCAAATATACTTCTTTCTATATAACTTCAAGAGATGAATAAAAAGTATAAACCGAACTTTGATTATTGCGTAATTCATAAATTTGATGATCTTGATAATAATTTCTAAGATATTAGAATAAAAAATAATATTAAAAAAAGATATTGACGTGAATTAAACATCATCAGTGTTCACGGAAGGTGCCCACCGATAATGAGCTGCCTATCGATCCTCTTCAAATCATCCGTAATTGGTTAAAATGGCGAAATTCTTTAATATTGGTAATGTGACATGCATTTACAAGTTATAGAATGGATATTATTTTAAGGTTTATTTAATGTTCATATGATAATTAATACTTCAATCGTTCTCTTGTGAAAAGAAAAGGCGTGTCATACCTTAGGCAGTATAATTGACAAGTGTAAATTAATTTATTGTAAATAGCATGAGTTTGTTTTATGATGATGATCTAATCGTATATATAGTGTAGTTGTATAAAATGATTTATATATAATAAAACTTTATAGTAATTGTATTAAAGTTTGTAGCAATTGTAATAATTTTGTGCGGGTCCTTCTAATAATTTTGGACGGGTTTGCAAGAGTATTGGGCGAATCCAGATGTGATTGCTAGATCAGAAAAAGCTTGTGCAAATCGGTTGGCTGAGCTCGATGGACCCGGCACAGGGATTAGCAAGCATAGGGGATGATCAAGATCCACTCGTCTCCTCGTTCAGTCGTTGGTACATAATTTTTAATTAACTTGTTAACCAATATATATATATATTATATTTTTTAATTTATAATTAAAACTTATATATGATATTTTGTAATAATGCATGAATAGACAGCAGAGCAGAAGGTCGCACCGGATGCATTGAATTATGCGAGTTTCTGCCGACTGCACCTGAATGCCGATGGAACTTATCTGACGCCGATGGATGAAAGAATTGATGTAAGTATTTAATTAAGTTTTTCTAATTGTTATAATTGATGATAATATATTTTCTAACACTTTTATATTTATGAATTAGGCCGAGGTTCATCGTCGGGCTGCTGCGGAGGGACGATCCGATTTGAACAAGATCTATTTGGAGATCACACAACCCACGAAGCAGAGGCGCTACGGCACTAGAAACTTCGGCAGCAGCCAGCTCAGACAAACTGCATCCGGTGGTAGCTCCGGTTCTACAGCTGCTCTGACATAAGATATGTTTCAGACACGAATCGGCAGCTTAGAGGAGCAGCTACATGAGGAGCGAGATGCATGTGCCTACATCGAGCAAGAGCAACAGGCAGAATGCGAGGCACGTGCACGTCTGGAGCAGCAGTTTGCCGAGTTCCAGCAGATGCTGGCGTCAGGGCAGTTTTTTCGTTCACCTCCACCCCTTGGTCCTGATGCATGATTAACTTGTTCGTTGGATATTTTTTTAATTATTTAGTATTTTTATTATTTTAGAATATTTAAACTACTTTACATTTTACATTTATATCTGTCTAACATGATATTATTTGATATATGACAAATCACTTTTAATGCAAATTAATTATTTTGCCTGATGTTTGGTTTCTTATTGGAAATTTTAATTCGACAAAAATATTGCAAAAATAAATATATATAATATAATTTTTAAAAAAAATATTGTTAAAAATATTACCGACGGACCTAAATCCGTCTTTAATGTGTGTTTCGATTCTTCGAAACTTACCGACGGATATTTTTTCGTCGGTAATGTGTGATTTGATTCTTCAAAACTTACCGACAGATTTATATCCGTATCGACGGATAATCCATCGATATTTTGTCGCTATTTCCAGCCAACGAAATACAAAAAATAGAACGTCACCGACGGAATTTCCGTCGTTAAATTTACCGACAGAAATAAATCCGTCGGTAAATCTTTATCGTCGACGTATTTAAGGACGACATAAATCCATCAGTAAAAGAGAGTTTTTTTGTAGTGATGAAATAATTTAAAAATGAATAAAAAACAAAATGAAAATTAACCACTATCAGCCGTCAACCACCATCTACCATCTTAAGGGCTCGTTTGGTAGGCATGTCAAGATATGACAAGATAGTTTAAATTAAGATAGGTATTGTAGATAAAAGATGATTGATATCATATCCTTGTGTTTGGTAGATAAGATATGAAATGTTAGATATCATGAATTAGTTGTTTGGTAGTATAGTTTAAAGTCAAGATTACGTGAGAATTTACAATTCTATCCCTTTCATTAATGTATAATTAAAATATAAAAAATTAAAATAAAATAAAATTTCCTCTCTCTCTCTTTAGTCATCTCCCCCAGGACCCCCACCCACTCTCTCTCTCCTCACGCAACCATCCACCATCGCCATGGCCTAACACCACCACCATCCACCACCGCCACGGCCGATCACCAATACCGCCACCGCCACCGCTCATATCTTTCTCTATCATCTCATCTCTCTTTCTCATCAATTCAGATCAGAAAACTCCTTCATCCCCTCCAATTGGGTTAACCATATTTCTACTATTCAATCGATGAAAAATATTGATAAAAACATTCGAATCAGGCTATCTTCTATCCATGTCGATCCAATCTCATGTCCAAGCCACTTGATGGAAGACCTCTGCGGCGGCGGCGACGACGACGGTGGCGGGGGGACTGAGGGTGAAGGTCACCTAATAGATGTTAATCCAACATGGGTTTCTGGTGGGGTTTGCAGACGAGGGGAAGAGAGAGAAGAGAAAGGAGAAGATGAATAAGGAGAGGGCAATTTTGTCTAAATCACATTAATCAGATGAACTGTTGAGTGAGGCATAGGTATCTGAGGGTGGGGGAGAGATTTACATGAAGAGGAACAGTAAAATAAGATAGGGCTGTAAATTTATACAGGACTTGAGAGATAGATTATTTGGCTACCAAACACTAGTATAAGAGGAGTTGTGTAGCTAATTTTGGCCTCATCTAGGCTACCAAACACCCCCTAATTATAATATATTCGTGTATTCCGAAATTAAGGCCTTAAATGAGGAAAAGCAAATTTGGGAACATTTATGTTTGGGTAATTAATAGTTTGTAGCCCTAACTTTGAGCGTTTTTCAATTTATGGTCTCAACTTAAATTTATTCGGAAAAATACTCCAATTTTAAACTTTTTTGATTTATGGCCTCGACTTAAATTTATTTAAAAAATACCTTAACTTTGAGCGCTTTTTGATTTATGGTCTCAACTTAAATTTATTTGGAAAAATATCTGAACTTTGAGAAATTGTTGAAAAATGGTCCGTGTTTTATTTCCCGACGATCGGATACTGACTCAACCTCTCAAATGCATGATGTGAATATTTAGACGTCACGAAATGGGAAACAACATCGTTTCTTATTTAAGATTAAAAAAATGTAAGTAACCACATACTTTTCTCCGGTAGCAGGAATTATATCACAAAATTGTGTCTGTATATCTAACTTATGCAATTTCTTCATGACACACCTAGATAATTTTTTTTAAATTCTAAATAAGAAGTCGTTTCCATTACGTGGTGTTTAAATATCCACATCATACATTCGTGAGGGTAATTTTTCAACAATTTCTCAAAATTTAGGTATTTTTCCAAATAAATTTAAGTTGAGGCAATAAATAAAAAACATTCAAAATTGGGGTATTTTTCCAAACAAATTTAAGTTTATGCCATAAATAAAAAATCGTTCAAAGTTGAGGTATTTTTCCCAATAAATTTAAGTTGATGCCATAAATCAAAAAAGTTTAAAGTTGGCCACAAACTATGAATTAATCTTTATGTTTTCGTAATTAAGCTCCAAAGAAATGAAATCTATGGAATCTATTATAATGAAATTCCGGCTCATATTAGCCTCTATCACTCTATGTATAATCATTTTCATATCAATGGAATTTTTGTTTCTTAGAAAAAAAAAAAAAAAAAGCTCCAAAGAAATGAAGTGTCATGTTAATCATACCATGTAATATACGTGTCTCTCAAAGCATATGTCTATCTAAACATTCAGCGATTCACCCTCACCCCAAAAAATAATGTGTCCGTTCGCATGTATAATAACCCTCGTATGTATACATTATATATAGTGCACATGATTAAACTGAAACAATATTGATAATAATAATAATAATAATAGTACGTTTTAGAATTGCCATCACAATCACAGTTACAATGACAATGTTGAGCAGCAGAAGAGCTATTCTCTACCACGCCAATTCTTTTCTTCGTTCCAATATTCCTCGCTCCCACAACAATTTTGCAGCTGCCCTCAGCTCCATATCCCACAAAAATCTGGTAATTCTTCCTAATTTAATTTCCAAAATCTACGCACACTTGGTCCGGCCATGTATTTTTGTTTATTACAAATTAATTCATATACTGATATTCACAATTAGACTAATTTTGGTCCTAGATTCAATAATGAGTACTAGATCTCCTTTCGAATAAGCAAAGATTAATTTTTAATCAACTCAATTAATTTAATTAGGGTCCTAAAACACCTGAAGAGTTGAGCCGAGTTTACAAGACGGCAGAGGGATCTCAAGTAACAAGTGGCGAACGCAGCAGCGGAGCCACGAATACATCGACGAAAGGAGCGGAGAAGGATCCGAACGCGTACGAACAACCAGAGGAGACGGTGGCTCGGACCGCCAAGGTGGCGGCGGCGGGAGCTGTGGAGACGGGGCTGAGGCTTGGGAAAATGGCGAAGCAGACGGTGGATGATATTTGGGACGCCGCCGAGGAGACAGCCGAAAACGTCAGAGACTCGGTTGCCGATGATATTCATAATGGCGGTGGCCGCCGTGCACGGACATCTGATATCGAGGACGAAAGCTCCGACAAATTTGTAAAGGAGCTGAGACGACGGGCCGCCGGATATGATCTCAAGGATGAATAATTAATGACAAGCATCGCCCGACCCGCCTCGATCAACGGTCAACGTTTGGATGTTGATTTTTACGAATTTCAGTTTTTTTTATTTCTGTCTTCGGCTCCAATTTTAATTTATAAATAATAATTTTGGTAATATTAATGTTTTTTAGCTCGCTCCGAGGCTCCCCTAGCTCGATCCTTGAAAAAAAATCGAATATAAAAATAAAAAAAATCAAAAATCAACGGACAACCTTGATCATTGACCAAGGCGGGTCGAATCGGGTCGGGCCAGCTGTATCCTACAGCTAGCTGTAGGTGTACAGGAGTTTTTGTCATAATTAATTAAGCTTAATTTGTTTCTTAGGTCGGTGTTTTGTTTTAACATCCTAGCTAGCCTCTAGGATAATACTTTTTCTATTTGTAAGCTTAATATGAAGAGAGGCGGACTCTCATACAATCGGTCCTACATGAGACCGGATTCGGGTTGATTCGATTCGGTCAAATCGGGTCAACTGACACAGTTGACTTTACAATTTTTTTTAAATTTGATTTTTTAATTTTTTTTCATCTCCGTTTTCGGTTTCGATTTTAATTTATAGATAATGTTTGTGGCAATATTAATGTTTTTTAGCTAGCTCCGAGGCCTTCGGCTCCCCTCGCTCGACTCTTTTAAAAAAAGAAATAAAAAAAATTGAAAAAAAAGAATAAAAAGTAAAAAAAACAGGACAAAAAATTAAAAGTCAGGCGCGTGTCATACACTCGCCAATTAAAAAATAAAATTAAAAGTCAGGCACGTGTATCGCACGCGCCCGACTTAAAGGTTGATAGATTACACGCGCCCGTGCACGGGGGTTCGATCGTACCGTACGACCGGTCGCACCTAATAAGTCTTTGTCATATGAAGAAGTTATGTGTTGCTTAGTGAAAGAGGGTTTTCGTATGAATATAATTCTATTTGCTACGTGAATATAATTAATTAAGGACGTTTTGTTTTCGGACCCATATGCCAAAATACGTTTTTTTCTTTTTTTTGTTGGATATACTATGTTACGTTGAAATTCATCCTCATCATCAAAAACTAAAAGGAATTAATTCACAAGTCATAGTTTGACTAATTTTGCTTTAAATATTTATGATGTAATGATTTGAAAATCGGAGTTTCCATCTTGACTTCTCGATATGTTCAAGCCGATTTGGTTCAATTTATAATATGGGTTTTTCCTCAAAAAAAATATTCCTTGCCACCGCCACGAGGCTATCAAAGTCCAATCTTTAATTCTCAAATCCTCCGTTGAATAATTAAATCACAAATTCTCGCATGCAACCGGTCGCAAACTTGCGACCGGATCCTAGGCTTAACCGCTTCAGTATTGGTATATATAAAAGATATTGGTAAAATAGAGATAATAGGCTGTTAGCCCAGTGGTTGGCCAACATACCTAAAAGTTCTTATTCTCAGAAGGTCGTGGGATCAAATATTGATTAAACATCTTTTTTTTTCTTTTGTTTAATTTTAGTTGCTGTTTTTTTTCTTTTTTCACTTTTCGAAAATTAAAATTATAAATTCTTTCTGTTATTTGTTTTTACTTTTTAATATATTCTAATTAATTTTCAATTAATTATTCAATTAGAGTTTATTAATCTCTCATTTAAATTTATTATTTTCATTTTTCCTTTATTTTTTATTTAATTTTTAAAACAAGAATTATATTAAAAGTAATATTATTATTTAATTATTTATTAAAAATAATTTTCGACATGAATAAAAGTAATATTTGACGTAATTAAAAGTAATAATATTTTATTTTATTTGACGTAATTAAAAGTAATAATATTTTATTTTTTTCTTTCTCTTATTTTATTTTATTATTTTCTCATTTTAATAAATTTCAATTATGTCCTATTAATTTTATTTTATTTTTGTTTCTTACTTTTTAATAATTAATTCCAATGATGTCTTATTAATTTTTTTTTTTACTTTTTAATACATTCCAATTATTGTTTATTAATTCTCTATGTTGGTCCCAAGACGGATACCTTGGTGTAGAGGGGGGTGAATACACTAAGGTTTAAAAACTTTTCCAATTAAAACTCTTTTGAGTGAGCTGACTGTGTTCGATCCAGCTGGAAGGCAACTTGATCGACACAGCTGGCTGTGTGTGTGCGGAAGTTGGTGGGTTTGGAAAGTCCGTCTGTTGCTTCAATTATATTGCAAAGCTTTGTTTCTCTTTTCAATTAGTCAGTTTATGCAACTTGAAATATGCTTATGAGGAGTTAGCTGGATGCATAAACAAAGCAGTAAATAACAAAGCTATTTAATGTGGTTCGGAGAAACTACTCCTACGTCCACGACCAGACAACCATCTGGTAATCCACTAAGGATACCACTGACTTTACACGCAGTCAGCAAACGTTGCAGCTCAGTTCCTTGAGCTGGATACAAGTTTCCGCGTACTTTATCAAAACGTAACCAATTGTTTCCGGGCACAGCATTTGCCACGATTAAAAGTAGCATTTGTCGCAAATAAGAGTAGAATTTATCGTGATTAAAAGTAGCATCTGTCGTGAATAAGAGTAGAATTTGTCGTGATTAATAGTAGCATTTGCCACGATTAAAAGTAACATTTGTCGTGAATAAGAGTATAATTTGTCGTGATTAAAAGTAGCATTTGTCACGATTAAAAGTAGCATTTGTCGTAAATAAGAATAGCATTTGCCGTGAAATAAGAGTAATATTTGTCGTGATTAATTTACTCTTAAGGTAAAGATCACTCAATGTTTTATTGCTAATAATTTTCTAATTTTATTAAATAATAATTACACATCGTGTAATATTTTTAAAGTAACATTTGTCATGAATAAGAGTATCTAATTTTACTAAATAATAATTATAATATGCTTAAAGTAGCATTTGTTGTGAATAAAAGTAGAATTTACTCTTAAGATAAAAACCATTCATTTTTTATTGCTAATAATTTTTATTGCTCCCATTTGTCGTGAATAAAAAAAAAATATTTGGTGTGAATAAAAGTAGTATTGTCTTTAACATAAAAAATCACCTTTAGATTAATTAAGTAAAAAAAATAAAATATAAACAAGAAAATACGTTAATTATGCTTGTTTAAAAAAAAAGAAAACATTTGAAAATAGAAAAAAGAAAAAATTTTATAAAAAAAATAAAACAAGAAAGGAAAAATGAAAATAAAAAAAGAAAACATTTTATAAAAAAAATAAAAAAACAAACAAAAAATGAAAAAAAAAACAAGTTAAAGAAAACAAACAAAACAAGGAAAAAAATGAAAAAAAAAACAAGTTAAAGAAAACAAATAAAACAACAAAGAAAAAATAAAAATAAAAACAATTTAAAGAAAACATTTAATAAAAAGGCGCTGCTACCGGGTATTGAACCCGCGTCCTTGCGGATGGTAATCCAACAGACCAACGCCTCAACCATTGGGCCAACCATAACACGTACTCCCTTTGTCATCCGCGTGTTTTTCTTTTATTGTCTCACAAAAGAAACAAAAGAAACCACTTATCATGGGACGGTAGTATGTTATTATTTACAGTATTACTTTTATATAGACGTTTGTTTAGGGGTTTTGTGCGGGTCAAATCAGACCCGACCCGGATCCGGTTGCAAGCTGTGCGGCAGGTTGCACAGGAGTCTCCAGCTCTAATTAAATTTTTATTTATCTATTAGTATCAAACATTTTTATAATATTTCAAAAATCGGATTTTAAAATAACTACATAAAATAATTTTAATCCTATCGTTTATATCAAAATTCAAAGTACCACAATGAGATGGTGGATGTTTTCATGTTACACGTGTATATACTTTTATATCACATTCAACATACCATATTTTTTTAGAAGTGTATCATACCGATACACCACATTCAACATGCCTCGTAGTCACGTAGATTTTTCGGTCAACAGAATTTTTCGGTCTTAGAATATAAGCTTCATAACAATATTACAATAATCATGAAATAGTACTTATAAATTTACTAAATTTTAAATATTGTAATATTATTGGAAAATTAGTGAAATATTATGATAATAAACAATTATTTTAAAATTGAAAGATTATATCTTTAAAATGATTTGTGAAAGATGTCATTTAAATCAAAAGTGACTTTTTAATTGACAATTTGTTTTTTATAATATTACCAAAACACTGTTAAAATGCAAAATAAAAAATTCATAACACAATTAATTAAACACTTCCGTTTTGAATATTACAAAAACTTGATTGAAATTATAAAAAAAAAAAACCATTAGGCAATGTAAACATTTTTATTTACTTTCTCTCTCACCTTTATAAAAAATTAAACTACAGTTATGGTGGAGGAGTGACAACTTAAAACTTGAAAATATCATTTTGCGTCTCAGGGACGCCCAAAAGATTAGGACAACGTGGCAGCACGTAAAAATGTCCGATTTTAAATATAACCAAAATATTTAAAAAGTCAATCATCAAAATATTTGTCTCTTATTATAAAACTAAAAGTTACACTTAAACATCATAATCTCTTAAATATTAAAAAAAAAAACTACTCAAACACCAGAATTAACTAACAATAAACAATATTCAAGTATAAAACATATAAATATGAAGAACTAATAATCAGTTAGGCTCACATTAGGTTTCATATGTATTTTAATTTTGCTAATGAATTAAAATGAGCGTTTTTGTCAAAAAGTGAGAGATTCTAGTATTCTCTATAATATATATAAACATATAATACCAAGGATAGGAGGAATGATTAATCTCGAGTTCATGAGATTATTAATTTCTGCAAGAATAATGATGATTCATAATTGTTAGAGTTTATATAAACTCTAATAATAATCTATAATATGTTTTTGCTCTTTCTTTATAAATATTATTTATAAGATTTTGTATTGTTTGAAGAGATCATGTATGATCACTTAATTGCAATGTTTTAAAAACCGAACCGGAGGCTGAACCGGCGAGACATCCGGGTCATGGTTCAATTGGTTCAACCGGTTCAACCATGGTTCAACCGTTTAAAAAATAATAATAAATAAATAATAAAATATATGATAAATATAAAATTATTTATAACTTCATAAGTTATGTAGTAAAAATTTCTAAATTTAAAAAAAAATAAAAATAAAATCTATAATAGATATTTTTTATATTTATTAAGTTTAAATATATATAATTATAATACAAATATAACTGAAAATTGAAGATCGAGATTTGATATGCTAAGATTAGGATTTGAATATGCTTCTATAAGATTCATAATTTACTATAATGATTTTAAATGTTGGAAAAACACCAATTAAGTGCTGTGGTGGAGTGGGAAGTGCTTCTCGCTTCAAGCGGGAGGTATATTGGGTTCTATTCTTCTCAAGCTCATTTTTGAATTTTAATGCATTTTATCAAACCGGACGGTTGCTAAAAACCGTGTCCGGTTTTCGGTTCTAGCCGATTTTACCCGATTCTGGCCGGTTTGAGCGGTCAAACAATGGCCTATTCAAACTTTCGGTTTTATAAACCTAACCGAACCGATTTCAGCTCCGGTTTCTAATTGAACCAGTCGAATTGGGCGGTCCGATTCGGGTTTCAAAACATTGCTTAATTGGTCTAAAAATGATGATTGACTAATTTTTCGGTTCTAGCCGATTTTACCCGATTCTGGCCGGTTTGAGCGGTCAAACAATGGCCTATTCAAACTTTCAGTTTTATAAACCTAACCGAACCGATTTCAGCTCCGGTTTCTAATTGAACCAGTCGAACCGGGCGGTCCGGTTCGGGTTTCAAAACATTGCTTAATTGGTCTAAAAATGATGATTGACTAAATAAGAACAAGGTTGACCTTGTCAGCCAAGTTTGGTAGTTGAAGACCTAGTTTATAGGAAGCACTTGTTGGAAGGTTACATGACAGGATACTAATTAAATTTAATTAAAACAGATTAATCTTATGACCTTCGATCATAACCTCGTCCTCAATATATTACTTTACGAGTACAATTTCTATAAATAATTATAAAATTATATATTATAGGATTAAGAATGAATACAGGAATGAGACACTTCGGTATAAAAAATCTTATAGTATCAACTATCAACAGTTGTACTTATGCTCTGTGTCATCAAGTATTAAAAAGTCCATAATGACTACCACTAAAATCCATAGATTTGGACAAACACACAGATACGTACAAGTCAAAAAAATTTGAATTTGAATTTATAAAATTCTCATCAGATCCAAATAATTCTAAACTTTATGTAATAATTTAATTTCACATATCGTGGAACTGCCAGTGATGATTAGCAAAGTAAGGTCCAGCTGTCTGCAATGATAGCAAGTTTACTAAATTTTCATTTTTCAAAATTAATACTAGTAATCCCAAAAGTAGAGACAGATTGTATTTTCCAAAGCAAAACCTATTCTTCTTCATTCTCTCTAATTCAAGTACTAAACCTACAAAATTTGCAGAGAATTCAACAGACAAATGTCGAGGCAAAGGTGGCGCAAGTCGTTTAAATCCTTCATTGATCCTAGAAAAGACGAGCAGCTCAGAGGAAGCAAAACAGGTGCACAAAATCAACTAATTACTTCTTCTTACCTTCTTAGATCTTCCATGGCTATAATTCTTAGTGTTCTGTAAAACTGCAGAAATTGATGGAAATGTGCAGAAAATCTTCAAATTTATTAAAGAAGAAGACAGTGATGATAGGAAAGAGGCGCTGACAGATTTGATTGAGGATTTCTACAAACAGTACGAGTCGCTTTACGCTCGTTACGATCATCTAACTGGAGAATTGAGGAATAAGTTTCGTGGCAAGAGTGGGAGAGACAGTGCCTCGTCGAGCTCGGATTCGTCGGATTCCGAGGGTTCTCCGACGAAATCGGGGAAAAGAAACGGAGAAGTCGAAATCAATGTTCAGGAGAACTCATCCGTCTCCGAGCGAGAGGAATTGGAGAGGAAATTGGCGGCCGCCGTAGATGAGAAGGAAGCATTGCATCAGGAATTTCGGAGTACTATCAAGAGTAAAAACGACGACGTCTCCTTGTTGCGAGAAGAAAACGCGCAGCTGCAATTAAGGAATTCTGAGATGGAGAAAGTGCTGATAAAGAAAGAGAATGAATTTTCCGATTTGCAGAAGACATTTGGAGACAGAGAGAGTGAATTATCTGCACGAATTTTGACATTGACTGCAGATGTAAACAATCTTCGAGAGCAATTAGGGTTTATGAGTGATCAGAAGAGTGAGGCAGATAGGATTGTTGAGAAACAGAGTGGAGAAATATCGGAGATCTTGGTTCAGATTGAAAATTTGAAAGAGGAACTATCGCAGGCTGAGAATCGAAACACTGAATTAGGAAACAAAATTGAAGAACAGGAGAGAGAAATGCAAGAACAGAGGGATGAACTCTTGAAATTGGGCGAGGACAACAAACAGCTGGAAATCCGGTTTAGGGACTGCCATGAGAATCTCATGTCATCGGAGAAGAAGCTTGAGGAGATCTCTGATCAGTTCCGCGAAAGCATGGGTGCAAAAATTCAAGACATAGATCAGCTTGAAGAAACTATAGAAGACCTAAAGTCGGAGTTGGATATTAAAGATGATGAAATTAGTACATTGGTAGAGAACATGAGAGCTACTGAGGTTAAGCAACGATTGTCTGGTCAGAAGCTCCGTATAACGGAGCAGGTATTAAGTGAAAAGGAAGAGCTTCACCAGAAGAGAGTTGAGAAGTTGCAGGAAGAACACAAGTTGCTTGAGGAGAGGATTGCTTCGTTGGCGGGGATAGTTTCTATTTACAAGAAAGCTCAAGTGAACTTGGTTGCAGAAATATCTGAGAAGATGAATGAAACTATGAATGCCATTGATACATTTGGTGTAAAGTTTGAGGAGGACTATGGCCACTTAGAGTCGCGGGTTTATGAAATCAGGAACGAGCTCAAGGTTGTGGTGAACTGGATTACTGGGAACAATGCTGAGAAAGATGAGATGAAGAAGGAAATTCTCAGCTTGGTTCAGCAATTGAAAGATGAGAAGGAACAAGAGTTGGTATTGAGAGAGAAGGTTGAGGAGCTGGAGACGATGTTGCAGAAGAATGAGGAGGAAAGGAAAAGCCTATCTGAAAAGGCGAAGGAGCTGAAGAAAACAATAGAAGAAAAGGATGAGAAGGTGGGAGAATTGGAAAGGAAGATGAATGAGAAAGAAAGTGGTATGTTGAGCCTGAGTGAGGAGAAAAGAGAGGCCATAAGACAGTTGTGCATTTGGATCGATTTTCACCATGATCGTTATGAAGATCTCAAAGGCATGATCTTGAAGAGGAGGGGTGGAACAAGGCAGATTGCTGCTTGATGTTCCATAGTAGATATGGTATATACTATCAAGTGTGTGTGTTTTTGCATCTATTCGTGATTCTGAAGTTTTGATGGATGGTGAATGTTTGTTTTGTGTCAAGATTTGATTGTTTTAGGGCATTGCTTGGATCATGTGATTAAATGATGTGTTCTGTTCCTCACTAAGCTAGCACAGTAAGTATATTGTGGTGTATAGAAAAACATTCTGGTACTTTTAGTTAGTTCTGGTAAATGCTTGTGTTTCATTCAGCAATTGTTGGATTGTCAAAGTGCTAGTGAACATTTTTGTGTAGCAAATGCAATAGAAATGTGGGATGTTTTTTATTCTTGAGGTTTTTGGCTTAGGATCATCATTTCTTTTTCAAGTGTGACAATTTGTCTCTAACTTGCTGATACTAGCTCAATGTGATTTTTATTCTTTTTATTTGGGCTAATAACTACATAGCACAATACGTGAATAAAATTATAAAGAGTTAATTGCTTGAAAAAATACAGTTTTGACCTGATTTCACCCAATCTTCTTAGGAACAAAACTACGTTGCTTCATATATAAAATGATGTTATTTTTTTAACGGTACTCATTGGATGTAATTTGCTGAAAAAAATAGTGGGTGTTGTAATTGCAAATAAAAATAGTGTTATAATTGCAATGTTTCAAAACTTATCCGAACATTCCAGATATAGGTAAAATGTTTCAAAACACTAATACTTTTTGAGTAATCTATATGTCCTGAATGCATAAATATCTATTAAGTAATCTTATTTCCGAAAGATTATCAAATAAAATAATGGTGTTTATTAGTACTTAATGTATTTACTTTGTATTCATATTTCTAAAATGGCGGTTTAGATTAATTAAGTAAATACGAAATTAGAGTACTAACCAACACCATTATTTTGTGATTTGATAAATTATAAGTTACTATTACTTAATAGATATTTATGCATTCACTTGAATTAGATTACTCAAAAAATAATAAATTGAATGAATGTGGAGAAATTACAAAATTAAATAAATAAGTTAAACGGATCGAACCGATTCATTTACCTAAACGAGCTAGATTATGTCCGGACATTTATGTCCGAATAGCATCACTCTTTTCAAAATGAGATGCTAAAATGTAACGTGGAATTTGCATAAACCAGTCGGCAAAGAAAAGCCATAAAAACTGTTGATTCTTTTTATGTTTTCAAATTTCAATTAAGTTTCCGATGAAGCGCAGCGTACGATTTGTAGGTTGAACCGTTGATTCAAGATGAATGCCGGCAACAAAGTACGAAAGGGAAATTAACCCTAAATTTTATTATCAAATTCCAACCCCTAATTCGTAAGAAAGAACTCCTATTTATAGTTTAACAAAGCAGGCCAAGCCCATAAAAATTGAAGTACTGAACTAAACACAAATTAATTGAAAGGTCTAATATTAAATTAATAAGTAATTAAATGGATCACTTCTTTGCTCGAAGCTTCAGGATTCGATCATGCTTTGCTAGGAAAGAGCATGCAGCTGCATCTTCATCAGTTTCTTTGACAACTATGTTATGTAAAATTTAAAGTACTTTTTAACGTCTTAATATTAGTGTCTGGCAAAACACGTCTAATTGAATAACAAATTTAATTTATAGTCAATAATAATGAACAAGAATTGACGGAGATAACAAAGATGACGAATATGGCTGACAAGTAAGGGGGCCATATATATATTGTTGTGTAAATACGTAGGGTCAAATTGTTATTTATGCCATATTTCAATAATTTTGATTTTAGTAACCCCAATCAACCATACAGCTCGATCCCTAAATCATACTATATGTTTTTTTGTCGTGGGAACCCGCGGGTCGCTAGCTTGGGTAGGTACTGAATTTTTCGTGAAAACGTTAGATTGTTGTTTATGTCATGTATATATTCTAAACTCTTTTTCCTGTTCTTTTCTTTTTTGCATGCAGATATTCTTTTTTTAGAATGCATCATTTTCGTATTTAAATTGTAAACAAAACAAAAAAATAGATATTAATAGAGATAAAGTTCTGGTCCATGATATATTTCATGGGGTCTAAATCTAATTATTAGGCACTAAAAATTAATTTTTATCTCATCTATTTAGTTGAACTTTTGAACTAATGCATTTTATTTGGACTGAAATTTTAATGGTGTAAGCTTATATATTTTCATGAACGCCCATTTTTTTCCAAAGACATCCGAAACTTTTCTCACACTAATAAACACGATCTTCACGTGTATTTATGTTTTTTTTTTTTTTTTTTACTTTTTCCTGCTCTGCTCTAATTTCTCTCTGCTGTTAGCGGCTGACGAGTGAGGACCACCCTTTCACGAGATCGATCTTCACCAGAAACCAACAATTAGGTGAGTTCGATTTCATGACTTTGCAATTTAAAAAAAAAAAGAACTAATAATAATAAATAAATATATAAAACGGTTTTATGTGCTTCAGTTTTGCTTTCCTCTTTGATCAAAGAAACTGGGTTGGTAAGAGTGGCTTAATGAATTAATAACAAGCTCTCTCTCATCTTGAAAAGATTGTTTATGTGTATTTGTGAGAGAGAATGAATTAATATATACAAATAACCGAAACTCTCAGTTTTCTACACCCACCTTTCGTCATCTTGAATTTGTTTTTATGATTTTCATGGATCAGGGGAAGTGTGTGTGTGTGTGTGACAAAAATTTGAGCGAGATTTTGCATTGAACTTTATATCTCAAGAAAGATACCACGAAATGCAGTTAGCCACAAAAGAGGAATTCTTTAAAAAAATCTTTTATAAAGTAACAAAAAAAAAAAAACGGGTTCAAGTTTGAATATATCGGATCCCTTATAGATAACGTAAGAGCAATTAATTACTTAAGCATTGAATGGAATCTCATCAACGTCTATAGATCAAGATATTATGTCCGTAACAATAAAATGAAAATGAAGAACTTAATTCATCACTTCACTACATTAAATTAAAGAATTGTACTTACTTTGGAAATCATTAATTAGCAAAGAGGTTAAAAGCATATTTAAGCCCTTAGTTGTTCGTTTTTATTAGATCTATTTACAGAAGAGAATACCATTTTTTTTAGCGACAGTCTATTTAGTCAATATCAAGAATCTAACTGGTTATTGTCTCTCCATTCTTTCCATAAGTTGTCGTTGACCCTAATTTTATGAGTCTTATATATATGAAGGCCTCTTGAAGAAGTTGAAAAATCCATTATGCAATGCAAAACTTTGTAATATTAAAATAAAATAAGTTGGGAATATATTCCAGTTTGTGTAGGTAGACTTAATTATAGGTAATATATTATGGAGAAGAAAGGAGAAGGTATAGTTAGGGTGATAAAAGAAAGAGCAGCAGCAGCAGGTGATATGTGGAACTGTGGCAGTCCACTCTATGATGCTTATGAACTAATTTCGGTTGCATATCTCATCGAGAAGCACATCATCAAATCTCAATCTGAATCTCAATTTCAGAGAGAGAAACAGAAAGAGAAAGAGAGAAAGGAAATCAAGACTGGGAAGGAGGAGGAGAAGCTCAAACGAAACAAGACTACATTCTCTACTCTCTGCACTCGGATTTGCTTCATCAACAAATGATCGATATATATGATATGTAACAGCTACCATGCCTAAATTGATCTATACATGTTTATTATTATTAATATAAACTTTTTAGGAGGAAAATCTATTTTAACTGTTTTTAAGACATAAATAAATAAAACCATACCTTGATTTTGAGTCAGTTTTGAGTTATTTGTTGAAAATTTTCTTTTGCATAATTAATATGTGAATTTGGTCCGGATTGACTTGTCAAATTTCAATACCATATGCAAACTACCTTAATATTAACCGACTATATTCTCTAAATTGATAAAAGTTTCCAAAAATAAGAAGCATGTTGACGTTGTGATGACCTCAATATTACTTTTGACTGGATTTACAAATATTAATTGTTTAAAATAAGAACTCGTGGCATTCTTTTATTTCTTGTGAGTTTGCAGTTGAATGTTGGAGAGAAGGGGGTTTGGCAGAGGTGGTTCGTATTCTGTTCTATTTTCTCAACTATGCAGAAGAAGGAGTGAGAGTGATTTTTTGGCAATGCTGCAGTTTGGAATAGTCATGTTCCGGTTCCCAGAAAATCAATTTTGATGGCGCGTACCTCTAGACAAAGCCAAAGAGTTTCACATGTTATTTGTAAAGGTTGGTTCAGGCGCAACATAGACGCTGCTTTCTTACGGGCATTGGTATTATTATTCGAAATGCTCATGGAGAGTTTGTAGCACCAAGGCCGGGAACGCTGCCAGTTGAAGAGGGAGAGGCGCTCTCTTGGCTTGGATCAAAGGTCGAGGCCATTTGCTTGTTGAGTTCGAGATGGATAGTAAGTTGGTTGTGGATGGAGTTTCTTCTCCAAGTAAAGATTCCTCATAGCTTGGTTCTATTGTTGAAAGCTATAGACTTCTCTTAAGGTCTACCAGTAATTTTCGTTTAAAGCATGTTAGGCGTGATGTTGATGAGGTGGCTCATAGCTTAGCCCGTAGGGCTAAAGATTTTCCTAATCCGTTTGTGTGGGATGAACCTCCGACTTTTGTGGAGGATCTTCTTCATATTTCCTGCATTTCTTCGAATTAATAATATTTTGTTTTACCTTAAGAAAAATAAAAAATTGAACCCAATTATCAAAATCATGAGTAAATAATAGTAAATTGACAGTTTTTTCAGACAAATCTGATCAAGAATTCCGAATTCAGGACTATATATGAAGGGAGGATCGAATTGCTCTATTTTTAAATATATTTTAATTTTAATTATACTCCTATTGGGATAGGATAGGAGTATCTATTTTTAGATGTTAATGGGGTGAGAGAATTAGATTCAGGTTTTATTGGGTTTGGACGAGTGGGTAGGAGTGACCGTAGGACGGGGTTTTTATTTTTTAAGTTGGATGGGTATTGTTGGGCTTTGTTTGAGAGGGCTTTGAGGACTTGGGCTTCGAGTTTATTTTGCATTAACTCAAATAAATTTACATATTATAAAAATTAAATAATAAATAAATACTACTCCATCCATCTCCCAAAAGTGTGGTCCAAATTTGATTATATGTGAGGTATAAAATATTAATTGGATCACATTTTTGGGGGACGGAGGGAGTAATATTTTGTAACATTCGATTTTAGTGCATAATTTAAAGCATGGCACTTGAGATAGAGTCCAGATTGTGTACTAACACAGTGCGGAATCTACATTTAAATTAGTGTTATGTTTTACGATATTTGGCAAGATGTAGGAGCTTGAAAATAGTGTTTCAAGAATAACATTTACTAATGTAGGACTGTGAATGAAAACTTTATTTAGAAGACTCATTCACTCAACCGCAAGTTTATTAGGTGATATGTTTTACATAAATTGTATAAAATATCTGTATATTTTTAAATTGCACAAAAATTTCATTCTTTTAACAACTTCTTGTTTCTTTTTCAACAAATTTGTATATTTATTTTCTTGTTTCTTTTTCATCAAATATTGTCGTTTTTGCATCTAGTTATCAATACAGTGCAAGAGTACGGAGTCGATTCTATATTTGATATCGAGTTAATTTATCGTACCTATTTTTGATAATACCTAAAGTGTGTGTAGATTTGAAACTTTGTTAAAACTTTTATCCAAATTGATAATTTCCATTTTAAAAAACATGTGGATTTTCTGTACAGAGTTTGTTAAACTACATAAATATTTTATGCAATTTAAAAAATACTTATTTTGTGCAATTTACGTAAAATACATGGTTTACGTAATTTCTTCAAGTTTGTTAACACAAAAATGAATCAAACTTCAGCTTAAAAATATCTAACATGTTAAATCGCCAAAAAAAAAATAGTATACTCATGAGTTAACTCAAATTTATAAAACAAATAATCAACTATTCAACTAATATTGTTATAAGACTGATATTAGTTGTAAGCATGTACTTATCTAGTTAGCATTATTTGTTTCAAGTAAATAATGATTTTTATAAGAAATGTAGAACAACTTATATATTTGATGAATTCAGCTTGAGCTAAGTCAATCTGAATATATGATTCAAAAAAAAAAAAAAAGTCAATTTGAATATCCACCATGCGAATTTCGGCAACGAGACTTCAAAGATAGAGTTTGAAAAATTCAAACCGCTTTTTCTTATTTAGAAGGAATCTAACAAATGACTTGAAAAGGAAATATTTTGTGAAAATTTAGAAAAAGTCGTCGCGAAAAGTCAAAACTCAAAAATGTCGGCAACCAAGTTCTCCCCTCAAATCCAAACCCAAAATTTCATATTTTTATAGCAAAGCCAAAAAAAACAAAGGAAAATTGGCATCTTGCTATCTTTTCTTCTATATTTAAAGCAAACGTTGGTTTTTTGGGTTGATTAGCTTAATTAAAATATGCAAATTTTATCATGTTTTTTGTTTTTTTTTCATAACCTTTAAAAATTGCTTCCAAATAGAAGAACTTAAGATTTCTTAGTAATTTTTCCATTGATTCTAATTTCCGCAATGTATTTTATGACATAGTCCATTTTTTGACATACACACTTATACCATTTAGAGTTTGACATGTACATCCACTTAATCCAAAAATTATGCTGAATTACATGGCCGGAATTACAAGTCATAAAAAAATTGCAAATGAGGTGGTATATTTAAAAACAGCTTATAAAGATAAACAGGTAAAGTTGAAGTTATTTTAGCTCAATTAATACTTTTGTTTTTTTATAAAGAGAAACATCTGGCCTGGGCGGAAACGGGAAACGTCGACAAAGGATTCCAAGTTTTTCACTCTTGAATGCGACTGTTGAGTCGTTGACTAATTAACTCATCTCATTGACTTTTCAATATATGGAGTAATTAATTTTGATTAGTTGGAGGTTGTGCACGGATGATCCGGCAGATCCAATACTTTTTCAGGGGATTGCTTTATTCAGACATTCTCGTTTGTACTTTGCTGGCGTGCAATAACAGAATCCAAACATAATTTACAGATTTAGAAAATAATTATGTTTTCTTAGTCAATTATTGATTTGGAGTGAAAAGTTCAAAGAAAATGGAAGTGGTTGATGTACGGTTGGCGACTGGTGAGCTGTACCAGGCGTGAAAATCCCCTTCCATTCCATTTGCACTTCACCTCTCTCTCTCTCTCTCTCTCTCTCTCACCTGTATCTGTATGTATGGCTGTGGCAATGCTGCTCTAAAAGGTACAATTCATTTTGGGTGCGCTTCTCTTTGTGTATTCTGTGTGTGTGTATTGAAAATGAATGTTCCTTTATCAGTTGGGTACTTAGGGTTCAGGTTTTTTGTTTAATTACATATTAATGTTGGCAAGGTTATGTTTCTATTGGGAAATTTCGAGCTAATTGAGTTCGAATCTTGATGTTTTCTCGTCTAAATGTGATTAAGCTGCATTGTCTTCGATGTTTTAATGAAGTTGCTTCCATTTACTGTTGTTTATGTGGATGCAATAATTTATATACTTAATTACTTACATAATCTTGATTTTACATCTAGAGCAAGGGGGTTTATGCTATGACTTTTTGTGATATCTGCATCAGGTTGTTTAGATGTATACATACACATTTATGTGATAAAAATTGTTTTACATAAGATGATGTGCTCAATGAAATCTTTGTTGGCAAAGAAGTTGAAACAATTATGAAATGCTATTTAACTATTTTACAGCTCAATAAA
The DNA here is from genome assembly GCA_031470985.1 of Agastache rugosa. Classification (NCBI taxonomy): domain Eukaryota; kingdom Viridiplantae; phylum Streptophyta; class Magnoliopsida; order Lamiales; family Lamiaceae; genus Agastache; species Agastache rugosa. Next base: position 38,295,109 of record CM062604.1, read on the forward strand.
CCAGGATACTGAAAGTGGTAATTCCACTTCAGAAGCTGAAATTGGGGTTGTAGTAGCGGATTGCGATTGGAGTAGAAAATTGGGGAATAGATTGAGACTTAATGTGAATTAGCCAGAATATGTGAGCTTTTTAGGGTGAAGACATCTTGTTAATATCAGGATTCCATTTTGAGTCATTAAGGTCGAGTCGTATTATGGACCAAAGACGTGTGATCGGTAAGAGGCCAGTGTCGTCTTCTTCACCTGCCAGAGGTGCTTCCGGACAGGGGAGACTCTATCATGATCAAGGGCCGTCTAGTTACAACGTGAACTCTTATTATGAACAGGGTGAAGGGGCAAGATATCTGAATCATGACTTGAATAGGCCTTCCAGGTTTGAGAATTTGGAGAATTGTCGGGCTGAGCTACTACGAAAACTTGATGAATTGAAGGATCATCTTAGTCGGTCTTGTGAAGTGACAGAGGAACCCAGGCGCAGGATGGGTACTGACACGATGGTTTCTCCTGCAGTAAACGATCCTTATCCCAGAAATCGTGCTGCGTATGTTCAAGAACGATTGGCTAGTTCACACAGTGTAAACAAGCAACCCCTTGATTTAGGCCTACCTCCTGGTTTAGTTCCTTACACCCATACATACAGCTCAAGTTTGAGGGATTCACATTTTCGTAGAGGATATCCACATGAAGGCTCGTCATATGGTGATACGTATCAGCAGCAGGAAATGCCCCCGGGGCCGTATGGCTACCCACAATCTCAATACTTGCACCAGCCCTATCATGATCGTCACCATGGTTATTGGGGAAATGTGAATCACCCAGATGAAAACTTTTTTCACAATCGTACCTGCTCCTGCGTGCATTGTTTCGATAAGAATTGGGATTTACCTGCTAAGGCTGACCCCTCGTGTCTTTATACTCAAAGATCTTCGCACATACTATTTAATCCCAGCTATGATCACCAGTATCCTACTGGGGATGGGCCACAGGGTTGTCGTTCCGGAGGCTTCAACTTACATACTTCTCATCCTCAGCCATCTATAACTCCCAACTCTACTGAACAGGATCTTGAAAATGACGGGATTCACGAGAGTTTTCCTAGAAAGATGGAGGAAGCTCATAGGCATCAGCATACAATGCATCCCGTTGTAGGTGGTGCCCCATTCATAGCATGCTCCAGTTGCTTTGAATTGCTGAGACTTCCAAGAAAACACATTTCATTGGCAAAAAGGCAACAGAAGCTAAAATGTGGGGCATGTTCGTCAATAATCTTGCTTGAACTCGGGAATAAGTCTTCGACTGTGCCAGTTTCTGGAAGATTTGACCATGTGACTGAGATGGACGATCATTCTAGTTTGGCAGTGGATGAAAACGTCGGTTACCACCACCACCAGGGTGGTTCAAACATAGCTGATACGTATGCTTGCTCCGATTCAAATAACGATTCCGTTCCCAAGGTTTCTCTAGCAGTAGCAGACAGGAAGTTGAATTCTGATGAGTATGAGAAGCAGTTAGATCCGCTTTCTTCAGTTTCGAGTCCCTCCAAGGATCAGCAAATACCAGATACTCATACATCTGAGAAACATGGTTCTTCATCTGCAGAACTACATGCAGCAGAAGTCGAATCATTGCCACATCCTATTTTGTCTACTGAGGAATGCCCTGATCAATGTTCAGCTACTGCTGTAGTCGCCCAATTTGACAGTGGGAACAAAGGTACAAAATCTGAGTTCGATCGTAATGTCTCTTGGCAGAATTCTGTAAGAGATTCAGCTGTTTCAACTGAGATTGACATGTCCTCGAAAGAATTTCCAAAGAGCTGCATATCACAGGACACTTGGGACGAAAGTAAAGAACAACGCTCAAGGGACGACAAAGGTGCAGAGTCTTCATCTGACGTCAACACTAGATCTGGAGACTTTATAAAATTGGCACAAAATGCAGAATTTGGTACGTCGCAAGTTTTTGTAAATGGACACTTGATACCGGAACATCTTGTTCAGAAGGCTGAAAAGTTGGCTGGGCCAATTCAACCTGGAGAGTACTGGTATGTATTGTGCACACTATAAAATTGTTATTACGTATTTGAACTGGCATGCATTTAAGTTTGCCATCGTTTTTTACTAATGGCTTCCCTTCAACGTTAATTTAATAAATCACATCGGCTAGCTAATTCGTGTTACTCATTACTCACGATTCTGGCATGTTGGGGGTTAAGAGTCAAACATTGACACCATTTTTTCTTCTAATAAAAGAAGGGAAGTGATAAAAAAAAAAAGCTCACGATATATAGAACCATCGGGAAACATTATTTGCATTAGCGTCTTAATTTCACTAAAGATGAAAATTGGATGAAGCATTTTCATAAAAAAATAAATACATGTAGTAATGAGAAGATGTTGAAATTACTATATTAGAGCATTTTCCACTAAAATATTGAAGTGATTGTTTGGAGTTGCATACGCTTACAAAATGCTAGTTGATTATAGCATGAATGGTTACTGCATGGCTTGGTGCTAATTTAATTTATACACCCCATGCATTGTCCTGTTTCCAATATAGGTGGTTTTTACCTTGCATTTTCGGAGTTGGACCTCAAGAAGTATCTTATTGATTTTTTTGGTTTGATCCAGAATGCTAATGCATGATTTTGCCAATCTTTAAACAATTCAGGTATGATATGCATGCTGGATTTTGGGGTGTGATGGGCTATCCTTGTCTGGGCATTGTTATGGTGAGTTTATATATCTGAATAATAAAGTATTTTCCCCTCACTGAGCTTCGTTCAATATGAAAATTCAAATGATACGAGAAACGATATATATAGGGGTTGGTTCACGTACAAAACACTTTTCCCGTAAAAAATAATAATAATGCATTTTATGTACTAAAATAATGTATTTTATGTCTTTTTACAATGCACTGTCATAATAATGCATTTTTTATTTATTACAATGCATTGTTACGATAATGCATTTCATGTTCAATTGTAATGCACCGATCAATGACAACCGTAGATCTACAAAGATCAATGGTCCAGATTGCTTCTTATTTCTTACGGAAAAATGGTTTTACATATGATCTCTTCTCTCTCTCTATATATATATATATGTTGGTGTACTCAATCATAAGAGTCCAAGATGGATTTTTTTTTTTTTTGGCAGCCAAATATTGAGGAATTCAATTATCCAATGCCTGAGAACTGTGCTGCTGGAAACACCGAGGTTTTTGTCAATGGTCGGGAGCTTCACCAGAAAGATTTAGATTTACTTGCTGGGAGAGGTCTTCCAGAAACAAGAGGCAGATGTTATATAGTCGGGATTTCTGGAGAAGTGGTCGATGAGGACACTGGGGAAGAGCTTGACAGCATAGGCAAACTTGCCCCTACGTAAGTTGATCTATTTTCCTGCAATAAATAACTAATATACTTACTTTAATTAACTGATTATATTCTCCCAATGCTGAAGAGCATTATGTGATTTATTTCGTGTTAATAGATAAGCATCATTTCATGTGGTCAATGCCATTTGCAAAATAAACTTTTAAGATTTATCTGCTCGGAAATAATTCATGTTGATCCCTCGTTTTCAGATCCTTGACCTTCTATGTTATCTTGCTTGTTATAATCATGTGGTTACACAATAGAGTAGTTTCTTGGAAATGACTGTTGAGACAAGAGATTATCTTTGGTTACTTCTTTCTTTACAAAATTTTCCACAATAATGCTCAATTTTTTGCATATATGTTTGCTCCAATAAAAAATGTTGAAATTATTTATCAGCTTCAATGATTCTCTTCAAATCCATTTCATTTCCAAACATCCCTCAAATTCTTGTCGAAAATAAATGCAGCTGCTACTGACTGCATCAAAATAAATCACTACTTCTAAGAGTACCAATACCTATTAGCCATTGCATTCCTTTTCATTCATTGTTAAAATATTCAGACACACATTGACTCTAATTGTTTTCTGAGCAGTGTTGAGAGGGCGAAACACGGGTTTGGTATGAAAGTTCCAAGATTTATTGCACGATTCCAAAGTTAGACTCATGGTTCCAGTCTTCATCAGGAAACTAAGTTGCATAACTTTTCAGGCAACACCCCATTAAGGAAGTTGCAACGACTACTTCAACAACATTCTTTTGTGGCTCGAATTCGTACTTTTTTGGCTTATTATTGCAAGTTGAGGCATAAAAACAAATTATATGATCTGCTGATGCAAACTTAGGGTGTGTTCATCGGTTTTTTTTTGTTGGGATGAAAGTTTTGTATTGAGCAGATGGCTCATTGAAACCATTACCTCGTATTCTTGTCAGGATTTTTGCATTATGTGCATAGATTTCATGTAATTATTACAATTTTGGCCTGTAAAAAGATCGTAATATTTGTGGAATGAATTTTACTTTGTTAGTCGATCATAATATTTACTTGTTAGCAGTAAACAATTTGATATTTGAGATCTCAGTCCTGCATCCATGTTAAAACCTCCTAAACCATTTGCATAGAATATGGAGCTTGTAACAAAGATACAATTTACAATCACTAGGCACTGAGCAATAATTTGTAAACTAACAAGCTTACTCTAGCTCACATGTGCAAGCAGATATATGCTTAGTTGATAAGAAGAATTTGAAGTTGTAGTTGAAGAGACTTACATTTTTTTTAACAATTAAGTAAACGACGTCGTTTGGATTGCTGTGGAGCCGAAACAAATGGACTAAAACTGTCACTAAGTAAATTTATAAGAGGCTTGAAGAATGTATTAATTGAATGTTAGACTAAAATTATCATTAAGTCATATTAAAAGGTTAAAACAAGTGTATCTTCTCAAATATTAATTATTTTATGAACTATAATAAAATAAAGCAAATAAAGTTAATTAATTAGGGATTTAGTATGTAGTATAGAAGCTTGAAGAATGTATTAATTGAAGGTTAGACTAAAATTAGCATTAAGTCATATTAAAAGGTTAAACGAGTGTATTTTCTCAAATATTAATTATTTTATCAACAATAATAAAATAAAGCAAACAAAGTTAATTAATTAGGGATTTAGTATGTAGTATTCCTTATTATAGTATAGAACTATAAATTATACTAAGTTAATAGTTGTATATTTTTAAACTGAATCACTTAATGAGTTTATATATTATAAGCTAAAAAGCCGAATATTGATAAGTTAAAACTTAACTCGTTTAACTCATGAACTTTACTTAACGAGTTTGAATGAACTTTTATCGATAACTAAATTTAAATAGTTCATGAATACTTCGCCACATGTAGGGTTGCAAACGAATCGAATCAGAACGAATATCAACATATTCGATTCGAAAAAAATTCATAGTATTCGATTCGGTTTCGAATATTTTTTTGATTCGTATTCGATTCGTTATATTATTCACGAATATTCGATTCGATTCGAATATTCGATTTAATTTTTTCCAAATTTATTTAATTCGATTCGAATATATTCGATTCAATTTTTGAATAAAATTTGTAAAATAATATTTAAAATCAATATTTTCCAAAAATATATATGTATTATTATATTATATTATATTTATGAATATTATCAAATATATTATATATAAATATATTAATATATATCGAATCGAATATTTTCGAACATCGAATCGAATATCATGATTTTGAATTCGTATTTGATAACTAATCGAATCGAAAAAAGTATTTGTATTTGTATTCGAATCACAAAATTTCGAATTCGAATATCAAAAATTTGAATCGAATATCGAACCGAGCAAAATTATTCGATTCATTTACAACCCTATGTGCAACCCACAAAATATGTGGTAGTTGAAGGAAGAAGCATACATGTAATTTCGACAAATCCCTTCAAAAAAATACTTCCACAAAAGGAAAACACTAGAATTTCAATTGAATCTGATTCTCAGTTTGACGGCATCCGGGAAGGGAAAAAAATTGAAAAACATTTTACCTTATTACGATGAGGGTAATTTAGTAATTTCGTCAAGAAAACACAAAAGTTGCAATTACTACCTATTAGTATTAAATCATTCCCCATGCAATAATTTATCCATCAGTAGTCAATCCAGAAATTAAAGCGTCAGTGAGTGAAGTATTTACAAATAATAATTAAATTAATAATCGAAGCTCTCAGTTCTCAGTTGTCAGTTGATCCAGCCAGGCAGTCACGTTTAAAAAAATAGCTTCGATATGAAATGTCGAGAATTAAGAAGAAAATACATTAGCTAAAAGAAAAGGGTAAGGAGAGAGAACATTCAAAAACTAACTCAGTTAGGTGAGAGGGAGAGGGAGAGGGAGAGGGGGAGAGAGAAATAACTGGAACCCACTAACATTGAGAGATGGTGAAGAAAGTGGAGTCCCAATGGAGTTCATGGTGCAGGTCACTTCACAAGAACAATTACTTGGTTATAAAATTGGGCGTTTCACTTCTTTTAGTGGGTCTTGCTTTTGTGCTTATTTACAACAGATCCTCCGATTCTTCTGCAGTTCTAAGTGCCCCTTTTCTTGAAATCACAGTTCCTGCTGATTCGGTAGGAAATACACATCAGATTCCTAGCAAAGGTCAGATCTTTCTCTCTCCTTTTTCCTTTCAAACCCATGTAGTTTATCTTTAAAGATAGGTTTTGCTCTGTTAATGGAATTTGCTCTTCATTGTTGCTTAACTGCATTTTGCAAGGAGAATTTCAGTAGTTAGAGTAACATTATTACTACTAGTAGTTTTAGTCATAATTTCAAGCTGTGTTTGTTAGAAGATTGTATTTGTCATGATTCTAAAAGGCCAGGCTCACTTTACTCTTTGCTCTATCAATGATATGTGTATTTATTAGCTTTCTGCATTGGCATATAGAATAAGTTATACTCCTAGTATTCTATTGGTTTATTTTAGTTTAATTTTGTTAGCAGAATCTATAATAGGCAGTGAAGAAAAGTGCAATCTTTTTATTGGGGATTGGGTTTATCAAGCAGAGCCTCTTTACACAAATAGTAGTTGTAGCTTCATTGAGGACCACCAGAATTGTATGAAAAATGGGCGACCAGACACAGATTATCTTTACTGGAGGTGGAAACCCCGGGATTGTGAGTTGGCTCGGCTTGATCCCGGGAGGTTCCTCGAGTTTATGAGGAATAAAAGCTGGGCTTTTATTGGTGATTCGATATCGAGAAACCATGTGCATTCTATCCTTTGTGGACTCTCAATGGTATGTTTTTCAAATGAAGCTACTGCTGCTGTTGATTTGCTGTTGTGTTCATGATTTTACTCATGCTTTAATGTTCAACATTGAAATTTTTATGCTTTGTATAGTTTATGACTTTTGTTTTGGAATATACTATAATATTAACATGTTTCTGGTTGGCTTTCTTCTAATGAATATAATGTGATCAGCTATATAATTACTAGTAGTTTGTTTATTTTGCTGTTAAATGGAACCAAAAGTACTAGTTTGAAAGGACTAAGGAATTCTAGTCTTCTTGTTTGCTTTTCTTGTTAAGACAACATTATATCTCCCTGCAAATGCTATTGATTGAGGCGCCTCTGTTTTTGTGCTAACATTTACTTCCATTACCTTTAGAACATGTTCTTGTACTTTTCGTTTGATCGTCTTGACATGGCCTCTAGATGTCTGATGTTTGTTTCTTTTCGCCTGAAAAATGGAAGTCGGAGGTTAAAGACTCGAATAGAATATTGGTTTTTTTATCTTGTATTAGTAGAATGTTACGTGCGATGCACGTAATATTGATAAATTTTAATAATATATATATATATATATATATATATATATATCAAACATAAAATAATCACATGATAATATATATACTCATAATAAAATACTTTGGCAATTTAAATTTTGTAAATAAGGCTCTTTTATAATAGGTATAGGTATCGATGTAGATTTAATGGGCATGAAAAAGTCCAACTAAGAAAATAGGCTACTGATGTTATGCTTCTTGCCAGGTTGAAAAGCCTATCGAAGTTTACCACGATGAGAGTTACAAATCTCGAAGATGGTTCTTCCCGTTGCACAACTTTACTCTGTCAGCTATTTGGTCGCCATTTCTGACTCACGCTGCCATCTATGAAGACAACGACGGTGTTTCCTCATCTGATATTGAGCTGCATCTTGATATACTTGATACGAATTTCACCGAGCAGTACAAGAGCCACGATTATGTGATGCTCTCAGTTGGCAAATGGTTCACAAAAACTGCCATCTACTACGAGAATAATACCGTATTGGGATGTTACAACTGCACTAAGAGTGACATCACCAAGCGAGGTTTCAACTTTGCTTACCACAGAGCCATGAAAACTGTCTTCGACCACATTATAGCATCAAATCACGAGGGCACAACCTTTTACAGGACCTCGTCCCCAGATCACTTCGAGGGGGGCGAATGGTTCAGTGGCGGAACATGTAAGAGGATGGAGCCGGTGAAGGAAGGTGAATTTGCATTGAATAAGCCGGATAAGATTCTTCGCGATGCAGAGGTGGAGGAATTAGCGAAGGTATTAGGTAAAGCGTCTGAGAAGGGTGTAAATCTGAGGCTTTTCGACGTTCATCTTATGTCGTTGTTGAGAGCAGATGGACATCCGGGTCCCTACCGATTTTATCAACCGTTTGGCAACGACAAGAAGGCGAAGGTGATTAATGACTGCCTGCATTGGTGCTTGCCCGGCCCTATAGATTCTTGGAATGATGTTTTGATGGAGATGATCGTAAATGGTTGAGAGATTCGCAATGCTGATTCAAGAATGTTATCTTGTATTATGACAGAACATATAATTTTTTTGTTGCTTATTTTTTGGAAAATTTATCTGTTCTAACAGCTACAAGGGTACATTGTTCGTACGACAAAACTAAGCACGAATTCTAGTATTGACACAAGCAATGGAGTCTTCATATACCAACTCCGATATAGCCGGAATCGCACACGGCCTCCGGCTCAGCCAGCGCATCAGCTACTCTATTCCCTTGGCGATAAATATGGGAAACCCTAAAGTCGACCGCATCCAGCACTTGTTCAATCTAGCCGGTACCTCAGTGGAACGCAAAGCCAACAGTTCCACTAGTTGAGTAGAATCCTGTTCCATCCTTGATCGCGCGCAATGTCCAGCGCCGAAATACACGCGCTAATCTCGGCCTCTAAAGCAAACCCTACTCCGAGGTTGAGAGAAAAACACCCCCACACCGCTCCTCTCGCTCCCGGGCATCCACGAGCAGTATTGACCTTGACCCAGGATGGGCGAGGGGGGCACCAACGGACGAACGTGATGGAAGAACTCGTCGTCCGATCCTTGTAGACGTTCAACTCCGGCGACCACTTGCTTATAATTTTCATTGTACCAATTACCTGAACGTCAAAGAAGCCATCGCTGCAACCTTGGACGTAAACTGCATCCAATAGTAGCCGTTTCCCAAAGGCATGAGCCGCCAAGTACAAGTAGGGATGTAAACTATCGCATAAATCTTTCATAGAAACTTCTTCCGCAAGAAGCAAATGTCCGATCACCGGGAACTTGAAAGCAGCGTCTAGACTCTGAGGGTAAACGTCGCTCGACGTCGGGGGCTTCAAAATCGATGGCAGGGAGTATCGGTTCCTCTCGAATGGATGAATATTCAGCGTAGACGTCGGCGTCTGCGTCGTGGGCTTCAATAGCGATCGCAGAGAGTATCCGTTCGTCTCGAATGGATGAATATTCAACGTAGAGCATGCCATAATTGGTAAAGCTTCAAAACCTAAATATTTCACCCGAATGTTTCTTAGAAATATTATTGAAACATGAAAACGTTTGGCATATACTATAAATAGTCCCACGCTATTCCTAATCACAAAAGGATAGTAATTATCGAATTCCTAAACACAGACGAACACTTGCTCTAGTTGGATTAGGACAATAAAGTCAACGGTTTAAAATTTTAAAACCACTATATGATGAAGTTGGGCCACGGCCCATATGATAAGTTGGGCTTTCGGCCTGTTAGTGTGGACTGCATTTAATTATTCTAGGGGGTGATTCAGAACATAGCACCAATTTTTTTCCAAATATCCCCTTAATTAAAAAAAAATATTAAAAAAATTCTTCTCTTTCTACTCCTTATTCTGGTCTAGTTTATATATGTATAAAAGATGCCAAATCTGACCATTTGTTTCTGTATAGGTTAATAATTTAGATTCACTAAATTCAACCCATTTATTGGGTTTCTTTTGTTACCAAAGTCTGACGGAAGTGAACAAGTTCATAAATTCGGAAAACCCTCTACTTCTATTTTTAAATTTTTAGTTGTACTTAACTTGATTCGTAAAATATAGTAATTGAAAAACATAATAAAGAATAAGGATAGGAAAATATAATCTAAAGATTCTTTATTTGATAAGTTATGCATTATCTGCTATTCATATGTATATTTTTAATTAGATCTATACATATTATATATATACTATTTTTTGAGTTATTATATCAAATAAGCCACTACACTATCATATAAGTGGGATCAATACATCATCACATAAGGTGAGAATACAACACCGTCATATAAGATGAGAAATACAGTTTACTATAAAATTGAACCCAAGATCTCTCTCTAAGGAAAGACTTGTGGTGTCTGAGCTCGTCACTTAAACTACGTGTCATTCGCATGCATATTAAACCTACTCATAATAAATAGTACTCCCTCTGTCCCGCTATTAGTGGCTCATAATTTTTGAACACATATATTAAGAATAAGGTATAAAAAATAGAAAAATAATAGAGTCCACATTTTTTAAAGGATTAATTTTTGTTATTTTGATCCGAACTACTAATATAAAAACAATTCAATAAAAAAAGCGAGCCATTAATAACATTAATAGCGTGTCAAAGGGAGTAAGATTTCTCTAATTTATCAAGTGAAGCTAAAGGCGTTTAATAATGAAGCGAGATCAGAAGCAGCGAGATCAGAAGCAGACAAGAAGAAAATAGCAAGAAGTACATAAGAAAAGAAAAAAGAAATGGTTAGAATATGGCAGATACTGTGCTTCAGCTTATTTGAGAGAGAGAGAGAGAGAATTTAACTAGCTCATATTTGAGAAATGGTGAAGAAATTGGAGCACCAATGGAGATTATGGTGGAAGCCTCTGCGCAAGAACAACAATTACTTCATTATCAAATTGGTGTTTCAGTTCTTTTTTGTGGTTCTCGCCTTTAGGCTTATAAAAAACAGATCCTCTTATTCTTCTGCAGTTTCAGCCGCCCCTTTTCTTGAAATCACGAATTCTACTGACTCTGAACAATATACAGATCTGATTCCTAGCAAAGGTCAGATCGTTATCTTGTTTATTTATATATTTGTTTGTTAAGTCAAAGCTTTCTTCCTCTTGTTTATATTTGTAGATTGTTTTGGCAATTTGAAGCCTAATGGGATGTCTAAATGAGGGTGAGCAAGATTTGCTGAAAATTGTTTTTGGTTTGTTATTGGAATTTGATCTTCATTATTGCTAATTTCACTCTCCAAGGAGAATTTGTGAAGGTCTTATGTCACATTATTAGTAGGTCAGATTGTAATTGTCGTTGACCCACATCATGATGTTACCAAAGGCTCATTTATATTAATAAAAAAGTTAGTGAGTTTGATTTATGTCTTTAGCTTTTTGTATTGGCAAATAGCTTAGTTCTCTTCTGTTTGTTTATCATACATAGATTCTTTGCAGAGTATGATGGCACAGAGTCCATAGAAAGTGAAGAAAAGTGCAATCTATTTGATGGGGAGTGGGTTGCTTATGAGGCAGAGCCTCTTTACACAAATATGAGTTGCAGCTTCATTGAAGAACACCAGAATTGTATGAAGAATGGGCGGCCCGACACAGATTATCTTTACTGGCGGTGGAATCCCCGGAGCTGTGAGTTGGCCCGACTTGATCCTCGGAGGTTCCTCGAGTTGATGAGGGATAAAAGCTGGGCATTCATTGGTGATTCAATATCAAGAAACCATGTCCAGTCTTTTCTATGCGTGCTCTCAATTGTAAGTCTCGAATGAAGCTACTGCTGCTGTTGATTTGGTGTCGTATTCGTGATTTTGTACTTATGCCTATCCTATGCCTAATGTTGATTGAAATGCTGGAGTTTTATGCATTGTGTGTTTTGTGATTTTATTTTGGTATGTATTGCATTAGGTTCTGTTAGGTTGCCTTTGAATGAATGTGAACTGTAATTTCTTGTAATGCTGTAAATGATAGCTTAAATTGTACTTCTTTGAATCTGTTATTCTGTTATATGGAAAAAAAGTAGTTCCAAAGGAGTTTTGATCTTCTTGTTTGCTTTTTCTGTGCAGATATTCAATTTTTGTTTTAAAATAGGCTGATGATGTTGTGTTTCCCAGGTTGAAAGGGCCACTGAAGTTTACCACGATGAGAATTACAAATCTCGAAGATGGGTCTTCCCGTTGCACAACTTTACCGTATCAGTTATTTGGTCTCCTTTTCTGGCTGAAGCTGCCATCTTTGAAGATATCAACGGTGTTTCTACATCTGAAATCGAACTGCATCTTGATATACTCGATAAGAATTGGACCGAGCAGTACAAGAGCTTTGATTATATGATACTGTCAGGTGGCAAATGGTTCACAAAAATCGCAATCTACTATGAGAATAATACCATGTTGGGCTGCCATCACTGCTCCAAGACTGCAAATGTCACCGAGCTAGGGTTCAACTTTGCTTACCGCAGAGTGATAAGGACTGTTTTCGACTACATTATAGCATCAAATCACAAGGGCACGATTTTTTATAGGACCTCCACTCCAGATCACTTTGAGGGGGGCGAATGGTTCAGTGGTGGAAAGTGTGATAGAGAAGCACCGGTAAAAGAAGGCGAATTTGAATTAAACGAGTTGGACAAGATTCTTCGTGACATAGAGCTAGAGGAATTTGAGAAGATATCAGTAAAAGCATCTGAAAATGGGGTAAATCTCAGACTTTTCGATGTTAATCCTATGTTGTTGCTGAGACCTGATGGGCATCCAGGCCCCTACAGATTTTACCAACCATTTGCTAAAGACAAGAACGCAAAGATCGTTAGTGACTGCCTGCACTGGTGCCTGCCAGGCCCTATAGATTCTTGGAACGACGTTTTGATGGAAATGATTGTAAATGGTTGAGAGATTTGCTGGCTGAATTCTGAATACTATCTTGTAAAGTTCATGAGCTCGACCGGCGTATCTTGGTGTTCCTGCATGGTGTTGGCATGGGAGCTGAATGTTGGAATGATCTGTTGATTTAAATGGTGGTAGAGTGGTGAGGAAATTAGCATGATGAAGATGAATTTGATCGATTTGTTGAGCAATAGGGAGATGAAGTTGTTGTTTATCAAGTTCATTTGTTGGAGTAGGAGTAATTTCAAAATATATTCTTACTATACCAGAATAAAGTATAGTGTTCTATTTTTAATGAAATACTTATATGGTCTTATTTTGATATTTTTGTTCTGCTCAACTTTTGTGAAATCTTTCGATCTAGGATTTTATTCTATATTGGTTGGTGGATTTTGGAAGAGAATAATCGGATTTGGTTTTTTCGTAAACCTGGGATCCGTCTATACAAGATGTATGAACAGGGGCGGATCCAGAATTTAATACTCGAGTGGGCTGAAAAATAAATACTTCCGACGCTAAATTTTATACATACCAAAATATGAATTTCACATAAGTTGTGCCATACGGGACTTCAATACATAAAATTCATCAATAACCGAATCTATGTCTATATTTTTTACAAAATCTCTCAATATAAAGCATAAGCGAATCTTCAAGTAAATCATCCCCCATCTTGTTATGAAGTGCCGTCTTCACATGCTTTATTGCAGAAAATGCTCGTTCAGTTGTATTTGTAGAAACAGGCAAAGTCAAAACTAGACGAATTAGTCTAGTTAACATAAAATAGACCATCGATCTTCCACTCTTACTAAGTAGTTGACTCAACTCAACAAGAGTAGAAACTTGAAACTCTTGCATCACCATCACATCATGCTTATAATGTCTCAACTCATACTCTAATGAAACAATGTCTTGATCAGTGAAATCTGCAGGATAAAATGTCCTCGCAAGCTTGCTAATATTATCACTGTTGAATGATTCGAAAGAATTTTTAGGATCTAAGGCCACACTGAGAGAAAGCAATTCAACAGACACATCATTAAATCGCGTATTCAACTCCATCAAGATACAATCTATTACTGCATTGAAAACATCAAAATGATAATGACGTTCAATTGTAGTTTGTATGCGAGAACGACCAACCTTATATGGAGAATCCAAATTCAGGACATCAATACCATTCTTCAAGCAAAAAGCGTTGACTTCTTCTAGAAATCCATCCCAACCATTTTCTCTTAATTCCTGAAGAATAGCTTTAGTAGTAGAGACAAATGCAATAGCCGCCAAAATATCTTGAACTTTTCTTTGAAGTTTTCGCAAAGAGAATCTGTAACTCTCATAATCCTATGCATTAGGTATAGAGTGAATACAAATTCAAAGTTTGCCATGTTTTTGTAAATCCCTTGAACTTCAGCCTTAGATCTTCCATTTTGAGAGTGTTCAATGAGGCATTCAAACACCTTGCAAGTTGCAGCATACATATCTATCAAACTTCTCACGGAGTTGTAGTGTGAACTCCAACGAGTGGCTCCAGCTCGCTACAAATTACCAATTTGATTGGCACCACGTCCAGAATCAAGCTCTTCTACTATCAATTTGATTGGCACCACGTCCACCCAAAGGGAACCAGAACCGAACCGCCGACCACTTCAGTTTCAGTTCTAAACTGGAACCGCAAGTTTCGGTTCGGTTCTGCAGTTCCGGCGGTTCCAAACCCGAACCGCATGTTGTGGGGTTCAATTTTTTTTTTCATTTTTTTGCTACTTTTTCTTGTTTAATTATAATTTTGGGCATTCTAACATAACATTTAGGTAAAATAAATATGAATTATAACATAAATATAGATAAAAACGTAAAAAAAATAATTTATTAGAGGAACCGGCGGTTCGGAATCGAAACCGAACCGAAACCGGCGAATCTCAATTCCACAATTTTGGAACCGGAACCGAATTGCCATTGATGCGGTTCTCGATTCCGAACTGGAACCGGCGGTTCGGTTTCGGTTCCGGAACCGCCGGTTTCGGTTCGGTTTCGGTTTGATTCCGGCAGTTTCGATTTTTTTGGCCACCTCTAGTTGCACTTCTTCTTGAATCAAACAAGGGTTATACTTTCGAAATCCATCTATTACTAATACGAAAATAAAGTTGCCCCCTCCACGGTGCTCCGTTCAATTTTTCCTTTATACTGGTAATTTGTCTAATTTTAATTCATATATATTCTAATTTTTACTTTTATTAATTAATTTTTTTTAATTTCATCTATTACTAATACGAAAATAAAGTTGTCCCATCCACGGTGCTCCGTTCTGATTTTTCTTTATTCTGGTAATTTGTCTAATTTTAATTCATATATATATATTCTAATTTAATATTCTTGAAATATCACATATTTATCTATTAATCACATCTCATATTTATCTTTCCCTTTATTTAATTAATTTCTTCTATTATGCATATTAAAATAATAATGATTTTGGAATGCATTATTATAAATCTTTATTTTATACATTCTTTATTCATATATAATAATCTATAGAAAATTTTTAAATGAAAATTCCTATGAAGACTAAATAAATATATTTAATCAACATGTCTTCATGGAATCCTCTTCATTTTTCATTCATATTTTTCTAAAAATTTCGATTAGTACTTGCTATAAAATATATGCATTGAATAAAATATGGGATAAATAGCTAAAAAAAAGAACAAAAATACTTGAAGATGTAAATATATTTTTTTCCGTATTTTGGCAAAGATTAGAGATATCGATTTAGCATAAACCAACGAGACGGTTCAAATATACTTAAAAAGAAGGATTTTTACTAATTTTAATTAATATTAACTTTGTTTATTTTTATCGAGTAATTTAGCATAAACCAACGAGACGGTTCAAATAACATAGAAATAATGATTTTTACTAATTTTAATTAATATTACTTTGAAGATGTAACATTTTTTTCCGCATTTTAGCAGAGATTAGAGATATCGATTTAGCATGAACCAACTGGACGGTTCAAATATACTTAAAAATGAAGGATTTTTACTAATTTTAATTAATATTAACTTTGTTTATATTTTTATCGAGTAATTTTATAAGTTTGATTAATAATTAATGCGAACAATATCACAACTTCTAAATGAGATATAAAATTATTTTTAAAATATATACATATAAATTAAAACATAAAAGTTATTTCTCGTCGAATTCCGATGGGCTACTTACTAGTATTCTTAAATATCACATGTTTATCTATTAATTATATCTCATATTTATCTTTCCCTCTATTTAATTAATTTCTTCTATTATGCATATTAAAATAATAACAATTTCGCAATGCATTCTTATAATCATTATTTTATACATTCTTAATTCATATATAATAATCTATAGAAAATTTGTAAATGAAAATCCATATGAAGACTAAATAAATATATTTAATCAACATGTTTATATGGAATCCTTTTCATTTTTCATTCATGTTTTTCTAAAAACTTCGATTAGTGCTTTCTAGATTATATATACATTGAATCAAATGAGGGATAGGTAGCTAAAGAAAAGAACAAAAAAGTTTGAAGATGTAAACATATTTTTTTTTCACATTTTGGCAAAGATTAGAGATATCGATTTAACATGAACTAACGAGACAGTTCAAATATACTTAAGAGAATGATTTTTACTAATTTTAATTAATATTAACTTTGTTTAGATTTTTATCGAGTAATTTAGCATAAACCAACGAGACGATTCAAATAACATAGAAAGAAGGATTTTTACTAATTTTAATTATTTTACTTGGAGTGTTCATATTTTTATCGAGTATTACTCAACGGATTTGAGACTTTTCCGCATTTTGGCAAACATTAGAGATATCGATTTAGCATAAACCAACGAGACGATTCAAATACACTTAAAAAGAATAATTTTTTACAAATTTTAATTAATATTAACTTTGTTTAGATTTTTAACGAGTAATTTAGCATAAACCAACGAGACGGTTTAAATAACATAGAAAGAATGATTATACTTAAAAAGAATGATTTTTACTAATTTTAATTAATATTAACTTTGTTTAGATTTTTATCGAGTAATTTAGCATAAACCAACGAGACGGTTCAAATAACATAGAAAGAATGATTTTTACTAATTTTAATTAATTTTACTTGGAGTGTTCATATTTTTATCGAGTATTACTCAACGGATTTGAGACGCGTATGTACAGTAAAGTCACTATTTTAACCGAAAACTTTTTCCAAAAGCCACCGATCTATAAAGATCTCAAGTATTCGTCTAGAATTTCAAAAAAAATGCGTTTTCATTATGGTCTTACAGAACAAAATATTAGAACGAACATGTTGAAAAATTCTAAATAAATTTAGATTTAAAAAAAATACATAATGAATGAGTATACCTGATCCATTATCATTCCTAATTATAAATTTAGATACGTGAAATAATTAATTTTCTAAGTTTGATTAATAATTAGCGCGAACAATATCACAACTTTTAAATAAGATATAAAATTATTTTTAAAATATATACATATAAATTAAAACATAAAGTTATTTCCCGTCGAATTTCAACGGGCTACTTCTAATAATATATATACTAAAACTACTTTAGATGGAATAAGGAAGAAAAAAATTCAAGAAAACTAAAAGTATTTTCAATTTAAACTCCAATTAAATTATGTGAAATTGGACAAAAAAATACCATAACTTAATAAGCATAAGTTTTTTAGCCCCATTCATAAAACTATAAGTTTTCTATACCAAAATCATTTAAAAGACTAAAGTGCCATCTCTTTAACAAAAACTAAAAAAAAAATAATACACCTATGAATTAAATTTAAAAAGTCAATAAAAAATCTGAAAAAACAGTCTCAATCTCTCTCAATTCTCTCCCGTCGTCGGCCAGATTTCTTCTGGACACGATGGGACGACTGGACACGATGGCTGGGCACGATGGGTGGACACGATGGATGGACACGATGGGATGACTGGACATGATGGTTGGGCACGATGGGTGGACACGATGGATGGACACGATGGTGCTATTGGACACGATGAAAAGTAATATTTAATGCTGATTTTTTCGCGTTTCATTTATTGAACCCTACCAAATCCGATTCTCTGAAGATTTTCGGATGAAACTAGGAATTTAATGAAGGTAGTTCATTAAAGTTTGCGTAAGAGAGGTTGTTGACAAGGTTTAGAACTCCTAGTTGGGTTCGAATTAATCACAACACCACAATTGAAAACACCAAAAATCACAAAACCCTAAAAAGAAAGAAGAAGAGAAAGAAGAGAAAAAAGCTACTCCAATCTCTCCAAACGTGAAACCAAAGAAGAAAAAGATATCAAGGAAGGCCGGCATCGCGTTTCTGGCTTCATAAAGAAGGTATACACCCGAAATCTCCGTCCGAAAAGCATATACTAGTGCGTGTTATTTAACTCACGATGGCAAGGCACGATCGTGACCAAGTAAACACGATCGTGCCTTGACCATCGTGTCCCAAAATTGTCTTCGATTTGCATGGAATATGTAGATGTTAAGTGATATTTATTTAAATTCGAATATAACTTGAAGTTTAGTAATAGGTTTAGGAGAAAAAATAGTTGAAATAACTCGCATTGTATGATTTGTAAGGGATTGGAAACTATGATTTTTTTTTTCTGTCGGGGGCGAAGGGTTTCTCCCCACGATGGCACGATGTGGAAGGCACGATCGTGCCCACGATGGGCACGATGGCCAGCTCGATCACCATCGAGCCTTTCTATCAATCCCACGATGGTGCCTTCGTGCCCTGGCAGTTTGTGATGTAAATTTCTGTTTTTCGTATTGTAACCCTAATCTCTCTTCTTTGTTTGATTTTTAGATGGGGCGGCGGCGTGTTATTGTAAGTTTTGGAGGTCAGTGGGAGGAATTGGCTTACTTAGGCGGGAGTACTGTTGTTGTGCACATGGACGATACAAATGATGATCAAGATCATCTCATGAATCTGATTAGAGATGCTTTGTGTGGTCGAAGAGATTCCGAGTATGTGCTATCCTATTTAACTGTGTGAGGGATGTGAACAGATGTAGAGCTTTATTAAATAGTGATACAGATTTACTTCGATTGCTAGTGCAAGAGAAAAGGTCGGATCCGTTGGTTTATGTCTTTTGAAAGAGACAGTGTTTTTGCCCCCTGAGGTGGACGTGAAAGGCAGTGGACGACGGGATATATTTGAGGATGATAATGATAGAATGCCACCAGAAGCAGAGGGTGCTCACATCTCCGACGACGAAGAAGATGAACGCCGTAAGGATATAATTGAATCTGTGACTACTGAGTTTCTTACTTGGATTAGACAGCCAGAACAAGTAAACAGGATCTTCGGGCACCCGAATTTCACATCTGAGCATCATACTAGTCGTGATGATGATGAACTACGCAGCAGCCTAGGCAATTGGAGCATTCCACTGATCGAGTGTGACAGCGCGCTGCCACTTGGGTGGGTTGAGCAGCCCGGACCGTTCACCAGTGAACTTGTAGTGGGGGCTACGTTTCTGTCCAAGTATGAATTGAAGATGGCTGTGGGAATGTATCACCTGGAGCACATGCTAGAGTATGTCATTGATCGTTCCGCCAGAAATCGTATAGTCTTTCTTTGCAAGCACGGTAGGAATAATTGCACATTTAGGTTGTGTGCTCAGGGGCCAAAAGATGAGGGCGACTCGATTTGGTACATTACAAAGTTGACTTTGGATCACAGCTGCCACTTGAACGTGATTCGTACTGCCGAGCGGACGGTGGCTGCTAAAGTTGCAGCCATGTACTTTGCTCGTAGGTTGGTTTGCGAGGGTGTGTATTTGAAGCCGAGAGAGATGATGGAAGAGATGCGCAGAGAGTTTGGTGTTCACATGTTGTACAGCCTCGCTCTAGAAACGAGGAATATAGCGATAGAGAAGACATACGGTGACTTTGACAAGTCGTATCAGATGGTCCCGTCGTATCTGCATTTATTGAGGCAGCGTAATCCCGGTACTAAGTACAACATGCAGATCAGTAGTGAGGGAGTATTTTGTCATATGTTCCTCGCCTTAGGATAGTGTATTCGTGCCTTCGAGCGCTATCTGAGGCCAGTGATTGTGTTGGACGGGACCCACCTTAAGGGAAGGAACAAGAGAGTTCTTTTTGTCGCTGTTAGCAAAGATGGGAATGAGCAGCTCTTTCCTATAGCTATTGGAATTGGTCCGATAGAGAACGATGAGTCGTGGACTTGGTTTCTTTCGAATCTACGCAGGTGTTTTGACCATCCGGATGAGTTGTTGATCGTCTCTAACCAACATAAGAGCATTGCAAATGCCGTGAAAGCCATCTATCCGACTGCAGCGCACGGATTGTGCTTTCACCACATGCAGAAGAATCTGACGCGATACGGGCGTCGAGCTCTTGCCATCTTCCAAACTGCAGCGTATGCTTATCGTGTTGAAGAGTTTGAGAAGAATTTTTCTGCCTTGAAAGCTTCATGTGAGGGTGCTCACATACGACTTTTCCAAATTTGTGCTCATAGGTGGTCTAGGTCGCATTACCCAGTTCGACGGTACAGTTTCATGACCTCCAATGCCGCCGAAAGCTTGAACTCTGGGCTACTGTGGGCTAGACGTTTACCTATTTGCTCGTTCCTTGAAGTGTATCGTTGCATTGTCGAGAAATGGTTCAACGAGAAAAGGGCATTAGCTAGGGAGAGAGAGCATGAGATTACACTCGAGGCCTTCAACAAGCTTGCTGTGACAGTGGAAACAGGTCATCAGCTGGTTGCTCAACCTATCACTGACAATGTTTATAAAGTGAAAGACAAGAAGATGGTCTTCGAGGTGGACCTTGAGAATTGGACATGTGAGTGTCGTGAGTTCGATCAGGATAAGATGCCATGTCGTCATGCAGCTGCCGCCCTCAGGTATGTATAGCTTTTTTTTACTTAAATTGTATTTTCATGGCTCAATATTTCCAACTTTTATTCGTTACAAGATCCAAGGAAACATTGTCAATTTGTTTGATTTCGTAAGTCGGTATTACAAGCAACACGA
Organism: Agastache rugosa; assembly: GCA_031470985.1. Classification (NCBI taxonomy): domain Eukaryota; kingdom Viridiplantae; phylum Streptophyta; class Magnoliopsida; order Lamiales; family Lamiaceae; genus Agastache; species Agastache rugosa. Next base: position 38,316,310 of record CM062604.1, read on the forward strand.
TTTGCGTGAGATTTACAGAGAATCCATTAGGCCGGTACCACATCCCGAGGAGTGGAATGTCCCGCCTGATATTGCAAGAATCGTTTGCTTGCCGCCGGTGGGGGTTCGTCAAGCCGGCCGTCCGAGGACACAGCGTGTTCGTTCAGCAGTTGAAGATGCGCCCACAACACGCCGTAGCAAAAAATGCTCTAAGTGTAAGTGGACCGGCCACAATAGAAAAAATTGCACCGAACCACTCGCTTTAGATGTCGATCTAAATGTTTCCCCGGAGGGAGAACCATCGAGTCAGAGACGGCGACGAAAGAATAAATGCAGCAATTGTGGTAGTGAAGAACACACAATCACAAGATGTCCAATGCACTTGTGATTTATGATTTTTTGCACGATTGACAATGCCACTCTTATTTGTGATATGTTATTCATTTGTCCTAATTTTATTTATTTCTTGAGCTTGTGTTGTGTTTAGAAATTGGAAAATGTAAAAAACAGGGCCGAAGCGATTTTCCTTTGTAAAGCAGGTGCACCCGCTTCGGCGGCTCACCCGCTGCAATGGGGTACACGAGCCTGCCAATTTTCTCCATCGCCCACGATTGGGAGACCCCATCGTGCCCATCGCCTCCATCGTGCCCATCGCCCCATCGTGGCCATCGCCCTCTCGATGCATGTCATCGCCCCCTCAAGAAATTTTGATTTTATAGACATTTTTGGACTTTATGTTGTTGTGGTGGTGATATATTGATTTGTAATTGCTTATTTAAGAATTTCATAAGTAAAAACGAACATTTGAAATAATTTAAATGTAGTCTTTAATATGATTATGAATCATATCATATCTTAAGAATGAAAAGGATCTCAATGAATATTTACTTCAAATTCTCAAATTATAGGATATATATCATCGATGTTACAAAAACATTCAGATTGATCATAATTATGTATGTAAGGTATAAAAAACTATTTATAGGGTATAAAAAATACTATGGAATAACATTAAGGTATTAAAAATACTTTCGATGCATGTTCTTCTGGGCACGATGGGGACTCTTCATCGTGAGCACGATGGGGGCGATGGGCACGATGGGGTTTCCCAATCGTGGGCGATGGAGAAAATTAGCAGGCTCGTGTACCCCGCCGCGGCAGGTGAGCCGCCGAAGCGGGTGCACCCGCTTTACAAAGGAACCTCGCTTCGGCCCTGTTTTTTACATTTTCTAATTTCTAAACACAACAAAAGCTCAACAAATAAAAAAAATGCCCACAAATGAATAACATATCATAAATAAGAGTGGCATTGTCAATCGTGCAACAAATCACAAATCAAAAGATAAGCTAAATATCCTAGCACCTATCTCTTTACGATTGCTCCTAAGGTATCTCACATTAATATTCTTTGTATGCCTTCTTGTTGGATATTTGGACACCATACGATCTAGATACATGCAACAAAAAGGACCGCAACTGACCCCATCGGTCTGGGCGAACTGCTCATTAGGTGGCATTATGATCAATGGCATGAAGTCTTATCTTCTTGTCTTGCGGGGGTTATTCTTCCAGTAATTCCCCAAAGCTAGTAGCCTAGGAACGAGACAAGTGAGGGGCCTCTTCTGCTTTATCCGATGAGATTTATCGGCCTCATGTTGGTGTGACAATGAGTCATACAATTCGATGCACCAATCATCTATTTTGATCTTCGCAGTGACCCAATGCTCATCAAGACAACAAAAGGCAATAATCTATTCAAATAACAAATATTAGTACAACTGCAAATCAAGAATACTGACAATTTGAAAGAAAAGACAACTTAAAATCAATTTAAAATCACTTACTGTGTTGCAGTTTAACCACGGGATCCCGTTCGGTGTGTCCATGCCATGAAAAAGATCCAGTATAGGTTGTGGCAATATTCATTTGTTTCCCTTCACTTTATTGCCCTTTGGACTTAGCTCTTGGAACTGTTTAAGCATTAGTGCCTAAAAAAAGTAAAACAAGTTAAAAATAATTTTTTGTAAACCAACTAATATAACAAATAAAAGTCAAACAAAAACTTACAAAAAACGTAGATCCTTGAATAATAGTGGTCACTGCACCAACTCCTACAACCCCCTTTGTTGCTTAGACCTAATGAAGAGCACGTACAAGTCCATGACCTGTATTCAAACATTTTAGATTACATGACGATATATAAATCAATTTAAATAATTTAAATATGTGAAGACGTTAAATTGCAAGAAATGTTACCTCTGCAGTGAAGCACTAGTCGACGTTCTCCACAAGGTTGAAAAACGCATGTGTTGGGAAAATTAATAGTTTTGAAGTGATACCAAAACCCAGCTGACCCCAACCGAGTAGATGTTTGCACAAGCCCAAGTGTTTTCCAGCTCACCTGTTTGAGCTTATAGATTTTCTATGTTTACAGGTGGTCGCTGAAGACAGCAGAAGACCCAGCTGAGTACACAACAGGGTAAGCAAAGTCGAGTGAGAAGTAACGTTATCCAGATCCAAGACGATAAAGTTCTTCCAGACACAGCTGTAGGAAAGACCCAGCTCGTGTGACAACTCAGCTCAGCGTCAAGACCCAGCAGAGTTCAAGACTCAGCTCAGCGTCAAGACCCAGCAGAGTTAAAGACTCAGCTCAGCGTCAAGACCCAGCAGAGTTCAAGACTCAGCTCAGCGTCAAGACCCAGCAGAGTTCAAGACTCAGCTCAGCGTCAATGATCCAGCAGAGTTCAAGACAGCTCAGAGTCACCAACACAGCAGAGTCGAAGTGAACTTTAGATAAAGTCAGATCTGATCTGGACCATTAGGAACTCGACACCTCAGCACCTAGAAGTCAAACCTAGGATTGCTTTATGAGGAAATCAAGGAAGAAGACAAGTCAATCCTGTCAGAAGTTAGGTAGAGATTCAGAACGGCTCTTTCCAACGGCTAGTTCTAATCTCTCCCTATAAATAGAAGTCTTCTTCATCATCAAATAGAAGAGGAGAGACGAGAGAATAGATTCAAGAGAGATCAACATACTTCATTGAAGGAAGTCTAACCAAAGATCAAGAGATCTCTCAGAAAAGCTTCAAAGATACAGCAGCCTTCATTCTTATAAGATGTTATTCATTCTCAGGCTGCTGAAGCTCTCTCCCACTAGTATCTAGGCATATAATCCTTCCCATCTTAAGCCTAGTTTGAACGAGTTCATCATACTCAAAGTTCTTCATTGTAAGAACTCGTTCATAGTTGGAAAACCCCAAACCCAAACCCAGAAAAGGTTAGGTAAAGGTACGCCTGCTCGAAGCGCGTAATTCGAGTGTTGGTTCTGTAGTACCCGCAAACTACAGGATAGGCTTCAGCTGTGCCCGTAAACAGTCTGGTTACGTTTCGATACAGTACGCGTAAACTTGTATCCAGCTTGAGGAACCAAGCTGCAACGCTTGCTGACTGCGCGAAAAGTCAGTGGTATCCTTAGTGGATTACCAGAGGTTTCTGGTCGTGGACGTAGGAGTAGTTTCTCCGAACCACGTTAAATAGTTGTGTTCTTTCATGTTTATTTATGCATCCAGCTAACCCTTCATAAGCATTATTTCAAGCTGCATAAACTGACTAACTGAAAAGAGAAACACAGATTTGCAATATATTTAAAGCAACAGACGGAGTTTCCAAAAACCCACCACATTCCGCACACAGCCAGCTGTGTCGATCAAGCTGCCTTCCAGCTGGATCGAACACGACAAATTTCACTCAAAAGAGTTTTAATTGGAAAAGTTTTTAAACCTTGGTGTATTCACCTCTACACCAAGGTATCCGTCTTGGGACCATCAATTGGTATCGAGCGGTGGTTCAAAGATCCTTTGTATCTGTCAAGTCAGCCTCTTTGCTGATAGTGGTCACCTGAACAGATCCTTCAAAGTTTCAAAATCTTTTTAAAAGTCATTATATTGCATACTATCATGGAATCTTCCTTGTGCAGGAATCTTCCGACATTCTCTGTCGATGATTATCAGATCTGGAATTTCCGTCTCAAAAGCTTTCTGAGTGCGCATCACGACATGATGTGGGATGTTATCACTGACGGACTCTTCATCATCATGAAATCAGAAAGACAAGCAGAAACCTTACCTGGAGCTGAACCAGTACTCCGGCAAGTTGTGAAGCCCAAAAGGGAGTACTCTCCAGAAGAAAGAAGACAAGCTGGATTGGACAGCTACGCTCGCAACGTCATCTCCTCAACGGTGACGAATGCTTATCTCAGCAAGATCATCAACTGCGAGACAACTAAGGGGATGTGGGACACTCTAGCCAAACTGTGTGAAGGCTCAGAGGAAATTCAAGAGAACAAATTCTCAGTTGCATGCCAGAAGTTCGACAATTTCAAGCAACTCCCCTATGAGTCCATCGTTCAAATGGAGCTCAGATTCTCCAACCTCATCATCGAGATCGAGACGATCCGAACTGGAAAATATACAGTTCGAGACAAGAACTTGAAAGTTCTTTCAGCTCTCTCTTCAGAATGGTGTACACACAAAGTGGTTCACCAAAGCAGAACTGATCTTGGCAGCATGGAGACGGAAAAATTGTTTTCCATCTTGAAGGCCAACGAATTTGATCTGGGGATCACAAGCAGAGATTCATCCAGCCGAATGAATGAAGCAGAGCTGAAGATCAAGCCGAGAAAAGAAGCTCAATCAGCTCAGCTTGGAAGGACCAATAAAGAGCTCAGATTTATGAGCAAAGAAGATTTGAACGAAGAAGTTGCCATGCTTGTACGAAGCATTAATCAGCTGGAACAAAGCAAGGAAAAGTACAAGAACATCGTGAAGGTTCATCACGACAAGCAACTCTACCCAAAGAGCAACCCAGCTGAGTCATCCTCCCGGAGAGAAGATAAAAGGATCGAATCAAGCGAAACGGATGATGATCAAATCTCCTTCTCCGACTCAGATGAGGATGATTGCTCTGATTAAGATGTCTGAAACATCTTAGAGAAGAAACCCAGCTAGCTGACTGGGACCAGCTGTGAAATAATGACAGCTGGATACAAATCTGAAGAATCAGCCAGTCATACAGCTGAGTACATTGGTCTCAAGAGAAGTTTAGAGAAGCAGCAGATGAATCAGCTGGATTTGGGACAGCTGACCTTAACAAATGAATGAGCCAATGATGAGAAAATCCGCTCAAAGGAAGTAGGATGCAGCTGAAGAAAAAGCCACCTACTGACAAATCAAGGGGGAATTCTACATAGCTGGAAAGATTTAGTAAAATCAAGTAGAATACCCAGCAGGATGCTCTCTCCAAAATAAACACAGCTGGAGTCATCAGCTGAAGGAAAACCTGATCCAGCAGGAAAATCAAGATGATCCTCTAACCCAGCTGACGACATGAAAGCATCCAAGAGATATCTCAACATCTGAAAGAATCCATTGTTGGGAAAAATCACACAAAAGCACAACTTGCTGAAATCTAATTTAAGATGATGTGTGGATCACTTGGACCGCTCAATCCGGATGAAGAAAAATCATCCAGCTGAGGGGGAACAAACTCAGCTGGATCCCAAAGTTCAGTTCAGAAGGATTTCCCAGCCAAAAAGGGAATCAAGCTCAGCTGGACATCAGTCGAAGAGATAAAGGGAACTCAGCTGAAGGAAATTCAAGCTAATCTCAAAATACTCGGTGAGAGAACTCGTCAATCGAACAAGAGAAGACTGATATCAGTGGATACGTGTCCAAGCCGACCGTCCGCATCTCATGCAATAAATGCTCTGAGGAATATGCTATATAAAGTCCAATTATTTTGAATTCATATGTTAAGCGGACAGACATTCCTTAGTTAAATTGTTTGATAAGTTTCCTTTCCCATCGCATTAATTATAAAGTCTGCATAGTACTGTAGCACGGCAGGATCGAGGCAGAACGTCAAACGTTTGAAATACCTCACGCGCGGTTGTAATACACTCACCGAAAGCACATCAGCAAAACGTGATGAGTGAATCTCTCCCAGCCGTTGATCAGAATATCAACTATTTCAATCTTAACCGTTGATCCGTTATGGCAGTTGATATATATGGAAAAGATACGCAGATCCTTTCTTCCTTCATCTTTATCTCTGCAAATTTCAAAGATTCAAAATCTTCATCTATTATCTGCAAGTTCTTCGCACAATCAAATTCTCCAAGTTGCAGAAATGGCGCCCAAGAAATCAATCGCAGGGATGAATCAGTTTGAAGCCCTAATGACAAAGCTGTCATTTGAGAGTATTCTGTCCACATCCAACCTCCATGTTTCAGAGTTAAAAGAGATGGTGGATATAGTTGCAGACTCCGGTCTCCTGCTGTGGGCAACCTCCATGCCCAAGCTCATGCTAAAGAGAGATGCCGCACTGTTCTACCTCAACATTATTGACGAAGATGGCTTCTACTCATCGTCATTTGACATGAGTGTCAAAGGCGAAGACGGAAAGTTTGATACAGCTACCGTCACCATCAAACTCAACAAGATGCTACGAAAGGTGTTCAACCTTCCCAGAGAAGGAGGATTCATCCCAGATGATTACAGTCGGGAAGAAGTAGATGAATTCCTCAGCAGAGAGATGCTTATCTCCCCAGAGCCGTACAGAGCAAGCATGTCAAAGCTCCTGCTCAAGCCAAAGTACAGGCTGCTGCTGGATATTACTCAAAAATGCATCTTAGGGATAGCTGGATCTCAAGGAGAGATCAGCATTCCAAAACTCAAGCCGATGATTGCCATGATCAAAGGCGCAAACGTCAACTGGTTTGATTTCCTACTCAACCGACCGGTCCGGAGTCGAGAAGATAAAGTTCAACTCCACCAGGACGACGTTTTCAGCTTCAGAGCCACTGTATCTCTGCTCCAAAATTTCTTTCTTAATAGAGCAAGGGAAAGGGCACACAAGAAAGTGGGCCGACTCGAACCGTTTCGTAAACGAAGATTCTTTTCCAAAGAATAAATCAAATCAATGATCTTCGAAGAAGCGACTGTGAGTAAGGGCAAGAAGAATGGAAGGATCGAGGCGAAGTTCCAAATGAGAAGAAACAAAGAAAGAGGAAGCGGTGACCTAAACCAGTGGAGGTCCAAATTTCGAGAAGAAAAAGAAAACATCATTCAGTCAAGCTATGGTGATTCTCTCCCCACGCGTGTCGGCCTTCGATCAATACGGATCAAACATCCCGGCCGAGATGGGATTGAATGACGGATTGTCATCCGGCTCGAGGACGAGCCGGATAATCCAAGAAGCTCACCCCAGCCCTCACCTCCTCTCAGCTCTCCACCGAAACAGCCTACCCCTCCACCCAGCTCTCCAACCAAAGAGCCATCTCCTGCAAGAGAGCAGGAAGACATTCAACTGGCTGAAGCTCATTCACAGCCAGCTGACACCCATGCTGAACCCTCTTCCACTTATCCCACCACCCCCAAAACAAACCTTCACCCAAAGCTCAAATTCCCACACGGTTGGCCGATACTTCTTCACAACCCAATTGTGAACCCTTTGAACTCCGCTCCTCAGAACTCCACAGAACCAGAGGAGAGTGATTCTACTACCTCTCCTTCTCTCAACTCTACTGGCTCAGCCTTTATGGAAGCCATGTACGAGGACTTGCGCATTACGGGGGATCAAGAGTGCTCTAACTCGCATCCATCCGGCGCACCTGCCCATTGCCCTTGTCAAAGTTGGAGACCTCAAGTTCTATCTGGCTACCAAGATGGCAACTTGGTACCAGAATGAGCAGCTGATAGAGACTTTCTCATTTGAGAAACTGAAGACTGATGAAGCACGCCTCCAGCACACTTTTGGCTTTGGAAGTCTGGAGGATGCATATTTACATCAAGATGATCTCATCAGAGGAATAATTGAAGTGTCTCAGCAGTATCCCAAGCCGCACCCAGCTGAAGTCTGGGAATCAGCCGACAAGCTTCTTATAGCAGCGGAGTGGGAGACACTTTCTGGAGCTGACAATTCTAAAGAAGTCTTAGCTGAGATTACCAAGGAAGCTGTACCTGTCGAAACAGCTGAGGTAATGATCATTGAAGAACCAGCTGTTGCATCAACTGAACCAGAGGAAGCTGCCCCACAGAGTCCAATTGCCGATGACACTCGCTCACTGGTCGAGATCGAGGCAGTAAAACCCAGCCAAGCCGAATCCGGAACCCAGACGGATCATGTTGAGCTCTCTGATGCAATGAAGGACGAGATTGCAAAACAAGTCGAGGAAATCCTTTTTCAGGATAGACTCAAATCAAATGTTGATACCCTTCTGCGCATCACAGCTATAGAGTCGCAAGTCCAGAGCAATGAACTTTCCATTGACGACGTTCACAGATTCGCTATCAATCTGCAGGAAAGCACCAGCAGAGATCTCAAACAATCTCTTGTTTCTCATCAAATTGATCAGTCAATTCTTCTAGAGAAGAGAGTCCCTGAGATCATCTCAAACCTTCAAGCTCCACTGGTTGACGACATTGCAAATATTTCAAGCCAGCTGGAAGCTCTCAAAAAGACCACTCTCTCCAACAGCTCTGACATCCGCCAACTCTTCAACTTATATAAAGATCTGGATGCTCGGTAGCCGAAGAAGCGCAATGCCCACTGAATCTCGTCATATACCGACAACTCGCCAAGATCGCTGATGTTGAAGGTATTCTCTCCAAGCTCGCCGCAACAGCTTGCCAACCTCTCTACCTCCCTTGTTGATAATGCCAAAGGGGAAGATCGTAATGAAGCCGGAAAAACAAGTGAGAGGGAAACTGCAGCCAAAGGGGGAACCTGTGCAGCAAATACAGAGGAAAATCGACGATTTTGCAAAAGAGCTGGATGAAGAAGAGACAGAGCCAACTGCTCCAGCCAAAGCTGTCAAAGAGACATGGAGAGAGAAAATGGTCGCTCTTGCCAAAGCATGTGGACACAAGCCTGAAGAATACAAAGACTATCACTGGCTGTGTAACTTCCACAACGAGCAAAGAAAAGAAATGCAAGAGCTGGATAAGATTGTTAAGAAGAAAGCTGAAGCTCTCAAGCCTGCTGAGAAAAGCGAGAAGAAAAGGCAGAGCTACAGACAAGCAAAGAAGAAACAAATCCAAACAGCCTCAGCTAATAAGAAGAACCCAGACGATATAAATGAAAACTGGGAAAGATGCAAATCAGAATTCATCAAAGAATTCTAGTACTTGAATCAGTTCAAAGGCATGGATCCGAAGCGCTTTCCGGGACTATTTCCTCGAGCTTCATGAGACAGATCCAATGATGGCAAGGTCAATCGCCCTCTATGCCAAGAGCAATAACATCCAGCTGAAGGCTCCCAAAGTCAAACAGCTAAAGCCTCCATTTCTAGCTGGAACAAACCTTCCTGACAAGGCCCAAATCATCAAAGAAATTAATCACTGGGCTGGTGAAAGAGGAATTTCAAAGTCGAAGAATCAAGCTGAATGGAAGGAGCTGGAAGAGTTCATCTTCAATAGATATGGTCTAAAGACTGACCATCAAATTGATGAACTAAGGAAGCAGTCAAGCTGAAGACCCAGCCAACTGGGAATTTTTATTTTGAACTTTTGTATTTAGTTAATTGTACAAATTCTTCCTATTAATGAAAAGTTCATTTTATCAAAATCAACCTGAAGACAATCTCTCTTTGTCCAGGCTCTGAATATGTTTACCTGCTGTGATTGTTTAATTCGTTGAATCCCCGTTTCCTGTTAAGGGGGAAGCAATTTTTGTTTTTCCAACTTGGGGTTTTGGCATCATCAAAAAGGGGGAAATTGTTGGGAAAATTAATAGTTTTGAAGTGATACCAAAACCCAGCTGACCCCAACCGAGTAGATGTTTGCACAAGCCCAAGTGTTTTCCAGCTCACCTGTTTGAGCTTATAGATTTTCTATGTTTACAGGTGGTCGCTGAAGACAGCAGAAGACCCAGCTGAGTACACAGCAGGGTAAGCAAAGTCGAGTGAGAAGTAACGTTATCCAGATCCAAGACGATAAAGTTCTTCCAGACACAGCTGTAGGAAAGACCCAGCTCGTGTGACAACTCAGCTCAGCGTCAAGACCCAGCAGAGTTCAAGACTCAGCTCAGCGTCAAGACCCAGCAGAGTTCAAGACTCAGCTCAGCGTCAATGATCCAGCAGAGTTCAAGACAGCTCAGAGTCACCAACACAGCAGAGTCGAAGTGAACTTTAGATAAAGTCAGATCTGATCTGGACCATTAGGAACTCGACACCTCAGCACCTAGAAGTCAAACCTAGGATTGCTTTATGAGGAAATCAAGGAAGAAGACAAGTCAATCCTGTCAGAAGTTAGGTAGAGATTCAGAACGGCTCTTTCCAACGGCTAGTTCTAATCTCTCCCTATAAATAGAAGTCTTCTTCATCATCAAATAGAAGAGGAGAGACGAGAGAATAGATTCAAGAGAGATCAACATACTTCATTGAAGGAAGTCTAACCAAAGATCAAGAGATCTCTCAGAAAAGCTTCAAAGATACAGCAGCCTTCATTCTTATAAGATGTTATTCATTCTCAGGCTGCTGAAGCTCTCTCCCACTAGTATCTAGGCATATAATCCTTCCCATCTTAAGCCTAGTTTGAACGAGTTCATCATACTCAAAGTTCTTCATTGTAAGAACTCGTTCATAGTTGGAAAACCCCAAACCCAAACCCAGAAAAGGTTAGGTAAAGGTACGCCTGCTCGAAGCGCGTAATTCGAGTGTTGGTTCTGTAGTACCCGCAAACTACAGGATAGGCTTCAGCTGTGCCCGTAAACAGTCTGGTTACGTTTCGATACAGTACGCGTAAACTTGTATCCAGCTTGAGGAACCAAGCTGCAACGCTTGCTGACTGCGCGAAAAGTCAGTGGTATCCTTAGTGGATTACCAGAGGTTTCTGGTCGTGGACGTAGGAGTAGTTTCTCCGAACCACGTTAAATAGTTGTGTTCTTTCATGTTTATTTATGCATCCAGCTAACCCTTCATAAGCATTATTTCAAGCTGCATAAACTGACTAACTGAAAAGAGAAACACAGATTTGCAATATATTTAAAGCAACAGACGGAGTTTCCAAAAACCCACCACATTCCGCACACGGCCGTGTCGATCAAGCCGCCTTCCAAATTTCGGATCGAACACAACAAATTTCACTCAAAAGAGTTTTAATTGGAAAAGTTTTTAAACCTTGGTGTATTCACCCTCCCTCTACACCAAGGTATCCGTCTTGGGACCATCAGCCTGCGTCACCGTGTGGTCAATCTCTTTTATCACGCAGACAGTGTTGTCGCCCATATGTCTGAAGGCAGCATACTGCTGACTGATCTGTGCACAAGAGCTGGGCGTCTCACCAACATATGGCGTACGTAGTGCAGCAGACGGCCTAGGGTGTCTCGGAGGAGGACTACTCTCACCAAACTCACCCTGCTCCTCCTCCTCTCTCTCGAAGCTGGCCAACTCTGAAAGCGCTGCTGCAAACTACTGGGTGAGGTCTGTGGGAAGCAGAGGCTGCTGGAAGGGCTGGTGGTGTAGCAGATCTCCTGCTCGATCACGATCCGCCTCGAAGTCGTGGTAGCTGGTAGTAGCAGCAGCGGAGTGGCGTGGCTGGTCACGCTGAGACCTGTGACTACCCACTGAGTGGTGACTAGGGCCTGCAGCAGCGGAGTGGCGGGGCTGGTCACGCTGAGACCCGTGGCTAGCCGCAGTCACGCTGCGACCTGTGGCTACCGAGAGAGTGCTGCTGATAAGTCCTGCTCCGTCTAGGACCGAAGTAGTCCACGATCTTAGTGAAGATCCTATCAGCTACTCGAGCAAGGAAACCTGTGCTTGAGTCGTCGTGCAAGATCGCCTTCAAGCGGCGATCGACGACGTCGTCAGTGCTGACTCTGTGGTCCGGACAAGGCTGTCCGTGCAAACAACACACCCTGTCCTCCTGCCTCTCCTGGTACACTCGCTCTGCTGTCTGAGGACGGGTGAGAGGACTACTCTCTCGGCGACGCTTCGACACCTTTCCAAAGGTCGCCTTCATCTTCTCCATTGTTGTAACTTTGATCTTGCCCTTGTTCTTGATGGGCCCCGCAAACACAACATCTGCCATACCCCGACCAGCAATTCGGACCGGCTTCGGGTACACCACATCAAACGGATCCCCGTTCTCAAAGCTAAGGAAGTAGTACTCGGCTTCCTCTTTCTCCATCGGGACCAACGGGACATCATTCATTTCGAGCTGTAATGAAATACGTATAAAATAACAATTATATATCGATAAAATTTTGAAATTTCAAAAAATTCATAAAAAATAAAGTGATTTACGTACCGGTTGGTCAAAAAGGTAGTGAAGTCCGCCTTCACAGTGCCCGTCTCCCACATCAAGCATCGGGGCAGCCTGGTCACTTCATCTCTCGTTCCGCAGTAGCGTTCCAAACGAGGAAATGCCTCGTACATCCAAAGCTGCAGGACCTAGACTGGACCGTAGAAGTGGTAGCCAATCTCTTTCTGTCTGGGAGTAAGAGCCACGGTGTCGATGTAGTGAGTCAACACCTGGTATGTGTAAGCACCCCAGAGAAACCTGTCCCACTGCTCAAAGTCCTCTACCAGTGCCCATGCCCAGTTCTCGACCGACATCTTATCCCGGCACAAGAGAAAGTAGTAGTAAACCAACAAGTTTGCCGCCTTCAAATAATCTTTCATTTCATCTCCTAACTTGCGTTCCTTGAACTTGTTGCGCAGCTCGCTCCATTTGTTTCTTTGGCATGAAAATGCCGGTGAAATAAACTGTCAGGACGGATCAGGTGAGTCTCAGTAGTGTCGAACTCCGTATTTCCGAAGTGAAGTCCCGTGATTAGGGCATAATCACGGGGTGTAAAACGGACGGTCCGACCCCCGAGCTGAAACCACGACTCATGCAGGGGTATGTGGTCGCCCTGCAGCTGTCGGGCTATAAGGTGGTGAAGGGCACCAGTAGCACTGCCCGTCCGCCTAACTCTAATCAGTCTGCCCACGACCCCGGAGGTAAAGTGCTCTATCGCACGCTCTCCGTGTCTAGGCCCGCCAATGCGACGCAGCGTGGAAAGTATCTCTTTAAACACGTCACAACGCATATACAAATTGATTCCACGTGTCACAGCCCGTAACGTGGGCCTTTTCCACAGACAACCCTCCTGTAATAACAAAACGGGCAACCATAAGCAATAAATTCACGAGCAAATTCAAAAAAACAAGACAAAACACAAAAAAAAGTCCGGCCTGTCTGGGCACGATGGCAAAGTCACGATGGACTGCCATCGCCCCCAGCCATTGCGGCCAGCCCCATCGCGTCCAGCCTCATCACCCCAGCCATCGCCCCCAGTTATCGACCCCAACCCCCATCGCCCCCAAACCCCCTTCGTGCATAACACCCATCGCCCCCAGCCATCGACCCCAACCCCATCGTGCCTACCCCATCGACCCCAACACCATCGCCCCCAACCCCATCGTGCCCATATAAATTCAGCCCAAATTCACACCAAAAATCAACATTTTAACGCATAGAACATGTACATTTCTTCGCAACTTAACTTTAGCATGAATATCCAAGAATTAAACATCGAAATTTGCCAAAAAAATTCAATTTATTTCGAAAATTAGGGCACACTAACCGGCGGCTCGTTTAGGAACTCTTCCTCTTCGTGATGCGCCGCCGACGACGACGCCTCTCCATCGTGGTCAGTGTGTCTCGGACGAACTCATTGTGCCCGCAAGTCTTCCGTCGAGAGCGTGCTTCGTGCTTCTTCTTTGTGGGTTTTCTTCGTGGTTTCGGTCGAGAGGGAGAGATAAGAGAGAGAATGTGGTTTTGTGGTAGTAGGGTAGTGGGGGACCGATAGATAGAGATAGAGAGACAAAATTTAAAATAGTAAAGGGTATTTTAGTCTTTTAATCAATTTTGGTATAGAAAACTTGTAGTTTTAAGTTTATGGTTAAAAAACTTATCCTCTTTAAGTTTTGGTACCAAATTATTTGGACCTCTTAAATTATTCGATGTAACAAATACGGTTAACTATAATATATTATCCTAACTTCGAAAACTTTTGAATTTTAATTTGAAACTAGAATTTTGGTCCCGTGCTTTTAAATAAAAAATAAAAAAAATTATAAATTTAAATTATAAAATATATTTAAATATACATTACAATATAAATTATACACAAAAATTTTCCAGTATTTATTATTCAGAGGTTAAGTTCTCTGTTGATGTCTTTAAATTGGAAATTAAAATTTGCCTTGTTAGATTGTTAAAAGACCAATAAATGCAAAATAGAGAGGTCAAAACAGCAGTATAAACAAATGCACCCAATCCAAGGAAAAAAAAGATTGTTTCAATCAAAATTAATTTCATTTCTCATTCGCTTCATCATTTTGAAAACTTCTAGGGCTCGTTTGGTTGGCAGGAAAGTAATATTATTTGGGAATATGATTTCTAGGAATATGATTCTGGGGAAAATGAATACGCGGATTCTTTATCCTTGTGTTTGGAAATATCTTGGAAAATAGCCAGGATTCTAATTTTACGTATTTGATTTAAATTAATGTGTTAATTAATTTATAATTATAATACCTAAAGAATGCCCAACATTTTCATACTATTGTCAATATTTTTCATTTTTAATTTTTAAATATTAATATTTATTTTTTTATAATTAAATAAGTATTAAATTTTATTTAATAATATATAGAATACAATAAAAACATTTCAAAACAGAACAATCCGATTCTATAATAATAATAATAATAATAAAAATAAAAATAATAATAATAATAATAGCAATATAATAATATGGTGGTAATATGATATGAATAACAACAGTAATAATAAATAATTATAATAATAATATAATAACAACAATGAAAATAATATCAATAAATAATAAAAATATAGTCATAATTATAATACTAATAATATATATGTGATGAAAATAATTTTGATACAAAATAATAATAATAATAATAATAATAATAATAATAATAATAATAATAGTGGTGCAAGAATCCTGAGATATGGAATCAGAATCCAGGAAAGTGTTAACAACTTTCCTTGTATTTGGATTCTTTTTACTTTCCAAAATCTATTAAAATTAAACCAAACAGAGAAATCTGCAAATCAGGAATCAGATTACTTCTCCGGACCAGATTCTCTGCCAATCAAACGGGCTCCTAGAGTTTTCTTTAATTTATTCGAACATATAATAGAGTTAATTCATTTAAAAAAAGTGATTTTATTTGATAATATTATTCTAATAGAATATCAATTTAATTTAAAATTTTATACTTGCCAAATTTGGATTTATACTTGCCAAATTTGGATTTTTAATTATCACCAAACCAATTGAATTGGAAGTAAGAAATAAAGTAACATGAATTACCTATTGAACACTGCTGCTGAAACTTTGGACATGGATTTAAAGATTTTCGGAGATTCAAGTATATGGAAAAAAAATTTGAAAGATTTGACAGTATTTACAATGAATTGAAGAGAGAATTTGAATTTTGGAGATTGGGAGGAAAGCAGATAAACTAAAGCAATGAACCGATCGTTAATTTTTTTTAACCGCAATGAAATGAAGAGAAAGATATTTATAGAGAAAATAAATATTACTCAAAAAATGCAACGCTTGGTTATGAACGTGGAAATAAAACTATAAAAAATGATTTCAAAACTTGCGGCTAAAAACGGTTACAAAACTCTACTTTTATATAATATATATTCCTTGAACTTTGCAGATTTTTTAAAAACCTGCAAAAACGCTTGGTTATGAACGTGGAAATAAAACTATCAAAAACGTTTGAGTATAGAGTTCGTTTATTTTTTAAAAACCTTGAACTTTGCAGATTTTTTCAGTTGTGGCCCGTATTGGAGGATTCAAAGTCAGGAAATTGAATCAGGTCATAAACGGTAAATAACCCTACTAAATACAATATGCCCAACAAATAAATTAAAAAAATGGTTGTTGGTTACATTAGATTGCTTTACTAAATATTTGACAAATATTTTAATCATAAAATTATTGAAAGTCATTATTGTAATTTTTAAATTAAAAAAAAAATCGTATTGAAATTGTAAAACCGATTAGTGTTCTAATCTTTGATATTATTAGCCGGTATTTTATCATTAGAAGCAGACTGTTCTCATTAGGTATGTTATCTTATCACAAAGGCTTGAATTTGAATACCTCATTTAAAAAATATTTTTTCTAATTTTAATTAGTCCCGATAATCAAAACCGATTTCAATCCATTGTAATCTGGTAATCAAGAAGTCGTCATTTGGTTTCATTAATGGTAAAACAATTATAGAAGAGATATGCATATGCCAACGGTAAAAAAACGTAAGGCGCCTGCGTACATAGTGGAGCTCAAAGGTCCATTCAAATTTGAAATAACCGACCGTTAGAAACCCCCTTTTAAATCACTCCCGTTTCTTGATTCAATTCTCACACTATTCGCCTCTCTCTCTCTCTTTCTCCTCTCATTCAATCGTTTCCAATGGCTGCCGTTGCAGAAACCACCACCTTTGCCGAGCCAGCACCCACGAGGAAAGGGAGAACGAAGAAAGCAGCGTTAAAGCAGAATAACGCAAATGAAGCCAACATCGTCGCTGGGGAGATTCCGGATCCCTCTCCCGTCGGTGCTCCAGCATCTGCCGGAAAAGAGAACCACGAGAGCCTGTCGAAGAAGAAAACAAAGAAAGGGGCCTCGAAGGTGAAGCAACAGCCGTCTGAGGTATCTTCTTTCGAGAAACAGTTGCAAGAAATGCAGGAGCAGCTTCAGAAATTGAAGATCGAGAAGGAGCAGACCGAGGAGATCTTGAAGGCCAAAGAGGAGTCCCTGAAATTGAAGGAGGAAGAACTCGAGACGCGGGATCGCGAACAGGAGAAACTCAAGACCGAACTCAAGAAATTGCAGAAGATCAAGGAGTTCAAGCCCACTGTGGTTAGTTCTCTCTCTCTCTCTCTCATAAATCTATGGCCTAATTATAAATTAGTTGCTAAATAAAGTTTGATTTGACAGACATTCCCTCTCGAACTCAAAGACCTCGAGCAAGAAAAGAAGGACAAAAAGAAGGGCGCAGCGAAAAGGCCATCGCCTCCTTACTTGCTGTGGTGCAAAGACAATTGGAATGAGGTATACTCATCATTTCATATCTCTTTATTTAAATGGAGAAATTGTTCAAGTGTTTGGTTCTGAGATTCTCTTGTGGTTCAATAGGTGAAGAAAGCTAATCCAGAAGCAGATTTCAAGGAAATGTCGAACCTGTTGGGGACGGCATGGAAATCAATCACCGCAGAAGAAAAGAGGCCTTATGAAGAGAGGTTCCAAGCAGAGAAGGAATCCTATCTGAAGATTGCAGGAAACGAGAAGCGCGAGCTCGAGGCGATGAAGCTTCTAGAAGACGAGCAGAAGCACAAGACTGCCATTGAACTGCTCGAGCAGTATCTTCAGTATAAGCAGGAGGCAGAGAAAGAAAACACCAAGAAATCAAAGTAATAAATCACTCTCATTTTCACCCATATCGACCTAGATTTGCATAAATACTTCATTTCCTGACGTTTTTATTTCGTTGTCTTTATTGCAGGAAGGAGAAAGACCCGTTGAAGCCGAAGCAGCCGATGTCGGCCTATTTCATCTTCTCCAATGAGCGCAGAGCTGCTCTGTTTGCAGAGAAGAAGAATGTGTTGGAGGTATAATTAACATAGTAGGACTAATAAATTTGACTTCGTGATTGAGATTGGGGGCTGAATCGGAATATCTATCATTTTGTTTTTAAGGTTGCAAAGATCACAGGTGAGGAGTGGAAGAACATGACTGAAAAAGAAAAGGCCCCTTATGAAGAGGTCAGTTTCTGTCTTGATATTTCAGTTTTGGTGGCTGAATTTTGAGTTTTTGTTTTGTTTCTAAATTGGGCTTTGATTGGTTATCCTGCAGATAGCATTGAAGAACAAAGAACAGTACATGCAAGAGATGGAAGTATACAAGCAGAAGAAGGAAGAAGAAGCTGCTAACCTCAAGAAAGATGGGGAAGAGTTGATGAAACTTCAGAAGCAAGAAGCAATGCAGCTGCTTAAAAAGAAAGAGAAAACTGACACTTTGATCAAGGTTTCTTGAATTTTGAGGCATTTTCTGATGATCGATTCATATAATATTTGTGGGAATTATTTGATTGATGATTGGTGAATTGGTAAATGCAGAAAAACAAAGAGAAGCGGCAAAAGAAGAAGGATGAAGAGAAGAAAGTAGTAGACCCCAACAAACCAAAAAGGCCAGCTTCTTCTTTCTTTCTTTTCAGCAAAGAAACGAGGAAGTGTTTAGTGGAAGAGAGACCTGGGATCAACAATGCTACACTCACTGCTCTCATTTCTGTCAAGTGGAAGGTAAAATCTTGTTGCAAGCAAGATTAATTAGGTTTTGAATAAATTATGGTTGCAATAACAACTTACATTGTGATTTTGTGTAGGAAATAAGTGAGGAAGAGAAGAAGATGTGGAATGAGAAAGCTGCTGAAGCAATGGAGGCGTATAAGAAAGAATTGGAAACATACAACAAAAATTTGGCAACAAAAATTAAGGATAATTAATTATGAAAACATCAAGATTAATTGGTTGTTTAGGATGTTCAACTGGGATTATGTTGAACACTTGTTTTCCTTAGATTAGTATGCCTTTGTTTTCCTTGGAATGATGACATAACTGCTGCTGATTTCTGTTGGAATTCTGATTTTCTTTTTTTTGGATAATTCGAATCGAGAATGTTTTTACTCCTGCCTCTGTTTTTCATATCTTTCAAATTCGTACATAACTAAACTTGTTTATTTTCTGTTAAGTTAAATACGCACTCTTGTTTATTTTCATATCTTTCAAATTCGTTGACAATTATTCTTAAAGAAACGGAACAATAATGAATTTCTTTATGAAATAAATATAACTTTGTAACTAAAGCCCGAATAATCTTTCTTGTGAAAGTTATCGTATAAGAAAGAATTGGAAACATACAACAAAAATTTGGCAACAAAAATTAAGGATAATTAATTATGAAAACATCAAGATTAATTGGTTGTTTAGGATGTTCAACTGGGATTATGTTGAACACTTGTTTTCCTTAGATTAGTATGCCTTTGTTTTCCTTGGAATGATGACATAACTGCTGCTGATTTCTGTTGGAATTCTGATTTTCTTTTTTTTGGATAATTCGAATCGAGAATGTTTTTACTCCTGCCTCTGTTTTTCATATCTTTCAAATTCGTACATAACTAAACTTGTTTATTTTCTGTTAAGTTAAATACGCACTCTTGTTTATTTTCATATCTTTCAAATTCGTTGACAATTATTCTTAAAGAAACGGAACAATAATGAATTTCTTTATGAAATAAATATAACTTTGTAACTAAAGCCCGAATAATCTTTCTTGTGAAAGTTATCGAGTAATATTTTGTTATCTACGGTGGTAATTTATAAAATCCGTCTACTTTTTCTTCATCTCCGACTTATTTAAGTATTCAAGGATAAATGATTTCAAAAAAAAAAAGTATTCAAGGATAAAATTATGTGTTTTGCTTTTCCAATTTTACCCTCAATTTAATTGTGGCTGTGGTTATTTAATGACAGTACAAAATAGTCAAAAAGAAAAAACTGTTCTACAATAAGTCAATACTCTCATGATATGACGAGAAATTCCTAATCTTAATCTTAATCTCCTTGAAAATGTAATCTAACCAAAGTTGAATTTTTGATTTTATTCTAATGTCGTGGAATAAACGCGACTACAAACTTAAAAAATTCACATAATTAAGATCGCTACCATAACTGCAACTATAGTTTCTTCGCTCTCTCTCTCTCTCTCTCTCTCTCTCTCTCTACAGTCACAGTATTTGTTTCTTGGAAGGACAACCTTAATTGTAATGCCATTAACTTACATGCACAAATCTCTATTTCCCGCACGTATCATCATCCTATTATCATCATTACACCTCTTCCTTCCTTCACGAACAACTAGCCTTCTCTTGTTTTCATCTCCAAACTTTGTCCAAATTCGTACATGAATTTGTAGTGAATCCAATCCATGACAGAGGCCGCACAAAACTCACCGTTTCAGGAAATCAGCCGCGAAGGCGACGCCGGAGCTGCCTTTGTCTTGCAATCTAAAGGTGGTGCGATCATCTCCCTCTCTCACCTCTCTCTCTCTCTCTATATATATATATGTATATATGATTTTGATGTGGAAATTAAAGAACAGGGAAGTGGTGGCATGCGGGGTTTCATCTGACGACGGCGATCGTGGGGCCCACCATACTGACGCTGCCGTACGCTTTCCGGGGGCTGGGGTGGGCCCTCGGTTTCCTCTGCCTGACGTTAATGGGAGTTGTAACCTTCTACTCTTATTACCTCATGTCCTTAGTTCTCGACCACTGCGAGAAGGCCGGCCGCCGCCATATTCGCTTCCGGGAACTCGCCGCCGATGTCTTAGGTATCTCTCTCTCTCTCTTCCCAACCAAACCATAATAATATTTTGAATCATTAATGCTCTGTTTTTAATCTTAATTGAGATTGCAGAGTACTGTCGTTTTTCCACAGTATAGGGTAGTTGGCTCGTGTGTCTTAACTTTGTTTGCTTTGATTTAAAGAAAGATATGAGAGGGAATCATTTTTCCTTTTATTTTCTAACTTGCAATCAAATTAATTATCTGAATTAGAGTGTGCATTATGTAGAGGGTACTTATTATTGAAAAAGAGAACTCGAATTAACATATATGAAATTATTGCTGTGAGAGGTTGGATTCTTTGATATATAATCCCGGTTTGATTTGAATTATTGGACTGTCACAGAAAGTTAGTGTGACCTAAAACACAAAAGAAAAGGAGTAGATTGCTGTATCTGCAGAACCTGTTACCATAAAATTGTTATACTACTACATAACAAGATTTTCTGTCAGAAGTGTTGGACGATAAAAAAAATCTTCAATCCATCAAATTATGTAGCGGATTAACCTAAGGATATTGACACAAGACATGTACCATGTCTACTCCATTAGAACGATTTCCTGCAGTCACGAGCATCACATAAAATGGATCAAAGATACAAGAATTGGAGAAAGAATTAAATATGGAATAACCTTCACTTAATTAGTTCAGTGTACTTGTTTTCATGTTTATAAGTTGAGTTTGTTTCCTGAATTGTTATAGGTTCAGGATGGATGTTCTATTTTGTGGTATTCATTCAGACAGCAATCAATACGGGCATCAGTATTGGAGCTATTCTGCTTGCAGGTGAATGCCTCCAGGTATGATTTTAAGCATTCTGATTGCCTCTGCAGTTGTTTGATGAAGTTGCAGCAGTACGTATATCTGACATAATTTCCGGGCAGAGCAGATCTTGTATTCAAACCTCTCGCCCCATGGATCGTTGAAACTATACCACTTCATAGCAATGGTGACACTAGTTATGATACTTCTCTCCCAATTTCCATCCTTCCATTCGCTCAGGCACATTAACCTGGCATCCTTGCTTCTCAGCATCGGATATACTTTTCTTGTGGTTGGAGCTTGCATTAATGCAGGTAACCTCTTAATTCGTTTCGTCTCGTCTCTTCAAATCCGTCTATTAAATAAGCCAGGATTATGAAAATCTTGGTTACATCTGCACTACCGTAATTGAACATTTTTTTTCTGTTTGCAATGTGGTGCGGTGCAGCTGCCTCCAAAAACGTACCAACGAGGGACTACTCTTTAGAGTCTTCGGAGTCATCAAGGATCTTCAGTGCTTTCTCTTCCATTTCCATAATAGCTGCCATCTATGGGAATGGTATACTACCAGAAATACAGGTATTAATCTTATAACTACACAAAACATCATCATAGTCTTAAAGAGCGTGAAATGATCATAAATTTACTTGTATAATTCTTGCTCTTCATCAAAATGCAGGCAACACTAGCTCCACCAGCAACCGGGAAGATGTTGAAAGGCCTAATCATGTGTTACATTGTAATTTTCTTGACTTTCTACTCTGCTGCAGTCTCTGGATATTGGGTATTTGGTAACAAATCTAATTCCAACATCCTCAAAAGTCTCATGCCGGATGAGGGACCTTCTTTGGCGCCCGTCTGGGTGTTAGGTCTTGCCATTGTATTCGTTCTCTTTCAACTCTTTGCCATTGGCTTGGTAGGTTTAATTCCATATTGCCTTATTTAGTATGAAGTTAAATTATTCCAAATCTTGAATTACCATTAATGGTATGATCTAACAGGTGTATTCCCAAGTTGCATACGAGATAATGGAAAAGAAATCAGCAGATGTGAAGCAGGCCGTGTTCTCTAAAAGAAACTTGATCCCAAGGATAATTCTTCGTTCTATGTATGTGATCGTGTGTGGAGTGTTTGCTGCAATGCTGCCTTTCTTTGGGGACATAAATGGTGTGGCTGGAGCCATTGGGTTCATCCCTCTCGACTTTGTGCTCCCGATGCTTCTCTACAACATGACTTACAAGCCAACGAGATCATCAGCCGCGTATTGGATCAACAACTCCATCATTGTTGTGTTCACCTGTGTGGGGATAATGGGTGCATTTTCTTCTGTAATGAAGCTGGTTAAGGATGCTGCAGAGTTCAAGCTTTTTAGTAGTCATGTGGTTGATTGACTGCATCCACATGTGGATGAAGCAACCTCAAGTAGTAGCATATACATCTGCTGACTTTTTCAGAGTGGACAAATTCTGAAGGTTTCATCTTTGATTTATGTATGAGCACAAAAAATACTAACCTCAAACGATGCAATAGATCGACTAGGAGTGGGGTACGTTTTACCCCTACCTATATTTACAGATAGCGGTTGTTGGTTTCTTCTCGTCAGACATAAAATAAAGGTCCCAAAGGCTACGAATGTAGCTTTTGGGTGCTTCAAGTTCAAGTTCTAACTCATACATATTTGCTTCACTAAGTCAAGTCACTCACTTGAGATTTGTCTAACGAAGTCCGCGGAGCCAACTTAGAATGAGGGGCTCTAATTCTTTCCTTTATTTACGATCATAATAATCTAATTAAAATCTCACACCATTATATGATGATCTTGATAATAATTATATTTATGAGGTATTGTAATAAAAAAATAATATTAAAAATAAATAGAAAAACACAGACGCGGACTAATCGTCAAAATTGCTCACAAACATTGAGCGGCATATCGGTCCTCAATCTTTATCACATGTTAATGTTAATTACATATGCTATGAAAAATGATATGCTAATCGCTTTTCGTGAGCACATGAAAAATTCGATCCTACATAGAGTGTCAATGATACCCTATCTCATAATTTCTAGTAAGGAATGACTTTTTTCCGATCAAAATTTATTGCTCACGAGCCAATGTGATTAGAATAGGTTGGAATTTTTTTTTTATGGTAACTGCACGGGAGTGCGCCTCATTACAATAACATTTTCCAGAATTGCGTGAACGAAAACCAATAAACAAAGCTTCGGTGGGCATATAATTGGGTTAAGCCCAGCCCAGCCCAGCCCAAACGTTATTACCTTCAAAAACCTTTTCCCGAACACTAGGCGTCAGTTGCGGCATACAAGCCAACGGTAATTTTTGTTATCTTGAATCCTTATGGAAAATTAGGGCAGAGCTTCGATTCCTAGAGACGTCGCTTATAGTTTTGTTTGAATTTCTTTTGCAGATCTAGTAACAATCATGGCGGAGGAAGAAAATCAGAATGAGGTGAAAGAGGAGGTTAAGGATGATGTTGGAGATGTAAGTATTCTTATTTTGCTTCGTATTTAACTATTCTAGGTTTATTAACTTTGAGTATATTTTTTCATTCCTATGCTGTGGATCAAAACCAGCAGGATATTCCACAAAGAATTATCAACCGCTGTACATTTACCAAGAATACCAAGCCCTTTTGTTTTGGTATTGCTTTTTTCCCAACCAAAAATCTTTCTTCTTTCTCCGTCATTTTTTTCTAATTAATTTTTTCAGATTAAAATAAATTTTCTATAAAATTTCAGAACGCTGTGTTTCTATGTGGAACGATGCCGTTTTGCGCACAGCATATCCTGCTATGTTTTGATCCCCAGCAAAGGAATCCCAAACCTTATTTTTTAGATTTATAGAAGTAATTTTAGGGTTTCACTTAATCTTTCCGTGAAAATTTCAATTTGACTCAAAGCTAAGTTGAGTTGAATTAGAATCCTCACAGACGTATGGTTCCACCAGATGATGAACTAAAGAAGTTAAAACCTGTATATATTGCTCTTGTAGTGAAGCAACATTATTTGTCTAGTTTCAACCTTGTTCTATAGAAGGTATTAAGATTTGTAATCACTCTGGTTCGTTGCTGGTTCTGTGCTGAACATTTTGAAAAAAAAGCTTTGTTTGTGTTTGAAAAATATTGCATTAAACATTTTAAGTGTAGCATAATAGTTTGTCAATGTTCTGACCTTATAAACCTTATTTTAAATATTTGTATATATCCGTTGAAACTTGAAAGAGATATGTAAGCAAGTATATTGCGTCTGATGCAAATTGCAGATAGCTCCATTTGACCCTACAAAGAAAAAGAAGAAGAAGAAGCCAGTGGCGCAAGAACTAGCTGAAGATGATTCTGTTGACACTCTAGCTGAGAAAACCGAGAGCTTGTCTGGTGTGTATTTAAGCCAAAGTTGTTGATTCCATTCTTATTATCTTGCAGCTGGATATTTAGCGAATTAGATTTGTCATTCTTATTAATGTTTCCAATTTTTTTTGCAGTTTCCGAGGGTCTTGAAACTTCATTTGCTGGTCTTAAAAAGAAGAAGAAAAAACCGGTGGGTGATAGAACTTATACCCTTTTTCTTGTGATCTGGGGAAATATTTTTTCGCTGTTATCACTTTTTATATCTGTCATTATGCGTTACTGTTGCAGGCACATACTGATCTGAATGAAGAAAAAGATGCTGTGGGAGAAGATGTGGATGGTAAGTACTGTTTATTTAAGACTGCATTGGATATGCTCCCTCATGTCTTGGCTTTATTTAATTACCTTGTCTGTGAAAATTATAGATACACTTGGAGAGGATGAGGAAGGAGAAGGAATTGTTTTGCAAGAATATCCATGGGAAGGAAGTGATCGGGATTATGAGTATGAGGAGGTAATTGGGCCTCTCTATGACTACCTTGAAATGTATTCTGGTTAAAGGTTTCACTTGATAACTTAGTTTATTCTTCTTTGACAATGGAACATCCTTTTCTTTCCGTGTTTTGTTTCCTCTTGTTGCTCTTAATCTGCCATTTTATAGACTGGGGTATGTTGACTATTATTGATGGCTGATGTATTCCATTTATTTATTTTTGTCTTGTGTGTTATGTGAACTGTCACAGACATTCAATGCTCTTCATGCATGTACCACCTACCTGTCTCTTTGTTGTTTCTCTACTTGGAATATTGATTCTACTTGAACACATGCAGCTTCTTGGGAGGGTTTTCAACATTCTTCGTGAGAATAATCCTGAGCTTGCTGGGGATAGGCGCAGGACGGTTATGAGACCTCCTCAAGTACTTCGTGAAGGCACAAAGAAAACTGTTTTTGTGAATTTTATGGATCTCTGCAAAACGTATGCTAGTTCTTACTATTCTCCATCGTTTAAGATAGATTTACACATATGACCTATTAGTTTGCTAACATTCACCACCTAAGAAAAGGAGGGAAAAGCAAGAATAAGTAAACATTGAACTTCTATACCTTTCTTTTTGCATTATAATCTGGGTAAATTATTCGTACACTCATGGCTACATGGTTTTGTTAGGACGATCACTGCTTGTTTATTATAAATTAAGGAGATGTTGTATGTTCATTTGGGTTTCATTCTCCACAGGATGCATCGACAACCAGAACATGTAATGACTTTCCTTCTGGCTGAAATGGGGACAAGTGGCTCTCTTGATGGGCAACAAAGGTTGGTTGTAAAGGGGAGGTTTGCTCCTAAAAATTTTGAGGGGATCTTGCGCCGCTATATTAGTAAGTTTTCCCATTGCCGTTTCAGGGGTTTCTTTTATTGAACTGGTGTTATCATTTTTACTTCCACTAAATCACTGTGATTTATTCTATCTTGTCGACTGATTGCTTAAAATTTGAATATTAATATTACATTACAGAAGTTCTAGACGTATCTGAGTATTTTTATGCTCTTTATTTTATCAATTATGAATAATAAGGTGACTATTCGTTCATGTCTCACTAATACCTCTTTGGAATGGTGGCTTCAGATGAGTATGTCATATGCAATGGTTGCAAAAGTCCAGATACTATACTTTCGAAGGAGAACCGTCTTTTCTTCCTCAGATGTGAGAAGGTAATTGCCTAACATCTTTGTGACAGTAACTCAGAGTCTTGTCTTGTGAAAAGTAGTAGTCATAAATACTTGGCTATGTTTTGTTAAATGGTGTCCTGGTGTTGAACTTATCCTCTTGGATTTGATGTTTATTGGTACTGCTCCATTGCATTGATTTTTTATTCTTAAACGATGGTATTTACATATTTATAATTTACCATCTGGCCTTTGTTATTTTGGGTTATGTAGTTTATTAATGCTTGGGTTCACTAGAAATATTGGTTCATTTGTGGACGGCTTACTTAGAGCCATAATATATTTAGAATTTAGATAGTTTCTAAGTTTCTTGGGCCTGCAATTTTTGTAGTGTGGTTCTGGGAGATCCGTGGCTCAGATCAAGGCTGGATTTGTTGCTCGTGTTGGTCGTCGGAAAGCTGGAACATGATGAAGTATTTATGTTCTTGTTGGAGAGTTTGTTCTTGATATGCACAACCTTGACATGTATTTAATTATTGTTAATGCATTTAATTTCGTTTTAGGTTTGAATTTACGACGCAAAACCATAATTGCTTGATGCCCTTGATGAAAATATATTAAAAAAAAAAGAAAAATCTAATCAACCCCCCCTCAGTCCTAGCCCCCAGCGCCGCCCTCTCCCCTTCCCTCCCCTCACCTAACCTCACCTTTTTTCATCTTTACTGCCATTCATCTGCAAGATATATTTCATTTTGGAAATTGGGTGTTATGTACTCAACACTAGGCAAAATTTAATAAATAGTTTATTGTGGAAGGAAAATAAATAAAATCGTTGAAATTAATATGGGCATATCGTGGAAAAAGGCGAAGAGAAGAAAAATAATCGATAAGAATGGGGCGGAGCGGCGGAGCAGAATGTGGGTTGGCTCGATTTGGGGCGGTGTGCGGCTGACAATTTTTTACACGACACGATAAACTGACACGAACACGTACGAAATTAATGGGTTAGCGTCAAGCCTTATCGGATTCGGGTCGTTATCGTGTGACCCGATATGGACATGAAATTATCAGGTCGGGTTCGTGTAACCCGATAAGATTTATTTATTATTTTTTTTTATTTTCATCATTAATTATTAATTTATTATTTTTTTTAGGGTTTTAAGTTTAATTTTTAATGTTTTTATTGTTTATATAGCTTATAGTATCGTATAAATTTATGTTTTAATCGTGTCGTGTCGTTATTGTATCGTGTCAACACGATAGAAATAGTGTAATTTTCGTGTTCGTGTTGTGTTCGGATTTGAACATTTCGGGTCGGATTCGTATCGTGTCGAGCAAATCTTTAACAGGTCGTGTTCAGATTTGACCTTAACAGGTCGGATCGTTAACAGGTCGACACGATAACAATCCGACACGCACGATTTGCCAGGCCTAGTGAGAAGACAGGTTGATGTATAGAGGAGGAAAACGCCTACTGCACTGCACATCGTCGTGAGCTGCCTTCGTGCATCGACATTTGCCGGAAGATGAGGGTAATTTGATCAATCTTGATAGATTTTATATGTCCAAGAAAAAAAATAATACACACGTATGATATTAAAAAATACTACGAAAGATAATTTTAAAAAATTCCACTCTAATGGACATTCTTTTGTTTGGATTTGGAATTCAAACAACTCCTCGTGAAAGTGGAAGGGACAAAATCTGTAACGAATTTTACAAATAATCCAAAAGATTTTATTTGTAAAATCGGTTTGTTCATTTTATAGTGTCACGCCTACAGCTACGTTGCAAATAGAATAATTTGTATTTCGATATACAACTACTTAATCCAATAGTCGAGATTCAAAGAAGATCATGATATTTCAAGTACTATCTTATTATTAGCTAAAAAAACACACAATCAAATTAATATTCTGATGAGATATGCACACTCATATTCCTAAATAGCTGCGTAAATCAACTTATTGAAATTTTTGCACAAAATATTCGAAGGCAAAAATCAAAAAACTGTTGAATATCCAACATCGAGAGAGAGGAGAGATAGAGATAGGGATAGGGAGTAGTATATTGTATACAGAATCAAATTCCTTGAGAAGTGGCAGAAGTGAACCTTGCTGAAGCTGATCTTCTAATGAGAGACCTTAATTCAGGCGACGACAGCTCATCAAATTCCGGAACTTCTCCTATCGTCGAAATTTTAGGAGCTCTATCATAAACCACATACAATTCTTTTTTGGAATTCGAATATAATTTGGCGGTAATACTAGTGATTTTTGGCCTGAAAACTGCTCGAATCAGCCTCTGAAAAGAGCGAGAAATCTTCGACGGCTGCTTCTTGTTCACCGGCGGCGGCGGACGGCGGTCGGATAAATGAGGCATCGAAAGAGTTCTAGAGACTAAGGCGGAATTGAGGTCTTGTTGGAATGAATTTAACTCGAAGGAGTCGTAGAGAGAGCTGCCGCAATCCCATATTACATGATTGCTCGATTCGGTTGATTGTTTTGCCCAATTTTTCTTCTCCCGCGCCTTTGCTGCCGTCTCCATTTTTCCCGTTTTGTTTTCTTATTTCACAACGAAATTAGGGAGGTGTGTTTGGTGGATTTTTCTTGATTCTGTGTGTGCATGTGTAATGTAATTATGTAAGTATAAACACGGAAGAGAAGAGGTGAGCAAGTATTTCAATGTAAAAGCATTTATATATATTTACTTGCAATTAAACTATAATTAATATTAAAAAGAACAGAAATATCAAATACCATCTTTCTTTGATCTTTTCTTTCGTTTTGATTTATTCGTTCTTTTTTTTTTCCTTTTCTTTGAAGTAAAGAAATAGAAACATTGGAAAATTATTTTTTATATTCTTAATTTGACCGAAGATAGGGATATATATACTAAAGTGTAGAAATGTTTCTAAAGTCAAGTTACTTAATTAATTAATTAGTAATAGTTGATTAAGTGCTATTATTGAATTGACTGGGACAGAAACCCAGATGTCAAGTAGAGGATAACACCTTAATTGGAAAGCAATTAATAGTGAGAAAATTGGATTAGAGACTTTTTTTTTATTAAGAAAACCATTATTTGTTCATAGGTATACATACTTAATTCCTACAATATTTCCTTCGGACTACACAACGTGTTGAATGCATGGTTTGCAATTAAGTAATTCAGATACCATCCTCTCAAAAAAAAAAGAGAAGTAATTAAGACACCATGATTTAGTTTAAAAAAATGGTTTTGATCATCTATCCCACAGTTTTCCTAATCATGCATTAATCCAAAAGACTGATTAAGATAATTTATACTATATATCTTGATTCTTGACAATACTGGTTAAAATAATTTTTATATATATATGTGTGTATATATTTCATAAAAAGATGTACTATAATCTTTTCTTACACATATACATGCATCACAATCATAAGGACGAAAAATAAGTACTTAATTATTATGATTTAAAATAAAGTTTCTTATTTAATATCATAATTTAAATTATGTCGTTTCGTGCGCATGACCATCCTGTCCATTCTCACACTATTTTCTCAAACTCTCAATAATTGCAACAGAAATTAAATATTCCCTCAAACAAACAGAACATATCAACTCATTGCTAGAGTTCAGACTCTACACCTGTTATTTTTTTCTTTTACTGTTCTTTCTTTTAGTTTTGTTCATTAATCATTATATTTTATAAGTTATATGACTTACAATCTATATATAAAACTACGAGTAAATATCAATTAATTAATGTCACAATATTTTAGCATTTTCATAATAATGTTCCAACTTAAGTATAATGTTTAATTAATTTGTACCCAAAGGTTTCAATCTTTTTACAATTATTTCCTAATTAATTTTTATTAAATATGTACTCAAATAAATTACTAAGCCACTATCCGGCAAGGCGCAGCGCGGCGATGCAAATGTAAGTGCACGTAGTTCCATATAATACTTCCAATTCTATATTTTATTTAAACGATACAACATCATTACCACTAAATGTATGTGTCAGTGCACACCCGATGAAATAAAATCCGAAATCAAAAAATCTCAACCTCTACAAAACTCGATTCGAGCACCAAACACATACCTACACTCTCAAGTCTCAACCATTTACAATCATCTCCATCAAAACATCATTCCAAGTATCAATAGGGCCAGGCAAACACACCAATGCAAACAATCACTAATAACCTTTGCATTTGCATTCTTCTCTTTACTAAATGGCTGATAAAATCTATACACCCCTGGATGCCCATCCGGCCTCAACAACGACATCAAATTCACATCCAAAACCCTAAATTTCTTCTTCCCATTTTGAGAACCTCTAACATATGCATTCCCAAACTCCTCAACCTCTAC
Source organism: Agastache rugosa (assembly GCA_031470985.1). Taxonomy (NCBI): domain Eukaryota; kingdom Viridiplantae; phylum Streptophyta; class Magnoliopsida; order Lamiales; family Lamiaceae; genus Agastache; species Agastache rugosa. The sequence continues at coordinate 38,346,952 of CM062604.1, forward strand.
ATCTCGAAGAACCATGTCCAACAAACTCAGCTCGAATTCGCCCTCCTTAACGGGCTCGTTTCTCTCACACACTCCACCACTAAACCACTCCGAACCCTCAAAGTGGTCCGGACTAGTAGTCCTGTAAAACACCGCACTCGTGTGATTGGACATAATTATGTAGTCGAGCACGCTCTTGAGCACTCTCCGGTAGGCAGAGTCGAACCCGAGCTCGGTGAGATTTCTCTTGGGACAGTAATGGCAGCCTAAAATGGTATCATTCTCATAGTAGATTGAGCTTCTGCTGTACCATTTACCAGCTGAGAAGATCATATAATCCCAGGTTTTGTATTCATTAATCCAACTGGGATCGAGTTTATCGAGATGAACATCTACTTCAGATGGGGAAGAATCGTATATATTTGTGGGAATTATGGCTTTAGCAAGAAATGGGGACCAAATAAGTGATATAGTAAAGTTGTATGAAGGGAAGATCCATTTTTGGGATTTGTAGCCCTCGTCGTGGTAAACTAGTGTAGCCTCTTCGACCTGATCAGTTCGAGATCCTCGATTACCAACCGTGTTATATATATGTAAATTTTCCAGAACAAGAACATTAATTCTGGAATATTCAAAAATACCACATCCATAACAAAAATGGCATGGCCTAATAATAAATGTATAATAAGTGAAAAGGAATCAAGAAAAGCATGAGCTTAGTACCTGTGAGAGCATGCAAAGGAGTGATTGAACATGGTTTCTTGAAATAGAATCTCCAATGAAGGCCAAACTTTTGTTCCTCATCGTCTCAAGAAACTTGAGAGGGTGGAATGGGGGCAAGTCGCAGGCGCGTGGTTGCCACCTCCATTGAAGATAATGTGAGTCAGGTCTACCATTTTTGATACAATTCTGATGATCTACAATGAATCTGCAGCTCTTGTTGTACCAAGGTTTTCCCTCATAAGCCACCCAATCCCCAACAAAAAGATTGCACCTAATTTCTGCATGCATTTTTATATATGAACTCTGTCACACATTTATGTATATGTTTTGTAATCAATATTTATCAACTACATAAATAATATTTCAAGAATTCATGAAGTAAAATTCAAAGGAATTTTGATGAGACCTCGTTCTGAAAAAGATGCTGAATTATTCTGAAAAACTGTGAGGTTGGAAATTGGAGAAAAATTAGAGGATCTGTGGTGAAGAAGCATAAATGCAAGTACAACTAAAATAACTGAGACACCTAACTTCACACCAAAATTGTTGTCCTTCAACAGCGATTTCAACCATGAAATGTACAAAATAATTTTCTTCATTTTGAGAATGCAGATTCAAATTAAACAGCCTAGCTCTATTAAAATCTCATATATATCTAGATATATGGAAAGTTTTTAGTTCCACACAGAGACAAATGCGTACAGCCTATTACAGATCAGTAAGGTTGATGTGATGTGGCCATGTGATTATTCATTGAAATGAAGCATATATGAATTACTATGACACAAAAATTGAAAATATAGTCTGTAAGTTTTGTGTTGGGTTGTGGTATTGATGTGGAACATTCCGACTGATGAATAATTGAATAATGGATTTGTTGTAAAAGATAATTGAATAGTGGATGTTATTCGATACTGCATGTGACCCTAAAACTCATCAATCCAAGAAATAGGATGTGGCCCTTAAAACTCGTCAATCCGAAAGAGGATTTTGAGATTGTGTAACATTTATTTATTCTTTTACAACCAAAGTAACCCGCAACCATTATCTAAATGTGCATGGGTAAAATTCTTAGGGGTGAGCACGGTTAGATTAACCAACTATTTACTGCATAAAAAAATCGACCATACGATTTTTAATCGTTTCGATTAACCGTTAAAACGTAGTAAATAAAAAAAACAATATAACAATTAATTAACCTAAAAATCGGATCGGTTAATCCATTGTTAACGGTAACCAAAATTTTATATTTCATTTAACTCTGAAAAATGAACATATTTTCTATTAATGTGAAAAAAAATTCACGTATAAATTATGTGGGCTTTCCGGCGAGCCAATTGGAAAATATGGCCGAAAATCAATTGTCTGGACACAAATGTAAAAAAATTATAATGTTGGGACATAAAAGGGTAATTCTAAACGTAGCCCCCGTATTACTATTTATAACTTTCTATTTAAAAAAATATTAAATTTATATTAATTTACTATTTTACCCCTATAACCCCCAAAAAATTATTATTAACTAAAAGCTACAAAATAAATCCTAAAATAATAAAGATGCATCGGTTATAAGTATACATAGCCCCCAACTCAACACATAAATCTAAGACTTTTCTGCAGATTCTTCACTCTTTTTCCCCTTGACATCTTTCTCTTCGTTTATCCCCTTTTTCTTTCCTTCTTTTAGTCCTAATTGCCTCATACAGATTTCCAGTGATTCCTAATTGAAATGTTTAAAGCTCTCGTGAATACAATTAATTTTAACGATTTTAATAAATTTGGTGTTGTGAATATGGACTCAATATTTTTTGGAAGCATAGATTATTTTGGTGGTATAGCTCCTACAAAAACATGATAAAGTTCAATATGAAGCCCAAATCTCGATAGCGCCATATGTACGGCTACGGAGAGGCCGGCGGCGGTGCGGCGGGAAAGAACTCGAGGTTTCTGATGGATTTAGGATCAAGCTCTGCAGCGGCGGCGAGTCCTCCATTAAAGCTGTAAAGTCCGCGTTTCGAGCTCTCTTGTCGGGAAATCGGAAAGAGAAGATATTTTGATTTTGTTTTTGTTTTTGTTTTTGTGAGAATTGGAATTGCAGAAATCTGCCGCCGCGGGGATTAACGGGGGAAGGGAAAATCGGGAAGAAGAAGACGAAGAAGGAGACAACAAACTAATTCTTCACACACTCTCAATTGTCACCTAAAAACAACATTAATTCAGAAACATGCCTGTATTTCCCTAAGCGTGTCAATTGTAAACAACATTAAAAATAGCTTCTGTTAAACAAACTTTTGCTTCAAATCTTCTCCGATCAGAAAACCCATTTGTTATTAAGAAAAATCACATCCCCATCACCCAATTCATCCAATTTTTAAATTTACCACGTTAATTTCAACTCTCCAAATCAAGAGCACACTTCAAATATGGAGCCAAGAAGCAATAAACCAAGAAGGAATCGAGAGAGAAGAGGAGAAAAATACGATCTTGATCGATTTAGTAATCTTTTAAAAACTCAACTTCGATTCCGTCGTTCGAACTTCAGATCTGTTCGAACGCTATATTCTTAATTCTTCATTAAGTTGGGGCCTATGATTTAGATGCTATATTATTGATGGATAGTTTAGGATTTTTTTTATTTATTAGTTAATTTTTTTTTTTGGAGCTGTAAGGATACTATAGTAAAATATATTATTTTTAATTATTTATATTTATGAGGGTTATAAATAGTAAAATAGAGGCTATGTTTAGAATTACCGACATAAAATGAGGTATTGAGATGGGGAAATTCAAACCGCCAAAACTCATTTTTTTGGATTTTAATTTGAAGTTTGGAAACGCTAGCCCAAGACCAAATATTGTGGTGTTAGAAAATCAATTTAGGCTTAACGGGCTTGTTGGTTGCAGGCCGGGTTAAACGAAATAAAGCCCACACTAATAACAGTTTTTTTTTTTTTTTTGATCAAACTAATAATAGTTTTATTAGTGGCAAACTTTTTCTTCTTGAAAATGGGGAAAATACATTTAATAAACCTATATTACAACAACCCCAAAATTGAATTAGGGTTTTAGAAACCGAAACTGCTCTCTACTGGTGTGTTCATTCCCAATTCGTCCGAGTTTCTTGGATTGCATGATAAAAACGCATCTCCCATTTCTACGTCATTATTAACTCATTATTGATTGCTAGAAACAGAGATGGATAAGCCCATTTTGCTACTTGATAAAGGTACAAGATGCACAGCTTGGAATTATAGTGGTGAGAGATTAGTTGCAGGACTCGTCGATGGTTCCTTGGCCATCTATGATTCTACGGATCCAGCTTCCTCAAACTTCACTCGTACCTCCAGATTTAAGGTCACTGCATTTTCTCTCTTTCTCTTACGTTTTTGTTTTGCTGTCTTTTGGGATAATGATTTTAAGTTTGATTAGTAGTGGGGTGGTTCGTTGTGTGTTTTCCAAGTGTTTGGTGTTAATAAAGAGCTTCAGTTGTTGAGCACAGTTCTGTTGATATGAGTATTTGATTTTCGTGTGTGTTCAGGTTACTTATGTGCGGTATTTGTTTTAAATTTTTCTTGATGGTTTTGGGTATTGTCATGGTTTTGTTGCGTAAATAGGCACAAAACTGCAGCATTTTGAAAGTGGTCTGGGTTCCGCCAGAATACGGCGATGCGGTTGCTTGCATTAGTGAAGATGGGACTTTGTCATTGTGGGAGGAGGTCATGGAAGGTAATTAATGAATTTCCCAGTTAGTTTTGCTGCATAGATTTGTTGAAGCTGAATTTATCTTAAAAGAAATAGTAACATAAGAAAGAATTGTATGATTGCTAAGTTCTGTTGTTTCTTACTCTTAGTGGGTGCCTACTAGGTTTCTATGCTAATTATAATGAGGAATAAGTGGGGGTTTCCCACTTTTTTCTCCATTTCTATGACTCTTGCCCTGTCAATTGTGTTTATCTATTTTTGCATTTCCATATTGTGTCCTTTTCTCTTATTATGTTGAAAGGGGCTGAATGTTGCATATTTGTATTTGTTATCCTTTAGATACTGAGGGGCCTCACTGGAAGATGGGCAAATGCTTTGATAGAAACACAAGTCATGTTCTAGATGTTCAATTTGGAGATGGTCAAACATGTCTGAAATTGGTTAGTGTTAATTATTACTTGCTTGGAATTGGTATTACATTACGTGGCAGTTTGTTTTCCATGCGTTGACTTTAGTCACTTTGTGTGCTGTGTGCATTATGGTGGTAAAATCTCTCCTTTATTAAAAGAAAAATGTATACCTTCTGGAATCTTTTGAGAACTGAAAATAGGGAGGATGTTTAGGATCTTCTGAGAACTCAAAATTAAGTGGAGTGGGAATAAGAACAATTATTTATCAATCATCTTATGCTAAACTAACTCTTGTGGCATCTTATGTTAGAACTCTTGTGCGAAATATGGTCTTGTCCATAAGCATATAGGTTTTGAAGACAAGTATTGAAACTTTCAAAGATCTGTTTGGGTCATTTTCTGTATTCCCTATTGCTAGGACAAGGTCAATTACATCAAAATGGTGGACAACTAGTTTAAAAGGAAAATCCCTCTTGATTATGTTGCTACATTTTATTCTAGTCCCAAGTTCTAGCCTGTGTATATTGCAGCCTCCATCTACATGTCTTAAAGAATCATAATCATTTATCTATGTTTATCCGTATGAATGTGGAGGTTGAGAGCTAGTAATTACAGGCTCTGCCTGCACAGAATCGAGTCACAGATTTTCTTGTTATAGTTTGAGTTAGAGTGTGTGTTAACTGTTAAAGGAAATATGAATGTAAATATTTGATGTTGGAACTTGGAAGGAAAGAAGGGGAGCATCTATCTGCTGAGATGCTAACTGATACAATCTTCCTAAAGCAAAACTTGTACTTCAATTTTTTGCATAGTTGCACTGCCTGAGTGAGCTTTGCTAGTCCAAAAAAATGAAGTGCATATATGAGTTTTCTTTTTGAAACAAAAGTGTACACGAGTTATTTTCAAGTTTGGGGAACTCAGAAACTAAACTATTTGACAAGACAAATGATGTCTCCCTTAGCATAGAATTAGGCTAGGAACATATTTTGTATGAAACAAGGAGAAGGAATGCAATTTTATAATCAGGTCCGGAGATGCAGCATATGCTCTTGGAATCAAACAGTTTTCAGTTTTCAGTCTGGAGTAGTGCTCCGATTCCGGGGTTTGACCTGCATTGCTTGTTATTATCGTAGCTATTGCTTCTCTTTTTAATATGCTGGCAGAGTTATTACATGTTCATTATAAAATTTTGATGACTCGTTGATAGGTAATTCCTTCTAGCATGTCGAGATGATTGGGTTTGCTTGTTTAAACTGAGAAGTCTATAATATTACTTGTATCTAGCTATCAGAAACTAACCATCTAGACAATTGTGAGAATGATGAAATGCCTAGGATCTGCTTTAGACATTGCTGACTCTTTCCTCCACCACAGGTTGCTGCATATTCTGACGGACATATAAAAATATATGAGCTCCAAGATACGCTTGAACTGGAGAAGTGGCAGCTTCAGGTTCCAGTTTTTGCTACCTAGAGTAGTATATTATATACAATGTTGCTTTGCTATGCATTATACATCTCTGTAAAACTTTCTGTTTTCTCATGATGTCGTTGGATATTTTCCACCATGGTTGATGCACACATTAAGTACCAGATAAGACCTAGCAAGCCTTCGAGTTTTCTATTCTTTTTATCTTGTGAGATATGGTTTTGGATCTTATATGATGTTAAATTTTGTTTTGAGAATAAGCTTGCATGAAGGAATAGAGCTCATAAGATAGTATGCCATTTCTACTCTTTATATGGCCAAACCTGACAAATCTGTAAATATTGTAAAAGCTAAGTTAGAATTTTATCATTATTTCCTATGTTTATGAGATGTGAACATCTTATATATGATACCTAATATATCGTCAAAGATTCTTGTCAATGTAATCTTATATATTCTCAAACATCTTATAACATTGTTTGTGTAGCTCTGACTAGGCTAACCAAACTCTTATTATGTATATCCCATAAAAAAGTCTTGGTTTTCTGAACTTTGTTTCTGTTATTCTGACGTACTGATAGCTGGTTAATAAAAATTATAAGAATATAATAGATTTTGCAAATGCAATGTGAGCATAGCTGAGAAAATATTTCATTCAAATTTATCTGCTTATCTTTCTGCCAGTTAGTATTAGTGAGCTATACTGGTGCAGGTTTTTAGATTTATCGCTTTAAATTGGACAGATTAATTCAGGTTATTCAATTTATAGGCTGAGTTTCAAAATGTGATTGATTTGGTGTCCAAGTTTGGAAATGTCTCCTGTCCATCTGCGTCCATCTCGTGGAATCCGCAACGAAGTGAGGTCCGACAATCAAGTTTTGTTGTGGGCTTTAGTTCAAATACTCCAGCACTAAATTCTGCAAAGGTACTAGCTTCATCTTATTAAGAGAACTCTATTAATCTGGGGTGAACTTAGTTAATTGTTGAATTATAGTGAATGGCACTGGTAAGACAGGATTTTTTTTGAAGATTATTTTATCTACCGACTGCTGTTTTTCCATTAAGGGTGCGTTTACTTTGATGGTAAGGGAAAAGGAGGGAAAAGAAAATTTTCTCCCTTTAAATCTCTCATTTCTTATCCATCCTTTTCTATAGATTAGTGTTTCGTTATTGTAAGCCTGATACAGAGAAGTACTTTTATTCTAAACATGCTTATACTGCAGTTATCATTGGGTGTTCAGTAACTAGGATTGCTGGTTTTATGCTAATAAAATCTACGTGGAAATTTAATTGTATTGTGTACTCGACAGGTGTGGGAGTTTGATCTAGATCATCAAAGATGGCTTCCAGTTGCAGAGCTTTCTTTGCCCGAGGACAAGGATGATCAGGTTTCTTCCGTTGCTTGGGCATCAAATATCGGAAGGTACCAAGATATAAACCATTTCCCTATCTCGCTGGTGTTAATAATGCCTCACAATTTTACTTTAAGCTAGGAAAGAAAGCCTCTGCTACCCTGTTTTATTGATTTGTATTGATTATTGAGAAAAAATCATTTGATATAAGTTGTAAGTGATGGGTGTTGTTTGAGCTTGTGGGATACTTTTGATGGTTGCATGGTATTGGTAATTGCTCTCTATTTGTACAGGCCTTATGAACTGATAGCTGTGGCGACTCAAAAGGGAATATCAATCTGGCAACTCGGGTCAAACCCTGACTCTGACGGGAGGCTTTCTGTGCATAGGGTTGCATTGCTCCCTGGCCATGATAATGAGGTATTCGACACCCCCCACGCCCCCAACACACGTCATATGTACTTAATAAAAGGCAGTTTGCTGGCAGTGTTGATGAAAACAATTTAAATTGAAACAAAGGATTTTTTTCAAAGGTAAAAGAGTTGGGAAATATTGAAATTTGGCTTAATTTCACAGGGCTTCTGTAATTTATGCTGGAAATACTAAAATTTGGAAGTTGGGAATGAAAATTATACCAGACCTGCACAATATGAGATCAAATAACAAGTTTTGTGTCTGATTATGATAAATGTGTATATTTATTCTCATTTGTAAGTAAAAAATATGTGGATTCCAAGCAAATCATTCTGTTTATGTAGATGGTAATAATAATATATTTGTGTGATAGGTGTGGGAGATGGAATGGGATATGAGTGGAATGACACTGGCTACCACAGGAAGTGATGGTGTAGTGAGGCTGTGGCAGTCTAACTTAAACGGGGCGTGGCACGAGCAAGCTGTTCTGGAACCACCTACTTAGTCTTGCTCTTGCTCATACCACCACAATGCTGCATGAGCTTCACGAACTATTTTGCTGTTGCTGAGGTCTGGAAATATATGCATGCATGCATGCCTATTAACTGTAATGCTAAAAAGATTTTGTTGCCCATCTGTATATTTTAGTAATTTTTTAGCTGAGTTTGAATACATGCTCAGAGTATTTGACTATGTTTTAAAAACTTATTTTGACAATTGAGTGCTCATACTTCCAGATTGAAGGGGGATTTTATTTATTCATTAGAGTGTTAGGAAATTAACTATAGGTATTACTACTTTAAATATTTGAATTATCTTACACTATTCCGAATTCCAATTATGTAGGTAGATAAATGAGATGCAAATATCGCCGTCATAGAAAGATCTCATCATACAAGAAATCGATCATCTCTCCCTGTGCTGTAACCAATTTAGTGAGTGTTTTTACATACGGTGCTTGAGAACTATTTATATTTTTTCATTATTTTATTACTTAAGAAGACAATTTAATAACTTAAATCATTATTTTTTATTACGTAATAAGATAGTATAATAAACATAAATTCTTATTTAAATGTGAGATGCTGTGCCACCTTATAATCTGATAGTAACTTAGTATTTAGTGTTTTTAAATTTTCTCACAAAGCAGAAAAAAAAAAGAAAAAGAAAAAACAGAATCGTGAAATGAAGTTATTGTTTGGAATTAGGGGGAAAATAAATCACTATTATATGTGAACAATAATTTAATTTTCAATTTTCTTAATCTTCTGATAATATGGACTGCCAGTTGAAGAAATTTGACTTATGAACTGCTCACTAGATTTCCTACAAAAAAAAAAAAATTAATTTTGGTACACCTAATAATACACTTACCGTGCATATTTTAGTAAAAAAAAAATCGTAATAATTTGTCGGAACTAGACGTATTACAAGTTGTTTAAGATCATAAAATTTAAAAATTCACAAGTTGAACTTTTTGGATCGGGCCCACGGGGTTGGACCTGTAGAGGTCGTAGCGCTACGGCGCGATTCAATGGATTTGTCATACACGTAGGTCTCGTTTGGTACAAAGTATGGGATAAGACCTGATATGTCTGACTGTGATGTCTTATAAATATAAATAATTGATATTCCGTTTGGTATGATGTATTAAATTCTCTGCAACACATAGTAATTATTGTAATTTATTGCTATAATTAGTTGCAGTATTATTTATACCACTCATAGGTAGTATACATAACAACAAAAGTAAGTATTATTCATACGGGCCCGAACTTTATAAAGAGCCATATACTTCATACCAAACAAGATATTAGGGTGTCATAGGCATATTATACACCCTAATCACCCCTACTAAACGAGCCCGTAATAAAATATAAAAAATATAAAAAAAAAATTCTGGTAAATCAATTGGACTGTCAGCTAAAGCAATTTGACCTACGAACTGCTTAGCAAAATCAGTTTGATTGCGGTGAAGCGAAGCGCTTAGCGCTGTGACAACAGTCGGCGGGAAAAAGAAAAGAAAACGTTAAATTGAAATTGAATGAGAAAAATATTATATATACACAATATCAAATGCACGCACAACTCATGACACATACTCCTTTCTTCTTCGCGAGAACCAGAAACACAAACCCTAGAATCGATTAATCGGTGAAGAGAATTTCAACGGAGCAGGAGAAATGAGGATCCGAAGAAGGATCAAACTCAAGGCACTGGAGGAGAGATCAAAACGACGCAGCACCTTCACAAAACGGCGCAAACGACTGTTCAAAAAGACCAAGAAGTTCTGCAAAATGGCCGACACCAAGTCGGGGGTCATCGTCTTCTCCAAGGACGGAAATGCCTTCGGATTCGGTCGCCCCGCTGTCGAGGAGTACATCGATCGCTACCAATTGCCGTCTACCTCCGCCGAGATCGAAGCGGGTAGCGGCGCCGTCGATGGCGGTGCGATCCAGATGGAAGAGGCGGCGTCGGATCCGCCGTTGACGGAGGTGGAGAGGAGGTTAATCGAGGCACTGGAGTCTGATGAGCCGGAGTGGGATGTAGTGATGAAGGATTTAGGGATGACGGAACTTGATGAACTCCAGGAGGCGGTGATGAAGATTCAACGTCTGGCGGCGGAGCGGGTGAAGAAGCTGAAGGCTGCTGCCGGCGAGGAGGTGAAGGAACACGACGCGTGCTGAACTGCTAATGAGGTTTCTTTCATAAATCAAGCTGTGGACTATCGATTTCATTTTTTCTATTACGTACGTTTTTCTCTTTCCATTGGATTTCTGTTATGTTTAGAAAATTAAATGCACAATAGTTTTGGATTAATTGTTTAGGGAATTAATCACCCATCTTGGCGAGTAATGCCAATATAAATGAGTAACGCATTCAACCATTTCATTTTAGGAAATATGCAATTGGTTTGTACATTCAACAGATTTTCTCTGATTGTATAATTTCTATACTTCTTCTTTCTTGTGGTCCTTGTAGACGTCATCTGAATAGTCGGTTTTCTATGGAGAATTTAATAAATTGATGTTTTTTTTTTTAATAATTTTGTTTTCAGTATTCTGTTCTTGCCAATTCGGGCTTTGGATCGGTGTTTTTTTCCCTCATTCCGTATATATTCTCATTGAGTGATTAGATATTCTCTCATGGCGATAATTGCATCTTAATTAATTATAACTATTGGTCTATTCATCTAACTAATTATTAACTGTTATGCTAAAATGATATTTGTTGCCGATGTGTATATTGAGTAATTTTTTAGCTCAGTTTTGAATACATGCTGTACTATTTCATTTTTTTTTTTAAACTTATAATTTTACATGCTCATATCTTCAAAAAATTGAAGGTGGAATTGATGCAGTACTACTGTTTTAGATTTTTAGGAACTATAGATGTCATTGCTTATGACATTTGAAATTTTATTTTTTCCAAATTCCAATGATTAATACAGTAAATTAAGACTAGTATTAATTACTATGGCCTATGGGGAGCTGATCTCCTCATACTACGCCCAGAGTAGATAAATGAGATAAAGCTAGAAAATGAAAAGATTAGTGTTTAAATGAGAAGAAAACAGTAAAATTAAAGTATTAAACTTGTGCGAGGAAGAAATAATCCAACATGATTGTTGCCGAGTGTTTTTCAAATCCAAACTTCTAGATAAAGATAAAATTAAGTCTAAAGTAACGTGTGAACCTGCATTTTAATTTTATTTATTTATAGAATTTGAACCTGAACTTGAACATAGATTATGGCACTATAGCTTCGTAAATTTTTAGATGAAAAATTACGCTTAGTTTTACATTATTTAATTTTTTTATCTTAGCACTGTTGATTACTATCTGATTACATTGATTATCAAGACATTCTGAGAGTGTTTTTGTTTTTAAATTTTATTTTGGTACAAAAATAAACTAGGAAATAATAAATTAATAATGATAAACAAAATTTATATTGTGTATGTTTTAAAAAAATTGCGATTGTATTAATGATTTTCAATAAGTTGTTAAGAACTTGAAAATCAGAGTTGAAATATATATTGGAATAATTTTCACTTATAAACGCGCAACAACAGTTAACCTTAAAAGCCGACGTGCTTTCTGGCGGGAACGACGTAAAGATAAACCCTAGAATCGATTAATCTGATCTCAAGAGAGAAATCATGACGCGGAAAGGGGTGGAAATTAAGGCAATAGTTAGAGGACAAATCACGACTTAACACCACCTTCTCACTCCGGCGCCAGAGCCTGTGATTCGGCCGACGCCGGCTCACGATCATCGTATTCGGTCACCCCGCCGTCGAGGAGGTCATCGATCGCTACCAACCGTGTACCAACCGTCGACGAGGTTGAAGCAGATAGCGAAATCAATCGAGATGGAAGAGGAGTAGGATCTGCTGTTGAGGGAGGTTGACACGAGGTTAAGTGAGACCATGGCGGCTGGCCGGCCGGCGTGGGATGTAGTGACGATGGAATTTGCTAGGGTTGAAGGAACTTGGTGAATTTGACAAGGGAGCTTGAGTTGAAGGAACACGGCGCGTGCTAATGAGGTTTCTTCCATAAATTTCAAGCTCTAGTCTTTTTTTTTTTTTTTTAATTTGATTTTTCTGTACATTTTTTCGTTTTTCATTAGGTTTCTGTTATGTTTAGAAAATCAAATGCACAATACTTTTAGTTTAATTGTTTTCGAATTCACATATCTTCGTGAGTTGTGCAATTATAAATGAGTATTAAACCATTTTAGAAAATATGTAATTAGTTTTTTCTGATTACATATGTTTTTTCTTGTTGTCTTGTGGACGTCATTTGAACAAACCTGCTCAATCTTCTAATTTTCTATGGAGAAAATTAACGAAATTGATGGTTTTTTCTCTAATATAAATAATTTTGTTTCAGTATTCTGTTCTTTCCAATTTGGGCTGTTGATTGATACTCTTTTCTCTCATGGCGACATTTGCATGTTAATTATAATAATTAGTAACCATTGCTAAATCTTTGATATGTAGACTCCAATCCATAGTGGTGCTATATATTTTGAAAGTCTTATATACAAACGTGCATAGCTTGTTACTTGTTAATCGTGTCGCTCGATGTTTCTCTATCGTATTGTTAGAAAGTTGTTCACCTACTGTTGTTGTTCCATAAGCTTTGGAATTAAGGCACATTTTGAAGAAGTTAGATATCAAGTTGGAGGGCTGAAAAAAAATTACTCTTGGGACTAAAGTACAACAAGATTGAAGCCTCTTGTGTTGAAAATCCTACTAAAGCTTCCAAGAGAAACTCTTATTACATATTTGAATATCTCCAATTAACCTTAATTATTACAATGTCACGCAAATGGTTAGATGAGTTCAGGGATCAAAAGTGGGAATTTCATGAACCGGAGCTGACACAGCACGGTACAACAACCTGTTGAAAAGATTTCGGTGAGGATCCTCCTCTCGTTTCTTTATCAAGTAGTCCATGCTTGTTTTCACATCACATTTTACCTGCAGGTAAAATTCCTTAGCTCTCATCTTGTTCGTCAGCAGCTCTTCCCTTCCCTTAGTCTCCATGGGCTTCCCAAACAGAAAGTAGAACCGGCCAGGCAGTTTCGGGTAGAAGCCTGGCATATAGAAAAACTGCTCAGCTATCTCTCCCTTCATTTCAATTCCTGCTCTCACTCTAGGAATACTTTCGTTCTCTTGTTTTACGAGGTTTCTGACATGAGGGATCTTCATATAATCATTGTAGTCGAAGAATAACTCGAATACATCATCCTCTCCAACGACCCCAAAAGGTACGATTGTAGCCCCGTACTTGACTGCTATCCGCACGAATTCAGGCTCTTCTGGCCAGAACAGTTTGTAGGCCTCTCCCTTCCTGTGCAGGGCCTCCCGCACACCACCCGGATAAAGAAGCACGTGCGATTTCGCCGATAGTAATCTGCAGAGGTTGGTTGCCGAAACAGGTATTGCTCCGAATACCTTAAAATAATCGAACCCCAAAGTTTCTTGAAGAGCTTGTTCCATGTTCTTCCCGAATATCATCGGATGTGCTAATCCGTGAACCATCACATTCTTCTCTCTCAGAAACTCTTCCACAATAGTACTGATTTCTGATCCGAGAAGCATGTGGTAGCCGACGAGGAGAACAGGGCCTTCTTCAGGGATCCCTTTCAGACCCCTCACGATTTCTCCGTCTGCTAAAGTCGACAGCATGACTGGGCTAATGCTTAGGCGGAACAACCCCATCTGTTGATCGAAAGTATATTCAAACTCCGACTTGCTCGGAGGTAGAAAATCAGTGATAACATCGCGTCTTTTGGAACGACGGTACATGTGATTACCTTTTAGTACGGTCAAGAGATTGATCCCATCTTCCATTAGAAGAATGTGACCGTTATCCTTGAAGAAACGCACTCTGGAGTTCTTGAGCAGGTTTGAGAGCCTTTGAGCCTCTTCTTTACTAGGAAGCATGGAGTCTTTCCCACTTGCTAAGATGAGTACTTCATTTTTAACTGTATGGAGGCTTGAATTCGAAGAGGCGGCACCGGATTTGAGCAGATTTAACTTCCAAATGAGAGTTTGCTTTGGTAAGATAGCGGCCAAGTTAGAAACCCCGGCTGCCAAAACAGAGAGCTCCTGGATAAGGCTCTCCATCTGTTTTGCAGGAGCAGTTGTTGTTTTTGTGGCGTTTACGACGCTGGCCATCTTGATCGGATCCCCTAAAGTGGCGCCTAACAAGTAAGGAAGTAAGTTTTCAGGAAGAATCTCCAGAAAGGGGAGCAATGGCTGAAGCTGTGACCTTTCAAACGACGTGGCTGCAACAGAAGAATGTTGGTAATTAACATCATTTGCTTCATTATTATATAATTAGCCATGAGAAACAAGGATTCAATTCTCACCTGGATTCACCAAGATCAGCACTATATCCAGGGCAGGATTGGCAGCAGCTACTGAAAGAGCAAGACACCCTCCGAACGAGTCGCCAACCAAGTATATCGGCTTGCCTGGAGATGAAGCATGCTCCGCCATGACTGCTTCTCCGACAAACTTCACCAGCTCTTGGTACTGTGTTCGATCGTGAACAGGAACATGCATACATCGTACCCGGAAAACCTTGCCAATTGCCTTGTGATGCAAGACCATGCCCATGCCAACACCGTCGATTCCTGCGTACAGAACAAAAGAAAGAAATCTGGATCATCAAATACTTTTTCTGGTTTCTTACACAACAACCATCTCTATCTGTCAAGTACCAGGTAAATAGAGAAGAAGAGGTGAGTTTTGGAGAGGAGGGCCGGATTCAAGGGGGCAGAACCATCGGGGCGGTCCTCCATCAGACTTGATCATAGTTTTTGCTGCTTCTATATAATCTCTCGCTGTTTGAGTGCCGTAGCCATCGTCCCACAGGAGCTTCAGTTCTTGCTCGACTTCGACGTTTTCCTTCTTCTTTGCAGCTCTCGTACTCCTTGACTTTTTTGAATTTTCAGAGACTCGAAAGGAAACTTGATGACAGGTTTTCTGTTGAGTATTTAGCAAGATCGAAGGCGATAACCAGAGCCTCATCCCGTTTGCTTGCATTGTATATTGAAGGGAGTAGCTCAGCTGCAGAGTGTTGCAGAAGTTTTAGTGTGAAAATATGAAATATATTTTCCTCGAGAAAGAAGAACAAAATTGAGTGTTGTGTTGTGATGGGCATTTCCTTGTGATCACGTAAAGATTGTGATCATGTTTTTGTGGAAGAAATTCAGTACGGAACTGAAATTGCATAGCTTTGCTTAAACTTGCCTTAATAAAAGGTGAATGAATCAAAGCTTAATTGCGATTTCTATTTATTGCTGTCTTAATGAATTTAATTATTTGGGCTTGATTTGGTTGAGAAAATTATAATATTTCTAGTACTCATGACTGCGTCATGGGATATACATTTTTGGGCAAATTTAGAAGGGTTAAAGTTATTTTATGGCCTGAACTTTGGTGCGTTAGTTATTTTATGGCCTGACCTTTAAAAAATTACAAAAATGGCCTTACCTTTATTCCGTATGCCCACTTATGGCACGAGAGCAAAATACCGGTGACGGAAAGATGATGTGGGCAGCCGGAGTATGACTTGAATATTGAAAATATTATGTAGAAATTAGATTGTCTATGTAGACACCAGGAAAAGAAATAAAATCAAAACTTAAAATATTAAAATTAAAACTAAAAATTTTAAAAAAATCAAATGAAAAATCAATAATATTAATTTCTTCTTCTTCGCAGTCGCAGGTGGTGTGTTCTTCTCCTTCATCTTCAATTTTTTTTCTTTTTCAAATTCAACACCTAACACAAATCCATATTCATTCATACAGTTGGAAGAACCCTCAATCTCCAGTTCTAAAAAAATTATGAAAGTAGGGTTCTTATGCAGGAGCTTTTCCCATTCCCTTTCTGAAAGTAGGTGGGACATCTCAGATCAATAATTTCAGAACCCTTACACTCTTTCTCAACCTTACTTCTCATATCAACAATTTCAGAATTTCAATTAGGGAATAAGCAGTTTTTAATCAAATATAGAAAGAATATTAGATACCGAAATACAATTAGAAAAAAAAAAGGGGGGGGGGGGGGGATCTGAAAGCTTGGGCGGTGTCGATCGAGGAAGGAAAAGAGATGGCGGCTGTCGAGTTTGGAAAAACGACTCACGGCGGCGATTGATGGCGGCGCAGAGACGAGCAAGGACGGTGGTAGCGATGGTGGTTGAACGGCGAAACAAAACTACCCAGATTTTTTCTTCTTCCATCCCCCTCCTCTCTCCGCCAGCAGTCGCCGCCGCCGCCTTCTTATGTGCCTCTATTAGACTAGCAATTGCATAACTTCATCAATTATTTCTTAAGCAAATCCTGAGATATGTCTTCATCTGAGTGCTCGTGTGGCGTAAGAAATGGTTGAAGATGATAGAAACAAACAAACTGGAAAATTGAAACTTTCACTTCTTCGATAATAAGTACAAGAGATTTACATCTATGTGTGTGACAGCCAATGATGAAAATTAATATTATTGATTTTCATTTGATTTTTTAAAAATTTTTAATTTTAATTTTAATATTTTAAGTTTAATTTTATTTCTTTTCCACATAGGTTGGTGTCCACGGACAATATAATTTCTACATAATATTTTCAATATCCAAGTCATACTCCGGCTGTCCACATCATTTTTCCGTCATCGGTATTTTGCTCTCGTGCCATAAGTGGGCATACAGAACAAAGGTCGGGCTATTTTTGTAATTTTTTAAAGGTCAGGCCATAAAATAACTAACGCACCAAAGGTCAGGCCAAAAAGTAACTTTAACCCAATTTAGAATCTCTTTATTGAAAAGATATACTCCCTCCGTCCCATGGTAAGTGGCTACTTTCTTTTGGGCACGGGTATTTAGGAGAATAGTGTTTAAAGGATAAAAAGATAAAAAGTGGTGGAGCCCACATCTTTTGTGTGAGAGAGGGTGTTTTCATATTAGGAAAGTGGTCACTTATGATGGGACAGTCCAATAAGAAAATGTGGTCACTTATGACGGGACGGAGGGAGTAGGTAGTTTGGTTTATTGTATTTAAAGAGCCCGAGCTCCTCTCAGAAAAGGGAAACGGACAATAAGGAGAAAAACAGATGGAACTAACTTCTTTAAGTAAAAATCGCATCTGACGTCGACCAGTCTAATATAACTATGTCTGGAACTCAACAAACAAAAATTCCTGCATACACATCACATTTATTTGAATATTTGGATCGACACTTAAATACTATGGATGGCAATGGGTCGGGTTTTTACGGGTACCCGGCTCTCCCAAATCCTAATGGGACGGGTTTGGGAATCATTAAATGGTTTTGGGATGAGTTTGGGTAGAAACATTCAAACCCGTGACGGGTTTGGGTCGGGTTTGGGAAATTACCTACGGGTACCCGTTACCCAAACCCATTTATATATATATATTTATATATATATATATATACAAAATCTTATATGTATAATTTATAATATAATCATAGATATTAGTGTAAATATTATTAATTTTAGGATTTTATATTATTCTTTTTAAACTGCATACAAAGAATTAATAATTTTAGTAATTAAATATTTATTTTATATATAATTTATATTAGTATAAATATTGATAATTTTAGGATTTTATATTATTCTTTTAACCCACATATATTTTAATTTAATGAAATTTTTTATTTATACTTATGTTAAAATTATGTTTATAATATTTTTTTTACTAAATTTAATATTGATGTTTATGTTCTAGTACATATGAGTTTTTAGCGGGTTTTTAGTGGGTATTACCCAACGGGTTTGGATCGGGTATGAGTTTTGAAATGATTTTTTAATCGGGTTTGGAACGGGTATGGGTTGAGGAAATTTTTATGGGTTTGGGTTTGGATATGCTTAATGGGTGGGTACCCGACCCATTGCCATTCCTACTTAATACTTTGAAACAAAAAATTTCCTCTATTTTTGTACACTATCAGGTTTCATGCAAATTTGATAACCGAGAAATTCTATATTTATATTATTAAAATATTTAATGTGAGAGGTGGTGTAGTACACGTATAATCCTAATAAAATTTCTCTTTGATAACTATAGGCTAACCATTTATTAGGTGGGTGGAATCAATTTAAAACCTAATAAATTCTAGGAAAAAGGTGCAAATACCCCCTCATGTTGGCAGCGCTAGGCAAATACCCCCTTGAACTTTGTTTAGGTGCAAATTCACCCTTCTATAAAGTTTTCAGGTGCAATTAACCCCTCGCCGTAATGGAAACGACACTTCTGTTAGCAAAAAAAATATTTTTGATTTATTTTTACTCTTGTGGGACCCTCACAATTCTCAATGGTTCTATACTACATAATTGGTGCTAAAAGCTCAAATTAGGAAACAAATTATTTCGAACCCTAGCTCACAACTATCAAAATTCAGGTGAGGTTCTCCGATGATTTGCACGAAAAAGGATGACGAACCACTTGAAGAAGATGAGATCATCAATATCAACAACAAATAGTTGGCTTGGATTGCAAATTATTGGAGAACTTCGCCTGAGTTTTGATAGTTGTGAGCTAGGATTCGAAACATTTTTTTTTCTAATTTGAGCTTATTGCACCAATTAATTCTTGGGAATCGTAAGGGTCCCATAAGAATAAAAATGAATCAAAAATATTTTTTTTTGCCAACGGAAGTGTTAGTTCCGTCACGGCGATGGGGTAATTGCACCCGAAAACTTTAGGGAATGGTGAATTTGCACCTAAACAAAGTTCATGGGGTATTTGCCTAGCACTGCTAACATGAGGGGGGTATTTGCACATTTTTCTTAAATTCTAAAATTTAATTTCGTGCTGAAAAATTAAACATTGATGTATTTATTTCTAGCCACATTTTCATTTGAATTGAACACTTACATAAGAGTAAGATTCATAATATATGAAGGCCAGCATATCTCCAGTTATATGACAAAATCAAATTGAAATTGCTCTATTTTAAAAGTCATGAGAGGGATATTCGATTATGAATCTCAGACTCAGTTCCTCGATCCCTGAGCTCTAAACAAAAAAGTAGAGAGAGAGAGAGAGAGAGAGAGAGTGAAAGTTGAGAATGGGCTTTATCGTTGGCTACAATATTACCTACGCAATTCGAAATGGGCTTCTCATTTTCTCTGAGATCTGATATTGAACCCAAATTGGCCCATAAAACTATAATCAACACAAGGCCTACAACCAACAGTAAAGAATTTTGCTGCTCATACAACACACCACTTGAGTTACAGTTATCGATATGAAAATCCACTATTCATAATTTTGTGATGGTGGTGAACCATTGAAGTTTAAAGTTTTTATTTTCTAACAAAAAAAAAGCGAAAAGAGTAGAAAAGATGAGCAGCTTTGTGCAAATTCAAACTTGGTTCAAGAATCCCGAATCCACGGGTTTATATAAAAACAATCACTCACAGTCACACCCAAGCAGAGAAACCACCATCTTCACTCTCAGGAAGCAATTCGAACTCAAACACCCAATTCAAATCGTAAATGGAAGAAGAATTGATGGGTTGTTGCGAAAAGGGATTATCTGTAATGGGTTCTTGCTGCCCGTGGATCCATGGGCGCCAAGCATTGATTCACAGAGCATAGCATCACAGCTCTTTGCTCTCTCTCTCTTCCCCTATCTGGGTTTCTTGTATTTCATCACCAAATCCAAGTCTACCCCTAAACTCACTCTTTTTGGCTTCTACTTCTTGCTTGCTTTCGTCGGCGCCACGAGTAAGTTTTTTTTTTTTTCCCCATTTTGAATTGCGGCTCTCTTTCGTTGAATTTGATGCTGGAAAATGCAAAATTTTGAGTTTTGTATATTACTTGGGAGCATTAGGGATTTTTGTGTTGTATGTAATGGTAGTATGGTACTAAATAGGGATTGATTTTTGAAAAATAAAAAGGCTAAAAGTTGATTCAGAATTGGAAAATATCTTGTTTGATTTGATCTTCAAATTTGAGACTTGTTATATCTAATCTATATCTTTTAAGGTTCGCATTTTATCATGTACTAATTTTTCCTCATCTTTGTGTGCTACATCGCCTCCCACTTTGCAGTACCGGCTGGAATTTACGGTAACAATCTTTAGTAAGACAACTTTTACTTCTTTATATGAACAAAATTTTCTGTCTTCTCTGATGTATATTTTCTTTTTCTTGAATTTCTCTTTGCAAACAGCAAAGGTGCACTATGGAACATCTTTGTCCAATGTAGATTGGCTTCGCGGTGGAGCCGAGTCGTTG
Source organism: Agastache rugosa (assembly GCA_031470985.1). Taxonomy (NCBI): domain Eukaryota; kingdom Viridiplantae; phylum Streptophyta; class Magnoliopsida; order Lamiales; family Lamiaceae; genus Agastache; species Agastache rugosa. The sequence goes on from CM062604.1 coordinate 38,367,744, forward strand.
CTTACTCTCACCAACATATTCATTGTTATAGGCCTCAGAGAGGCTGTTAGAAAAGCTGGAGGTGAAAAGGGTAACTCATCAAATTTTACTGCTGAAGCCAAAGAGGAGGAAAATTCATCACGTAGGTGATTAATATGATCCTATGGTGCTCGTAACCCAGCGTTGGAGATTGAGGATCTCTTTCCTCCATCCTATGAAACACAAAATACTTTGTGTTTGTCACTCTAGCATGCTGCAATCGTGTGAAGTCTGTTATTGTATCCTGTAATTCATTCCCAAGATGGTCCATTACTTTGATGCATGAGATCGTGCAAATCACTGCTTCAACTCTGTGTTTATTTTTCATGTCTCGTCACTTCTCTGCAGCTTGTCTTTCCAACGTTTTAGATGGTCTCTGGTTGTCTTTTGTGTGGTCTTTTTACTTCTAGTTTATTAGCAACATTGTAGGGCCTGGCTGCTTACAGATATATCGTGTAATTATTTGCTTGTATCTAATATTCCCGGTTGTATTTGTTTGTATGAACCATTGAACTCCAAATTGATAGCTCCAAATGTCTGTTTCTTGGTTAGGCTAATGTATTACAGAAAGTTGAATAACGGAGTGATAACACTATGTTTCTGTACATGAAAACTGGACTGACTAGACTGCAAAACTTATTATTCATACATGATCAGTCCTTGGTTTCCAGCTAGTAACTGAAGAATCTGGATAAGTTCGTACAAGAATGTTATTCCCTAATTTCAATGTTCTAAGGATCAAGAACAAACCACGCCCATCCCTCTTGTTTTCCACTTTCACGAAGTTTGAACTTTGATTATGTGAAAAAACCGGGAATGTTGAATGGGAAATTTGGATCTATTTCTACTGGATCAATTGAAAACTCCATGCCTCCAATTGGAGAGTTGGTTGTTGATGTATGGGCTGACATTACGTCTGCAATATCAGCTTCTGAATGTTGCATAGGATTGCTCCCGTATTCCCTCATCTGATACGTTGCAGTGGAGAAGTAATTCGATCCAGATGTGGCTGGAGAATTGAACAACGAAGAATATGTTCCCAGGTGGTTGTCGTCAGCCAGAGCAGAAATTGGAGAACAATGATTTTCTTTTGCATGGCATGCAAATGTTGATGGAAAAGAGAAGTAGGCCGGCATCTCCTGGATGTCTGAGACCTCAGTGTCGACTCTGAGGTTAGCTCTAAAATTCGAAAGCAATGGATTCTGTTCTAGTTTATCATAACAAGAGTTGTTATGTTTCAGTTCTTGTTTTTCTGGTGATGCTTTTGGTGGAGCTGCATTATTGAACTGTTTGCATGTATGTGTTCCTTTGTATGTGATCTCAAATATGGTGGGATCTTCGTCTGATCTCTGCACTTGCTTTGTTGCCCAACAATTTTTGCCTAGGCGGTAGGTACATCGGTAGTAGCTTCTGCAAAAATGAGCACACGTGTTATATTTTTTCAGACCTTATTCTCATGCAAAGGTTTTTATTTGTGTCTTTTGAAATCTCACTTTATATGCCGTGTCGTTATATGTGTGTGGATGTGGCCTTTATGCCTTTTAAAGTAGAAAAAAGAGAGAGAGAAATGAACCTGGGATATTTAGCTCCCAAAATGTCTTTCTGCCCATACTTTCTCCAACTATATCCATCGTCTCCGGGTCCTTCAAGTCCGTTTTCGGAGTTAACTTTCACTTGATCTGTCCATGTTGGCTGCAACTTCCTATAATATCAAACAAGAAATAGAGTTCCAGAAAATGTTAGTCAAAATTTAATCTTTTTTTTTAGTGTGTATGATCATTTTACTGCTGTATCTACCTTTTCTTAGATGCATCTCCATGTTCGTGATAATCTCTGACATTCTTGTTCATATCATCGCTTCTAGAAGTTCCATCAGCAGATATCGAAGACTCAGGAGCAGCCGGAGCTGCCACTAGTGCTACTCCAACATGTCCACCAGCATACTTTAGGATGCACAGAGCCTTCTCAAAAGTAGATACTATCCTCTGCAGAAGCAAGTCCTCTGCCTCAGAGGGAGACGTCGAGCATAGATGAAAACGGAGCTGCATGGCTTTCTCCATCCCTTGAGCTAATTCATCAGTAAGTACTTGCAGTTCCCGAATTGAAGGATGCTCCATCTCTTACTTTTCTTTTTGCTGTATCGAGCCAATTTCTACGAAATGATGATCGTTCAGCTTCGGGTGCCTCTAGTCGATCTGCACATATGGGTACACTGCTCTAGTTATGCAGCAAAATGAGAATGTGTTCATATATATGAAGGGCCAAGAATTTGGCAGGTGTAGAATAAATGCAATTCTTTTCTGTTTTTGGTTAGAAATAAAGAATCTGGTTGAGAAAATCTGTTGCAACTTAGTTATGTTGGAAAGCTAATTAAGGGAATTTTATGCAGGTGAAGTTGATGAAGGCAGAAGTTGGAAGCATTTGAATTTAAAGAAAACTTTAAGCATTGATTGAGATTTGAGAAAGAAAAGGATGTGGAAAAGAGTGGGAGAGTTGAAGTTTGACTGAGAAACCGAGTTTTTTCTTTGTGGACCACTTTTACTTTTAATTAGCATTTTTGAGGGCTGACCTGTTCAAACCTGAAAAATAGTCTCATTTTTCTTTATTTAATCTCGAATTTTATTTTAGTTTTATCGCCACAATTTTAGTAAAGTATATTAGTGATATTAAAATAGATAGAGAATATTTAGTGGTGTAAGCTTACTTGGAAATTTGCCTTTTTTTGCTGTTAATGAAAAACCAAAAAAGAACAAACCAACCTACACATACTTCGTACGCTTCAATGAGGTTATTATCTTAGGTATGTAGTACTCCCTCTGTCCCTTAAAAGTGTGGTTGGTTTGCCATTTTGAACCCTTTTGCATAAGTGTGATTCATCTATTTTAGTACATGATTTTTACTCTTATACTTTTAAAAGCTTTTAATATTTATAATAGGCTCACTGAAAAACTTCACTAACACTAACAATTGTGTGTCCCTTTCTCCACTAAAAATACCTCTATCAAACATTAACTTATCTTTTATTAAAATCCGTGCCGCACTCCTTGCACCACACTAATACGGGACGGAGGGAGTAGCATTTTACCCATGCAATGGCTACACCTCTTAGTTTTTTTTTCCTAGTTATGAGAAATGACTTTTATAAGCACTTATTGTAATATTTTTTGATAAACTTGTGTTTTATTTTGGATTTTATTTTATTAATGTATTTTGAAAGTATCTTTACTAAATTATGTCAATAAAACAAAACAAATATATAAAAGAAACATTATAATAGAAGGCATGGAGTATATTAGAGAGAAGCAAAAGAACAAATAAAATTACCAATTATGGACAATAAATATTTTGTGACATTTCACTCACATATTTTTGCCCCCAAAAGATAGAAGAGTGGCAAATAGAAAAATAAAATAAAATAATTAGGCAGAAAATTTAACTGCTCGTGGCCTTAACTAGAATTTTGCAATAAAATTGTAAAATTGAGTGGGTTGCAACTAGAAAATGTTTAGGTGCATATGTGATATGTCTAATTTTCAACATAACAGCAATTAAATTTATATTAATATAACGTTTGTATATATATATATATGCCAAAATAAAAATACTCATAGATGAAGTAAGGATTACTAATTTGAATTAAGGATTACTAATCTTTATGACTATTTGATTGGATGAGATCCCTACACGGCTATACCTAAAGGGTCCCACAAGCCACAACTGACCCGTTCAAACTCCATAATCTCTAGTGATAAAAATGAAGTGATTAAGATAAAAAATTATTAAGTCAAAGTGCAATTAGTATGCAATCTTAAGATGGAATCTTCAAATTCCGCGTTATTTGATTGTATTATATAGTACTCCATGTTATACAGCCCGGTAGGACCTTCTCACGTGCATCACTTATTGCCCGTCTCGTATTTTAAATTAGCATACAAAATTGAGTGGGACGATGAAAGATCTTGATTCAAATTCATATTTGACGGCATACGTATTTGTAATTTATAATTACAAATATGCAATTGATATGAGTTTGAATATGGATTTTTGATCGATCTCATTGTAAGACCGTCTCAAATAAAAGTCTTCAATCATTACATCCCCCCAAATAATAATAATAATAATAATAATAATAATAATAATAATAATAATCGAATCAATAAATATTAGGGTTAATTACACTTTTACACTCAAAATTTGACTCAATTTTCAGAAATTAAACACACATTCGACTTGACAGATAAGTACTAAATTAATATAGTACCCCGTTCTGCTCATTTTGTCTACTTACTGTTCGGCACGAAGATTAAGAATAAGGATAAAAAGATAGAAAATGGGTAGGTCTTACCACTTTTAAAGGGTTTTGAAAGATAAATTTTTTCCTTATTGGCAAATAGACAAATTGAGTGAAACGTCCATTTAAGAGAATGCAGACAAAATGAGCGGAACGGAGGGAGTATGAAGTTTTCAAATCTAGGTAATGTTGACTTTTTCGAAATCTGATAGTTGATATGGCAGTTACAAATCAATTATCGCTAGCTTTAATAACTCGATCAAAGAATTTTTCATGTTGATTTCTGACTGCAACACGAGTATTAGGTATCAAAATCGACGAAAGTGTGTTCCACTTTTAAAAATTGGGATAAATTTATGGTGTAAAAGACTAAGGAAGTGATTGGTATGATGGAATGAAATGAGGTAGGAATGGAATAGAGTGAGGTAGGAATGGAATGAAAGTAGGAATGAAATGAAGGTAAGAATGAAATGATAAACATTGGTTGATTCCTTTGTTTGGTATGCACAAGGATTAAAGAAATGAATGGAATCATTATTTGTTTACCATTTTACATCCTTTTTTTCTATCTCAAAATAATATTAGATGAAAAATGTTAGAGAGGGTAAATTTTTTAGAGATAGAAAAATTCTAGAGAGAAAAATTTTAAAGAGAAAATTTTTAGACAAAGAAACTTCTAGAGAAAGAAAATTTTTAGAAAAAAGATTTTTAGAGTGAGCAAATTCTTGAGAGAGAAAATTTTAGAGAGAGAAAATTTTTAGAGTGAGAAAAATTTAGAGATAGAAAATTTTAAAAAGCAAATTATTATAATTATTATCATTATAATTTTTCTCGTTAGCACTTTCTCTCTCTGGAATTTTCTCTCTCTAAAATTTTCTATTTATAGTTTTTCTTTCTCTCAAGAATTTTTCTCCCTCTAGAAGTTTCTCTGTCTAAAATTTTCTCTCTAAATATTTTCTCTCTCTTAAATTTTTCTCTCTCTAAATTTTTTATATATCTAAAATTATTTGTTGAAATAATAAAATTTATTTGAATAATTTGATCAAATAATAAAATTATACATATTTATGAAGATTAGGAATGACTAATATCATGGGGTAGGGATGAAATGGTTATTCCCAATGGTAAAGAAATGGTGATTACTAATGGAATGGTGATTCAATTCCGGAAGCATTACCAAGCAAATGAATGGAATGGAGGTAGGAATGATCATTCCATTCCTTCCCTCATTCCAACATACCAATCACCTCCTAAAAGTGTAATTAACCTACATAGAATACTTATTGCTTTATAGAATTAGTATAAAATATGGAGTATATATTTATGTGCAAATAACAGATATACTCCATATAAATTAAAATATGATCGCGCTTATCTACTAAGTGACCTTTTTTTATAATAAATAGTATTACACACGTGCGTTGCACGGTAGAACGCATTTTAAAAATATGTAATATATAAATTATCAAATCACATAAATAATAAGGAGTATTAATTACTCCCTCCATCCACGATAGGACACAATTTGTTTTTGAGGTGTCCACCATATTTATACCATTTTCTTTTGGGATAATACCTGTTAGATTCGAGCCTGTAGCTCGGTTGAAGTTGGCAAGTTTATGTAGAAGCAAAATTGACTGAAGTGTTTCTGAGTTGTGCGAGGACAGAAACTAGTTTCTGAGCTTCAGTCTGAGCTAGTTCATTGTGGAACAGAATGGAACAGATCTGAAAGATTCTTTCCATATTTATGCGGATTTTGCGGAAATCTTTTCCTTATCCATGTTTGACGCGGAAAAGATGTTATATTGCAGATATACTTAATTGTTCCACAAGGCATATCTTCAAAGGAAGTTTCCATGCATAAGGAAACTAGGGCAAAGGAGGTGGATAGCATATCTAGGGTTTCTCAAGACCTATATATATCTACACCAAGATACATTGAAGTGTTGCTGCCGCTGCTACTGTTCATTTTCATAGCATTATACTTTCATAGTATTTTTATTGTATTCTTGAGAACGTTTATTCTTATAGATAAACACTTGTGAGAGGGTTGAGTGTCAAGTTGCGGCTTGAACTTAGATTGTGAGTGGTACACTTACAATCACCAATTCACGCTAGATCGGGAAGGGTGTGAGTGAATAGGCATCATAAGGTTGGAGACCTGTATGAGTAAGTTCCTTTGTAACTGCAACTTTCGATAGTGGACTGGTTCTCTCTTGGGCGTGGCCCCCCAGACGTAGGTTGATTAACCGAACTGGGTTACCATTCTGTGGGTTCTTTTATGGTTCAGTTTTTACTTTCTGTTTTACTTTCTGAGCTAAGTATAACAGTGACAATTTTGTGTTAAAAGCAACGGATGCACGTTTACGTAATTACAATACCCCACACACATTCATTAGTTTATACCTCACAATTACTCATTATAGTGGGCCTCTTTCTCTACTCAAATACTACCTACCTAACATTTATTAAAACCCTTGTCGCACCCTACGTGACTTTTATTTCATGGACGGAAGGAGTATAAAATTTCAAGCAACAAAAGAGAATAATAATATATTAGTTTTTCAGTAATAAGGACATTTTTGGCATTTTTAATAATTCTTCTTTTTTGATAACTTTTAAACATCTTGAAATATATATTTTTAATTATTTTTGCAACTATTCATTGCGGTAATCTTTTTTTTTTTTCTTTTCAAAATATATTTATATATATATATTAAAATATTAAATACTAATTGCTGACTTCTTTAATTTTTTTGCAGGAGTTTGGAATGCACAAAACCAGCTCAGAAATGTATCGAGCGAAAAATTTAACAAATGGTAATTAAATCCTAAACTTAAATTTAGCAAATGATTGTTCTGTTACGTGTACATTAATTTAATAACGTTTTGGGTTTGGTTATAAGAAATACATTAATTTACAGCAAAGATGTGTAAATATTATCAATGCATTAAATATATAGTATTATACACGTTTATATAGTGGGAGAGAGTGTGGTTCATGTGAAAATTTTTTAATTATCTGAGTTAATTATGAATTAGTCCTGGTCATTAATTTCTTCAGTTGAACTATATGGCATGCATTTAAAAATGGCTAATACCCTATTCATGCAATCCGGAAACCTCTCTATTTGGATAGAGAAAAATGAAAGATCATTAACTTTGTAATTTACTAATCCAAAACTAAAAAGGTGTAACATGATTATAAAATTGAAGAGGAAACGGTACTGAACATTGATCATCATTTTACTAAAAGATAAATTTTGCTGAAGCTGGTAGGTTACATAGATAGAGAATGAGATCATGGAGTGAAAATTTGAAATTTTTATACAAGTGAAGCTATAACTTGAAATTGTTAATTTCGTCTCCCAATGTTTAAGGCTAACAAAACAAACTGTGCACTGGATGCAAATTCTTATGAATCGTGAACAGTAATTTATCTCCACAAAATAGTTAAATAGAAGTGGGAGGAAAAATTTTAAGGGTAATGGTTTTAATCCTAATTGAGATAAATAATTATTAATTACTCCTAATTACTTCCTAATAATCCTTAATTATCTTTAATATCCTTAATCCCCTTAATTACTCCCTAATTACAACAAACCATGTGTTCTACCCAAGTTTTTCCTATAATCTTTATTTCATGATAAATTCATAATAAGTTATTGGCCAATTTTTTCTAGCTAGATCTTGGACATAAAATTTGACGGCCACAAGAAATGCTATGTGAGTAAACTCATGACTTCATATATTTTGACTAACACCAATTCGAATTATCTATTTTTCTTAATTATATGGTATTACATGTTATTCAGCAGAAGTATTTTAATGAAGACCCAAAAAATTATAATATTATCATATGAGGAGAGGTGTATTACATGTACCCCCTTAATAGAATTTCTCTCGTATTAGAATTTGTAGTTCCAAATTCAAACATAAACATATATAGATATCAAAAAAACTCTCCAGATTCCAGATTATGTCTATTGCACTTCCCAAGTAAAGTAGAATAAAGTTGTTATAGAAATAAGCAGACTTAAAACAAAAAAACAAAAAAATAAAACGAACAAAAAGTTGTCAAAAACTATTGTAGCAGTTTTAGGCGGGAAAAATAGTGTGGAATTTTTGGTTTTGCTTTTATATATATAGAATATATAGATACAAAGCATTATACTATGCTTTTATGTACCTTGAACATGGTTTTCAACAATTAAATCATATAATAGTTATGATTTGCTCGTATATGTATATACTATACAGAAAATGAGTTAATGCATTCAATACTAAATAATTTTGTCAAAGTCTAGATGTAAAAGAGTTAATGAAAAATAAGAATTATAGTTTCAGACCTTCTACTGTCTGATGGATCTAAAATTAAATAATCAAACATTAATAAAATTATAAGGTTGATGTTTCATTTGATGTTTTGCAAGGAGATACTAAGTTTTGGTTGAAAAAAAGAAAAAAAAAGTTCATAAAGTTGATTTAGTGAATTCCATAAAGTGTCGGATTCACTATTAGTTTTGCGTTTGTTTAAGAATAGACATACAAATAAAAATTACTTGCACTATTTTATATTAATATTGGGAAGACCGCAATAATTTTGTTTTTACATTAATTTTTTTAGAGAATTACATGAGGTATATATATTATCAAATAAATAATTATACCACTATATAGGTGGGACCTCTATACCACACAAATTAATATGGGATATTCACTTATCACTACACCACCAAATAAGGTGGAACATACTACGCAGCATGTAAGTGAGATTGAACCTAAGATAAACACAAAGAAATTGATAACCATGTCCAAGTAATAGAATAGAATCTTTTTTTTTTCGGGGAAGGAAATAGATTAGAATCTTCTTAATATATGGTCCTATAGGAACCTTGACTAATGGAATTGTTTCTAGAAAATGTACCTAAATATGACAACTCAAATAAAATAAATAAATAAGATAAATTAAAGACGTAACTAAAGGTGGTTTTCTTTTTATGATTGAGAACCAACAACTAGCCATCTATTATTATATATTTCTTGGACAAAATTTGACCGTGATGAGTTTTATTTTCTTGATTATTTTGTTTTGTGTACATATGTGGATAGTTTAAGTTGACAAAATAAGATGGGAGATGTTACATCCACAATATATAATTCAGAACATTGGGAGTGATAATATATTTTAAAGGAAACCTTTAGTTTTTAACCTAACTTTTAAATTATTTTAGAGAAATATTCCAATCTTCGCAAAAACAATCAAAATATACCGACTTATTAGCTTTTCCACAAATCTATTATCAGATTGAAATTTTGATGCTCAAAATGAGATGTGGCCCGTCTATATTGAATTATTAAGGGAACTTGAGAACATCTTGATTGTTGGATATTTCAACTAGAAAGTTGTAATGATTGTTGGAAAACTGTAGTTTTTAACTTAACTTTTTAACGCATTTCATAGAAATGTCCCGATCTTTACAAAATAATTAATATATATACCGACCTATCAGCTTTTCCACGAATCTGTCATCGAATTGAAATTTCGATGCTCGAAATCTGATGTAGCTCGTCTATATTGAAATATGATTTCTTATTATTTTTAAATTTTTTAGCACCGTTCTATTACGAGGTGGAAATGATACAAGACTTCGACAAGGCACATACTCCTTCCCATTTTTAATATAAGTCTTTTTAGACTTTTATAACTTTTGTAAAATATATGTTTTTCTAGCTTTTTTTAACCTCCTAAATCCATAATTGGCCCTAATTAATTCACCTCAAATTCACATTTTTCACTATTCACTAATTTCAATTCATCATTTATTAAGGATAAATTTGACAAAATAAAATTTTCTTAATTTATGTGCACAAGTCTAAAAAGACTTATATTAAAAATGGGAGGGAGTATGATTTTAGACGCTAGAAGTTTTATCCGTTATTAGATTTGTGGAAATACTAATAGATCAAAATAATTTTATAACTTTAAAAAGTCGGGTTAATAATTCCGTTTTTTAATTAAATTTGCCTCTAAAATATATTTTGAGAAAATAAATAACAAGTTTTAACAATATCATCTTCGACGTATTGATATCTAGATTGATTTTAGTCAAACTCCTATTACATGTAAGAATCCAACCAGATCAACATGCAAAGGGACAAAAGAGAAAGAACATTAATTCCTACTTAAAGAAATTCAAACATGTTCGGCCTTGATATTGGAAAAATTAAAATACAAACAATTTTGACTAAAGTTTCTGTCTATCATGGCTTTAGATAGATTTTGGTCTCTCATCTTCTTTTTTATGGTACATCTTATATTTTAATTCACAATAGTCAATACAATTTATATGTACAGATATTTTCTAATGTAATGGTTTTCAATACAGAGGAGCATCAGATATAATAAAATAATATAACACGAAAATATAATAAAAAAAATCACATACCAACTCAAAAAAGTTCGAAGTATAGCGTGGAGCCAATAAGACAAGTTTTGGTGCGATAAGTTTCTAGAAGCCGTTCAAATTTAATTGACATTAGATTATGAAAGCTAAGTTTAGTCTCACGATCGAATTCCTGTCATTTTCCTTTATTATTATTATTATTATTATTATTATTATTATTATTATTTAATCGTATTATTGAGTTATTCCCATTGTTTTCAACATTCGGTTTCAAAAAAACCATCAAACTCTGTAATCAAGTTTCCCTAATCAAGTTTTTCATCATTAAATTATAATTATGAGAAACCGCGTTGCTAGTTAGGGCCTCAAATTTGTATTATGTTAAGTTCGTGTTAAGCCTGTCAAATGATACAATTATCGGGCTAAAATTGTGTATTTTTTCTTATATTTATCATATTTGTATGAGTTAATTAATTGCATGCAAGTTAATACCCAGTCTTTAACATCTTTTACAATTTAGACTCAAGCTTTGAAATGTTGTAAATAAATACCCAGTCTTTAATTTACTGTATTTGCAAATTCAATCAATCTTGTTTTTTTTTTCTTTCTAGCATTTGGCAAGTTAATAACAACAATAGATCATATAAAGATCAATGATTCAAATTAGTTCCTAGTTCTCACAGGAATTAGGATCTATATGAACCAATTTCATTTAATATATATATATATATATATATTAATTATTTATCATCACATAAGATAAATATTTTTGTATCTATAAACACACTAAGTGAATCATATATATGCAATGTAATTTATCATGTGTAATATAAAATTCTAAAAAAATAAAAAATTATAAACTTATTTGAGATTGACATGCGGGGCATTACTTATTAGCATGACGTTGTAAAACCGTGTTTGTGGAAATTTCACATTTGGTGAAAAAGACTGAAAGGGACGTGGAATAATTAATTAACAAATAAATTTACGTAGGAGTAAAAACAAAAGTGAAATTATTTCACGTGATGCACGTATCAATCTTGGGAATAATATAATAGACTAAGTCAATATTATGTTTATAATTTAGTTTAGGCAAAATGAAAAAATGTTAGTTTCTTGTGTTACGTTCTTAAACATAAAAACTTTTATCCTGGAGAAATATTAGAATTTTTAAAGATGCATGATTGGATAATCTTCCTGATGGAAAAATTATACATCAGAGAGCTGGGTATGAGGACCATCGAGTGGCTGATGTTCTTCATGAGGATCTAACATGGAATGTTGGGAAATTGGAGAAGTTGTTATGGCCGGTTGAGATTGAAGAAGTTTTAAAATTGAATATCGCGATGGCTGGAGCACAAGACTGCTGCTATTGGAAATTTGATCCTAGAGGCAATTACAGCGTTAAGTCAGGTTACTTGGTGGCCACTGAATATTTTAGCTTGCCAGAGTCGACTTCAGAGGATAATAATGTCAAATGGTGGAAGTTTATTTGGAGTTTTGATCTCCCTCAACGAGTGCGGATTTTTCCTTGGCGCGTGTTTAGAAATTTTGTTCCTATGGAGATGAATTTGCACAAGCATCATGTGCCAGTTTTTGGGCGGTGTGGATGGTGCTGAAAAGGTTGGGGTACTACGAGCCATGTTCTTATCTTTTGCTAGAAAGTTCGAATGAAATGGATTGGCTTTAAGTTCTGGAAAGTACTTAAGAAATGGGAAGGGGGTAACATTCGCGAAATTGGAGAGGCCTTGCAACACGAGATTTCTCGGAGATGTTTTGAGAAATGGCTTATGGGTTTATGGTTGATTTGGAAGGGGCTGTGTGAAGAGAAGCATCAGGCTACAATGTTGCGACTTGGAGCGTGAATGTGAGTTGCTTATTGAGGGGTATGTTGTAGCCCGCCAACAAGCTGCTGTTCAGAGTCGTCTACTTTCTGTTGAAGGCAGCATGAGTTGGGTCCCACCGTCTCGTGGAAGATTTAGATTGGACGTCGACTATGCGGTTGATCAAGACAGAGGAAAAGCAGGTGTGGGGGCAATTGTGAGGGATGAGCAAAATAATATCATATTCGCCATGGCTAAACCGGTCAGGAAAGCTGTACGTTACTGTTCTGTTTGGCGAGCTCAAGGCCCTCATGCATGGGATTTGTCAATGTATTGAAGATAATTTGTCGCCGATGGAGGCTTATACCGACTCCATGCTTGCGGTTGTGGCAGTATAGGAGGGGAAGAACTTTGAGACGGTTTTGGGTGAAGACATGACTGACTTTTTTATGGCAGTGAAGGAAATCAATGTTCTCTCGGTGAGCCATGTTCGTTGAGAAGTGAATGGAGCAGCGCATGAATTAGCTAAATTAACAAAGTCTTTTGATTCTATTAGTGTGTGGCATGATAATTGGCCACCTTGGCTTTTGGATATTATTCGTTTTGATTCGAGTTAATTAATGAGATCTTCTTTTCCTCAAAAAAAAAATTAATGATTATAACACAACTTTTCAAATATAGTAATTACAATATTAACTTTTTAACTTTTCTGCGTAGCTTAACTTATTTGTTTTTCCAATAGTCCGTTTCATAACGCAAAATGGTGATAACACAAAGGCGAACTGAGCCTAGTGATGCGAACAAGGTTGGATGACGTAGAGACGCAAATAGGGCTAAGGGTAGTTTGGTAAATGTGGCTATTTTGTGTATGTTTGTTAAATTTGGGCTACTATTTTGCTTTTATTAAGCAAAGCGTTGATTATATTTTTTTTGTCTCTTATAATTATGCCGGTTTCTTATGAGTACTGTTTGTTAACCTCGGAGACGATCTCAAACAATTTTTTATGTAATTATTTTTTACCTTTTTAAATGATGTTACTCAAGACAAGCAAGTATATAAAATTGTTGTCCATAAAAGTACATGTTAACCGTTACCAAAATGTTCTTAGCACAATATTGGTGAAGGGAATGAATTTGTTGACAACGTCCTTTTTTTTTTTTTTTTAAATCTTGACGTCTTATTGAATTGTGACTTGTGAGTAAATAAGAGGACCACGTTGCTCTATCTTAAAAGTAGTGGTAATTCCTTTCAAACAAAAGTAGTGGTAATTGTTGTTTGATTCTTTAATATATATATATATATTACTCCCTCCGTCCCATTATTCTTATCTTGTATTCTTTTTTGGGTTGTCCCATTATTTTTGTCTTATTTCCATAAAAGGAAATATGTTTCTCTCACAAAAAATTATGGGCTCCACCACTTTCTATCTTTTTACCCTTTAAACACCCTTCTCCTTAATACCCGTGCCCAAAAGAAATGAGACAAGAATAATGGAACGGAGGTAGTATGATTTATTGCTCCAACTTCTCCCTCCAAGTAGTTGGCAATTCTAGATAGAGATGGGATATCCACACCCAAATCTTTGTTTTTACAAAGTCCAACTTATTTCGTTACATAATTAAGGGTTAATTGTCGATAAGTACCTAAACTGTACATCAAATATGATATTGCACCTCAATCAAAAATTTTGTCTACAAAATTCCTATACTTAAGATTCCTTCTAATTTGCACCTTGGAGCAAAAAAAACCCTTAATTGCTGCTGACTTGGCAACCCGAAATGCTTATGTGGCAATATTTTCTGGCGAAACAACGACGTCGTTTTATTGGTACTAAATAAAAAAATATATAATGAAAAATAAAAAGAAAATGAATAAAAATAAAATCTTTATTCTAATTTCCTTCTTCTCCGACGTGCCATCCCAATCAAACTGTTCATCTCACACCAGCAACCCCAATCCTTCTTCTCCCGCCTCAACACCTGTTCACATTCTCTTCTCCTCCAACCTCGATCTCAATTCCCGTAACCCCAATCCCGTCGTGCCGGAAATATGGTGGTTGGGTAGTCAGCCGATCCAAGTTTTCCTCGCAGATTCCCAATTATTTCTCCAATTACTCTCGAGTCTGCTATGAATCGTGGCGGCGGAAGCAGAAAGCAGCAGGAGGCGGCGGCGGTGAACTCGTTGCTTGGAAAGGCTGCGGGTTTGCTTGACCTTTTTCTTAGTCTTGACTCCGGGTTATCGAAAGCGCAGCCTCTTTTCTTGGCCGCCTTTGAGGCTGCCGTTGGTGCGGAGGCGGCGGCTTAGGGAGGAAGAGAGGGAGCTGTCGCGGGCGGGGCTGAGAATGGATTTAGAGAGTTTCATGGAAGAGGCGGGAGGAGAAGCAAATGAAGAGCTCGCTGGTGGTGGCGGCAGCGGTGCTGCTACCAGAGCTAGTGGTGCTGTAATGGGGTCTATTATGTCCATTTCTACTAATTCCATCATCATCTGATGATGGAATTAGTAGAAATGAAGTTTTTTATTTTTTTTACTAAACGTACGCCGTTTTGTGTCCTTTTGATTGTCACGTACTCTTTATTAATTCACTTCAGTGCCATGTAAGTGAATAATGACACGTATAAGCCATGTCAGCAGATTTTTTGTCGGAGTAGCTCGTCGGGGTGTAAATTATGAAGAAAACTTTAGTATTGAAATTTTATAAATAGAAATCACAGAATCTTTCCTTGAGGTGTAATACCATATTTAAGATAAAGTTTGTGTATTTAGAGACAATTAATCCAATAATGAAATCATAATAAATTTAGAACGGATAGAAGTTGCACAATAAATGAAAGAGAAATAACGGTGCAAATTTCTCTATGCAAAAATATGTCTCGGAACAAAATTTAAAATGATCACCTATGACCTATGGTCTCTTTTAAAAACCTATGGGATAAGTTATATATAATGATTATTTTCCTTCAAAATAGTATGTGATGTTATATTGCAACTTTATTACATAAGCTACTAGGTTCTTAACGCATCTATATATATAGGATGGGTTATTATAGAAATTATTCATCCCTTGAAAACTTGAGAACATGCTTAAATCAATATATAGTCATGCTTAATAAGATTCATGTTTTTTTGCATAAATAATAATGCTTATATAAAAGAGTAACTATGTGAAATAGTCACTTAAGTTAATAAAAACAAAATACTAGACACAAACTTAATGTTATATAAATAGGCCAAAATGCATAGAAATTCCTGACCTTTTCTCAAATTCTGATTTAATTCAAAACCTTTTAATTTTTGCAAAATAAATCTCCACTTTTCAATTATGCTTAATGTTCTCCCGACGACGAATTTGGGTGAAATTCAAAGTGACGTGGCGTTCAAAACAGCGGCTGTTCTTCACCTGCTTCGAATCGAGATTGTCGCGGATCCCTCCGACGCCCGACCCCGAATCCAACGACATCATTTTGAACGCTACGTCACTTTGAATTTCACCCAAATTCGTCGTCGAGAGAACATTAAGCATAATTGAAAGGTGGAGATTTATTTTGCAAAAATTAAAAGGTTTGGAATTAAATCAGAATTTGAGAAAAGGTCAGGAATTTATATGCATTTTGGCCATATAAATACTAGCCACTATTTGTTTGAAAATACTTTTTTACCATTTAACTTATATTTTTCTACTATTTTAACTAGAAGTTGCAATGTTTCTGCCACGCAAATGGGGGTCTCGGTGCCCGGTCAGCGAGTTGGGGGGTCAAGGGTGCGACGCCCCCTTGCCTGGGGGTCCGTGGGGCGGAGACGCTCCATTGAGATCTACTCGCTCCAGTCGCACCTTCGTTCGCCCGGTACGCTTCGGGTGTCGAACATGGAGTAGTGCGAGTGAGGCACGAGAGGGGCGAGCGGCCTTCGTTCTGTACGCGAACGGGCAAACGGCAGCCCATTCGACCTGTTCGCGCCTCCACCTCGCGAACTAGTGTGGCGCGAACGGCACGCACAGGCACCGATCGACCCGCTCGCATCGCTCATGTTACCCACACACCCGAGCAAGGCACGAGTCGTGCGAACGACCCTCATTCGCTCCGCTCGCGCCGCTTACCTTACCCAGACATCAAGCGCGAACGGCCCTCGTTCGCCCGCTCGCGCCTAGATCTATTCGCACAATACATGGGGCGAGTAGATCCACTCGCACCCTACATGGGGCGACTAGATCTATTCGTTCCTTCCACCACGCAACGGAGTTTTGCATCACAAATTAACACCATTAACATATAGATTTGTAGTAGGAAACTTACATCGGCGCCATAATCGTCGTCGGATTCCGATTCAACGGAATCACTTCTGTTTGAGCTATTCAACATCGTCGGCGGAGATGGTAGCGCGGCAGAGGGAGGCGGGACGGGTAGCACGAGCAGCGGAGATGGTGGCGCGGCAGAGAGGGAGACGCGACGGTAGCACGAGAGGCAGAGATTAGACGCGAAGAAGCCTAGACGCGAAGGTATTGGTGGAAGAAGATGCGAATGCGGCGGCGGTTGAGATGCGAAGACAGTGCGGAGGTGCGAATACAGTGAGGAGGTGCAAAGACGGAGGAGGAGATGCGTAGATGGCGGCGGAGGAGATGCGAAGACGGCGGAGGTGCGAAGAAAGAATGAGATTGTGCGAAGACGACGGTTCTGTTTCTATCTAGGGGTATTTTAGTAAGAGTGGTCGGTATTTATATAATATTAACTTAGTGGCTAGTATTTTATTTTTATTATCTTAAGTGGCTATTATAATATTTCACTCTATATAAAATCATGCTTAAATCTATATATATTCATGCTTCGAATAATGACAACCATAGATCATACAAAGATCAATGATTCAGATTTGTTCCTAGTTCCCACACTAGGAATAGTTTCTATATGAACCAATCCCTATATATATATAGGGGAAAGATCATATACAAAACATCTTTTCCGTAAGAAATAAGAAGCGATCTGAACCATTGATTTTTGTAGATCTACGGTTGTCATTGACCGGTGCATTATAATTGAACATAAAATGCATTATCATAACAATGCATTATAGTATCCAAAAAATGCATTATTATGACGATCCATTGTAATAGTACATAAAATGCATTATTTTAGTACATAAAATACATTATTATTATTTTATAAGGGAAAAATATTTTGTATGCGAACCAACCCCTATATATATATATAAGCAAAACCAAAGCAAAAAAAAATTTCCGTCTAAATTGCTATAATGATTTTAATTTTTAACAAATTATTTATTGATATTTTTTCATAAAAAAACAATATTTACTTCAATTGGAAAGTGCAACAGTCATGGCAGTTCAATGCTTCATATGATTTTCAATATTTTCAATGAGTAATATTTGAAAACTTTTTTAGCGTCAAAATTCGAGCCTATAGACACATTCATTGTCCAACAAGTTTTTCTATTATTTTTTCATTAATCCTCATTTTTCTTGCATTGTATTATACTCTCTCATATTCTTTTTATATATAATCCTAAGCTCCAACACGTTTATTAATAATAAAATATTCTCCCCAACGTAGCCTTATTTAATGCTAATTTATTCTTAATAACACAAGCCTTTTTTGATGAAAAAGAGATGAAATAAGAATAATCATATGTTGAGTAATTAATAAAAGATGAATTGAATAAGGATAAATAAGTCTAAAATTTTCAAAACGGTCATATAAATTGCAATTAAATGGAAAGCTTAGAACGACATATATTAAAGATAGGAGGGAGTATTTTATTATTTTCTTCAATTTAGTTTTTAGTTTCGTCTTTCTCTCTTTTAAAAGTTCGCATAACATATATGCTTGGGTAACATGATTTTTTGTAAAACATAAAATATTCTTATAAACAAATTGTTAATATTCTAAATTTTTTTTATAATTACTAAGTTAAAAGACACAATTTATTTTTATCTACTAAATATATAACAAAAGTAGTAAAATGTCAGCTCTATGAATTAATTTGCAAATTTTTAAAATCTTAATTAAGTTCTTATATTAATTGTTTTTTTTTTTAATACGGGAACCTGCAACCGCTATCTTTATTACTTCATCCGTACTAAATTCGTGCATTATTTTTTGTGACACGAATTTTAATAATTTCGATGAATGTAAAGTGAATAAAGGATTCGGTCCCACATTGTTAGGTATATTAGTGAATAAATTAATGGGTAATGGGCCGTGTTATGTGTGAATAAGTGGATAGATTGAGGGTAAAGATTACGGGTAATATGTGGTGTTGGTCCCAAGACGGATACCTTGGTGTAGAGGGGGGTGAATACACCAAGGTTTAAAAACTTTTCCAAGTTAAAACTCTTTTGAGAGAGCCTGCTGTGTTCAACTCAGCTGGATGACAGCTTGAGTGACACAGCTGGCTGTGAGAGTGTGTGTGCGGAAGTTGGTGGGCTTGGAAAGTTCGTCTGATGCTTCAAATCATATTGCAAAGCTCTGTTTCACTTTTCGGTTAATCAGTTTATGCAGCTTGAAATGTATGCTCATGAGAGGTTAGTTTCATGCATAAAACAAAGCGATAAAGAACAAAGCAATTTTAACGTGGTTCGGAGTAACACCTCCTACGTCCACGACCAGGTTCACTGGTAATTCACTACCACTTGGTTTCCAAGTACCAAGCAACTTCACAACTCTAACCTGAGCTGTGTTCCAACAGTTTGCGGGCACTGTCAAGCCTACACCTTCAGTTTCCGGGTACTGAAGAACCTAACCACTCGAATTACACGCTTCGAGCAAGCGTACCCTTTACCTAACCTTTCTGGGTTTGGGTTTGGGTATGGGATTTCCAACTATGAACGAGTTCTTACAATGAAGAACAAGGAGTAAGATGAACTCGTCCAAACTAGGCTTAAGATATTTATTCTGATCTATTCTGCCTAAGACTGAATGTGTGAACAACTAAGAACACAGCTGACTGGCTGGGTGTTCTTGAAAGATATGGCTTTGAAGATTGTTGTTCATCTTTTTGTTTTGCTCTTTTATTTCTTCAGTCGTCTTGCCAGTCCCTTCTTCTTCAATGGTGGAGGAGGGATATATATAGGTGGAGATTCAAACTAGCCGTTGGAAGAGAGCCGTTTGAATCTTACCTACTCTCATTGACTTCTAGCCTTTAACCTACGAAGTAGGTCTGCATCTGCAGAGGCTAGTTCTTCTCTGAATTGATTGCGTCAGATAAGATCTTCTGACATCGGGATCTTGTCTTGGAGAAGGTCTTCGTCTTCGAGCTGCTAAGCTTCTCTGCTGTGTCTTCAGCGGCTTGGACTCTACTACGTCTTGACTCTAACCTGTGTCTTAGATCTGTGCTGTATCATTAACCTGAGCTGTGGCTTCAACCTGAGCTGTGTCAATAACCTGAGCTGTGTTTTAGACCTGAGCTGTGTCATCGACACTAAGTTGGATCTTTTACACTGAGCTGGGTCTTTGACACTGAGCTGGGTTTCTGTCACTGAGCTGGGTCTTGATACTTCAGGATCTTTGACTCTGCTTGGTCTCGCAATCCGAGTCCGCTCGTCGAATTCTTTAAAGCTGCCTGCTTAGCTGTGTCCGCTTCATTGTATCTTCTGCAATGTCTTCTGTTGTCTTCAACTGCTACCTGTAAACTAAGAAACTCTATAAGCTCAAACAGGTGAGCTGAAAAAGAAACGCTTAGGTTTGAGCAATCATCTATTCGGTTGGGGTCAGATGGGTTTTGGTATCAAATCAACACTCTATTAATTTTCCCAACAATTTCCCCCTTTTTGATGATGCCAAAACCTAACTGAGAAAAACAATTTACTTCCCCCTTAACAAAAAACGGGTTTTCAAAAGTTTAAACATTCACAGCAGGAAAATCAAATTCAGAGTTCAGTGCTTGGACAAAGAGTTATTGTCATCAGGGTGAGCTTGAGATAAAAGCGAGCTTTTCATTAATAAAGGATATTTTACAATTTTACAATTACAGAAATTCAAAAGACAAAATTTCCAGATGGCTGGGTCATCAACTGAGCTGCTTCCTTTGCTGCTGATTCTTCAGTCTCTCTTCTTCAAGCTGTTCATCCGTTCTCAACCTGTACCGGTTGAAGATCATCCGTTCCAGCTTCCTATATTCTTCTTCATTA
The DNA here is from genome assembly GCA_031470985.1 of Agastache rugosa. NCBI lineage: Eukaryota > Viridiplantae > Streptophyta > Magnoliopsida > Lamiales > Lamiaceae > Agastache > Agastache rugosa. Next base: position 38,388,421 of record CM062604.1, read on the forward strand.
CTTACCTTGGAAATTTTTCTCCTGATTGCCCATTTATTCACTTCTGCGATTATTTGCGATTTGTCAGGAAAATCGGTTCCAGGTATCAGTGGAGGCTGGAGATGATACAGCTGGGGAGCAGAGAATTGGATCTTTGCGGTCTCTGCAGCATTGAAGAATGCTTTCGCAGTCATCCTATCTTGATGAAAGAGCTCATTTAGATGCATCTTGAAAGCAACATCTGGAGGCGTATTTGGGTAGGCTCCCAGATAGTAGTAATCTTCAATGAACTCGAATTTTGTATGTTCCCAGTCGTCGTTTAATTCTTCTGGGATCCATTCATCTATTCTTCTCCAGTTCATTGGCATCTGAGTCTTTTTCTTCGATGCTCTGATGTTTGCTTTTTTCTTCTTCTGCTTCTTATCTTCAGCATCGAGCAAGCTTTCCTTCTTCTTCTGCTGCTCTTGAAAGTTCTTCATCTCTTGCTTTTGTTTATTTACAAAGTTGCAGAGCCATTGAGTATCATTCATTTCTTCTGGCTTGGCTCCGCTAGCTTTGGCAAGAGGGATGATCATTTTACTCCATTTTCCTCTCCGTCCAGCTGGTTCTTCTGCTTCCAGCTCAGCAACAACTTCATCAATCTCAGACTGCAGCACTTGGATTTCATCTTCATCTACAGTTTTTCCTTTGCATGCCCTTGATGATTTTCTTTTGTCATTTCCTTCTTCTTTTCTTTCCCCCTTTTTGGCATTATCAACAAGGGTGGAGGATAGGTTGACTATTGTCTCATTTAGCTGGGCCAGGGCTTTGTCAACTTCAGCAAGCTTGGCTGTGTTGTCTGCTGTGACTAGATTGAGCTGTGTTGAGCAGTTACTTCCAGCTTTGAACTGAGTGTCCAGCTCCTTGTAGAGGTTGAACAGTGTTTGTATGTCAGTTCTGTTGGAGAGCGTTTGTTTTTGAAGAGCTGCCATCTGGTTGGATAGGTCGCTGAAGCTGCTTTCCAGTGGAGCTTGAAGTTCTGAAATGATCTCAGGGACTCTCTTTTCTAGATGAGTTTTCTGATCAAAGCGTTGAGAAGCGAGAGATTGTTTGAGATCTTGACTGGTGCTTTCCTGTAGATTCTGGGCAAATCTGTGAACTTCATCAATGGACTGTCCGTTACAATGGACTTGCCATTCTACAGCTGTGATGCGCAGAAGAGTGTCAACATTTGATTTGAGTCTATCCTGGTATAAGATTTCCTCAAGTTGTTTGGCTATTTCTTCCTTCATTGCATCAGAAAGCACGACATCGGAATCCGTTTGAGTCCCGAATTCGACTTGGCTGGGTTTGACTGCCTCGATCTCGACCAGTGAGCGAGTGTCATTGGCAATTGGACTAGGTGGGGCAGTTTCTGCGGGCTCAACTGTTGCAGAAGTTGGCTCGTTTTCAATCACCATTGCCTCAGCTGTGTCGGCATGTACATCTTTCTTGGCAGTCTCAACTGGAACAATCCAGCTGAGAGTGTGGAGGTAGGAGTTGGCTCTCGCGATTACCTCCTCAGATGGAGGTACTTCATCTTGCTTAGACTTCTGGATAAGATTTTGAAACAGTTCGTCTTGATGCATGAATGCATCCTGAAGACTTCCAAATTCAAAGATCTCTTGCAGAGCTGCTTCTTCGGCTTTGAGCTTAGCGAAAGAGTAGAACTCCACCAATTCCTCATTTGCGTACCAGGTAGTCATCTTGGTAGCAAGGTAAAATTTGAAGTCGCTGACGGCGACTAGTGCGGCGGGGAGTGAAACTAGAGATGGGTATTGTTGCAGTGCGCTTTTTAATCCTTGAAGTCTGAGGTCATCGAACCTCATGATAGTAGCAGCACGTGCAACGGTTCTGGGACTGAGGATTTCAACTTCCTCAGAAGAAGTGGGGCTTGAAGGTTCAGCTTGGTTTTCATTATCCAGCTGCGAAGGAGCGTCAGCTGGACAGGGCTCTTTAGGTGAGCTGGGAAAAGAAGAGAGTTCAGCTTGGGAGTCAGCTGGTTGTGAAGAAGTTTCAGCCAACTGAATATCTGTCTGTTCTCTTATAGGAGATGGTTCTTTGGGAGGAGAGCTGGGTGCTGAAAATTGGGTGTGAGGGAGCAGGGAGGTTTCAGGTACTGAAGAATTGAAAGGGGAAACTGAGATGTGTACCTGAGGGATTCCAGCTGATGTAAAATCAATTGGAGCGGGTTGTGAGGATGCTTGAAGAATTTGGCGAAGGGGAATAACATCTTCTGGATCTGGGTCAGGAACCACTATCTGTGATTCTTCAGCTTCTCGTGATGTAATCACGAGCTCCCTTTCATTGTCTGAGCTGGAAGAGGAACCTTGAGCTGTCTCCTCAGTGACTGGTATCCACTCAGTTTTCTTCTTTTGAACAGGGGAGGCTGTGGGAGTGGATTCCGATCCAGTTGGCTCAACAACTGGTTTCTCTGCTGCCTCCTTAGCTGGTTTGTTGGCTACCTTGAATTTCAGCTTCTTCTTGGCAGGTGGAGATCCAGCTGGTTGTGTCTCCTCTGATTGCTTCCTTTTTCTTGCTTGAGAGGGAGAGACAGTCTGATGCTTTGCCTCTTGCGCCCTCTTCTTTCCTTCAGGGGCTGCCTTTTTCAACAAGTCAGTGAGCTGCCTTGGCTTCTCGAACAGTATTCTGGACACAGAAAATTCTTCTGCGTCATGCCACTTGATTTTCCTTCCGGTAGAGTAGCTTTCTATTATGCACGCTACTTTGGTGTATAGATAGATTGTCTCCCTACAGCTGTACCGGGTGAAGCTGTCATTTTCAAAATGAATCTTTTTAGATTCTTTTTCCAATTTTCCCATGAAGTATGAGAACCAATCCACAGGGTCATTTCTGAGGATGGCTATCATCGGTTTTAGCTTGGGTATGATGATCTCTCCTTGAGATCCAGCGATACCGAGGATGCACTTCTGGGTGACATCCAGAAGTAATCTGTACTTGGGCTTGAGCAGGAGCTTGGACATGCTCGCCCTGTATGGTTCTGGCTTGAATAGCATCTTATCCAGTTCGATCTGGATTTCTTCTCTGGTGTAATTATCTGGGGAGCGGTCCCGAAGAGTCTTCAGGCCGAACAGCTTGTTCAACATCCGGTTGATGTTGATGTCAACGTCCCACGGTGTTGTTTGTCCAGTCTTTTCCTTGATTTGCAGAGAGACGTTGGAACGGAGTCGGTCATCACGGTTAGACATCTCTAAGAAGAACTCTGCCACTTCCCGGCGTAAGATGTTCTTCGGTCTTGCAGTCGCCCACTGCAAAAGTCCGGCATTTTCGATGAGATCCAGAACTTTCTGGAACTCTGGGTTCTGGTAGTTCTTGAGAGTTAGGCAACTCTCAAAATGAAGTTTTGACATCAAGTTCTCAGTCTGGCTTGCTCCTGGTGTCGTCTTCTTTGGTGCCATGATTTTCTTCTGTTGCAAGAGGTTTAGAGATACGAAGATGCTTGGAAGCGTATTAGCAAAAAGATAATTAAGAGTCTGAGATATGAATTTCAGATAAGTATAAGCGATATAAAATATGGCGAAGATATGCACAAATTTTTGATGTATATATCATTTGTCCATTTTGATTAATGGTTGAGATCTTGGCAATTGTATTGAAGATCTGCGACTGAGAGAGATTTGCACAATACGTCCCATGACGTGTGAATATTGAATGTAGGTCACGCGCGTGTGAGGTAGTCGAAACGTTCTGACTTCTGACTCAGTTCTCTCGAGCTACAGTATTCTGCATGCTTTTCATTAAATGCGATGGGATGGATAGCTTGCAGAATAATCCATTTAAGGAATGTTTGGATGTTTGAATTAAATTCAAATAATTTTATCCTTACATAGCATATTTCAAAAAAATAAAAACAAATCTGCAAACCCGTCAGCTGATCATTGTAGTCAGCAGATACCACGTCTGTATTTTCTTTATGTTGTATGAGCTTTTCTTCAGTTAAAATATCCAGCTGATCTTGATTCCCCTTGGTTGATTCTTCATCCGGAATGATCAGTCCAAGCAATTCACACATACTCTTGATTTGGATTTCTGCATTCTGAGCTTCTGCAATGATCAGCTGGTTTAGCGAATCATCTTGATTGCTCTGCTGGATCAGGTTTCCCTCCAGTTGGTGACTCCAGCTGAGTCTATTTTGGTGAGTGCATCCTGCTGGGTATTCTACTTGCTTTCGCTGATTCTTTTCCAGCTATGTAGAGTTCCCCCTTGATTTGATAGTAGGTGGCTTTTTCTTCAGCTGCATCCTACTTCCTTTTAACGAACGGACTTTCTCACCATCAGCTCATTTCTTGGATGAGGTCTCAGTTTATATAGCAGGTAGTCAGCTGTCTCAAATTCAGCTGATTCATATGCTGCTTCTTTATTCTTCTCTCGAGACCATTGTGCTCAGATGTATGACTGGCTGCATATTCAGTTATGCATCCAGCTGTCTTTACTTCACAGCTGGTCCCAGTCAGCTATCTGAATTTCTTCATTTTCTTTGCTTATTGTTCAGCGCTCCTTATTGGTCCTTCCCGGTTGAGCTGATTTATCTTCTTTCTTGTGACCCCCAGATCAATTTTGTTGATTGCAGCTCTAGGACATTCTTCTGAGCATTCATCAGATATTGTGATGATTTTGGTGGTTGTCTCTCATGGTGTCATATATTCTGAGTATGAGACGTTCCAACTCGTCAATCAGCCATTCTGTTCTTCTCATCTCCTGGTGGTTTGAGACGATTACATCACAGTCCATCCGGGTTGCTGCTGAGTGAAATTCCTCTCTCCATTGCTCCAAGATACTTTGATATCTTGTTCTTCGTACCCCCAAGTCATGGAGATAATTCTTATAACATTCGCATCTAGGATAAATGTCTGGATTCATGATTTCTCAAGAGCTCCTTTATAGAGAGATTCCTGCACAAGGGAGATTTCAAGACAGTATGCAATATAATGATTTTAAAAAGATTTTGAAACTTTGAAGGATCTGTTCAGGTGACCACTATCAACACTGAAATGCTGACTTGACACAGATACAGTGATCTTTTGAACCACTGCTCTGATACCAATTGTTGGTCCCAAGACGGATACCTTGGTGTAGAGGGAGGGGGTGAATACACCAAAGTTTAAAAACTTTTCCAAGTTAAAACTCTTTTGAGAGAGCCTGCTGTGTTCAACTCAGCTGGATGACAGCTTGAGTGACACAGCTGGCTGTGAGAGTGTGTGTGCGGAGGTTGGTGGGTTTGGAAAGTCCGTCTGATGCTTCAAATCATATTGCAAAGCTCTGTTTCACTTTTCGGTTAATCAGTTTATGCAGCTTGAAATGTATGCTCATGAGAGGTTAGTAACATGCATAAAACAAAGCGATAAAGAACAAAGCAATTTTAACGTGGTTCGGAGTAACACCTCCTACGTCCACGACCAGGTTCACTGGTAATTCACTACCACTTGGTTTCCAAGTACCAAGCAACTTCACAACTCTAACCCGAGCTGTGTTCCAACAGTTTTTGGGCACTGTCAAGCCTACACCTTCAGTTTCCGGGTACTGAAGAACCTAACCACTCGAATTACACGCTTCGAGCAAGCGTACCTTTTACCTAACCTTTCTGGGTTTGGGTTTGGGTATGGGATTTCCAACTATGAATGAGTTCTTACAATGGAGAACAAGGAGTAAGATGCACTCGTCCAAACTAGGCTTAAGATATTTATTCTGATCTATTCTGCCTAAGACTGAATGTGTGAACAACTAAGAACACAGCTGACTGGCTGGGTGTTCTTGAAAGATATGGCTTTGAAGATTGTTGTTCATCTTTTTGTTTTGCTCTTTTATTTCTTCAGTCGTCTTGCCAGTCCCTTCTTCTTCTATGGTGGAGGAGGGATATATAGGTGGAGATTCAAACTAGCCATTGGAAGAGAGCCGTTTGAATCTTACCTACTCTCATTGACTTCTGGCCTTTAACCTACGAAGTAGGTCTGCATCTGCAGAGGCTAGTTCTTCTCTGAATTGACTGCGTCAGATAAGATCTTCTGACATCGGGATCTTGTCTTGGAGAAGGTCTTCGTCTTCGAGCTGCTAAGCTTCTCTGCTGTGTCTTCAGCGGCTTGGACTCTACTGCGTCTTGATTCTGAGCTGTGTCTTAGATCTGTGCTGTATCATTAACCTGAGCTGTGGCTTCAACCTGAGCTGTGTCATCGACACTAAGCTGGGTCTTTTACACTGAGCTGGGTCTTTGACACTGAACTGGGTTTCCGTCACTGAGCTGGGTCTTGATACTTCAGGATCTTTGACTTTGCTTGGTCTGCTTAACTGAGTCTACTCTGCTGAATTCTTTAAAGCTGTCTGCTTAGCTGTGTCCGCTTCATTGTATCTTCTGCAATGTCTTCTGCTGTCTTCAACTGCTACCTGTAAACTAAAAAACTCTATAAGCTCAAACAGGTGAGCTGAAAAAGAAACGCTTAGGCTTGAGCAATCATCTACTCGGTTGGGGTCAGCTGGGTTTTGGTATCAAATCAAAACTCTATTCATTTTCCCAACATGTGGGGTCATTTACGAACATAGAAAATGCATATTTTTTCTAGACGTCCAAAACGAAATCAAATGTATGAATTGGATTGACGGAGAAAGTATAGTTCTTTAATTTCAATGCATATAATATGTGGGTGATATACTAGTCACCTCTTATAATAAATTTTCTTAATTTTGTATAATTCTAATTTAGCTATAAAAATCAAATTATTATAGATTAATTTTTTTTTTGAGTTTCAACACAAGCACACATGACTCGAACCCTAATCTCATGATTGGTGGGAAGCGTCTTACTACTAAGTTGCGCATAATTTTAGTACCACTATAAATTTCCTGAACAATAGTTGGAGAAGAGAGAAAGAGGTGTAAAACAATTACATAATCACCCTTTTCGTAATTTATGTATTAATCAAATAAGAAAGTTCAATCTAATGTCATTTTAATCTTGACCATTGATTAGAGCATAATCTAAGGCATATATTGATTTTTAGTTTCTACATAGAGGTTGGTTTCTACCTAATCCTATCCCTATATATATTAATATATATATGTGTGTGTGTCTGCAAACAAGAATACAAATATAGATTCATACAATTCATTACAGAGAGACCAACATCCATTATTCTAAGGAGGTCAAACACATCCTCGGATCATTTAATTTATAAGTTTATACATACAGAAATGAAGATTTTTTTTTTTCTTTATTTATCGTATATATTAATAGTATGCCATTTTCATGCACTCCTCTCTGTTACTCCAGGCATCCTTCTCTTACTTACTTATGCACAGAAGTAAAAACATTTCAGTTGCAGTTAGAGAGAATACAAGAATTAGAAAACAATGAGCAGTAGCATGTCAAAACCTTAACAGCATATAAATAGGTTACCTTGTCTTTAGTCGCTGTCGCTGCTGTCACTGTATTTCTTTTCCTTGTTGTTCTTCTTCTTCTTCTTCAAGTTCTTCACGTGGTCGAGCATCTTGGGCACGCAATTCCCTTCCTGCCCTTGTGTGTTATTCCCTATCTTATTCTTCTTCTTTTTATTTGTCTCCGTCTTTGTCTTGGCCCCACTGGAGCTATTGCTGCTTGGCCTGTGCGTATGATCGGGGGCGTGCACTACAAAAAAATACCAATTTAACGACGGAAATTTCCGTCACTGTCGCCATAATTTCCGTCGCTGATTTACTCTCCCGACGGATCGGCGACGGATCAAATTCGACGTCGATTTCTTGGTCGCCGGAGAAATTAATGACGGAACTCATTCCGTCGGGAGATTCGACGACGGACTAACGACGGAAAATTCCGTCGTCGAAAATGGTCACCATTTCGTCGTCCTGGAGCCGTATCGGCGACGGACTGGCGACGGACCAGTCCGTCGTTAAGTGACGACGGAATACATTCCGTCTGCAATTTGAAGGCATTAATGACGGACCGACGACAGAACAATCCGTCGTTACTCGTTTTGCCCGTGCTGATGTATAGTCTCCATTCTTACAGTGAATCCTCCAAAAAAAACTTCCCAATCAACTTGTTCATCCGACATTTTCACAATACATCAAGAGAATATTTTTAATGACCTAAAAAGAACATTAATATAGGATTTTACCCATAAAAGTTAGGTTAGACTCTGAAGTATAAGCATGTAATACCTAGAGTTTTGGTTTTGGAACTCTCCATTTTTTAATATATACGACTCTTCATTCATAATTAGAATAAATATATTATAATAGACGATTACTATCAGTACCATACAATTTTGATAATTGTACATAAGATATGATATAAGAAATTTGAATTTTTTTCTACTCTTTACATGTACTTGCTAATATTTTGTTAAAGTTAATAATCAATAATTAATAATATTATAACTTTAAAAAAATATCAACAAATATATTTTATTATATAATAAATTAGTTATTTTAAATTAGAGGTTATACGTGCAACGCACGTAATGTCCTGCTAGTACTTTAAATAAGCAAACAATTATCTCATATCTAAAAAGTGTAATAATTTTATAAGATTACCTTGAATTCTTCAAAGTACTCCAACTTCTTCTCCTCGGGCACTAGCTTCCAACTGAATCCATCTTTGTGCATAGAACTTCTGAATGTAGCTGAAATCGTTGAGGCACTACGAAATTGTGGTTCAAAATACCTGCGACACGTTAACATAATTATGATGTTAATTCAATAAACCAGCAAATATTTCAAGTAAAATAACATAATCATATAAAATGAATATACTTAATCCCTTTCTTTTCCACCAAGTAAAGTCGTTGCCTGCCACCACCACCACCACATGCAGTGCTAGGAGAGCCTGCGGCTGATGACGCATCAGCCGTACCAGTAGTGAAGAAAACCTGCTGCTCAGGTGGAGTCCCAGAAGCTGTCCCAGCTCCCAAGCCACGTCCCCGTCCACCTGTGGAAGTCTGTGATACCTCGGGTGAAGCTGTGCTCCTACCACGTCCCTGGGCTCGACCCCGACCAGAACCTCCTCATGTACTACCTCTAGCCTCGCCAACTGAACCGAGGCTACCCCTACCACGTCCGTGACCGTGTCCTCCAGACGACATCTGCAAGTAAATTCACAGAATTGTTAAATCCATATAAATAAATATATCATAAAAAGTAAAACAAATTAAAACTCGATGCTTATTTAACGCATTCACACAATGTGCATGATATTATTAAACCTCGATGCTATTCGTCTAAATCATAATCGTCTTCATCATTCTCACTAGAATTATTAACTTCATCATCCGACATAATGATTTCTTCATCTGAATCTTCATCATCCATTAGTTCAATCTGATCACCATCTGGATGAACTGTACGCGGGTCTTCGTCCAAAATTGGAATGGTGGAATGTTCAAACTCATCCTCTTGAAATGGCGGGGATACTATTGAGTTAGATGGCACATCTATAGTTGATCTAGCTTTAATTCTACAAGCTTCCCACCAATCTTTCTTCGACTGTTTCAAACTAGGATATGGACAATAGTATACTTGCACTGCTTGATTTGCTAGGATAAAAGGTTCGTATTTATTATACCGATGCTTATGATTTACAGAAACCAAGTTGAAGTCCTTATTCACCATTGTTCCTAATGGTGATGGATCAAACCACTCACATTTGAACAATGCGGTACTTTTAATAGGTAGCCCAGTATACTCCAACTGCACAACTTTTAAAAGACAACCGTAGAAATCTGCATCATTTGTACTATAATTGGAACCTTCAATACACACTCCACTGTTCATAGTGGTTCTTCGAGTCTCATGATTAGTCGTGTGAAATTTGTAACCATTGACATAATAACCATGATAACTCTTTACGCGGCGCAGTGGTCCTTTTGCTAGAGAAATTAAGTACTTATTCACAATATGATTCGTCGGATCTTTAACCTATGAAATCAATAAAACACTTCAAGTAATTAGAGCGCTAGAAAAGAAATTCTAGTATATGTTCACACTAATTAAATTCTAGAGCACTTACATATGCTTCAAACCAAATGGCAAATTCTTTGTCGAGCTTACTATCAATCTCAATGCTTGAAATTGATGGATTTGATGCTTTTAGTTGGTCAATAAACACACTTACAAGAATAGAAGTTCTAGTGTTACTTCGTGATTGAAAAAAGCTTAAAGTAATAAAAACAATTAAAATATTAAATACGTACTTTAAATAAGCATCTGTAACTTCATTGCAATTGTCTTCTTAGTGTAGAAGTTATCGGTTACCAAATTGTCTTCTGGAGTCATTTCCTTCATTAATTCAGTGATTTGATCAAAAGCTTTTTCTGTGATAGTGTTTTCTGATTTCCAACTCATAAGACGAGACACAACAGATAATTGTGAATGGTTCTTGCAACCAGGCCACAACTCTTTATCTGCAGCATCCAACATATCGTAAAAATATTGTGATGCTGGATTAGGAGGCTCCTCTAGGTTCATCCTAAATTGTGAAGCACCTACATCCCTTATCATCTCATGATATACATTTGACCCAGATCCTTGATCGAAATTTTGTTCATAGTTAACCTCCACTGCCCGCCTTTCTCCTTGATAGTTTGGTACAAAACCCGACTTTGCGAGATGTAGACGAACAGTATATTGGTTGTGGTATTGTTGATTCTTACATTTACTACAAGGGCATTTAATTTTTTCTCCATCTAAGAACTCGGGTCGATCAAGGGCAAACTTGATGAAACTTTCGAGTCCATCCAAGAAATCTTGGGATATAAGACCATTCTGATAACGCTTATACATCCATTCACGATGATTTCCACTCATTCTCTTATCCACTAACAATAATAAAATTAAATAATTCAGCAACATAATAACTATTATCCAGGTACTATACCAAGTTCTCTAACTCACCACTATAACCATTAGCTATTTGGGAGACGATCCTTAAGACGTAAATAATTTCTATCCCAAAGGGAGAAGATCCTTAAGAAATTATTACATCTATCCCAATAAGTATCACACATATAATGCATATATATTCATTCACAAATAACCAAAAATAAATTAATTTCTAAGAATACAACATGATTTTCGTATATACAACAACAATTATACACATGTAGTCATGCTATTATTATTATTATTATTATTATTATTATAATTATTATTATTATTATTATTATTACCCTTAAATTAAATATATAATAGGGACATAGTGTTGAATTCACAAAATCGGTTAATATAATCAAATCTCCCAAAAGAAACAGATCGAGCAGGGCTAATATAGCAATAAACTCAAAGGCTTTGAATTGCACAATACACGTACATATTCAACAAACGTACATATTCAACAAACGGAAACTGATAGTTTTGGGTAGAAGAAAATAAGAACAATACCTTAGGAGCTGCAGGCTGAGGGCAGAGCTGTCGGGGACAGAGAGCTGAGCTGTCGGGGACGGAGGACTGAGCTGCCCGGGACAGAGGGCTGAGCTGCCGGGGACAGAGGGCGGGGACGGAGGGCTGAGCTGCCGGGGACGGAGGGCTGAGGGCAGAGCTGCCGTCAGCACGACGGGGGGACTGCGAGAGAGGGGGAGTTACAGAGAGATAGAGAGAGAGAGAAAGACCGAGAGAAAGAGAGAGTTTGGGGTGCTGATCTAAGGCGACGGCGACGGCAGCGGCGACAGCAGCAGCGCGGCAACGGCGCGGCGACGGCAACGGCGAGGCAACGGCAACGGCGAGGCAACGGCAGCGGCGCGACGACTCCATTGTGAGACAGAGAGAGAACGTGAGAGAGAGAGAGACACATTGTGAGAGAGAGAGATTGGAGAGAGGGCGGCGACTTACTGTGAGAGAGAACGGAGAGAGACGCCCGGTGATGTAGGACGGGAGACGGCAGCAGGGGCAGCTCGGTGAAAGAAAAGAGGCGCGGAGGCGGCGCGGGGGAGGAGGCGGCACGGGGGAGGAGGAGGTGAGGGGAAGAAGTGAAATTAGGGCAATGGAAGGGAGACGGCGCGCGACTGGTATATTACCACCGGCGACGGACACGTCCGTCGGCGTTACGTCGTCGGGATATTAACGACGGAATTAATCCGTCAGGAAATCGGATTAACGACGGAATATATCCGTCGGGAATTAAAAAAAATTAATTTAATAAAAAAATTAACGACGGAACATGTTCCGTCGCCAATATTCAGCAAATTAAAAAACAAAATCACGTCAACGACGGACTGTGGCCGTCGGCGCCGGCGCCGGAAGTTTAACGACGGACATGTTCCGTCGTTATTTATTAAAAAAAAAATCGGCTTAACGACGGAATAATTCCGTCGTCGATATTAACGACGGTAATTCCGTCGTTAATTCCATCGTCAATTATGGCGCGAGTTCCTCCCGCAATTTTCCGTCGTTAATTCCGTCGTCATAGCTGGTATCTTTTTTCCGTCGTGTGTCCATCGTCGAGGGACGACGGATCTATTTCGGTCGCTAATTCCGTCGTTATTATGGTGATTTTTTGTAGTGGTGGTGGTGGTCGTGATGGTTGAACAGTTTACGAGCCGAATTAGCCATGTCCTTCCTTCACCTTGTCACTCAAAGTGTGTACATGAGTGTTGCTAGAGTTGTTCTTGTTGTGGCGTATCTCACTTGTACTACTACGCTGATAGGTACTGTTCTAGATTTGCTGCAGCTTGCTTTGCTCATATGGCTTCTCATACTGAGCAGAGGCCATCACGATTAATTCAGAGTTTTTGATTTGGTGGAATTGAATTTTGTGTATTCATAGAGATGAGAAAGCTTGTGTGTTTGTATATATATAGATAGATACATGGTTCATTTTGGTGTTAAATCATACTTGGAATCTTCTCTTTTAATCTCAAGCCCACTCTTCAAAGCATATATTCCATTCTTTGCTATGTATAGAAATTATTTTGCGTTCACTCTACGATTGTACCTTCTTTTAAACTCTTACGTTTTACTTTAACCACCTCATCTTTTATTCTAGGTCAATTTCTATAGGAAAAATGAACATTTTTTTAATTGCATTTTATCATTTGCTTTATATGTAGAATACACAATGAAGACATACGTATATGTCAAAAGAACTGGGACGAATTTTAAAAATTAAAAAGCTAAGGAAACAATTTAAGAAATTATGCAAGATGTGCACGATTCATCTTGTTATTTCTAACTAAAATCTAAAAACTAAAAATTTGGTAGCAGCTGAAACCTGTTGGCAGCATTCTGCACCGATATAGTAAAGAAATGCTGATAAGAGATGAGCATCTTCAATTTAGAGCCGAATTGAAGAATATATATCCCTGAGAAAAAAAAAAAAAAAAAAAAAGAAGAAGAAGAAGAAGAAGAAGAGGATTTAAAGTATATAATAGTAGAAAAATAAAGAATTTTCAACTACTTAACTTTACAACATTTGTACAGCATATCAACCTGCAAAATAAGCCAATAGAAATGAGGTAAAGGTGGATAATATTAAAACTTCAATTGTTACCTCATTTTTAGTCCAAAACCCCAAAAATGGCTGCAGAAGACTATTTCTACATTTCTCAAACTACGAACTAATCAACCAAGTAATCTACACATAATATGCACTAAGATCATTACTAAAAATGAAAAGCTTTTGAAAAAATTAAAACCAACAACAGGACATGTGAACCCCCTTCGTCCTCAAAAGTTACTCCAGTTCAGGACCAAGACATCACCTCTCTTTCAGATGTTGTGATACAAATGCTGCAATAGCCTCAACAGCTTGTTGTTCTGATTCTTCCTGATTGGATCCTGTAGATTGAAGATGCTTTTTAGAAATCTTGAACGAGTGATCACCCCCTTCGATGACATGCAACGCAGTCACAGAACTCATATTCTTTCTTACAGCTTCCAGTTTTTCTAGTGGACAGAGCCCATCTTTGCTACCCTTCAAGTAATTAACAGTACATAAATACAAAATCCAGTGATGTAGTACAGATTAAACTTAGAAATTCCCAAGTAAGTTAACAGTATCAATTCAAGAATCTATTCGGTAGATTATATAATGTATATAAAATTGTAGGTCACTTATTTAGGTGAACTCAGATGAACTTACCTGCACAAACATAACTGGGACTTTAAGTTGCAGTAGAGTATCATCTCGCACTGCACCTTTCATGCCCTAAAATATTAGTAGCTCGTGTAAGAGAATACACTTTGCACATTAGAATTCCAATAAGGCTTCACAATGACATAATCCAAAAATAATACAGATATGCCTTAGATGTGTACGATGGTGTAAACCATTTACCTGTCTAAAGTGTGGAAACAGCGACAAATAGATAGATTACGTCACAGTAATACCGAGAATCAACATTAGGATTAAATGATAAACAGATAAATTTAAAGAATTATATAATTTGGTCTATCTCAGAGGTTGGATGGATGTCAGAATCTACTTCTTCACGGTCTATGAACCTTTCTTTTTCACGGAAAATATATAGTAAAGCTTCAAAGTTGTGGCATGTACCTCATGTGATATATTAGTCATCATCACTTGTTGGTTTATTTATGGAAACTAAGTGATTAATGAAAGGCACAACTACAAACAGAATACTATATTGAACGACCAGATTTGTTCAAATATAAGCAGAACAGCAAGATAATTGCACTAGTTTTCTATATGCATACAGAATGCTAGTAGATTCATAAATATCAATAATTCTTCCATGAGCAGGAAAACCATCCACGACGAGGGCAAGCACTCAATAGCAAATTATAAAAACAAATTATACAGGCTAAGTGTCATGCAAATGCCAAACCTTTAATGGGTATCCCAAACAAACTACAGCTGAAGCAAAAAGGCCCTTTTGTCCAGCAACCATACAACTGATCCTGAATATTTAAGCGATAATTCAGCTATTATGAGCTCAGATTTTATATAACCATCACATTTTTGCAATTGAGGGAATATTTTGAACATTACCTTGATCCCATGGACTTCCCAGCCAAGACTAGTGGATGCCCTGGATGCTTAGCCATGGCCTTCTCAACAATGTTGCAGTGAAAATCAACCAATTTTTCAGCCTTTGGCGGAGGCCTTCGCTTCCCTCCAGCTATGTCTGTCAACAACTCAATTGAAAAATCCACTAACTCTGCAATCTTTAGCAGAAAAATACATTTGAAAGCCTCCATTATCTTTTCAGCTTAATACTTTATGATTAGTCTGTGACTTTAATATATATATAGTAAAACCTGAAAGTCATCTTAGATGCAGGTACGCACAGGGATAATCAAAGTTCACTACTTCAATAGCATTTAGTGTCTTGGCCAACATATCTTTCCATCTGCAGAAATCACGAATCCACGATAAAAATCAGTCAAAAGCTTAAAAGAAGCTGGGAATCTCGCCCTCTTTCAAAGTTCTTATGAAATCCAAACTTATTCTTTCATTTCATACATTTGCTCTTTCCAAATAACACGAATCACAAAATCCGAACCCAAAACTTAAAAATCTAGCCACATGCCCACAGCAGAAAGTCACTTATTCCACTACACACTCTGCATTTGGTGAATTTAAGGCAGACAATTTGCAGTTAGCAATTTGCACACGTCTAGTATCTAAAATTTTCGAAGTAAAGACGAATCGATAGGAACACAAAAATAAAGCTAAATTCTACCGGAACAACATGCACCATTTAAAGAAGAACGGGCAACAGCGGTATAACGAAGGCCAAAGTATCACCAAAAAATAAAATTTTCCATATTATGGAAGCCTAAGGAACACAACCACGAAACTCGTAGCAAAATATAAACGCGCATGTAAACAAGGGGCGGGAAAATGCTACCTAACCATCCAATCGGAGGAGGAAGGAGCTCCGGCGCCGTGAGCAAACACGATCACTGGAGAATCCTCCGCAGAATTTTTGCTACCGTCGTCGACTTGTTCTGCTTGTGGCGGTTGCTCTTGCTCCTCTTCTTGCGTAGGATCGTTCTGGCTCTTCCGTCTTCGCTTTGAAGCGCGTTTGTTCACCATCTACGGAATCAAATCTTGTTGCGAACCCAAACAACTGTCAACTGTCTTTAGTTTGCAGTTCTTCAAAATTGAATCCCAAACAAGAACCCTAGCATGTTTAGCAGGGGAGTGGCGCGGGAAAAGAAAAGAAAAATTAGAAAAAGAAAAATTATTTGCCTTTATATACTCCCTCCCTCGATAGATAATTGTGATTTTATTAATATACTAGCATTTCCCCTGTGCCATGCACGGATAAGAGATGAGTATGTTATAAATTGAAATAATAAAAATATTTTAATTAAAGATAAAATGAGTTAATAGGTTAAAAATCTAAAGAGACAAAATAATTCAATAAGAACCAAAATAATAATAATTCAAAACACACATATTCAAATATAAAATATTTTTAGATTTATTTCAAAAAATATACTTTATTTTAAATTGCCTCAATTCTATTTTAATTATATGTTTTATATAGAATATTGTGTAGAATTTGTTACCTTCAACTTTATATAATTAACAAAATTGCCGTTTAAATTGTATTGCAATTGATTTGTAATTTCACTATTTTGTTTTAATATATATATAGATATAGATATAAATATAGATCGGTCCATCCACAAAAATTGTGATTGCCTTTTTTTTACATGATCCACTAACTTTTTTATATTTTAAAATTAAAAGACCTTATAACAAATCAAAATGGTGATATTTTTTCCACTTAACAAATATCTACCAAAATTTTCATAAAACATGTGTTATGCACCACTTATTGTGGACGGATGAAGATGTTCTTGAATTACTTCGCGACCGAACAAATTCGGATGCTATCAATCTAGTTGTGTCTTTATGCAATGATTCGATAGTCAAATCCTAATTGCATGTAAAAATAAGTGAGAAGGCAGGAATCAAATTAAAGAATGTCAAAATGCCATAAAAAGAGCACTCTCCTGGGTTTCTTTTCTGTTTCTCTTCTTCTTTTATAAAAATCTCATTTTAACACATGGAAAGCCCATGACTTTGGTGTCTTAGGGATTAAGTTTCATTCGTCTTTGTTTAATCTGAAATGGGTTGCCGAATCAATCTTCCTTTTGTGAAATATTTTTTTTCTTTCTATTTTACCGAATTTCACTTTTTGATTCCCATTAAATTTCAACTTTTAGCAATTGGATTTGGAAGCATATCTAACAAGTGGATTCGATTTTATTTTAAGGATATCTTTTGTAGCATATGCCCGTGCCCTTGTGAGCCACACGGGATCTTCTAAGAGGTAATCATGTTGATTAGCAAATTAAATTAGTGGAAATTATTAGTTGGCCATCAACTTTATTCTAATAAATTGTGGCCAACTTTGGGATGAAGTGACTTAAATGCCCTTCATATCACTTTACAGCTCTCTCACTTTCTCTCTCCCCCTCCCCCGTACTCTCACTTTCAGAATTCATTTTCAGATTCAAAAATTTTCTCTTTCATCTCCATCATTCTTCTCCCTTCCGTCGAGCCGTCTACAACTTCTGGCGCCGTCTGCATCTTCCGTCGTCGTCTTCCTTACAAAGTGGCATCGTCTACAACTTTCGGATCTGCTTCGTCTCACCCTTTCAGATCTACAGCTTCTGTCATTTTGGAATTCAGATCTACAGATCTACAGCTTCTGTCATCTGAAAATTTGTTCTTTGATGGTGTATTGTAGGTTGTTGGTTTTATGGTTGTAATGTATATTGTATTTTGGAATTTGGCTTGTTTGATGGTTGTATTGTAGGTTGATGGTTTTTAATCTAAGATATCAGTTTTGAATTTAGTGTATTAATTTTAATTAAGTTTTCTAGATCTAGTCTTTCATGTTCTTGTCGTATTTTCCAGATCTTGTTGTCCTCTTCTTGCATATGTGTTCTTTCTGCATTTTTTACGTCACTGCGCGTCGTGACTTGGCACACCTAGTACGAATGCAACATATTCGTACCAGGTGTGCCAAGGCATACCGCGCCTAGACTTGGAACACCTGGTACGAATGATGTATTCGTACCAGGTGTTCCAAGTCTAGGCGAGGTATGCCCTGACACACCTGGTACGAATGCAACGTATTCATACCAGGTGTGCCAGGGCATACCGCGCTTAGACTTGGAACACCTGGTACGAATGGTGTATTCGTACCAGGTATTTCAAGTCTAGGCGAGGTATGCCTTGGCACACCTGGTACGAATGCAACGTATTCGTACTGTGTGTGCTGGCATACCGCGCTTAGACTTGGCACATCTGGTACGAATACACCATTCGTACCAGGTGTGCCAAGGCATACCGGGATGCGGTTGACCAAAGACGAACATCATCCATGACATTAGATCTGGAATGTGACGTCATGGATTCCGGATAGAAAGCTGTCAATATGGCCGGATCTGGTGCGGCGGCAGATCTGGAATATGGCCGGTATAATGTGAAAGTTCAAGGCGGCGCGGGGACTGGACTGGAAGTATGAAGGAGGTGCGGCGGAAGGGAATGGAAGTACGACGACGCGGCGGCGGAATGAAAGTACGACGGCGGCGACGACAAAATGAAAGTACGACGGCGGCGACGGAGAAATGGAGAAAAATAGGAAATTTAGAGAGATAATATTTTGCAGAAATAGAGAATATGAAATTTGAAAAATGAAAAATGAAATGAGTAGATGGATGGTTAATAGTAGTTCTAAGGGCAAATTGGTCCAAATTTCCAAAAGTTGGCCAGAATTTCTACAAATAAAGTTGGTGGCCAACTATTAATTTCCACTATCTATATTGGTTATCCCAAATTTTGCCTCATCTTCTAATTCTTATTATCTTTTAATTTTTCATTTATTTTTATCTTTAGTTATAGCAAACTTTTCTTCCATTAGCATAATTTCTTTCAGTTTTGATGTTTGCCTTGGTGATAATGCATCATGAAAAATAAAATACTTAACATTAAAATAAAATAATAATATTTTGTGTTTTGTATTTTATATCTTTCAATATTTTGTTTTGCTTTACTTTTGCCTCACGAAATTGAAACTTGAGCAGTAAAAAAAAAGAAGTATTTAATGACGCGATCGACTTGATCCAAAGTCTCACGACGGACTTCCAGTCTATCGCTATTGGTCTTAGCTACAAGCCGTTTAATGCCGCTCTTGTTCCATTGCAAGTCTGTCACGAAGCTCAATTAACGACGGAAAATGTTCATATATCCCGCGTTTTTTGCAGTGGCTCATGTAGCGACGAAATTTTGTGTAGCAAGAGACAATCTTTTTGGTAGTGGATCAATCAAGAACCAAGAAAAAGTAATCCAAATCCAAATGGAAATACTTTATAATCTTGAGGGAAAAGTAGCATATATGGGAGTGTTTCAAGAGAATGCCAAGAGCCAAAGATATATATGGGGACCCTACCAATAGTTTGATTTGAACTTTTATTAATGAATTAATTTGGTATTATTGGTACTGGTGGTTTGTGGATTATATAAAGGGAGAGTAATCCAATCAGATTTGTTCACCAATCATGCAAGAGAGAGAATCAATATATATGATTATTTCAAAGCATTGGTTGTTCACTCTCCCTCAAGGGCTTCTGATCCAGCTCCATGCAGTTATATATGGCTGTGGACAGAACAGAAGGTCGTGGGGGAGAACGAACGAATCTTGTTTTGCTCTAATTTTCAATTACATAAATCAAGATCTTGATTTTCTCTCCCATCCATACTTTGTTATAATTCTTTTATTTGTCGTTTACATTCATACATTCAACTTTGACCATAAATTTGATCTGCACAAATATATATAAACTAAATTTGATGGATTGTTTTGTGTCTTGTCGTCGTTTTGGGGGCTTCGGTCGAGACGTTTACTTCTAAAACGACAAAGAAATGCATCTTCTTCTTCTTCTTCTTCTTCTTCTTCTTCTTCTTCACCATCCATCTCCTTCAAGGGCTTGGTATATATCAATATATCATGATTCATGAGGTCATATTTTGTGATTGTAGAATGTGTCATCTCTTTTTTCATTAATTTTATCTATGCATTAAATGGGTATGCTCACATATAATTGCATGATTTTTATTTTTAATATCGTGAAAACCCGTAATCGCTATTTTCAGTGTGCATTGAACAGATTTCCATTCCTTCGCTGCTGTGCAATAGCTTGCACGGCTCAGGATCGATCTGATAAAATATTCATGGGTTTCGAACCTAAGATCTTTGGCTTCAGAAATATTCACTCCACCACCAAGGTCATTCATAAAATAGTAAATCGTAAGATTATTGATATATGAATATGTGTGAATAGTGTATGTCCACACTAGATCAAAAGAAAGTCCAAATAATGATTCGAAATTGAGGGCAAAAGACGACATTTATTTATACATAATATACTAATACAGATGTATATAATGAATCTGCATGTCATTTTCTAGGTGTATGTGACACAACTCTATATATGGCGAGTATTGGCTTCGAGTACTAAATATTACATTTTCTTTTTATCTTCCAGATCATTAACTCTTGGGATAATATTATATCTTTCTCTTGGTGGAAATATCACATTTTTAATCTTCAAGGTCAGTAATCCTTTCGGATAATATAGTTTTTATCTCTTTCTCTCTAACTCTCACACGACTTGCATAATTATAGGAGTTGGTTATGTATGATCACTTGGAATCTTCTATCCCACTTTAGGTGGATCACTAGAAAATTTTGTTTAATTTAGATTCATACTTTTTTAATTTATATTTCAATCTTCTGAATTTTAATTAAATTTTTATTATGATTCATTATTCCAATTAGTATTTAATATTATTTTTTACATTCAATTTATATTTTTTGTTAATACTTGATTATTATGTTTATTATTTAATAATTAGGGTGTCCAATTTTTAAAGCTTCAATCAATTGTTAGTAAGAAATGTTAAGTAGGGCTCATTATATAATAATAATTTTTATTTTTATAATAAATATTATTAAAATTGTAAAATTAAAGTGAGTTATCATGTGACACAAAAAAAATAATGTGGAAAATATTGATAATTGTCCCCCTCCACTACAAGAGTTCCAACAAAGTGAGGGTGCCTCCAATGGTTGGGTTCCAAAATTTGGAACCCAAAATTACACCATTGGAGGAAGTAGGAACTGGTTTCCAAAAAATAAACCAGAAACTGGTTCCTAATTTGCACCCAGCTTCCAGCCGCAACCTTTGACTTTTTTTTTTATTTTCCTTCCTTTCCTTCCGTTTTAAACTTTCTTTTTCTGTTCTTTCTTCCTTCTTTCTTTCTTCTTCTTCATTATTTTTGTATTATATAAAGGTAGTGTGTATTAAAGTGGGGCCTTTAAAATGTAGAAATTGGTTTCATTGTTGGAGAAGATGTTAGATAAAAAAGTAGGTGGGTTCCAAAAGCTGATGTGGCGCTGATATGGCAGTTTGGAAGCTGAAACTGGTTTCTACCATTGGAGGCACCCTGATTGATCTGAATAATTTTATGGTCTGACCTTTGACCTCGTAGTTACTTTATGGTCCGATTTTTGGAAATATTCAATTTTGGCCTGATCGTTGCTCCTTTATGACACGAGAGCAAAAATCTGACGACGGAAAAATGATTAGGATCGTCGGATGCTGATGTGTATACTCCACCCAATTAAAAATTATTTTTGTTTTCCACCTGATACTCCACCTCAGTCTCTCCTACACAAATCTCATAATTTCTTGTTCTCCTTCATATTCTCAACAAATCCGGCAACTGCTCGCCTCTGTCAGTCAACCGGCACCCGCACATGACTGGTAAATCTCACCACCCTCGTCTACCCTCTTCTTCCTCTGCTTCTGACTTGATGACAACAAAAAAATTCGCGCGTAGGGTTTTGCCAGAAATCACTCTGCCACCGCCGCCAGCAATCTTGTCTCTCACCTCCATTGTCGCCGACGCTTTTCTTTAACAAAATCTCTAATCTTTCTTCTTCTTTCATATCTCTCTCTCTCTCTCTATCGTAGCCGCTCAACTCTCTCCCATCCGCCGCTCCAGTACTGCCCTGTCAATCGCTCGCTTGCTCGCCGCGCCACCGACCCTCAGCCACCGCCGCCGTATCACACTTCCAGACTACCAACAACAGTAATGCGGCTGCCCTGCTGCCTCTCGCTCCACCACCCTCTTCATCTCAAGTCTACAACAAACTAGAAGAAAAGGGCCCAAATCACCAAATATCTGTTTAATAATGTTCATTCTCCAAAAAAAAATGGGACATTTCAGAATACGAGAGAGATGTTTCACATTGTTTGAGAGAGATATTTCATATTGTTTGTGCAGATTCCGGCGGCCATTTGGGGTGATGAGAGTGAGAGAGTGAGGTGGAGTGTCGAGGTGGAAAACAAAAATAATTTTTAATTGGGTGGAATATACACATCATCATCTGACGATACTAATCATTTTTCAGTTGTCGGAATTTTGCTCCCGTGCCATAAGTGTCATAAATGAGCAAAGGTCAGGTCAAAATTGAATATTTCCAAAGGTCGGGCCATAAAGTAACTACGAGGTCAAAATTGAATATTATCCCTTAAATAAATAAAAATTTCTCTGAGTTAATATGTAATTAGTCTGAATTATTGATCTTTGTATGATCTATAATTGTCATCAAAATAAATATTATTGTATATATAAATAAAGGGTGGATTTGAGTACGGTCAGTCATACCATGTGGTTGGATCCAAATGTCACTTGTCTTCAGGATATGTAGTTGTCATTTTTTTTCATAATAATAATTGGCACTTGCTAAATTATTTAGTTAGAGGCAAAGGAATAATTGTACATTACTTCTTCTTTTTATTCTTTTTTTTTTCAGGATAACTATCGCATTTTATCTGACCATAAGGTAAGTCTGAGCACACCCAAGTCTTTATATATAAATAAATAAGGTTCCAAAGTTAACTCATGGTAACTAATTATTCTTATAGAATCGGTAACTAATTTTTATGCGAACATATTCCTACGTGTGTGTGTGTCTGTGTTGGATATGTGGCTGTTGGTTTCAAATGTTTTACATACATATAAGTATACTCCAAATAAAAGTTTTTAACAACATTTAGAAGGAAAAACAGAATCCGTTAGAATATTATTAGTTGGAATTTGCATTTTTCCTTGTGGTGCTTGAAAAATATATACTATCAACTAGTGAAAGAGAAATAGTATACTCGCTCTAATTTAAACTATACTTATTTGTAGCCAATATGAATGGATGAATTAAGTAAGAGCACACGCGAGCAAATCTTGGCACAAAAAGTACACAACATTCATTAATTGCACACGTACGCGTGTTTACTAGCAAGGTCAAGGGTCGGTTTAATAAATTAAGTTAGTTGCTGCATAAAAATATTCTTAATTAATTAATTAATGATTTTGCCCTTTCAATAGTAAATTGTACCTAGCTAGCTAGATCTTGCATATGTACATAGGTTAATTGGTGAAATGCATATTCTATATAATCTCAAGACTTCAAAAATCTTTCCTTTAATTGAATTAGTCAAAGGAACATGACTAGATCTAGTTTATTGCAAAATAACCTAAAAAAGTTTGATCGACAGGCATGAACAACTTCTCACAATTGGTATCGGTCATACTATACTACATTCATTGAGTATTCTACATACATACATGAGTAACAAAATAATTATTAGATCATTTTTTATTGGAAAAAATGCATATAAATACATGAACTTTGGTCCTCCTTTCATTTTGCACATGAGTTTTGAACTTTTCCCCTAAAATCACAACATTTTGATTTTGTTCAATTTTTCCATAATTTTTAATTCCGCCCAAATTAAAGCTGACTTGGCACGTATGTGGCAGTAGGGCATATGCCGACCTCTCTACCGTTCAACACATTAAACGACATAGTTTTTAAAAATACAGTATGACATACGATTTTTCACCCTAATTTCGCATGAAACGACGTCGTACTGCATTTTAAAAAACTAAGTCGTTTAATTTGTCGGATGGCAAAGAGGTCGGCACATGCCCGACTGCCACATGAGCGTCAAGTCAGTTTTAATTTGAGAGGAATTTAAAATTATGAAAAAATTGAACAAAATCAAAAGATTATAATTTTAGGGGAAAAGTTCAAAAGTCAGTACAAAATGAAAGGAAAAGCAAAGTTCATGTATTTATATGCATTTTTCCCTTTTTTATTTGCTTTTATAGTTCAGACTAAAAAAAAGTAGTCCATGATGAAATGTGATGAGAAAACAAGAGAAGTAAGCTTAAGAATAGTAATTAATTAACACTACAAAAAAATGCAGGTTTACCAACTGTTTTTACCGACGGATATATTTTCGTCGGTAATTACCGACGGATTACCGACGGAAAAAAGGCGGGTCGGCTATTAAGAACTTAACGACGGATTACCGACGGACTAGCCGTCGGTAATATTACCGACGGACCTATCCGTCGGTAATATTTAATTTATCTAATTAAAAATAAAAAACAAACTTCCGACGGATATATCCGTCGGTAATTACCGACGGAACGTTTGCCGTCGGTAATTACCGACGGAAACATCCGTCGGTAATTGTTAACAGCAGAAAAATATTATTTAATGAAAAATAATAATTAACGACGGATTAACGTCCGTCGGTAATTAACGATGGATATATCCGTCGGTAATCGTAATCCGGAAAAAAATAATAATAAATTAATTATATATAATTACCGACAGATTGTCCGTCGGTAATCCGTCGGTAAATCTGCGTTATACCCAGCAGACCTAATTTCTCCCTCATTCACCCGTCCGCCTCTCTCTCTCTCACTCTCCTCCGCCGCCTCGCCGCCATCCCGCCCCGCCCCGTCCGCCTCTCTTTCACTCTCCGCCCCTGCCTCGCCCCGCCTCCGCCTCGCCCCTGTCTCGCCGCCGCGCTGCCTCTCCCCGTCCCTGCCTCGCCGTCGCGCCACCGCCTCGCCGCCTCTCTCGCCCCGTCCCTGCCTCGCCGCCGGCACCGGCGCCTTGCTGCCGCCGCTGCCTCTCTCGCCCCGCCCCGCCCCGCCTCTCTCGCCCAGCCCCTGCCTTGCTGCCGGCGCCTTGCTCTCCGGCACCGGCGCCTTGCTGCCGTCGCCCCGCCGCTGCTTCGCCGCCTTGCTGCCGCAGCCATCGTCGCCGGCTTCTGCAATAGTCAACCCTCCAAGTTAGTTTTCATATCCCGTTGTTTTCAAGTTAGTTTTCATAAATAATTAGAATTTTAATCTAGTTAAATTATTTTAGTTAATGAATTGTGTATTTGTTCGATTATTTACCAATGAAATATGATTTCAATAGCATTAGTTTATTTTATGATGTAAAAATTAGCATGAGTTTGTTTGATGTTGAAGTATAAGTATAAATAGCATGAAATTTATTTATGATGAAGTATAAGTATAACATGCAGTATAATTGATAAGTGTAAATTAATTTATTGTAAATAGCATGAGTTTGTTTTATGATGATGATTTAATTGTATATATAGTGTAGTTGTATAAAATGATTTATTTATAATAAAACTTTATAGTAATTGTATAAGTGTAACTTTGATCTATGATGTTAATAGCATGAGATTATTTTAAGATGTATATATTAAAGTTTGTAGCAATTGTGTAAGTATAAATTTGGGATAGATGTAATTAATTTCTTAAGGATCTACTCCCATTAGGATAGAAATTAATTACATCTTAAGGATCGTCTCCCAACAATGTGATATTATTTATTTATGTGAATATATTATGTTGAAGATCACGTTATTTATGATTTATAAGTTGTGGATGAACTTAGAACTTTGTTGGTGAAAGATGTAATTAATTTCTTAAGGATCTACTCCCTTTGGGATAGAAATTAATTACATCTTAATTAAGGACATTCACATTGGGGGTAGATATAGACGTTTAGAACCATTATGGTTACTATAGCTGCTGGTAGAGTCGAGCACTTGGTAGTTAGGATAGTAGGGTTATGCTGCCGAAATTTTGTTTCAGACAAAGTAATTAATGCATTTATTATATTTTTGTTAGAATTTACAACAATGAATGAAAATCGTCAGTGGATGTATGTCTGGAGCACGTCTGGAGCAGCAGTTTGCCGAGTTCCAGTAGATGCTAGCGTCATGGCAGTTTTTTCGTCCACCTCCACCCCCTGGTCCTGATGTATGATTAACTTGTTTGTTGAATATTTTTTTAATTATTTAATATTTTTATCATTTTAGAATATTTAAACTATTTTATATTTTACATTTATATCTGTCGAACATGATATTATTTGATATATGACAAATCGTTTTTAATACAAATTAATTATTTTGCCTGATGTTTGATTTTTTGTTGGAAATTTTAATTCGACAAAAATATTATAAAAATAAATAAATATATATATATATAATACAATTTTAAAAAAAATATTGTAAAAACCATTACCGACGGACCTAAATCCGTCGGTAATGTGTGTTTCGATTCTTCGAAACTTACCGACGGATGAATATCCGTCGGTAATTACCGACGGATTTTTCGTCGGTAATATGTGATTAGATTCTTCGACACTTACCGACGGATTAATATCCGTCGGTAATATGTGATTAGATTCTTCTAAACTTACCGATGGATATTTATCTGTCGGTAAATACCGACGGATTATCCGTCGGTATTTCGTCGCTATTTCCAGCCAACGGAATACAAAAAACAGAACGTCACCGATGGAAGTTCCGTCGGTAATCCGTCGTTAACTTTACCGACGGAAATAAATCCGTCGGTAAATCTTTACCGTCGACGTATTTAAGGACGGCATAAATCCGTCGGTAATCTGTTTACCAACGGTTTCCTTTGTTTTACCGACGGAAAAATCCGTCGGTAAAAGAGAGTTTTTTTGTAGTGTAAATTATTGTAGGGGGTGTTTGGTTTGATGGATGAGATAGATAATGTTTGATAGGATAATGTAGGATGTGATTATTTAGATTATTAGTCTTGTGTTTGGATTGCTTGATTGTGATGTAGGATAATTGAAGACAATGGCGGAGCCAGGGGCAGTGGGGTCACTGGACCCCCCTGGACTTCTAAAAATAATTAGTAGTATATATGTGATTGCGATTAAATTCAAATGTGAGAATGGGGTTTTTTTTCTGAAATGTGGAGCTAGAGTTCGGGAGATGAAAGAAGATAACGAAATTGGGGGAGAATTGGTCAAAAGTAAGATTGAAAAAGTGAAATTAGAATAAATATAACTTGGTTGTGTGGGTTTATGTGAGTGACAGATGTAACTCATCTCTACTAAAATCATAACAATAATTTATTTTTTTATTAATAGATATAATAAAATAGAATTTAAATTTTAAGATTTGCAGTCTTGCACCCGTCTTTGTTCTATTAATCAATTTTCAGCTCTTTTCTTATCTCTTACACAATACCGGTTCGAAGTTCCTCGATAATTCAAAATCATCTCAAAATTCTTTGATCATTTTCTTGATATGTTTTGGACATTTTTATCTAGTTTTCCATTTTAGTTACTAATTTGTGTCCAGATTTGTGGATTGTATAATTTGAATCCAATGATGGCTCGATAAAAAATAGTTTTCAATTAAACTAAACCTTAAGTTAGTATGATTAGAAGCCTTAATTAAGTTGGTCCAACATATAGGAAGAAACATGATAAGTTATTGTTTATGGTTAGTGAATGTTATATATATACAATAAGACATTCAAAGGTCATATTTTATGGGAAAGTAAAAAAATGTGGGCTCAATTGGCATGAAGAAGTTCATGTTCAATGGCAATATTGATAAGTAGGATAACGGTTGGACTTGTTCTAGAATATAATTCTTATTGTTCAATTTGTTTAATAAAAATATTCAAATAGTTATCTAACTTTGGTGCTCTAAAACAAAATTAAAGTTTAAATTCATTACACTACTGAAAGTTTTTTTTAGGTCATCTTATAAGCCAGGTGTAAGCCCGAGTTGGACCCCTATGGGTTTAAAGTCTGGCTCCGCCCCTGATTGAAAGACTATGTGAGTGTGTGTGCTGCTGTGTGCTGTGTGTGTGAGTGTTTGTGCTGCTGTGTGCAGTATGTGTGTATTTTGTGTGTGTGTGTGTTTATGTGTGATTATTTTGAAATTTTGCATCATGAATTAGACAAGGATTAATAATCAACCCAAATTTGGGATGATAAGTTATCATCCATTTGAATGATTGGATCACGGGCCTAGTTATTCATTACGAGTTTCATCATTCAAACTAAATATGTGATAATTAAGTGAATTATATTATCAATCACTTCTTATCAAGCAAACCAAACGCTCCCTAATTGTGCATAAATAGCGGTACTTGCATTTTATGGAGACCCAAATATTCCATGTGGATATATATATATATATATATATAATATCTATCCTTTGGTCACTCTCCGAACTAACACACCTACTAACCAATCCCACACACACACGCACTCACAACAAAGTCATGAGTTATGAGAGAGAAAAGATTGACAAAAACAGGTAAAATCAGAGTTCAGCCATACAACATGTGGGAATAATGTGAGTGGGGGACTTAAGAAAACAATTAGCCAGAAAGAAAAAAAAATAATAGTAATGATTTCTTGAAATAAATTAAAAAAAAATAAAATTGTGGGTTTTAATATGCACCATTGCATGTGAAGAGGACCCCCACAATGGCAGCCTTTTAGTTTTAAAATTTGTTGAAAAATGGAAGTAGTACTGAAGATAATGTGTCTCTGGTTCCAGTTTGTAACCTTAACTAGATAAAGTGAAATACCCTCTGCATTGTGTTTCACATCAACACACATCTGACTCTTGGAGGAATCTCCCTCCTTTTACTGCCTCACTCACTGTTTCTTTGTTTAATTTTGAGAGAGAAAGAGAAGAGGAGAGAGAGAGAGAAGTACATTCATTGACATCACAGTTTATTTTTTTACAGTATCAATCATTTCTGGTATAGAACTACTTGTTTTCGTGTACTTGCTAATCTTATAGGCAGCAGGGGATGAAATAATTTTAAATTTGGAGTAAGACAAGATTTAATGCTTATGGTAATAACTAGTTCTGTTATAATCTTTATGATAACTTTTTTTTGATATAATTAATCTTCATGATAATAATTAAAGAGTCGAGCTTTCGTGTTAATTTTAAGTAACGGTAGATAATCAAAGGACCATGAATTAATTTTTGTACGACTGAATTTTTATTTCATGGTGTCTCTTCTCATTCTTTCTCATCTTTTGTTTTTTTTCCTTTAAATTCATATTCATATATAATTAATTAAGCTTTGATCCCAGATCATGTCAAATGCGTTTGTATATCTAGTTGTACATACAGTAATTAAAAAGAAGAATCTCCATGCTATTGGCATGATCTTGAGTACGACCGCATTTCTACTTTGATGATCAATATATATATATATATATATATATATATATATATATATATAATTTTTTCTTAAACACATATACAACACATAAAATTGACTAATTCAAAGTGATTTAATTAGTTTTAGTATCCCTAATGATACTTTTTTCACTGCAGGATAGTACAAGACGAAACTACAAGGAAAACACCATGGTCAATATTTAATCCTTCCATGTTCAATAGTATTATACAAGATATTAAATAGCTAGCTAGCCTCAGTAAATTAAAGAAGATCTAGTTGTTCCAATCTTTATTAATTGTTAAGATTTGCCAATGCATGACGTCTAGCTACCTTAATTAATTACTCCTATTTTCTTAAAATGGGTACCAAATTCCATATTATCATCACCATCATCATCATAATCGCCATCAGGCTAGTTCTTGGTTTTTCTCCACAATCCTCACTTCTTTCGCAGATCTAAGCACATTGGCCTGAAAATTCAAAATCACAAAATTAACTAAAACAGAAAATCCCATCAAGAATCGCCATAATATATAGTAATATATATATATATTTGTGTGTGTAGATAGATGAAAAAATGATAGGTATATATATATATAAGAATACCTGATCATCAGTGATTTCAACGGCAAAGCCGTCGACGATGACTAGTGAGAGGGTCTTGTTATAGGTTCCTGGCTGGAGGTTCTTAGCCAGAATTCCATCATGTTTCCTACTCAAGTATAAATCAAGCTCTTGCGCCCCTCTCGTTGTTCTGTTTCAGTTTAATTCACACGCAATTAATCTACTTAATTACTACGATATATAAATCACCACCTTTTTAATTTGCATAAACACACACACATATATATACATGCCTACTGAAAATTAATGTAAGAGCTAGAAATGTAAGAAATAATTACTTGTTAGATCTGAGGCGTTCGTATTCAGGATCATAGTTCATGAAAACAAAATGTAGCTCACTTTTTGTTTTTGACCCATCCATCTCCATTTCTTTTAATAATACGTACAGACTATATATAAAATGTGTGTGTATGTGTGTGTGTGTGTTGCCTCTCTATCAGGCTAGGAATGCTACCTTGCTATTTATGCATATTCACAGCTAGCTGGCTCACCTGTACAATATACTTTTCTTTTTCCCCTTCTTTTTTTTTTTAACCTTCAAATAAAAATAAATTTTGTAAAGTAAACTGTAAATCAACATAAATTGAAAATGTAGAAGAGGATATTTTTTAAGTCGATAATGAGAAATTCAAGAATCTTCTCATTATATGTGTACTCCCTACGGGTCCTTTTTTATTGATTTACTTGCACGTACGTATAAAACTATATTTCTCTGATTTACGTTCAACATATGAAATTGACCATAATTAAGCATATATTATCGCAAGAATTGAAGAATATAATACCCTATTGGATCATGCTCAAGGAAAGTACCATGATTTTAACTCTATGTTTCTTACGCTCCTAGGGTTTTGTAAAATCATTATTTAAAATATTGCTATGACAAAGTCAACTCCAGTTAAATTTTCATAGATTTAATCTTTTAAGTCCTCAAGCACATGATCCACTCTCATCACTAGCTTCTCTATTTATTTATATATTTTTTGGAGTGTCGTCACTACTTTTTTTTTTTTAATACATCAATTTTTGCAAAACCTTCCGTGAGATCGTTCAAAATATATAAGATGAGTCAAAATCCGAATCCAAATATATATGTATTTTATGTTATATTTGTAAATTTATTGGTCCGATTATGTAAATATCCGAATCGTGATCTATGTCGTAGATACATAGACAATATAATAAATACTATACGAACTTATGACAAACTATTGCGTCTTTCTATTTCTATCGAGAACTATCCTCTTTGATCATTAAACTATAAAAAAAATTACATGAAAAATGCTAACTATTAGCATATTTTCGAGAACTATCATGAAATAAATACTCACACTAAAAAACATGCTAACTATTAGCATATTTTCGAGAACTTATGGCAAACTATGTGCATGTCTCCATGCAAATAAGGTTTTTTTGAAACGAAAAATTAAAAAATATCACGGCCAAGTGGGACTCGAACCCACACAATCGCCTGATTAGAAGTCAGACGCCTTATCCATTAGGCCATGGGTGCTTATTATTGAAGAAAAAAACAATTATATAGAAATATAATGACAATAAATTAAACACGTATTATATTTTTATTTATTAATAACTTGTTGTTCATAAAATGATCATGGTGTCATATATATTTATAGATTATCAAGAAACTATAGTTTCTTTTTCATTTATTTATAAAAAAAATACTTCACTAATGTTGTTTTGACTTGCAACATTTTTTTAATGAAACTTTAGAAGACGAATTTTTCGTGTGTGTGTGTGAGAGAGAGTAAAATTTCTAATGAACAATGTGTCATAAGGACATAGATTGTTTAGGAATATGTCTAAATGGAAACAAAATTCCTTTAGTTCCATTAATTACATTAGTGATAGTTTTAGACCGATATTTCAATTAATACATGTTTTAAGTCTCAATATTGGATTTAGTAACAATTTATATTAGTCCGTTAGTGATTTTCTGCATCGCAAATTGATTTAATTTAATAGACAGATTATTTCTACATTTCATATAAAAGCTTTAATTATCAAATAAGAATAAATGCAACAATTAAAGGTTTTTTTCGAACCCACAATCGCCTGATTAGAAGTCAGACGCCTTATCCATTAGGCCATGGGCGCTTATTTTGCAAGAAAAAAAACACTCTTTCATATCAAAATAAGTTAAAGACGTATAATATTTTTATTCTTTAATATAAGTTCTGGAGGTAAACTTGCTGTTCAACAAATGATAGTGTCATAAGATTATCAAGAAACTATAGATCTTTCTCATTTATAATTTAATACTTCAATAATGTTGTTATTTTGATTGAGAACGTTGAAAAATGAAACTTTAGAAGATGAAGTTTTCGAGCTGTCTGTCAGAAACAAAGTAAACTTTATAGTGAATGATGTGGTAGTACATCTCGCTCAAATGTCGCACCACAAGGAAATCGTTTAGCTCATTGAGTTACTGACAATTTTAGCCTAAATTTCAATTAATACATAATTTAATCCCTAAAATTTCAGTTATTAGTGATGATTTTAGTTCGTTAGTAATTTTCAGCATCAGGAAGTTTTCTATTAATGAGTGTATAAAACTAAAAGGTAAACTGAAATATTTTATTGTAATAATATTATTGGTCTTGATATATAGTATTCTCTTACTGTGTTAACTATTATTTTTATTTTTATTTTTATTTTATTTCAAAAGGTTTAATTAATATAAGTGATACATCATTTATTGTCGTATTTTTAAATTAACAAATTCCCCATATTTGTTTTAACAATTAAATTGTGCTAACTGATTTATTTCGCTTTTATTTTGGATAGATTGGAGAAGTTCAGAAACTTTTCAAGTTTGAGCTAAAACGTAAATAATTTGGAGCATTATGTTAAAGTCCAATAAAGTTTATAAAATCTTAATTATATTTGAAGAAAGAAACAAAGAAAGGGAAAAAATATAGATATATGGCCAGAAGAAAAGTGGGCCGCATTTTTTGATCTATCCATTAGCCATGTACTCTCTCCGTCCACGATAAATGTTCTTCAGGATGATGGATACAGAAATTAATAAAAGTTAGGTGTAGCGGATTGTGAGTGGAGAAAATGTCTCACATTTAATATAGTGTAGTGTAGTGTTGTAAGTGGAGGAAAATAAATATTGTGTGGTGGGGCAGTATACCAAAATGGAAACGGAACATTTTTCGTGAAAGGATTAAAAAGGAAAGCAGAGAACATTTTTCGTGGACGAAAGAAGTATACAATTAATTTGGTTTGGGATGATTTGGGGCCGTCTTTGGGCCACCACTTAACTTGGCGAGCTTAGTTCAAATTTTATTTATAATCTGAGATATAGTATATTATCATTAATTAATTACATGTATATATATATATATATATATAAATCCGAACGAATTAATTTATACAAAAAGTTTAGAAGTTTTATATGATGAGTTGAGACAATGAATCAATGTCCTAGAGAAGATAAGATATGATTAATAGTAGGCCTTGCATGGCGCAGAGTATTCCTACAACGCATAGCAATCTCTAGAACATTCAAAGCTTTCTTCTCTTCTCCACCAAATTCAAAGGCATCAATACTTGTTCTTGTTGGCCATCCCAATATCTCCATCAACACAACACCAAAGTTGTATATATCGCTTTCCTGCGACAATGTCTCTTCATACGCCGGGCCCGGGGCGGCCAGCTCAGCCTGGCCTGTGTCTTCCGCGGCCACGTGGTCCGCCAGCTGGACGAAGCCGTAGTCGGAGAGGTGAGCGGTGAAGTCGATGTTGATCATGACGTTGGAGGTCTTGATGTTGCCATGCACGTTTAATTTCAAGTGCCTCTCTTTTGGAGGGTTTTGGGTGTGGATGAATGCTATTGCCCTCGCTACGCATTCCACTATTTTGTATCTATGCTTCCATTCTAAACCAGTGTGCCCTTCTTCCTTTGCACCTAATCAATGCAATCATACATAATTAATTAATTAATTAATTTGCTACATACTAACCCTAAAACTAAACAACCCTACACTAAGGTTGGTTGTAATTGGGGGATATATTTAAGGAGGATTATGGAAAATTAGAGAGTAATTAAGGTTTATTAAACTCAATTATGATTTATTTATCTTAATTAGGTCGATTAATCCTCAATTAGGATTTATTAATCTAATCTAGCTCAATTAGTATTTATTAAGAGGGAAACATCATATCCATCCACTAATTAATTAAGGTTGGAATCGCTATATTTGTTTAAGTACAACAAACGTCGTATATTTCACCGGCCGGGTGTAGCATATATAAGTACATCTCAAGAGATATATATATATATATATATATATATTCATATGCATGAAGGACATACCAGAAAGTAAATCAGCAAGAGTGCCCATGGGATAATAATGAGAGACAACAAACTTGATCCTCTTGGCATAGAGATAGGCAGTAAGAGGCACCAAATACTGACACTGATTCCCAATCTGAGCCAGCCTCTGAATTCTCCTCCCAAACTCATTTTTACTAATTGCGACTATTTTAAACCTTTTGACAGCACTAATCTTACCTCCTAAAAGCACCACTTTCTCTGTCATCCCTAAAGGGCTCTCTCCCATCACCCCAACCGATGCTCTTAGAACCTGCCTAAGTGTAATCATCTCATTTACATCTTTCTTGTTACTACTAAACGAGATCAATGGGATATCATCCATGAATCCGAACAGGAAATCCTCGTACTCGAATATGGACGACGACCGGAGGCTCGATTCTCCCGTCTGAGAGACTCTCCGTGGCTTTACGAACGCACGGGAAAGCATCTTCTTCTTCTTCTTCTTCTTCTTCTTCTTCTTCTTCTTCTTCTTCTTCTTCTTCTTCTTCTTCTTCTTCTTCTTCTTCTTCAACTTTCTTTTCCTTTTTTCTTTTTTCTTCTTTTTTTTTGGCCTTCTATGTTTTGGTTGATTTTTTTGCGATGTTTTGCAGTGGTTTGGCATGGGGAAGAATGGATGTGATCTTGCTTATTTTTATTTGAAAACTAGGCATTCTTATTGGCCGTGTAATTTTGCGTTGTTAACAATGTTATACAGCCAAATATGTGTTGTTTAGAGATGTAAAGTTGATGATAAGTACATTTTCTTAGCATATGAAATAACGAAGTCTGTTTTAAATTACTTGTCTTTTGCCTTCATAAATCATGAGTAGAATCCATATATAGATTTTGATGAAATTAATTAACGACATTATTTTTTGTTGAAATTAATGGTGTCTAAAGCTGTACGTTGAATTGATCTAGAACATGTCATACCAAAGTGTAACTGAATGAAAATATTGAATTATTTACGAATTTTCGACGGCTAATGTTAATATAATGTCCCAAAAGAAATTCTTCATGTTCTATGCTGAATCTATACAGCATGCATGTTTAATTAGTTATATAAAGTAGGGATAATTACCATAAAATATAAGGAATTTGGACCCTTTTTATGTTGTGCACGCTAGCTACTTCTAAATTTGGAGTCCGGATACATCACTTTTACTTCTTTTACAATTATATAGCAGTAATTCACAATTTTCACCAACTGAAATCGATGTAGTGCAAGTCTGAGTATACATGTATATTCATGTGATCACCACAAACGACACATACATCCAAAAATGTTAATTATGATATACTCCTTCCGTCCCACCCATCATAGCCCCTTACTGTTCGGCACAGAGATTAAGGATAAGGATAAAGGGATATAAAATGGGTAAGTTGAAGAGTTAATTGTTTCCTTTTTTAAAAAGGGGTCAAGATGGATGGACAGTCCAATAAAGAAAGGGAGTCAAGATGGATGAGATCATGAGACAAAGAAAGTATTTGCAAAAGATGTAATTAAAATTCATATATTAATTTGAAGTCCAAATTGAAAAGTCACGTGTCAAACCAAAAATAGTCGTCTAAAGTTCGTGTATTCTGGGACAGTCACTATAGTCAAATACACAACGATTTAGTGAATAAATGAGACTGAAATATCACAGCAGGGGTAGGGGGAAAGATCTCGGGTGCATTTTGTAGTAAATTAAATTAATCTTTTTCAAAGAAATTGTTGAATCTTTTAAATTCTAAGTCTTCATCATTTCTGTTCATTGAAGTATAATGGAGTATAATTATTGAAGTAGGATTTAAGAAAGAAGGAATGATGTAAAGGGTGAGATTTTTATTTATCCCTTCATTTAGAGAGGGATAAAAAACAAATTAATGCACCCAAATAGTATAATTATTGAAGTAGTAAGATCAAACTTGGATAATATATAGTTCTAAAATAAAGAAATCATTGATAAACACCAAGCAAATACTTTGTCATATTGCAGATATTGACCCATTTTACGAAATGATTCGACTATGTGATATATGCGGTCTGCTGAAAGAATATTCATTTAAAATCCAAAGGGCGGTAGAAAATTTGTACTATCTTTTTTCGTACACCATATGAGCTACTAGTTGCACTGATGAATTAAGACAACTATTAGTTGCCGGAAGAATTGTGATCTGAACTTTTTTATTATTATTATTATTATTATTATTATTATTATTATTATTATTATTATTATTATTTTGGATACTACTTTATTGTTATTGTTTAAAGTTTAGAAGATATTTTGTGATCAGAAGGTCCAAAGCTTGGGATATAAAATGAGTATTATCCTACTAATGCTCTTTTGTTTTCAGCTTTTATTTTTTATTTTATTGAGATTTTTAAATAGTAGGGGATATTATAATTTATAAGGGTTAAAAAAAAGAGTTCAATAAAATAATATTTATATTTAAAGTACGTACCAGAGAGACAGAGACTACCCATTCTATATGCATCTGGAACTCGTTTGGAATTGATTTCTATATGCATCTGGAACTCGTTTGGAATTGATTATTAGGCCCAATAGACTATTATATCATATCTAGTCTAATTGAATGGTTTGTAAACCAATTAAAAAATAATCAGCCCACCCTCAATGTCTCGAGAATGAAATATGGGCCACGACTGAAAAAAAAAAAAGTACATCTATATGCACTTCAATTAGAAAACGAAACCAAAGTATTAGGGTAATTCTAAAAATAGCTCATTTTTTTCTCTCTAATTCCTTCTTTTAAAAATAATAAACATAATTATGAATGTACAATTATACCATATTGTAGTGGGCAAAATCCGTTTATTCAATCCAAGCCCAATAAGCATCTCAAGTTGGCCCAATCAGCCTGACAGATTCAACCGTATAGCCCAATAAGCTAAAGATCAACTTGGACTGAAAATTTGATCGAATACTCCATACTCCGGCCCAAAGGCCCATCAAGTCGGTCGGCCAAGCTGACACAGTCAAAAGAACCTAGTCATCAACCCTAAGGGTACATCACACCGGCCAACTTGGTTGACCTAGTCGGGTTGTATATATAGGACAACCAGCCGTTAGGGCTTAGTACGTCGGCCTTATCCATCCGCGCCCTACACAGGTTGTTGCTATTTTGGTGGAACCGTCAAGATACGTTCTCTGACCGTGTCAACCAGACTGACAGACTTGATGTGCCTTTTAGGATTGATGATTGGATTCTTTGACCGCGCCCGCTTGGCTATTCTTTGACTGCGCCAGCTTGGCTGCTTCATGTGTCCCTTAGGGTTGATGACTTGGTTATTTGACCGTATTAGCTTGGCGACCAGCTTGATGGGCCCTTAGGCCTGAGTTTAGAGTATCCAACCAAGTTGTCAATCCAGGTTGGTATTTAACTTATTGGGTTAGAAGGTTGCATATGCCTGGTTGACTAGGACAACTTGGAATGCTTGTTGGGCTTGCGTCAAATAAACAGATTTTGCCCACTACAGTTAGCCCCCCACTCTCTAGTTAGAAGTATTCTAGGTAGAGAGTTAATAAAATTGAGTAAATCTAACTTGTCGAGAAAGGATGATCGACGTGCAACATATAAGAGATTGAGAAATATTAATTAATAATCACTATAAATGATTGTGCCGAAATGTTTATATATATTGAAGGGCTCATCGAAGTGGGCTCAAATGTAAAATAATTGTCACCCATGTGATAAAAGTGAGTTGATGGTTTGTCGAAGACGAGTGACGGCCGCTTCGTATAGCTAATGAGCTATTGCCTTGTCCGATTTAATATGTTGGAGGAGGCTTATGACAGCCCGTATTACAACTTTGAGTATATATTTGCTTGAAGCCAAGCTGAGTCTCCTTGTAATTTATTTTTGTATAAGAGAGATGATATGGATAACCTATAGAGAAGTCAGGTTGTGTTGGGAAAATTAATAGAGTTTTGATTTGATTCCAAAACCCAGCTGACCCCAACCGAGTAGATTGCACAAGCCTAAGCGTTTTTCAGCTCACCTGTTTGAGCTTATAGAGTTTCTAAGTTTACAGGTAGAGTCGCTGAAGACATAGCAGAAAACACAGCTAAGTGGACACAACTGATGAATTCAGCAGAGCAGACCAAGCAGAGTCAAAGACTCAGCTTAGTGTCAATGACACAGCTCAGGTCTAAGACAGCTCAGGTTAATGACACAGCTCAGGTTAATGATACAGCACATGTCCAAGACACAGCTCAGAGTCGAGACGCAGCAGAGTCCAAGACGCTGAAGACACAGCAGAGACGCTTAGCAGCTCGAAGAAGAAGACCTTCTCCAAAACAAGATCCCGATGTCAAAAGATCTTATCTGATGCGGTCAAATCAGAGAAGAAATAGCCTCTGCAAATGCAGACCTACTTCGTAGGCAAAAGGCCAGAAGTCAATGAGAGTATGTAAGATTCAAACGGCTCTCTTCCAACGGCTAGTTTGAATCTTCACCTATATATATCTCATCACCATTAGAGACTGGAGAGGCTGGCGAGACGACTGAAGAAATAAAAGAGCAAACAGAAAAATGAACAACGATCTTCAAAGCCAAATCTTTCAAGAACACCCAGCCAGTCAGTTGTGTTCTTAGTTGTTCACATATTCAGTCATAGGCAGAATAGATCAGAATAGAAATATCTTAAGCCTAGTTTGAACGAGTTCATCATACTCCTTGTTCTTCATTGTAAAAACTCGTTCATTGTTGGAAAACCCATACCCAAACCCAAACCCAAAAAGGTTAGGTCAAGGTACGCCTGCTCGAAGCGTGTAATTCGAGTGGTCAGGTTTTACAGTACCCGGAAACTGTAAGTCAGGTTTTTTCAGTACCCGCAAACTGAAATGTGTAGGCTTGACAGTGCCCATAAACTGTTGGAATCCAACTCAGGTTAGAGTTATGAAGTTGCTTGGTACTTGGAAACCAAGTGGTAGTGAATTACCAGTGAATCTGGTCGTGGACGTAGGAGGTGTTACTCCGAACCACGTTAAAATTGCTTTGTTCTTTACTGCTTTGTTTTATGCATTCTGCTAACTCCTCATGAGCATCATTTCAAGCTGCATAAACTGACTAACTGAAAAGATAAACAAAGCTTTGCAATAAATTTAAAGTAACAGACGGACTTTCCAAATCCACCAACTTCCGCACAAAGTCACACAGCTAGCTGTGTCTATTAAGTTGTCATCCAGCTGGATCGAACACAGCATGCTCTCTCAAAAGAGTTTTTAAATTGGAAAAGTTTTTAAACCTTGGTGTATTCACTTCCCCTCTCTACACCAAGGTATCCGTCTTGGGACCAACAGGTTGTACTAATAGTTTATTCTTGCAAGCCGTAGCTCGTTCTAATGAAGGCAAAGTCGAGTTGGAGAAAGGGTAACCTGTGATTTATTTTTCATGAATCTCCTTATAAGTAGGGGGATAATAGAGAATTAACTTGAACTCGCTACACCTTGGTTCAAGAAAGTAATAAATATGGACATAGAATTTAATAGGCCCAATATTAAAATTGGTGCAAGTTTGTTGTCGTCAAGTTGGGTTGTACTGGCTGGGGCCAATTTTGGCTAAATACGATGCATGTATATATGTATACAAGTAGACGTCCAAATTTGGCTTATAAAAGCTAATTTTTGCATATATCGGCTTGGGTCTATTGCAGTTGAGACCAAGAGAAATGGTTCGGACGACTCAATTGTAATATTGGAGTCAGCTGTTGAAAGATGTTTGATAGGATTATTTGTTTCTTATTTGATAGCTTTTATGCTCATTTGCCGATCACCTTGGTGATTAGATTTGATCATTCCCAAGTTGGAAGAATTCATCTCGTGTTGAGATTTGTAAAGTCGATGCATACTCGAAATTTTCTATTAATTGTATTCATTTTGACCAGCTTGGTGAGCCATTTATTGTCTAGAGAGTTTGGATGCATCTGAACTTCATCTGATGATTGTATTTGGTTCACTCGAACCCTAAGGCGGGGTGATTGGCTAGCTTGGTCCAACATGGGAAGGTCCCTACTTGATCACTAAGGTGGTCAGACATGGAGCATACAAGCTCCAAGCTAAAGATGGACGAGACATAGCAAACAGTTGGAACGCTATCCATCTCAAACAGTGTGACGCCCGGGGCAGAAGTACGGAGTGATCGTCGGTGCAGAGGCACGGACAAGGAGCGGCTCTGATAAGACTTCAAAGCGGAGGGGGCAGGAACGAACCGAAACACACCCGAATGAGAGGGATTCTGAGAATATGTCGGAATGGGACGACATATTCGAGGAGAGCTTAAAGGAATTGATATGGCTACCTATATCATCAAGATGCATCTTCTTTTCTGGGGCTTATTGTGGAAGAACTCCAAGGTTAAGCGTGCTTGGCCTGGAGCAATTCTATGATGGGTGACCTCCTAGGAAGTTTTCTCAGAAAATGTGCGAGTGAGGACAAAGCACGCTAGAAAGGACTTGTGATGGTGTACAAGTGAGGACAAAGCACGCTAGAAAGGACTTGTGATGGTGTGCGAGTGAGGACAAAGCACGCTAGAAAGGACTTGTGATGGTTTGTCAGGCCAGCCGTCAATCCGGAAGCCGTGTCATTACAAACAGTATCATTTCTAAACTCTTCTTTGTCATTTCCTTTCCATTAAGTTTATTATTTTTTCCATACTATTGCTAACAATTTTATCCAAGCCAATTCGAAACTACATCGGACTTGATCCCATCAAAGGGTATGTAGGCAACTCTACGGAGCTCAGTCCACCACGAGAACTATATTTGGCTTGATCTCCGAAAGGGATATGTAGGCAGCTCTCCGGAGAGCAGCCACCAATCTTAATTAGTACATCTCAGCTTGCTCCAACTCCAAAACTGAGTAAATCTCTTTCGAAGTGCAAATTGTCGGCGATAACCTAACCAGATTGGACATCGCTTGCAAATGGAAAAGAGCGTCATCCTCATTCAGTGGATGCCATCAGATTCAACATGAGAATAAAAAGCTCATCCCTGCTTGTCAGGATGGACTTATCATCCAATCTGGAGCAATTCATTCATAATCATTCGAGTGGAACAAGTTCAAGTTCATCTGAAATTTGTATCTATTATTGATTCCAATTTTTACAATTATCTTGTACTTCATTTATTCAATAGCCGTCAACAGCCGACTCCAATATTACAAATTGATTCGCCCAAGCCATTTTCTCTTGGCCTCAACTACAATAGACCCAAGTTGATATACGCAAAAATTAGCTTTTATAAGCTAAACTTGGCCGTCTACTTGTATATATACATACATGCATCGTCAAATTTTATTTAGCCATAATTGGCACAAGTCAGTACGGTCCAACTTGATGACAAACTAACTTACGCCAATTTTAATATTGGGTTCGTTAGCTAGCTTAATCATGCCCGAGCAAGTAAAATTGATGTATGTATATATTCGTATATATCTTCCATCTTTACCATCGCCGACTTTGGCTTGGCCGCCCAAGTTATTCTTTTTGAGCCTAATTATTAAAGGCCCGAGATGAAAAATGAAAAGAAATCTCTTACGCTCCCAAGATAAACACGCAACCGTTTGCAATCGGCCGAAGGTAAAATCAACCAAACTTGGTCACTGCCAATTCATCCATCACTTGGTTTACACGTGTATGACCGAATGAATTGCCACCCTCAAACTTGAAAACGGTTGGGCCAAGATATAATATATATAAGCGATCATGACTCCATATACACGCATTACTATATCATTTCTTGGCATCAAGCACAATTTAATTTCATTTGGCCACAATGAATCAAGGCAAATATGTTTATACGTGAAACCATTGGCAATAATTGGCTAAGGCCAAATTAATGATAAATATAGCCATTCAATACATTTTTGTTTGGCCACGGGCCCAATTTGGATAAATTCTAAATATGTATACACGTATACAAAATTTATTTACATATATTATGAAGAGATGAATCGAAATTCTCTGCCAAGCTATTATATGAGAAAATATGATGAAAATCAGATAGCCGCATCAGTTCAGGTCCTTCGTTATCAACCATACTCCGCCTTGGATACCAACGGGTTACTCTCTCTCCTAGACGACATGCCTTCGTCTTCATAAAAGATGCAAGAATAAAAATGTCAGATGTTACCAACTATCATTTGAGCTCTTAATCAACTTGAATATGCCTACTTTCCAAAAGGAAAACAATTGTCATCCAAAATGTCAAACAAGAAAGAAAAAGCAGCTGCTATTTTATTCATTAATAGGCAAAAGTCATTAAGCTAATTTAGCTAGT
The DNA here is from genome assembly GCA_031470985.1 of Agastache rugosa. NCBI lineage: Eukaryota > Viridiplantae > Streptophyta > Magnoliopsida > Lamiales > Lamiaceae > Agastache > Agastache rugosa. Next base: position 38,431,023 of record CM062604.1, read on the forward strand.
GTACAACACCATCAAATAAAGGAGGGTCAGCAAATTATACAAATAATGCTAGCTGCCATCAAGCATATATGAACATATGTAAGTTGCATTTTCCCAAAAATAATAACCCTAAGCATAATTCTCAAGCTTTCGCGCTACTACAGCCAATCAAATACCAATACGTCATTGAAGACGAATACTTAGATAAAATCAAGGAAGCTCGAGAGAGACAAAATAAAGAACAAGAGCCGCAAACATAGCATGACGCCAAGCAGACTCATCAAACACGACATCCTAATATAATAAGAAGGCTAGTTCGAGCCTAGCCCAAGATCCAAACTAGGGAGAAAATGGGGCACACACGCCCATACAAATAGTTAGCCGAATAACTAAATCTAAAGTAATGCAATGCATAGAGAAGACATCCAAACGGCTAGAGTAAATAACCATAGCCCAAGCCACTCCCTTGCTAGCCGAATTGCGGGCTAGCAGCCGTCGGTGCCCATCCCGGCAAAGTTAGCAGCAAGCTCCGTATCTTGTTCCCCAAGTCGTCTCTCAAATTGGCAACCCAATCTGGATTCTCCTTCTTCCACTCTTCAAACTCGGCCAGATACCGAGTGACGTCCCAAGTTTGGGGAGGCTTGATCTTGAGGAATTCTTCTGCCATTAAGCCGCGAGTAATGATTTCAGTGTCGCAGCTAATATCAACAACCTGGTCCTCCAGTTGCCTCACTCTTTCATGCAGAGCTTGACAATCAGGCGCAGCTCGACGAGCGTCATCCAACTTAGCAAACTTTAGCTTCTCAATAATCTGGTTGGCTTCATCATGAACCTTCTTGACCACTTTTATTTCTTTTTTCCAGTTAGCTTTCTCGGCCTTCAACTCCTTCAGCTCCGCCGCCATGGCAAGGGTCCTCTCCTTCAAGAATGCAGCCTTATGCATAGCCTAAAAAAAATAAAATAATAAACACTACATAATGAAAGAAAGACAGACAACTAGACGTAAACGACAATAACAAGAATTTAGAAGTTTTACCAAGAATGATTGGTCAAATAAAGCAGTGGTGACAGCTTCATCTCCCATCCCTTCTAATATGTCTCTGTCATCGGGAAGCAACAGATTCTCGGCCACGCCACGGATCAGGCCAAACTCGGAATGCGCTGCAACATTAGGAAATGATAACTTGATGAATTCACCATGTTCATCGGATAGATCAACTCGAGCAGGTCTCTTCTCCTTTTTCCGAGTTTGAGCAGAAGACGGAGGAACATACGCAGAAGCTTTCTATGCTACCACGATACTTGAGCCGGCAACATTCTTCTGGCGGCTACGAAATCTCTCCATAGCGCCCTCCTTTCCAAGAAACGGGGGGCATAGCGGTTTTGATGGCTTCGACATGCTGCAATCTATAAAATTGAAACAAAAAAAAACATTAGTTATGTCGAAGACAAGCTAACAACTAGCATGGATTAATAAAATAACAGTACCTGCGGGAACGTGACTCCACAAAGAGCTAGCCCGTAAATTTTCTTTCGTCAAGATGGTGGAAAACTGGCGCTCTTCTTCGTCAAAACTTAGAAACCACCTGATCTTTTTGGAGCTATCTTTAGACAAAATGAAAGGCACCTTTTTCAAACAAGCTGCACAAGAAACAACAAAACAAATCAAATACAAAATAATTAAGACATATAGTTCCAAATTATTTGACATGAAGACACTCACTACAAGCTTCCCATGACCCTGGAATAATCGAACCTCGTGGTACCCCTAATGCATTATAGGATACAAAAAAAGTATTTATGACTCCAATTCTTCGGACTATCTTTTGACGACAAGACGAGCGGACAGCTCGCCTTAAGCTGATATCGGACCTTGTCAAACTGTGCATCTCCAAACTATAAGCAAGAAGAACTTCGGAAAAGGAAAAATAGACACCCCTCAACTCGCTAAATACTTGAATGGCCATAAGAGTGCGCTACGCATTGGGTACCAACTGACTCGGAGCAATGCTGTAGTAGTCGCAAGCCTCTAGCACCAATCGGGGAAGAGGAAAGCGAGCGCCCATCTTAAAGAAACACTCGTACATAATTGTCCAGCCTGGATCAAACCAATCTGGCCTTTCCAAGTCAGATGGAGCGGCCAGACTTACGCAACTAGGGATATCATAAGCAACACGAAGTTCGCTCAAGTCCTCCAAAGTGATAATAGATTCCGGGTTTTTGCCTCTTAAGATATACACGGGAACACTTCCCTCAATCGGCCCAGAACGATTCACACCAAGACCGGAATCAAATAATACTATGCTATCCCAACTAGCCCGCCAAACTTTAAACGCATTCCCAACCACACCAGTTGGTGCATTCACACAACTACCATCATCAGTCGATGACTTTACCTTTCCACTACTCGACCCACTCGAATCACTCCAATCAAGAGATGCAGACATATCCAGAAGCACCTGAACAAACAACCTGCTAAGTGGTAGCAGAAAAATAATACAAAAAAAATAATAATGAATAAAAAAGAATGCCGACACCACCCGACAACAGCAAACAAGCATGATAATCAGTTGAGTTGTCCATTAGATCGTCGATCTACCAATGGAGCATGAAATTATCTCAAAAATCACACCACAAGATCATATCGAGAGCATACAGACCGACAAAACCAAGCATATTAAGGCAACAGACAATTATTCATCACATGACAACATGCTCAAGAAACAAGGAATTCTCGCACTTCTGTTACAAACTCAAAATGAAACATAAACTCGGGACTCAACAAATCGAAGCTGTCAACGGCTATACAGAAGCGATTTTAACAAAGAGCATGTAAAGATGAAATTTATAACCTTTTCAGAGATCTCTTTCCCTCTCTGCTCCTTCTGTCTAAGCTCCTCTCTGCTCTGAAGCTCTCAAAACTTTCTAAAGGCAAGATAAAAAAAATAAACAAAGTAAGAATTGTAAACCGCTCCTTCGATTTTATAGGCTGATGTCAGTGCGAAGAAATAATCAACAACTCTTTTTTCTCTTCGTACAACCTTTAATGAAAAGCCTTTTGAACTCACCTGCCCACATCTATCCGAATGGGTATAACAAGAGATATAAAAAGGCAAATGTCAGCCTTTGACTACCAATGTCAGCAGCAGCAGCAGGAGTCTACACTTTTGAAAAATTATAAAAATTATGCTGCAGCTACGGCTCTCGCACCGAGCAAATTCAACAGAATTTAAACTTGGCTATACTTTATTCTGTGTGAGGGAAATCGTATTCTGTCGCAATCGAAAAATGGAAACCAAATTCAAAAAAATATTGTCAATTGCTGCCAAATTTTATAAAGCCAATTGGCCGCCATTAATTGTTCATACATGGAATTGGTTTCAATTTCTCTCATTTAGCCTTATCTCTATGTATTTTCATCAGATTCATCTGGAACTAGCATTCCCAACCAGGTATCGATAGATGCCGCACAAGATGAAGCATCGGCGGGCTGAAGTGGATTCAATCGCACAGCCCCACCTCGCATTTCTTTCACTGGTTGAGGTCGAGGTTGGTTATTGTCCGCCGACATCGACACCATGTAACCAGATCAATAAAAACCGACAAACCCACCTAATTAGGTCAAGGTTTGATCAAGGCCGGAATCCACCGGCAATAATTGAAGAAAATCAATGGCTCACTCACATGTATTTTGAAAAGAAAATAGAAGAGAACATTCTCTCTCTACTTGCCTCAAATACGAGATTCAGGCTGCTAACTTTTCTTTGCCCACTACGGTGGGCCCAACAAAAATTAAAAAAAAAAAAGAAAGAGAGAAAATCTCCCAACTTGTAATATGAGCGCAATTGAAAATTGGAAATCATTCCAGCTCGTCATTTGGGCTTAGAATATGACAAATTGGAAATTATTCCAACTCATTATTTTGGCTATCATAAGCCATATACTAAATTGGGCCATCAATTAAGTATAGAAATTAAATACTCATTTGCTGGCCCAAAATCTTCATCTCCTAAAATGCCCAGATTCATCAGTTATCATTTGTTGCTATTCAAAGTAATTGGTTATGACCAATTAATTTCAAACACAAGCTGCATATTTCAATTATTCTTTAGTTATCAACTATTCTTGAGTTCCCTTGCCGAGCCAACTTGAATAGGATGATTCGTTCCAACTAGAGTACTCACGATCTTAAACAGCTCCAACTAATAAACTCTCCAATTAGAAAATTCTAATTGTAGAGTGGGGGCAAACCAAGTTGGCCGGTGTGATGTGCCCTTAGGGTTGATGACTAGGTTCTTTTGACTGTGTCAGCTTGGCTGACCAACTTGATGGGTCTTTGGGCTGGAGTATGGAGTATCCGATCAAATTGTCAGTCCAAGTTGATCTTTAGCTTATTGGGCTATACGGTTGAATCTGTCAGGCTGATTGGGCCAACTTGAGATGCTTATTGGGCTTGGATTGAGTAAACGGATTTTGCCCACTACACATATAACTCCAAAATTATAATAATTCTAGTTGATGGTCTCGGAACGAGGTCTTCGGTGTAGAGAGGGGGGTGAATACACCGAAGAGGGATTTTTTAGAACTTTTTGCAAATTAAAACTTAGTAGAGTGAGAGCTCAGTTATGAATCCTGTTGACTTCTAAGGAAGACGGTCAGCTGGACTGATAACTCAGCTGGCGGTGCGGAAAGTGGTGGTTTGAAAAACTTAGCTCGTTCCCTTTACAAGATTTCAGAAAAACTTGGTTTCAGTTTTCAGTTAAGCAGCTTTGAAAAATAATGCAGCTGGCTGGGTCACACAGCCAGAGAACTTTGAGCTTGAAAAACATGTGTTGCGCTAATGCAGTTAGTTCTTTAAATATATAAAATGCAGAGAATAAAGAAAGCAATAAAGAACTCGGAATTTTAACGTGGTTCGGAGAAACTACTCCTACGTCCACGACCAGATTTAACTGGTAATTCACCACCACTTGGTTTCCAAGTACCAAGCAACTTCACAACTCTAACCTGAGCTGTGTACCAACGATTCTGAGCCTTTGTAGAAGCACCGAACCTTTTCGCCACAGGTACTGAAAACAACCTTACACACTTGAATTTCACGCTTCAAGCAGGCGTAACCTTATCCTAACCTTTTCTGGGTAAAGAAGTGTTTGGGTTTGGGTTTCCAACTTTGAAAGAGTTCTTACAATGAAGAACTTTTGAGAGATGAACTCGTTCAAAACTAGACTTTGGATTTACTGTGATTTCTGCCTAGGGATCAGACGAAAAACTTAAGCAGTTTCTGGAAATGAAACACTTGATGATAGTACCGGCCTCGTCCTGGGCCCGACCTAAGGCTAATTGGGCCTGTATATTAAAGCTCGACCCACAGAGTTCGGCCCAAACAAAGTCAACATCTGCCTTGAAGACCAAGTAACGAGACCCTACTTTGGAAGAAGATAGAATTCTACTATGAATGGAAATCGGATATGCATGTATTAAGAAACTAGATATGTATAAGGAGTCCGATCCCTAGAAGGATTAGGGCTTAATCCAAGGCTTATAAATAGATGCAAGATTAGAGGTGGAAGGACATTCAATACTCATTGTACTCTTAAGCATAATAAAAGCTCTCTATATTCTCTCCCGTGGACGTAGATCACATCGATCGAACCACGTAAATCCTTGTGTCATCGTGTTATTATTTCTTTCAGCTACTTTCGCAAACCCTAGATCTATCATTGGCGCCGTCTGTGGGAAAGATCGACGGTTCTTTCGTAGCTGATTTATGATGGTAACACGATCACAAAGCGTGCGGGAGGCCCAAAGCCAACGCAAGAATCCCAACGAAGCAGAAAGCCGCCCCATAAGCAAGGAGAATCGCCAGGAAGGCAGGTCGGTTCTAAAGGAGGGGCACAACAATGATCCAATAGAAGGAAATCCCTACGAAGGGATGCCCGCGCTAGAGTACATCCCTCAGAGAAACCCACCGCAAAACCGGCGTCGGAGGGCACATAACGGACAGTCCTTCAGAATAGGTAATACTCCAGAAGGGTACGTCGAAGAAGTCAACGACGAGTCAGAGCCGAAGGAATCTGAGTCGAAGAAGGATGATCTCCCCGGAGACTTTGACCTTGCCACCACCTACGCCGCCGCTGAATTCGCTAAAGCGAACAAGGAGCATTTCAAACGCTTTCTTGCGACGACCCGGATGTCTCCCATACCCGAGGCTAGGGAGAGTTCCACGCGAAAATCCCTACCTAAAGCTCCTCGCTACACCGAGAGGCAGGAACCGGAGCTAAGGGAGAGGCGCGATCCCCGGCGGGGTTCAGTTCGACGTAAGAGTCCAAGCTCGCAGCGGAGTCCCAGGCGACATCATATCCAAAGGCGACCTCGGAGCCCCAGAAGGTGCCGAAGTCCGAGCTATAGCGAGAGTCGCAGTCCCCCGAGGAACCAACACCGACGTGAAAAGGAACCAGCTCGACTTGTCAGCCCGTTCACCGACGAGCTGCTTGACGCCAAACTCTCCACGGTGTACAAATTGCCAAACATACCAGCCTACAATGGGCTAGATGATCCCCTTAACTTCTTAATGCGTTTCAGGTACAACATGCACAACCAGGGTCTCAGAGAGGAACACATGTGCAAGCTATTCCCCGAGATGCTGATCGATTATACCCGAGCTTGGTTTGACAACCTCCCAACTGACAGCGTGGGGTCCTGGACCTATTTGGGAAAAATCTTTAAGCAAAGATTCCATATTAAGGTTCAGGCTCGCCGAGACACAGCCTACCTCCTATCGGTGAAGCAAAAGGACAAAGAATCTATAAGGGAGTACGCTTCCAGATTCATGCAGGAAAGCTTGAAGGTCGATAAAATCGACGATGTCTTCCTCATCTCGGCCTTCCGAAATGGGATTGCTCCCGGGTCCCTGAACCAAGAGCTCGCTAAATAGAAATCCGAGACAGCCCAGAAGATGTGGAGGATTGTATACCAGTTCGCTGATGGCCAAGATGCGGACCGATTGAAGCGGAAAGAGACCGAGAAGAAGAGAACTGAAGGGGATCGAGGTCGGAATGATCGTGATCGGAGAAGTGCTCACGAGCACCTCCAAAGAGGACCTATCCAGTCCCGGCTCGAATCAGGACCTATCCAGTCCCGGCTTGAAGCTCGGGTGGGACCAGAGCTGTCCCAACGACCTCCTTTTATGAAAACGAACACCGAGATCTTTGCACTCCACGAGGATTGGTTCACTAAACCACGTCCTATGTCAGGGTCTAAACCTCGGGACAGAAACAAACACTGCTCCTTCCATGACGACCATGGGCACCACACGGAGGACTGCCGCGACCTCGCGGAACAGATAGAGAGGTTAGCCCAGGAGGGAACTCTAAAGAAGTACGAAGCCGAGGGGAAGAAAAACAGAAAAGGAAAACGGAAAGGAGGACAGGGTCGCTGTGCCCCAAACAATAAGCGAGCTAAGGTCGATCAAGACGAGGATGATGACGACCCTCAGTATGACACACCACAGTACGACGGAGTGGTCTCCACCATCACCGGACTACCCCCGGGCATGACAAAAACTAAGTTGAGGGCAGAAGCTCGCAGACCACCAATCCCATTGGGTGAGGAGCAAACGAAGAAGAGGTTCAAGAAGGGAGAAACAGTCACATTCTCTGAGGATGATCCTGTACCTACAGCTACACCACACAATGACTCCCTGGTGATACAGGTCGGAGTGGCCAACAAGATGGTCCATCGCGTATTCATCGATGGTGGGGCCAGCGTGAGTATCATCTTCCAACACTGCTTGGATAGGATGAGCCTCGACCCAGCTCGGGTGAACTCCACGCCCCTGCCCCTCAAGAGCTTTACACAGCACGAGACGCGACCTGAAGGGACCATCGCGCTCGATGTTGCCATTGGCAGCTCGCCGACCAGCATCAATAAACTGATTCAGTTCTACGTGGTTAAAGCGAACTCCCCCTACAACATCATACTAGGTCGGGATTGGCTAAATGCAGTCAGAGCCATCATTTCGCCCTACCACCTGCTGTTGAAGATCCCGACCTCGGCTGGAATCCTTACTGTCTGAGATGACCAGATAAAGGCCAAGGAGTGCATGCAGGTTGCTCTCCGAGGTCAACCACAGGCGTAGCAATCAAAGTATCCCAAGGAGCTGGAAGAAACGACGTCGATCCCAGACACCTCGACGGAACAGGTTCCCTTATCCGAAACAGATCCAGCAAAAGTCGTCAAGGTCGGCCTTGCAGGGGGACCTCAAACTCGCATGCAGGTAATCCAGCTTCTTAGGGAATATCAAGACGTCTTCGCCTGGTCTCTAACAGACATGACGGGGGTGTCGTCGGAAATCATTACGCATAAGCTTAACATTAACCCGAACTCGACCCCGGTCAAGCAGAAATGGCGATCATTTGCTGCCGAGTGAAATCAAGTTATCTACAACGAGGTGCATCAATGGTTGAAAGCAGGACTTTTGTTTGAAGTCAAGTACCAAATTTGGCTATCTAATCCGGTAGTGGTAAAGAAAGAAGAAGGAGAGTGGAGGATGTGTGTAGATTACACCGACCTCAATAAAGCTTGCCCAAAGGACTGCTATCCTCTCCCCAACATCAATGAAAAGATTGAATCCTTAGTGGGACACGAAGTATTCTGCTTTCTCGATCTCTACAAAGGATACTATCAGGTTCTAATGGATGAGGGAGATGCGATCATGACAGCTTACGCAACAAGCTTCGGGGTCTTTGCATTCAAATATATGCCATTCGGGTTAAAGAATACCGGGGCAACATACCAACGAATGGTCGATTTCCTCTTCCGAGATCATATCGGCAAGATTGTCGAAGTATATGTATACGACATTGTCGTCAAGAGTAAAGAAGAGGCTTCAGCAGTGAGCGACCTATGAGCTACGCTCAACATACTAAGGCAAGCGAACCTCAAGCTGAACCCAAAGAAGTGCACTTTCAACGTGCGATCTAGAAAATTCCTAGTGTGCTAGATCTCGCCAGAGGGTCTCAAAGCAAACCCGCTGAAGGTTAGAGCCGTATAGGAGATGAAGGTACCCCGAACTATCCGCGACGTGCATAGATTGACAGGATGTATAACCGCGCTAAGTCGTTTCCTCTCCAAGGCTGCCGAGAAACAGCTCCCATTCTTCAAAATTCTCAAGAAGGCACCGGAATTTGGATGGGGACCAGAGCATGAGCTAGCCTTTGGGGAGCTCAAGCGCCACCTCGGGGACTTACCAACCTTGTCAGTCCCCCAAAAGGAAGAACCCCTTTCTCTATACATCGCAGCATCGGGGGAAGCAATAAGTGCAGTGTTGGTCCGAGACGAAGGAGATTGGTAGCTACCGGTGTACTTCGTCAGCCGAGTTCTAAAAGACCCCGAAACAAGGTATCAGCCTCTCGAGAAGGTCGCTCTAGCCCTGATAAACGCAGCTCGACGCCTAAAACCCTACTTTCAAGCTCACCCAATACAAGTTTTGACCGATCTACCACTTCGGCAAGTTCTCACTAAGCCAAAAGCTTCAGGAAGGATCGCAAAATGGGCAATTGAGCTAGGAGAGCATTCTATATCGTTCGGTCCCCGCCGAGCTATAAAAGGGCAGGCTTTGGCAGACTTCCTCGTAGAAGCTCAATATAAGGACCTCGAGGAACCAAAAGAGATCAAAGCCAAAACCGAACTCCAAGAAATCCCAGAGAAAACACCCCGGACGGCTGGGAGATGTACGTAGATGGAACTTCGGGAAAGAAGGGAAGTGGAGCTGACATACTCCTTATCAGCCCGGAGAAAAAGGAGTTGACATACTCACTGTGATTCGAGTTCCCCACTACGAACAACGAAGTAGAATATGAAGCCCTTATTGCCGGACTGCGTCTCGCCCAAACCCTCCAGGTACGAGCTGTCAAAGTCCACTGCGATTCCCAAGTTGTAGTCAACCACGTGCTGGGGAAGTACGAGGTGAAAAGAGAGAAGCTGAAGAAATACCTGGAGAAGGTAAAGCTCCTAGAACAATCCTTCCAGTTCTTTAAACTAGTTCGCATTTCCCGAAGCCAAAATACCCGAGCTGACGAGCTAAGCAAGCTGGCGAACTCCCCAACTAGCTCGACGCTAGTAGAAGAAGTCCGAAACAGGAGTATAGAGGAGGCAGAAGTCAATGCGATTATAGAGGACGACCCAAATTGGATGACCTCCCTAATAAGATGTTTGGAGAGCGGGGAAGTGCTCGAGGACAAGACGAAGGCTAGAAAAATTCTAGCTAGATCCACGCAGTACGTCCTCGAAGGAGGGATCCTCTATCGAAAGTCATATTTACAGTCTCTCCTAAGATGTGTTGGACCAAGGGAGGCAGACTACATATTAAATGAAGTACACACAGGATCATGCGGAAGCCACATTGGAGCTCGGATGCTAGCTCAGAAGGTCATGCGATGGGGGTACTATTGGCCAACAATGACAAAAGATGCGGAAGAAGTCGTGAAAAAGTGCCTGAAATGCCAGCTACATGCCAGAGTGACAAGACTACCCCAGACCGACCTCTCTACTATGCAAAGCCCGTGGCTATTTATGGAGTGGGGCATTGACATCGTAGGACCTTTCTACCCGGCACCTAAGCAAAAACGGTTTCTAATAGTTGCCGTCGACTACTTCACCAAGTGGGTCGAAGCTGATCCTTCTACAAAAGTCACAAGTGAGAAAGCCGTTGACTTCGTCTGGAAAAACATCGTGTGCCGGTTCGGAGTACCTAGAGTCCTCATCTCAGATAATGGAACGCAATTTACGAGCAGAGAATTCCGAAAATTTTGTGAAGGACTCAATATCCAGCAAAATTTCACCTCGGTCAACCGACCTCAAACTAATGGCCAGACCGAGGTCACCAACAGGACAATAGTGAACGGACTCAAGGCCCGCCTAGAAAAGGACAAAACGGAGTGGATCTACAATCTCCAAAACGTCCTGTGGTCATATCGGACTACACCCCGAACTCCAACGGGAGAAACCCCGTACCGTTTAGTATACGGGTCAGAAGCAGTCATACCTGTCGAGATCAGAGCACCCAGCCCCCGCGCTATCAATTTCTCCGCCGAAGCTAACGAAGAACAGCGCCGAACCGACCTGGACTTATTGGAGGAAAAAAGGGAACAAGCCAGCATAAAAGAAGCTCGGTACAAACATCAGATGGCTCGATATTACAACCAAAGGGTTAAACCCCAACAGTTCCAGGTCGGTGATCTTGTGCTTCGAAACAATGAGATAAGCCTTTCAGAAAAGCTCGGCAAGCTCGAAGCCACGTGGGAAGGGCCCTACAGAGTACACGAAGTCCTCGGCAAAGGAGCTTACAAAATCGCCTATCTTTCGGGCGAGCTAATACCCAGAACGTGGCACATCGCCCATCTAAAGAGATTCTTCGTATAAGCAGCAAAGTTTTGCATATAGAGTCTTAGGTTTTCTTTTTTTGTGTCCTTAATGTTTTGTTTTTAACGAGCTCGTCAAAACTCTTTTTTGGTCTTCTTTTTAATAAAATTTCTTTTTCATCTTGCATCTTGTGTCTTTTGATTTGCTTATACGAAGTATCCACAATATCAAAAATTCCCTCATAAGGTCGAACTACGGTTCCCTTGCGTGGTCAGTAATGACCCGACATGGGGTAATAATATCCTACAATGCGTAAAGGAAACCCTTTCCGAGGTCCGCTCAAACTCCCTCAGCTCGGCTTCTTGGTATTTCAACAGAGTACACTTTGTGCTGAAAAGCTCCTCAGCTCGGCGGCATTTCTTCCTCCATTGCTGAGCAATGGATCGTTGTTCAAGCAGATCTTGTGAAATGAGAGCTATTTGAATACGTAAAGAAGAGACACAGACAGAATCCAAAGTCTACACGCAAGAAAAGGAAAACAAATCCATTGATTTAAGGATGCTGAGTACAAAAATACCATGTACAAAAAAAAAAAAAAAAAAAACTAACTAAGCATCGTTGACCTTCTTATTTTGAGAAGGTGGCTGATCGGAGGAGGACCCTGCCAAACCCTCAACACCTGAAGTCTTGGGATCCGCGGGACTACGGGGGGGATCGGATCTTTATCTGTCACGCTTTCCCGTCCCTCTTTCTCTTCCTTGCCTTCTTCTTCGGCCTCATCAGGAAGAGCATCGAAGACCGCGTCCAGGGTGGAGTCCCGATCTGTCAGGCAGGCAGCAATCTGCTCGGCAGATAGCAGCACAGACGAGCTGGCGAGGTCGTCTAGGACAGGTAGCTGGTTGAGGTGATCTCGGATCACGCTGGCGTACCAAGAAAGGAGAGCCGCTTCCTCTAGGCGCTCGTAGCCATACTTGGAAGCATCCAAGCCGGGAAATTCTCTAGCGGCCTCCTCCAAAGCATCCAAGGTATAGTTTCCATTGATAAGCCCAGCCAACTCATTGGCCAGGCCGGAGAAACTCTCCGACAATAGGAGCCTCTTTGTAAAGGCCCGTAAGACCTCGCCTTGACCAGCTGCCAGCTTGGCCTCACTGTCTTTAGCTGCACTCAGCTCGGCCTCAAACCTTTTCTGGGCTTTCTCAGCCTCCACCTCGGCCTTAGCAAGCTGAGCGGCCAGCTCGGACTTGACAGTCTTCACCTCCTCTCTGGCCTTGACCAGCTCCCCCTCAGCTTTCTTCAGCTTAGCCTTGGTCGAAGTCAGCCTATCGGAGTACTGACTCTTCTCGTCCTCATGCCGAGCCAACATCTGCCCGACGCCATTTTCTAGCCATTTCATCACCCTACCGAGGCTCTACAAGAAAAAACGGAGTTAAACAAAAGAAAAGCATAGGGCAGAAATACCGGAAGATAAGAAACGAAAGCAATAAATCTTTACCTCAGGGAAAGGAAGATCCTCCAACCTCATTGAAGGAGCTACCGGGCTCCCATCACCACCCGAGACCTCGATGATATCCTGAACTTTATTACAAAGCATGAGACGAGTTAGGATGATTAATAAACAAAAACATCATAATCCTAATAGCACTAGCGGGGTCTCACCCATTGCAGGATCCACCATCCTCTGGGGCTCAAACGGGCTCAACCCCGCCTCAGCTAGGGAATCTTCATCATAGTTCCCCTCGAAGGGGCCACAATTCTTCATTGCTTTAACAGCAGCCTCCAGATCCTTATCCACCTCGCCTCCCACCCATGTAAAAGGTTTACCTACCCTCCACATATGCTCAACTAAACTATCATGTCGACAAAAAAAATATTTCGAATGCCATTTTTCTACTTTATACTGAGTTCGACCCTTGAACTCAGTACGGGCAGCAGCATAGTACCAGTCCGCCGATTTTTTGAAGACAAAGAGCTCGTGAATGAGCTCGGCTGATAATTGGTAACCCTCACGAATCGCTACCACGCCCAAATCAGTAAATTGCCTAAAGGAATTAGGCATTATCTGCCCCAAAGCTAAACCAAGTTTCTTCTGGAGCTGGGCAAACGGCTCAGGGAGGGGTAGACGAAGACCGGAGTGTAAACTGTCCTCATAAACGGTAACAAACCCCATCGGAGGAGAACACGCCCTATCCTCCGAACGAGGTTCTATCAGGTCAACATTAGAGGGAAAATTATACGACAGGGCGAGGAACTTTATTCTAGACTCATCTAAGGTTGAGGGGTAATCGGCCACTTTCCCCTCAACACACCGGGTCACTATCAAAGTTTCAACTGAAATGGAGGATCCTAGTGAAAAAATCCTAAAATCTACACTGCTATCGGCGGCACTCGCCAACGGAGAACCACTAACCCTCATAGATTGAGAATGGGAAGCCATACTTACTTGTTAAATAGAAGATAAATGCTCCGGCGGGTGATTTGCAGCTGTGAACAGAGGAACCAATGGAGTGAACACCGGCGGTACAGGAAGCAGTAAATTGGGGATTTTGGGGAAGAAGAAAACTTTTCTGAGCAAGAGATTTTTCTGCTAACGATGGCGGATGTGAAATAATGTGATAGGGGGAGAAACGTTTCAACTTCTGTGAATATACATTTGAATCCCGCAGTTGCATCTGACACGTGTGTGAACGTGGGCCCGCCTTTCTCGGAATACGAACCATCCCTCAACAAAGCTCCAATGGCCCATTACTTTCCCCGCCCTCTAAATCGGGTATGGGCCGTGTCTACTAACCTACCTAAACGACATAACACAGCCGCTACCTGCTACTTCAACTCGGAACATCAGATCTGAAATTCAGCTCGCATGGGTGATTTGCGCGATCAATCACCTCGATTAATTAGACCTCGTAGTTTGTGTCTACAAGTCTTCTTTCTTTTTTTTTGAGGGGGGGGGATGTGATAGTACCGGCCTCATCCTGGGCCCGACCTAAGGCTAATTGGGCCTGTATATTAAAGCTCGGCCCACAGAGTTCGGCCCAAACAAAGTCAACATCTGCCTTGAAGACCAAGTAACGAGACCCTACTTTGGAAGAAGATAGAATTCTACTATGAATGGGAATCGGATATGCATGTATTAAGAAACTAGATATGTATAAGGAGTCCGATCCCTAGAAGGATTAGGGCTTAATCCAAGGCTTATAAATAGATGCAAGATTAGAGGTGGAAGAACATTCAATACTCATTGTACTCTCAAGCATAATAAAAGCTCTCTATATTCTCTCCCGTGGACGTAGATCACATCGATCGAACCACGTAAATCCTTGTGTCATCGTGTTATTATTTCTTTCAGCTACTTTCGCAAACCCTAGATCTATCACTTGAGATTAAGTGTTCTTTTTAAGAGTTGGAGAACTGCTTGAGAGCCTTTTTAATGCTTGAGAGATTCAAAGAAGTTGAAAGCTTGTAGAGAGTTTTCCGTGTCTGATTCTGATGTTGAAGACTGGTATTTATAGGTAGAGATTCAAAACTAGCCGTTGGAAGAGCCGTTTGAATCTCACCTACTCTCTGATCTGTCGATCTGCCGTTGAGCGTATATTCACATATCTTCATCATTGTGTCAGATCCTAGGTTCACCTTTCTAGGATGCTGAGATGTCGATTCCTCATTGGTCGAGGTATATTGACTTCCTCTGACACCGGGATCTCTGCCTTTGGAGCTGGTTTTTGAATTTAGAGCTGGATTGGGTAAACTGACTTGAAGTGATGTCTTCAGAGTTAGTTCCTTTTTGTCTGCTCAGCTGAATCTTACTGCTGAATCTCCTAGACTTGAGTCAGCTCGATTTACGCTGCTTCGTTGGATCTCCTTGGCTGGATCCAATCTTCTTTACATGAAAAAGTTAGTCTAATTCAGCTCAGTCTTGAACTCTGTTCAGCTGAAAAACCTTTCAGCTGACTTTGGGTCCAGCTGATTACTCAGCTGGGTCTTCTGCTGTCTTCAGCTTCCTTACCTGTAAAGCTAGAGAATCTAAAGTTCAAACAGGCGAGCTGGAAAACATAACTTAGGTTTGCGCATTCATCTACTAGGTTGGAGATCAGTTGGGTTTTGGTATCAAATCAAAACTTTAGAATTTTCCCAACACTAGTAATCCAAAAAAAACTAATAGCCTCCACGAATCATCGTTGGCTCTCTCTGCCTATATAATGAGAGCCAATTAACAAGATTGAAATTGGATGGCAATAGTTTGGGAAGAAGTTTTCGGAGCAACCGAGCAGCGGAGCAGGTATGGAAAAGCTTCATTCAATCAAAACTATGGGCCTAAGTTTGAATTTAATTAACGTGTCTGAATTATTTTTTTCATCTTATTATTATTATTATTATTATTATTATTATTATTATTATTATTATTATTATTATTATTATTATTATTATTATTATTATGAACTGGTACTTCATCGCGCGTTAATTTTGAAAATGATTGTCGCGCAACGGGGGTAGAACGGCGACTGGCGCCGGAAGGACGGCAGATCGAGGCGGTGGTGGAATCAGAAAAGGAGACGAAGAGTCGGAAGAAATTTATGGTTTCCGAAATTTGGGAAATTATCCCATTTTTGGTTTTCTATTATGGGGTGTTTACTTTTGGTGATGTGATAGATCGATAAAAATAGTATATATTAATCCATCGTTTACTTTGATGGATTGATTACTTTTGAGCTTGTTTAATCATCTAATCTTTCATATAGTCAATCCTATGTTTTATCAATCTATCATATCACGCAAAATAAACGCTCCCTTACAGTATTTCAATTTGCTGAAGTAATTGGAATAAATGGTTGAAAATCTGAAGAGGAATGAAAGATGTGCTCATCTCAATCAAATAGAGAGACATTGACATGTGGAAAGGAAAATGATAAGGCGACGGCAGCGATGGTGATGTCGGGTGCACAGTTTTCTTAAGTGGTGTTCTAGTATCATATATTTTGATTTGAAGAAGAATCGGATAGCTCCAAGGATAGATTAGGAAATTCAAATAATATTTTTATTTAATTTTAATATGGTGGCTATGAATAGTAAAATGGGGGTTGTGTTTAAAATTATCCAAGCACTGTATTATTGTAATATAAAGACGTGATTTAAAATATTGCATATTTGTCACACCCCAATTCCCGAAGGAAGGCCTACTCACCCGGGATGACAAAGGTGGGAGTTAAGGAGCGGGAAAGAAAGGGGGAAACATTTATCATAAAGAGGAAAAATGTTGATGTTAATTAAACTCCAGATAAAGCTTACAATAAGGATAACCAAATTTAGAGTTATTCAGAAACGGCTTGCGAATAAGAAACGTCAAGCAATTAGATTAGTACATAACTTAGTCTAAATAAACATGATTGTCTAAAGACAATTTAGGGAAAATAAAAATTGATGTAGCGGAAGCTTATACTAGAGAACCCTCGCCTCAGCTCTGCCCGTCTGCACCGGCCTTCAACCTGAAAACATTTAAAAACGTTGGGCTGAGTACGAGAGTACTCAGTGGGATTTGCTATTTGAAGAAACATTTCAAAATAAACTTTAAGCAGTGTTATCCATCTAACGTATAACTTAGAAGAGTTAAAGTGGCAAAGGGCCGCTTCTAAGTATACAAAATATTTTCGTTTTAGCACGTGCAAGTTATGTTGCGTTCTAAAGTTACTCTTGTGATCCCGGACCTCTAGTCACCGTCGGATCGAAACTTAGACTTCGGGCGAGGCCCAAAGAGTCTTATCATTCTTATGGATCACGGGCATGAAACTGGATAATCCCATTAATTTCGTTAGTACACGATGGAGATCAACCCATCGTGCTACTAACCTTAGTGTACACAAATTCTCGAATGACGTGTTAGGTCAATTCGAGAATCTCGATCGATTCTTTAAGAGCATTAAACTTATTATGAACGCACATATAAAATATTTATGGATAACATGCATCTTATGAAAAGTATTTAGAAAAGCTAAACATTTATTTGAAAAGAATCACCCATCTTAGCGATAGTAAATTTGTTTATGTAATTACGTAAACGTGCATCCGTTGCTTTTAACACAAAGTTGTCATTGTTATACTTAGCTCAACAAGTAAAACAGAAAGTAAAAACTGAACCATAAAAGGACACACAGAATGGTAACCCAGTTCGGTTAATCAACCTATGTCTGGGAGGCCACGCCCAAGAGAGAACCAGTCCACTATCGAAAGTTACAGTTACAAATGAACTAACTTATACAGGTCTCCAACCTTATAACGCCTATTCACACACACACCCTTCCCGATCTAGTGTGAATTGGTGATTGTAAGTGCACCACTCACAATCTAAGTTCAAGCCGCAACTTGACACTCAACCCTCTTACAAGTGTTTATTTAAGAAAATAAACGCTCTCAAGAATACAATAAAGATACTATGTAAGTATAACGCTATGATAATGAACAATAGCAGCGGCAGCCACTCTTCAATGTATCTTGGTGTAGATACATATAGGTCTTGAGAAACCCTAGATATGCTCTCCACCTCATTTGCCCTAGTTTCCTTATGCATGGAAACTTCCTTTGAAGATATGCCTTGTGGAACAATTAAGTATATCTGCAATATAACATCTTTTCCGCGTCAAATTTGAATAAGGAAAAGATCTCCGCAAAATCCGCATAAATATGGAAAGAATCTTTCAGATCTGTTCCATTCTGTTCCACAACGAACTAGCTCAGGCTGAAGCACAAAAACCAATTTCTGTCTTCACACAACTCAAAAACACTTCAGTCAATTATATTTCTACATAAACTTGCCAACTTCAATTGAGCTACCAGCTCGAATCTAGCAATCTCCCCATTTGGCATTTAATAGACAAAACTTCATAGTATTAACCAAAATATCAGAGCATGAAAGATCTCCATACCGCACAACAGCAGAACCAACATGAAGATGATGAAGCTCCCCCTTAAACTCAAACGTGAACAAGAACTGCTTCATCTTGAAACTCAACTCCCCCTTAAACCAAGCAATGGGAGACTGAACAACTCAACTTCTTGAAACGAAACTCCCCCTCAAGCAAACATTAGAAGAAACTTTAAAAACTTTCATTACTTAACAGCAGCGGAACAAAAAACAAGGAGACACACTCCTTGATACCAGCAAAAACAACCAAAAACCAGTAGCAAAAACCAACAAAAGCTACACTTACTCCCTCTTTTTGTCGTACAGAAATGACAAAAGGTAGGAATCCTACCCAAAACAAAACTACAAAGTAGGAGAGACAGAACCCGCCTTCTGCATCTGATTTATAGCCCGAACATAGCTATCTTCTTCAGAATTTTCAGCCTTTTCAGAACCAGATTCCTCATCACCAAGATCCAGATCTTTATCTTTTTCTTCTTCTTCTTCTTCAGTTTCTGTGCCAGAAAATTCAGGCTCAGCATCTGGCACAGGCTCTTGAACATTTGGAGGTCCTCCTTCATCTTCAGCAGCAACATCTGGAACAGTAGCATCATAAATCAAGGATGCTATGGAATCTTGACGCAGCTTCAAATATCTGATAGTTTTGCCAAGAGATGCAAATTCACGACGAAGCATGCGTTCAGAGAGAGCATGAGCTTTAGGCAGGGAACGCTCAGAGACTGGCACAGACGACTTGAACAGAGGCTTCATGTGAAAAGCAGGACCAGAGATGTCCTTAAAATGATTCACCTCATTGAACATCTTCTCGTTGAACCTGAAAGGCTTAGGTTCATCACTCCAGATGTCACCATCACGAACCACATCTGGAAACTGAGACTGCACAATTCCAAAAATCAGGCCGGGAAAACCCAAACAGTTTGCCTTCTTCAAGTCATCAGCGTGGTTGGTAACATGATTAAACACCAACTTTCCGAAATCAAAGTCTTCAAACAAACCAATCTTGTACAGAATTATCCCTAATTCTTTTCCCACCGTAGAGGTATGACCTGAGGGAACCCAATTTACCACCGCTATTTTATGCAAAATAGCATACTTCATCGACAAGTGAGTACCACTGATGCTACCATCCTTCGACCATTTCTTGTAAAAACCACCAGCCAGCCCTTCTGCAGCTTGATCAAGGCTGACTTCTCGATCAACAAATGCATTCTCTTCACGATCAACGAATGCACTAATGATAGCAGGATTGAAATCGATGTACTTACCACGGACATACACCTTGAAACGCTCTGGAGAAGTTGGATCCTTGATACTCTTGGACATGTTGCAGTAAAACTCCAAAACCACAGCTGGCACAAACCTTCGCACAAGATATATGGTTTGATCCCAGTTGGCATCCCTCAATCTTTCAACAAGTCTAGTTCCTTCGATGGACTCCTTCTTCACATACTTCTCCACAATGAGCTTCTTTTGAAGCATAATTCCCCAAGACTCACGATGATGTTCTGACTTGAACACAGACGGGTCAGATCTACCATGGGGATGAATAGGCGCTCTTGAAACACCAACAGAGCGAGGAGGAGAGGCCTGCCTTGAATTTCCAGCATCACTATCCAGAGCATTTTCAGAGCCTGATTCAACGACAACCACATGCTTCTGTTTGTGAGCGCTCTTTCTCTTAGGTGGAAGATCGTACACCTTCGCCTTTCATTTCCCCACCTTGACAGCTTCTTCCAAAGTCTCCTTCAGTAATTGAGACCTCGTATACTTTGCCGGATTGGGCTCACGAATTTGCAGGGGATGGAGAAAAACCCTAGCTTTCTTTCTCGGCTTCTGAGGCTCAGGATTTTTTCGAGCACTTCCTTTAGCCAACAAACCCTTTTTCTTTGACCCGGCAACTTCTTTTGCTGGCACAACAACTAGAACAGAATCTTGCTTCTGAGCCTGGACAACAACAGCAACTTCAACTGACGGTGCATTCTCACCAACATCAACACCAGCAGCACCACCTTTCTCAGCAACCTGTTCAAAAACAGGTATCACCTTCGGAGTAGACACTTGAGACTTTTCACGGTGAGATCCGCCATGGGAACCGGCGGGCTTGCGAAACAACGACCCGGAACGAGCAAGCTTTTGAGGAATAACCTTCATCGCTTTTGGTGTGCCTTTCATTGTCTTCTTTAGAACCACTAGAGGTGTATTCATCGTCTCTTCTCCTACTGTTTCATGATCGGTGTCAGTAGCAACCTCCTGAGACGGAGATGGAGTCTTCGGAGGAGTCTCTTTCTTAGATGAGGACTTTGAGATGGCTCGTTTTCTCCCCCTATGAGGAGCATCTGACTCAGCCGGAACATCAGAGAAGGTTTTCTCCATCAAATCATCAGAGAACAGTTGAGAGTCTCTCGAACCTGCACCGGACTCCATGGATAAGAGATATAAAAGAAATCGAACACAGCAACAAGGGCTTGAGAGAAAGTAGTCACAAAGCGAGAGCGAGAATGAATGCTCAAGAAGACCGGCGAGAGAGACTTAAAAGGAAGAAGGGCGGTGCACAAATCTCTCTCCAAAAATAGATAGAATCGTATCCCAATAAATTAGGAATGAGATATATATTACTTTTAAATCTCATCCTTATCTTTAACGGCCGAAAAATTCAAACGAAACCGGAAGCAGCTCGGAATACGCAGAGGCGGCTGCAGGAAAATAGCTGTTGGTAGCTTTATGACGTAAGCTGACCGTTGAACAATTCAAACATTCTGAGCCAGAGTTTGAGCCAGCATACTATCTGGCACAGAATTCAAACAACTCCAAGAAAAATCGCCATCTAAAAAAAATTAATTGATCATTCGTGCTTTCCATCCAAAACCCCAAGCGGAGGGTTTATTCTAAGAACAAATTAGAGAGAACAAATTCCCAAGGCTGCTCTCAATGATTCAAATCTTGAGGCATCAAGAGCCTTAGTAAAGACGTCGGCCAACTGTTTCTCGGTAGAAACAAACTCTATATTAAGAACCTTTTCTTCAATCAACTCCCTTATGAAATGATGATGAATGTCAATGTGCTTTGTTTTAGAGTGATGAACTGGATTCTTCGAGATATCAATTGCACTCTTATTATCACAATAAAGAGTAAACTCCTTTGATGACACTCCATCTCCTCGGTCATGTGATCAACAAATTCCTGAATCAAATCCTGTGACACAGACCCGAATATAATATCATCAACATAAATTTGAATAAGAATGATACCTTTGGAATCCTCCTTGAAGAACAAAGTCTTGTCCGATCCTCCACGAGTATATCCTTTTGATATGAGATACTTTGAAAGGGTCTCATACCATGCATGTGGCGCCTGTTTCAATCCGTATAGGGCTTTGTTGAGCTTGTACACATGATTGGGAAACTCCGGGTCCACAAATCCAGGGGGCTGCTCATCATAAACCTCTTCATTAAGAACTCCATTTAAAAAAGCACTTTTCACGTCCATTTGATATAGCTTGAAGTTCATACAACAAGCCATTCCAAGCAGTAATCGAACAGCTTCTAAGCGAGTGACTGGAGCAAAAGACTCCTTGTAATAACTTCTTCTTCATCAGTCTTGTTTCGAAAGATCCACTTGGTTCCACTCACAAGAACATCAATGAGACGAGGAACAAGTATCCATACATTACAGCGTATGAATTGGAGAAGTTCTTCCTGCATGGATGCAATCCAATCTTCAATCTGAAGAGCTTCCTTAACATTTTTGGGAAGAACTTTTGACACATAGCTAACATAAGCAATATTAGCTACCATCTTTTTAAAATCCTTTTGAATTTTCCGCGTTCTTCTTTCCTCATTAATATCTCCAATCACATTTGACATTGGATGATTTTTGGAAATACGTCGTGATGGAGTGGCTGGAACAATTTCATTATCGGATTCATTAGATATATTGGTCCCCTCTTGAGCATTATTAACTGAAGATCCACTTCCAGACTGATTATCCTGACTTGATGTGGAAGCTGGCTCAAAAGCTGGCACAGATATCAGTTCATGATCTTCTTCATCTTCTTCAACTACATCAGTATCTGTGAATACAACATTGATAGACTCAATAACAGTCTGAGACGTCTTGTTATACACTCTAAAAGCTATGATGTTCTTGGAATATCCCGGAAAGATGGCTTCAACTCCCTTATCATCCAACTTTCGCCTTTGTTCTCTATCATGTAGGACGTAGCAAATCGTTCCAAAGATGTGAAAGTGCTTGAAGCTTGGTTTTTTTCCTTTCCAGATTTCATAAGGAGTCTGATCGGTCTTTGGACGAAGATACACACGATTAATGATATAACAAGCACTACTCATTGCTTCAGCCCAAAATCGATCGG
Source organism: Agastache rugosa (assembly GCA_031470985.1). Classification (NCBI taxonomy): domain Eukaryota; kingdom Viridiplantae; phylum Streptophyta; class Magnoliopsida; order Lamiales; family Lamiaceae; genus Agastache; species Agastache rugosa. The sequence continues at coordinate 38,453,645 of CM062604.1, forward strand.
CAACATTTTGAGCTGCTAACATGGTGCGCATGATCTCCTGCAATGTGCGATTCTTTTTCTCTACAACCCCATTTTGTTGCGGGGTTTTTGGAGCAGAAAACTCATGCACAATTCCTTTCTCATCACAAAAAGTTTCAAACTCACCCTTTTCAAATTCTTTACCGTCATCACTCCTTATCCTTCTTAAGGGAATACCTTTTTCCAGTTCCAACTTAAGACATAGTATTTTGAAGTACTGAAATACTTCTGACTTGTCACGAAGAAATTCCACCCAAGTAAACCTTGAAAAGTCGTCTACGTACACAAGGACATAGCTTTCTTTCTTATGCTTTCAGTTGGCATTGGTCCCATGAGATCCATATACATGAGATCAAGTATCTGGGACGTAGTGATACTTTGAACTCTTTTGTGACCAACATGAACTTGCTTGCCTATTTGACATGTACCACACACCTTTTCAGCATCTATTTGAAGTTTTGGAAGATCACGAACAGCTTCAACCTGAATTAGCTTCTTGATGTTCCTAAAACTGGTGTGTCCCAGTTTCTGATGCCAAATTTCTGTCACAGACTGGCTGGCTCGAAAGCAAACTTTAGTTGGACAGGCGATGTAACAATTATCACTTGATCGATTTCCAGTCAAATAATCGACCCCATTTCGAGTAACCAAACACTTGGATTTAGTGAAACTGACAGGCATACCTTCATCACATAACTGACTGATACTTAGGAGATTAGCTTTAAGACCATCAACGAGGTAGACGTCATTTAGATGAGACATACTGGGGATGTTTAAAGTTCCTTTTTCCAATGATATTCGATTGAGTTCCATCACCAAATGTAACATGATCGTTGGTGACCTTTGAAATATTGCATAGGAATTTGGAATTTCCAGTCATGTGCCTAGAGCAAGCACTATCCATGTACCACCTGTTGTCAGTTATTGCCCAAAGAGATGTGTGAGCAACATAAGCTTTATGATTCCGGCTGGATCTCGACTTTCTTCTTCCATAATTCATGGTTCTTCTTTTATCAGCCAAATAGAATCTGCATTTGGGCCTGATATGACCTGTACGACCATAGTAATGACAAACAGGAACAAAATGATCATTATAACCATGATTAATATGAAACTGTCCTTGATTTGGGAACTCAAAACCTGAGTTCTGAGCTGGCCTTCGAGCCTGATGACTTGGATCAACTTTTCTTACAGAATTAGTCTTCTGACCTTGATGTTGAGCTTTTGGCTAATTACCATACTCCTTAGCTTTGGCATGAACAAAAGTCCTTTGTTTGTTGGCATCAATTGGTTGCCATTGGTAATTCTCATATCTAAGACCTGCTTTGCTTGAATGTGAGCGGTTCAAATTGGTTTGATCTTTCCCAATCATTCTGGACGGAAGACGCTTTCCATGTCTCCAGAATGTGATCTAGCTTCTTGGTTCCACTTGTCATCATCTTGACAAATTTATTGAAGTGGTCTAGCTCTTTCGTTTTTCTCACATTATCTTCTCTGAGATGAGAAACCTCTGCAATAAGAGCATCATTGGCAGATTTCAAGTTATCTCTTTCTTGACAAGCTTCGATAACTTGAACTTTTAAGATGTCCCTTTCACGAACAACTTCGTTGATCTTCTCCTTCAACTGATTGTTTGCACTTCCAGCTTCTTCACACTTCGATTTGAGAATCTCAAAACTTTTGATCATCTCGTCTTCATCCACTTCATCTTCTCCGCTATCATCGATCTCATCTTCCGGAGTAGTGCTAGAGTCTTGAATTTTAGAAGTATGAATGGTAGCAACATTTGCAGTCTTATCTCCTTCTTCCTCACTTCCACTATCATCAGTCTCGTCATCACTGTGGGTAATATTATATGACTTTTTCTGTCTCTTTAAGAAGCTTGGACATTCACTTTGAATGTGTCCATATCCATCACATTCAAAGCATTCACCTTTATCCTTGAATTGAAGGCTAACTGTGCTTCTCTTTGATGAGCTTTGTCCTGTTCCTTTCTTTCCTGGTTTCTTGAATAATTTACTGTAGTTCTTAACCAGCAAAGCTAAGGTCTCTGCAATCTTTTCTTCATCCATAGGCTCAGATTCTGACTCAGGATTCCAATTATGAGCTACGAAAGCTACACCTTTTCTTTTGTCAGATGTCTCACTCCTTTTTTCCATCTCAAAAGTTCTTAAAGAACTAATCAGCTGATCAAGCGAAATAGTGGATAAGTCTTGCGCTTCTTCAATAGCAGCAACCTTGTATTCAAATCTGTTGGGAAGAGATATAAGAACCTTTCGAACCAACTTTTCATCAGACATTTTCTCACCAAGAGTGAAACTTTCATTTGAGAGAGCAAGAAGTTTTGCATAGAAATCACCAATCACTTCAGATTCTTCCATTCTCATATTTTCAAACTGTGAGGTAATTTGTTGAAGGCGATGTCCCTTGACTTTACTGTTTCCCTCGAAAGAACTTTGGAGAGTATCCCATGCCCTTTTTGCAGTATCGCAAGTGGAAATTAAGGCAAAAATTTCCATACTTACAGCAGTCTGACTTTCCAATATCCATAATTTGAAGCATTCAGAATAGGAGGTTTCGACACAGCATGTCCACTTGAAGACATTGTGGCTCATAAACAGCAACAGAAGACGTAATTTGACCCTGGATCAACACCTGTAGATTCGGTGTACCGCTCTGGTACCAATTGTAATTACGTAAACGTGCATCTGTTGCTTTTAACACAAAGTTGTCACTGTTATACTTAGCTCAACAAGTAAAACTGAACCATAAAAGGACACACAGAATGGTAACCCAGTTCGGTTAATCAACCTACGTCTGGGGGGTCACGCCCAAGAGAGAACCAGTCCACTATCGAAAGTTGCAGTTACAAAGGAACTTACTCATACAGGTCTCCAACCTTATGACGCCTATTCACACACACCCTTCCCGATCTAGCGTGAATTGGTGATTGTAAGTGCACCACTCACAATCTAAGTTCAAGCCGCAACTTGACACTCAACCCTCTTACAAGTGTTTATCTAAGAAAATAAACGCTCTCAAGAATACAATAAAGATACTATGAAAGTATAACGCTATGATAATGAACAATAGCAGCGGCAGCCACTCTTCAATGTATCTTGGTGTAGATATATATAGGTCTTGAGAAACCCTAGATATGCTCTCCACCTCCTTTGCCCTAGTTTCCTTATGCATGGAAACTTCCTTTGAAGATATGCCTTGTTGAACAATTAAGTATATCTGCAATATAACATCTTTTCCGAGTCAAACATGAATAAGGAAAAGATCTCCGCAAAATCCGCATAAATATGGAAAGAATCTTTCAGATCTGTTCCATTATGTTCCACAACGAACTAACTCGGACTGAAGCACAGAAACCAATTTCTGTCTTCACACAACTCAAAAACACTTCAGTCAATTATATTTCTACATAAACTTGTCAACTTCAATTGAGCTACTAGCTCGAATCTAACAGTTTAGTTGCCTCATATGAGCTTGAGGTACTCTCCTGTGACAACGGGTCCTACAAGATGAATTCTAGCCCTAATAGGTTTCCGAACTAATAAACCTTACTAACGAAAATAAGGTCACTAATTCGCTACTTGCCGGGTTTTCAAAACATACAAAATATTATTTACAAATTGAAGCTCAGCTAAGGGCACCAATATTACCCTTATTCCATTTTTTATTAATTATTATTAACTAGACAAAGGATGAATATTTGAAAATCATTTTGATCATTTTACTTAAATAGCCGTAACATGTACAAACATATTAATATACAAAATTATAAGTAACTTGAATAAATTAATAATTCGGTAGCTTTTTATAAACATATACACATGCAAATTTATCAAAATTTGATTCTTAACATCTCGAAATTAGCAAAGTAGAGACACATATGTTGTACTCCCTCCGTCCCATTATTGTTGGCACGTTTCTTTTGGGCACGGGTATTAAGGAGAATGGTGTTTAAAGAGTAAAAAGATAGAAAGTGGTGGAGCCCACAACTTTTTGTGAGAGAAAGATATTTCTCAAAAAGGAAACAGGCCAACTTTCGTGGGACGGCCCAAAAAGAAATACAGGCCAACAATAATGGGACGGAGGGAGTATATAATTGCCTTCTGCTAGTATATACGCATTCTTTTGTTTTTTTTTCTTTTTTTTTCTTTTTTTCTTTTTACACCATCATCACTAACTATATAAAAAAAATCATACATCAACTTCTTTTTCTTAAGAAGCACACGACACACACATAATATATAAATATATATATAAAGTTTTCCTTTTTAATAATTTCTTATACTCAAATGCACCCCTTTTTTTAATAATTAATCATTTCTTAACATTTCTCTAGATTATAAGAATATATATAGCCTGCAACACAATTTATTTATTTCCTTTCTCTTTCTTAAGCCTATTTACAACAGCTATATATGTATATACATAAGTTCAACTTTTGATCGATCTTCCTTCTTTCTTTTTCTTTTACAGCCGACAAACACACATGTACCAAGGAATCCAAGCATTTATTCTCCCTTACCAAAATTTCAGTAGCTTATATATATACAATTACTTTAGTTTCTTTATCATTCATGGAACTGACACACACATACAAGATCATATATATATGTATATCAAGTTCCTAAATCAACCACAACTCTATTTTCTTCTCTGCAAAAAGGCAAGCAGCTTCTCAAACAACATATACACATTATAAACATAGATTCATGCATGCATTTATTTTTTTAAGGAAATGTCTGTTGATACATATATACACGTACCTATTTTTCAAGAAGTTAAACAAGAAAACACATATATATATCATTCTTTGAGTTTTAAATTCAAAACTAGGAGATTTTCGCCAAGACATAAATAGGTAAAGGGCTACAACCTTTGAAGATCAAACTCCTTCTTCTTCTACCTTACTCCACTCTAGTACTTGATGGTGCTAAATCGTCCACACCTTTCTCCTCCCTCTCTCTATCGAATTATCTCTCTATTTCTTAGTGAAGAAACTGAATTGGTGGGTATGAGGGGGGGGGGGGGGGGGGGGGGGAGGGGACTGCTGTCGATTTTTAAAGAGTGAAGGGGAGGGCTTGGTTGAGTAGATCATGTGACTGTTGTACTATTTATTTCCTCATTCATGCTTAGCCATTTTTCCTCTTCCTTTTCTATTCTCTTTTATGTCCGAAACTAGAGTGTTGTTGGGAGGGCTGTGATTTGTTTTTCGAAAATGGAAGCAAAAAGGGGACATATGCTAATTTGTCTAAGATGGAGGGAAGAGAATTAAATTGATTAGTAAAAGTGTAGGGGTTGACATGTGATTCTTTGTACCAGGCTTTTTCCCAATTTGTGCAAAATAATTTTTTTTTTTTACTTCATATCTCTTTTGATTTTCTTATAGAAGCTTAAGGATATGTGACTTCTGTTATAAATTCAAACAAAAAGGATCTTCCCAAATCCTAAAGGGATCGGCACCTTCAATTTCAAAATCAAAGTGTGACTTCTTTTGTTTGCTGCTAGGTAGAAAATATGTTTTTAATATAATTATCCTACATATGCAATGAGTAGTACGTAATATTTTAGTTAAATGCACCTTTTGGGATCACTTTTAATATCTAGGCTTTAATTGATATCATATTCTATGTCAAATAATTCACGTAGTCACATAATTGAAATAAGTCAAATTATGCAATAATATCAAATTACGAGATTTGGAAATTCTTATAAAATTCTGAAAATCTAATTGTTAGAATTAAAAGAAATTTATTTTTTTTATCTTCGAGCGCGCATTGATAATAGAGAATTTTATGTTTATTCTCTTAAATATTATCAGGGAAAATCGGGATGTTACAATATCATGAGCAACCTTTTATTAATCAGGCAATATGGAAATGGGTAGTATTTCGAAAACGGAAATCATCATTCTCGATGGAACCACCGATCTTAAAGATGAGGAAAAGATAATTCCTTCTAACCCCCCACGAGTTTAGCCATTATCTTTAAACCAAAACATCTAATATATAATTTTTTTTACATGTTGTATCTATGATACTTATTATTTTTCTGTATTTAGGAAACTATTTTTATTGATAATTTATATTACTTGTTTATTTGTATAAAAATGAAAAATATTTTTTAATTATTTTAATTACATTGTAAATTAATTTTTTGAATTATGAAATTATGTTCAATCTAATTCATTTTTATATTACTTAAATAAATTTATATTCATTATATAAATCTACAATTTTTATTGTTATTTAGATAATGAATAAATTAAAAGAAAAAATGTAATTTAGTCAGGTAATATAATTGTCATATTAATATTATTAGGCACTACACTTTATTTGATTACAAAAAAAATTGGTTATACAAAAAAAGTTATTCAATTAACAAAATAAAAAGATAACTAAGATAGCATTTCAATCTTCACCCTATGGACATAGTGATCATAAGAATTGGAGCTGCACTCTCATGCAACCAACCACATATGATGTGATCGGATCCAGATTGACCCGACCCGATCAAATCAGGTCAACCCGTTGACTTTCGATTTTTTTTAAATTTTTTTCTTTTCCGCCTTCGGCTCCGATTTTAATTTATAGATAATGATTGTGGCAACATTAATGCCTTTTAGCTCGCTTCGAGGCCTTCGACTCCCCTCGCTCGACTCTTTAAAAAAATTAATAAAAAACAGAAAAATCAAAAAAATTAAAAAAGTCAGGCGCGTGTGTTACACGCGCCGACTTAAAAAAAATATCTGCACGCGCCTGACTTAGCGGCCTATGGCGGGCGCGTGTCGTCAAGGACGGACCTACATTCCCCAAAATTGGGGCACGTGCCTCCACAATTTTTTAATTTTTTTTACTAGTATATATATATATCTGTATAGGGAGCGGATCTGATAAGAACACATCTTATATGAGAACGTAAGAACAATACATTTTTATTACATCGGAGATGCATAAAATGCAGAAACTAAATGCATAAATATTTTAATGCATAAACTACAATAACTTAATGCATTAGCATTTAAATGCATAAATTAGAGTAATTAAATGCACGGTTAAATCTGGACCGTATATCAACAAGGATCAAGGGTCCAGATTTGTTCTTATTTCTCACCTAAGAAAGTGTTCTTATTTGATCCGCGCTATATATATATATATAGGGAGTGGATCTGGTAAGAACACATCTTATATAAGAACGTAAGAACAATACATTTTTATTACATCGGAGATGCATAAAATGCAGAAACTAAATGCATAAATATTTTAATGCATAAACTACAATAACTTAATGCATTAGCATTTAAATGCATAAATTAGAGTAATTAAATGCACGGTTAAATCTGGACCGTAGATCAACAAGGATCAAGGGTGAGAAATAAGAACACTTTCTTAGGTGAGAAATAAGAACAAATCTGGACCCTTGATCCTTGTTGATCTACGGTCTAGATTTAACCGTGCATTTAATTACTCTAATTTATGCATTTAAATGCTAATGCATTAAGTTATTGTAGTTTATGCATTAAAATATTTATGCATTTAGTTTCTGCATTTTATGCATCTCCAATGTAATAAAAATGTATTGTTCTTACGTTCTTATATAGGATGTGTTCTTACCAGATCCGCTCCCTATATATATATATATATATATATATATATATATATATATATATATATACTGTGTGTGTATTAATTAAATTAAAGGAAATCTTCTCTCCTTGTTAAATAAATAAATAAAATGTCTTCCAAAAGATCATCTTGTGTCCAAGATATAAATAAAATAAAATATTCTACTGATGTGTTTGGAAGACTAAAAGTTATCGGAGCTCTTGCACAAAAGATGGTAGAGACGAAAAAATACGAGGTATATCCATTGATTTATTTGTTTATTACACTTGCTTTAATTCTTTCGGTTGCCAGTGCTATAGTTGAAATAGTATTTCCTACAATGAATATCATAAAGAATCGTCTACGCAATTGGATTGGAGATAAATGGGTGAAGGATAGTTTAATTCTATATACTAAAAAAGAGGTTTTGATAGTGTTGATAATAATTCAATCATGCGTTTCAGTCAATGAAAACTCGTAGGTTTCAAGTGTAATATACTTGGATTATTATTTAGTAAAAAAATTCTTAACTTATTTTATATTTATAATTACAATACAACCTTAAATTAATACTCGATAAATTAATAACCTCTCTAAAATATTAATTTTTCCGATCCCGACAGTAATATTGTACTTAAAATTTTAACTCGATAAATTAATAACCTCTATAAGATAAGTAAATTTCTTCGATCTCGATTGTATTAATTTATATGTGTTCTACTGTATTTTGTACCCCAAAAAAAAAATTCTGAATCCGTCCCTGCATGTTGTGCACGCGCCCGCGCGCGGGCTCAATCGCACGGTATGCGACCGGCCGCATATGAGATTTTGCGTAAGAATTGTCCTTATATTCAAATACCACCTCAATACTCTTTTACAAAAAATAGAATAAAGCTTCTACTTTACCTTCTCTTCAGATAAATTATGGCAAATGAAATTCAATTTATATTTCTGTAAATATATAAAAGTACGAAATACCTCTTTTGCCCTTTTACACAAATGGTCTCGATAACATACACCGACAATTGCGTAGGATGTCAAATTTTCTCAAACCTGCAAATGAAAATACAACTGTAATAAGGGAATTTTAGTAATGACAGATAAAATTTTTATATTTAACAGGGTGTTAGAAAATAGAGTGATGTTATTCGGACATAAATATCCGGACATAATCTAGCTAGTTAAGGTAAATGAATATGTTCGATCCATTTAACTTATTTATTTAATTTTGTAATTTCTCCACATTCATTCAATTTATTATTTTTTGAATAATCTAATTCAAGTGAATGCATAAATATCTATTAAGTAATAGTATTTCCGAAAGATTAGTGAAAATCATAAAATAACTTTATTAGTTTAATTTCGTATTTTTGTATTCATATTTATCTCTTTAAAAATGGCGGTTTAGATTAATTAAGTAAATACATTAGAGTACTAACCAACACTATTATTTTATTTGATAAATTATAAGTTAAGATTATTAATATATTCATTTTATGTCCGGACATATATGTCCAAAAAGTATTAGTGTAGAAGATACTAGTATAATGTTATTTTACATCTAAAATTGCTCACCAGGTATTGGAAATTTAAATATTACTCCCTCCATCCACAATATAAAATCATACTTATCCATTTATATTTGTTCAAAAAAAAAAGTCATACTTTACTTTTTTATAATATCACACCCTCTATTTTCTCTTATATTTAGCTATTTTATCTTTATTCCTACAAATTGTATTTTATTATACCTTTATTCCAACAAATTGTACTTTTATTCCACAAATTGTACCTTAACACTACCCTTCAAACTGTATTTTTATTCCACTCACAATAACTCCAATAACTTTCTTAATTACTGTGTCCAGCACACAATGAAACTTTATATCGTGAGAACGGAGGAAGTAGTATGAATGATTTCGAACAATATTAAAATTATACAGTAGGAAATTTATACATAATTAAGGGGAACCTGGATCCTGGCACCACATAGTGTGCATCCCATTTTTTAGGACCGTACACGTGTAATACGAATTTAATATCTAATTAATTTTTATGCCTTTTTCTTTTTCTTTTTGTTTATTAATTTTGCTTTAACTATGGTATAGTGTAACTATCATCAGCCACTGTTCCTTTTATGGCTGACGCCACTATGTAGGACCCATCTAGTCAGTGATAAACTTTAGGAGACGAAGAATGTTGGCGATATACTTTAGCAGCGCCATTTTTCCCGGCGATAACATTCTTTAAATCTCGAGACAAATTTCGATGGTTAAATTCACGTTCTGGAGCTGTCAAATATATCTGATTGATCCATAATTTATTTGGTCTCGAGTATTTCCTAATGAAGTTCTGCAAATTTTGGTGGGGGGTGGGGGGGGAGCGGCGGCGGCTGTTGGCAGTGGTGATGGTGGGTTCTGTGGGAGAGAAATAGACAGGGGGCGAGAGAGAAAGACTGTACATACAAATATATTATTATTTTTAATTCAACTATAAAAATCATACATACAAATATTATTATAACATTTTAAATTTAATAATATTAGATATATAAATTTCGATCGAAAAAAATACTAATCCGATTAATGAATTTCGATAAGAATTAATCTTATTGAGTACTTATAGTGTGATTTATGAATCGCAAAAAGAATTCATCATAAATTAAGTAAACTAGAGTCCAATTGACTGATTTCCACAAGAATTATTAACAAATCTAATAAACCATATAGATGAATTTCCAAAAGAATTCTAAAATAATTAAGTAAATTGTAGTTCGATTGAAGAATTTTCATTAGATCTAGAATAATTAAGTAAATCATAGCCCGATTGATAAATTTACGTAAAAATTTTAAATTAATCAAGTAAACTGTAGTCAAATTGATAAACTTTATAAGAATTTTAAAATAATTATGTAAACTATAGTTCGATTGATGAATATCCATAAGAATTATTAAATTATTAAATAAACTATGGTTCGGGTGATGAATTTTCAAAAGAGTCCGATTTATGAATTTTCATAAGAATTCTAAATTAATTAAGTAATTGATGAATTTTCATACAAATTCCAAAACAATTAAGTAAACTCTATTCCAATTGATTAATATCATTAAATGATTATTTTATTAAATTATCAAGTAACTTCTTATAGTTCTATTGATAAATTTCTATAAGAATCCTAAAATAATTAAGTAAATTTTAGTTCGATTGATGTAAATCTATAAGCATTGTTAGAAAATAGAGTTAACTATAGCCCCATAGATGAAATTCGACAAAAACTAATCAAAATCCATTTTTTGGATTATTTTGGATTAATTTCGAAATTTTCATATGATATAAATAAAATTGATAATTTTAGAATATGGTACCAATAATATAACGTTATATCTAAATAATTAAGTATTCAATATAATGTCAATCAATTCAACTAATATTAGTGAAATTCAGTCATTTTCAATTAATTTTGTAAATTTTATATGAAGTGACTAAAATTGGTATTTTTTTAGAGTATAGTCTAGTACTTTGACTATAGTAACCAATTGAGTACCAATTGATAAACTCGTGATCAATTGAGTACAAACAAATTAGATAAATCAGTGATCAATTGAGTATAAATTGAATGAACTGGTGATCAATTGAGTACTAATTTGATAAATTAGTGATCAATTAAATAATAGATAAATCAATTAGCAACCAATTGAGTACCAATTTAATAAATTAATGACCAATTGAGTACCAATTTGATAAATTAGTTACCATAATTATATTATTTAGTAATGCACATAATATATATATATATATATATATCTATCTAATTAGTTAAATAAACTCACATACTTTGAAAATGTTTGCTAGTGCACGATTTAAAGATAAATATGAGACATGAATAAAAGATAGCATGGAAAGTGATTAAAAGAGAAAGATAAAATTATAATGAGAAAAAAAAGGTATAATAAGGACAAACATAAATATAGAATAGAATAGATGAGGCGATGTGTTGTATATAGAATAGATGTTGATATGTGAATACATATATAATAAAATAAAAGTTATTAGATTAGAATACATGAATTAAAATCAGACAAATAATCAGAATAAAGAAAAATCGGAATGGGGCACCTAGGAGGGATCACCGTTTATTTTCCTATTATTAATAGACTAGTAAGTAGCCCGTCGAAATTCGACGGAAAATAACTTTATGTTTTAATTTATATGTATATATTTTAAAAATAATTTTATATCTTATTTAAAAGTTGTGATATTGTTCACGTTAATTATTAATCAAACTTAGAAAATTAATTTTATTTCACGTATCTAAATTTATAATTATGAATGATAATGGATCGAGTATACTCATTCATTATATATTTTTTTAAATCTAAATTTGTTTAGAATTTTTCCACATATTCGTTCTAATCTCGGTTAAAATAGTGACTTTACTGTACATACTCATCGAAAATCGACGGGAGTTCATTATTTAATAAAATAAATAAAATTATTAGACGCAAATATGGTTGGTAGTTCAAAATTTTTTTAGAGGTGAAAATCTTTAATTTCTAATAAAACTCAATAAAATTGTTAGTTTCTTTTGTTATAGATTGAAATAGTGAGGTTAGCGGTCGTTCACTCTACTAAAAAAATTGATGTGAAATTCTTTTTTATTCAATTATAAAATTCAATACATTTTTTGTGTACTTCATTTGTCCTAATTTTATGTTTTATTTTTGTCTCAAAATTATAATTTTCTATCTCTTATTGAAAAAAAAAGATTATATTAAATTATTTTTATCTTAACATACTACATTTTGAAAATATTTTTATTTTTTATTCAGAAAATTTTTAGTTTCTTTTGTTATTTCTTTCTCTCTCTTACTTTGACAAACTTAATAATTGTCAAATTGATTATGTAACCAAATTAAAATTTTCAATAAAAAACTATTTATTTGCCAACCCAATTTACTGAATGAACTATTGAATATTTGTAATGTATAAAATAAGGATTTATAAGAATGTATTCCGAAATTGTTATTTTAATATGTATAATAGAAAAAATTAATTAAATAGAGGGAAAGATAAATATGAGATGTGATTAATAAATAAACATGTGATATTTCAAAAATATAAAATTAATAAAAATAAAAATTAGAATATATATGAATTAAAATTAGACAAATTACCAGAATAAAGGGTAGCCCGTCGGAATTCGACGGGAAATAACTTTATGTTTTAATTTATAATTGTATATAATATAATAAAGGAAACTTTAATCAATATAATGCCACATAATAGGAACGTAAAAAATTTTATAATATTAAATATATATATATAGATTATTATATATGAATTAAAAATGTATAAAATAAGGATTTATAAGAATGTATTCCGAAATTGTTATTATTTTAATATGTGTAATAGAAGAAATTAATTAAATAGAGGAAAAGATAAATATGAGATGTGATTAATAGATAAACATGTGATATTTCAAGAATATGAAATTAATAAAAATTTAATTAATAAAAATTAGAATATATATGAATTAAAATTAGACAAATTACTAGAATAAAGAAAAATCTGAACGGAGCACCGTGAAGGGGGCAACTTTATTTTCGTATTAGTAATATATATATATATATATATATATATATATTCCAGTGGGTGCGGATTAAATAAAATTGAGATTTAAGATTTTCGAAAAATAAGAATAAGTATATAAATTAATAAAACACAAAATGAGAATTTAAAATAAATATAAATATAAGATTCATGGGACACCACATATGACTTTGGATTAAAGGGGGACTTTGAATCAACATCGGTATTAGTAATATATTTTTAAAAATAGGAATATAAAAAGTAGAAAACTCCACGTATTATTTCAAAAACTATTATTTTGGTCAAATTAAATTGAAGAAATTATTTATTTAAATTAAATTGAAAAAATCATTTATATATGATAATAATAGGATTAATTGCACGTGAATACACGAAACTTTGGTCAGAATTCATTTTGCACACGTTCATTTGATTTTTTTCTATAAAATCACGAACTTATCATTTGTTCAATTTTTCCATAATATTTATTTTGGGGGAAATAGGTAGTCATAATTATCAATTTAGTCAATTATAAATATTACATTTAAGTGTTCTTTTATTTAGGTTCACTAGTAGATACGAGCATGTGTAGCGCTTTGCCCAATGGTCATCTCATACGATGCCCGATACAGCCGGCCGTGAATCTATCCAGCAGTGCTTGACCCCTTACAACAATAAGTCTCTGCCTAATCGCTGGTATTATCCCACATTTGTAGTACGTGTTAACCCTCGGAGAATAGCGTTGAGGATTGTTGGTCCCAAGATGGATACCTTGGTGTAGAGGGGGGTGAATACACCAAGGTTTAAAAACTTTTCCAAGTTAAAACTCTTTTGAGAGAGCCTGCTGTGTCCGATTCAGCTGGATGATAGCTTGATTGATACAGCTGGCTGTGTGAGTGTGTGCGGAAGTTGGTGGGTTTGGAAAGTCCGTCTGTTTCTTCAAATTATATTGCAAAGCTCTGTTTCACTTTTTAGTTAATCAGTTTATGCAGCTTGAAATGTATGCTCATGAGGAGTTAGCTGAATGCATAAAACAAAGCAGTAAAGAACAAAGCAATTTTAACGTGGTTCGGAGTAACACCTCCTACGTCCACGACCAGATTCACTGGTAATTCACTACCACTTGGTTTCCAAGTACCAAGCAACTTCACAACTCTAACCTGAGTTGTGTTCCAACAGTTTACGGTCACTGTCAAGCCTACATCTTTCAGTTTGCGGGTACTGAAAAAACCTGACTTACAGTTTTCGGGTACTGTAAAACCTGACCACTCGAATTACACGCTTCGAGCAGGCGTACCTTGACCTAACCTTTCTGGGTTTGGGTTTGGGTTTGGGTTTGGGTAAGGGTTTTCCAACTATGAACGAGTTCTTACAATGAAGAACAAGGAGTATGATGAACTCGTTCAAACTAGGCTTAAGATATTTCTATTCTGATCTATTCTGCCTATGACTGAATATGTGAACAACTAAGAACACAATGACCGGGCTGGGTGTTCTTGAAAGATTTGGCTTTGAAGATCGTTGTTCATTTTTCTGTTTGCTCTTTTATTTCTTCAGTCGTCTCGCCAGCATCACCAGCCTCTTCTCTTCAATGGTGAGGAGATATATATATGTGAAGATTCAAACTAGCCGTTGGAAGAGAGCCGTTTGAATCTTACCTACTCTCATTGACTTCTGGTCTTTTACCTACGAAGTAGGTCTCCATCTGTATAAGCTATTTCTTCTCTGATTTGACTGCGTCAGATAAGATCTTCTGACATCGGGATCTTGTCTTGGAGAAGGTCTTCGTCTTTGAGCTGCTAAGCGTCTCTGCTGTGTCTTCATTGTCTTGGATTCTACTGCGTCTCGACTCTGAGCTGTGTCTTAGACATGTGCTGTATCATTAACCTCAGCTGTGTCTTCAACCTGAGCTGTGTCATTAACTTGAGCTGTCTTAGACCTGAGCTGTGTCATTGACACTAAGCTGGGTCCTTTACACTTAGCTGGGTCTTTGACACTAAGCTGGGTTTCCGTCACTGAGCTGGGTTTTGATACTGCTTGGGTCTTTGACTCTGCTTGGTTTGCTTTGCTGTGTCCGCTTAGCTGTGTCTTCTGCTATGTCTTCTGCTGTCTTCAGCGACTCTACCTGTAAACTTAGAAACTCTATAAGCTCAAACAGGTGAGCTGAAAAACGCTTAGGCTTGTGCAATCATCTACTCGGTTGGGGCCAGCTGGGTTTTGGTATCAAATCAAAATTTTATTAATTTTTCCAACAAGAATGATCTCGGATCCAGATCCAGTCAAACTGATACAAACACAATACGATTCAAAAATAAGAACAGAAACACACTGAAAAAAAATTGTACTGATAGGAAAAATACTGTACCGATTGAACTAACATCATTATCCATCGGTACAATAAAACAACCGATCGGTGCACAATTTATCTAACTTATAAGTCATTGTCGTAACATAAATCAAATGATCATGCTTTTTAAATTTATAAATGAGTTATATATAATTGAAAACGTAACACCAAATGATCTTATTTGTTAAATTAACTATTAACCTTGACTAAAAAACATAATAAACACAATACAACGTGACTAAAGAACAAATATTAATTATTAATAAATTTAAAAACATAGAATACTCGTGCTTCATTTATTCCTTTAATCACGATGAATATAAGATTAAACACAATAGCACATGCTCAATTAAACATAGATTACAACGACACTATAAATACTATACACGTGCTTAAATAATCAGAAGCATCATAAATATTTGATTTTGTCCCAAACAATTATATAGCACATATATATCCTAATTAGCACGAAATTAACATAATTAGCACGAAATTATCATAATTAACCATCATATTTTTAACACAATATCAATGATACGTTGAGAAAACTGTACCGATTGGTTAAAAAACTGTACCGATAGATTGAAAAAACTATCGGTACAATATCAACGACGATTGGTACAGTTTTTTTCAGACGTCGTTGCTCTTCATGATAGCATAATTTTCTTTTGCACACGTTCATGATAAATGTAGCACTTTTTTTTTTTTTAATATCATTACAAATATTAATACTCACACACCCCACCTAGAGTTTTTTGTGGCCGAGAGTACTCGAATCTCTGACCTATTGGTCAACAGGCAACCACTCCACCACTAGGCCATCCCCACTGGGACAAGAAGTGCATTTTAAGCACTTTTCGTGTTGGAAAAATGACCCTACCACTACTTTTATTTTAAGCATCACAACGCTACAACGCAAATATAAACTAGTTAATGAATTGCAATATACTAATGCAAACTCGAGTGATAATCAATTTGCTACAACGCTAAGATACATTTTTAAATATATTAAGAGTTGTGCTAATATTTGTATCAATACAAATTAACAAAAAAATCATATATACTTTATTTATTAACTTTTTTACACATACAAACCCGATTAAATTGTGGTTTTACTATTCATTCTTGTTCCAAAGCTGTATAGTAATATCACTAATTTTCTGAATTCATTTCGTTTCCTAATGACACTATACTACTTATAAAACAAAAAAAAACAAGTCAATAGAACATTTTTATTGCACTAAAGTTTATGTATTTACACTAAATTTTTATTTATTATGAAAGATCAAAATTTGGATATAATATATAAATTTACAGTAAATTAACCTTTATTATAATAATAATAATAATTATTATTATATTATTGGTATTGTATTTTATTATTATTTGCATTTACTTTTTATTTATTGGAAACAATTAGACTTCTCTATTTTTTTTTTAGTGAAATCAACCATTTTTTTATTAATTTGGATTAATTTCGAAATTTTCATATGATATGTATATAATTCCAAAATTTAGAATATGGTGTTAATAATATAACATTATATGTAATAATTAAGCATTCAATATATTTTTGATCAATTCAACTAATATTAGAATTTTCTATTAATTTTGATTCATTATGTAATTTTTATATAAAATACTAGACGATTTCAAGGTGTTTTCAGTAGTGTTGAGAGGGTGATAGCTCAATGCCAGATTCATATTGCTATTAACTGTAATAAGGACCCTTAATTATCTAGGTGCCTTAAATCGTAGATGGATCTGATTTAGAGTCTGTTTTGTTTTCTTGTTTGAGGTTTGTAAGAAGTTGCTCCCATTGCCCCATTGCTTACTTTGGTAATAATATCACTTTTTACCCCCCCAAAAAAAAGTTTTGAGTCAACATTGGTATTAATAATACTATGTATTAATAATAGATTTTTAAAAAAAATAGGAATATGAAATGGAGAAAACTCTACGTAAGCATCAACTATTTACTTTGATCAAATTAAATTGAAAAAAAAAAATTATTCCCCTTAATATTAAATTGAAGAAACTATTTATTTCAAATTACTTTGAAATTAATTAAATCCCTTCCATGCCCTCCCGTAATTAAAGTTTCGACATTCTTGAATCCAATACTATGTTGTTTAAAAATAAAAATAAATGTACGAATATTAAGATATAAAAATATTTTTCCAAATAAGTAGTATTAAAAATAAATTATTCATTTGGCCAATTATATATATAATTATGAATAACTTTATACTTGAACAAAATTAAATTCGCTTTACAAATAAAATTATATTGATACCTGCGAATATAGTAGAATGAAACAAAATACATAATGTGACTTTAATAATAATAATAATAATAATAATAATAATAATAATAATAATAATAATAATAATAATGTCAAAAAGTAACAATACTACAAATAGTGTATGCCCAACCATGGTTCCAGGTATTTATTTTACAATTTCTATTAAACACTAAAAGTGAATTGCCATGTGTCGCCAGATTAAGGAAGGTGGATGCACACTATGTGGTGCCAGGATCCTATTTGCCATAATTAAGTATGTGTGTGGGTTGTGCTGTGAACTTGTGATGTGGGAAAAGAAGGAAAACAAGAAGTCTAGGGAGAGAGAGTTAACCCAATATAGCGTAGACTAATATAGTATGTTTTGATTACGTAACATCTTACGCCCACACAACTCAGATCCAACTCTTATCTCACGACGCGTGGATGGATGGTCAACCCCTCTGCCCGTTGCCCCCTTTCTCACTCCAACGGCCTAAACTCCCCCAGTCCACTCGGATTCCAACCTGCCCGTACTGCCCGGATCTCGCCTATATCAAATCCTTCCGCATCTCACACCACCAATAACCAACAACTTCACCATGGCAAAATTCCGCACCGCCACCGTCGCCGCCGCTCTCTTCTGCTTATTCACCATCTCAATCGCTCGTGCTCCGCCGCAGACCGATGAATCCACCGTCTCCGCTGCCATCACTCTCTCTGAAGCCGATCCCGCGCTCCGCCTCCCCAGCGAACCGGTCAAAACCGAAGCAGATGCCGAAGCCAACACGGAGATAGATTCCAACTTCGCCGTCGTTTCCGCCGTGCCGCTGACCGACATCCCCTTCCGGCCAGTCAACCGCCGATTCCGTGTGCGATCGAAGCACCCCTGCCGCCACCACTTCAAATTCTACCCTACGATGAGGGAAAACAAGCCTATCCCCTACGGCAACGACATGATCCAACTGTCCGGTGAGAACAGCGACTTCGAGGAGCCCATTGTTCGCGGCGGAGGCAAGCGGATCCCCGGCCGGTGGATGAGGATGCACCACCACCACCACCAACTCAGCCACCGCATTGATGAGGATACCGACAGCGACAGCGACGATGAAGAAAATGTAGATCGGGTCAAGAGAGTCGTGCTGAAACGATTCAATTACGACAGGTTCGATCGCGAGAAGAAGCTGAAGAAATTGAGGGAACATTTTAGGGCTCGTAAAGTGGAGGAAGAGAAGCCGAAGAAAGGTGGTTTCATGAAGGGCGTGCGCAAATTCTTGGACCGTTACATCTAATCAAATTAATGTCCATAGCATCAAAATCAAAACTATAATTAAATAATAATGTCTGCTGCTAGATATTTTGATATATGTATGTATTTGTGTATATCGAGTTGTCAAAGTTTTACATTTCTTAGGCTTTTGCGAGTATGTAAATAAAAATTTGCGTCCATTTGGATGTGAAGGAATGAAGGACCATTAAATTTCTGTTTGTTGAACAATTATTTATCATTTCTTGAAGAAAAAAAAAATTGACATCACCTTCAGAGCACGAATATAACATATAAATGATAATAAATGAAAATAGGGGGAAACTTTGATTGTCGAAGGAAGTTGCAAAATTTCAGAAACTTCACAAGGAAGAAGAGCATGCACCTAGTTGCAGGTGGGCCGTGAGCTGAGCGCACGGCCACGGGCTAACTTGAACAGCAGCTCCAACTACGTTCGAGCACTGCCATGGCCTCGCCCCACCGAGATGGATGTTAGAGAGACAAATATCAGTAAACGGAGCATTTTTTAGGCCGCGGATGAGGCCGGGTTGCTGCACCCTTTCGCCCCACACATTCTTGATCACGACATTCTTAAGAACCGGGAGAGCATTCCGGTTGTAATACTCATCCGGATGGTCTCCCACATCACCCGAAATCTTTATCCCCGTTCGTGCATTCTCCATGTAAACATTCGACACAGTTATGTTTCTCACAACCCCTCCCCTGCCAATGTTTGTCTTGATATGTATACCGATTCCCATATTGTATAGAGTTATGTGCTCCGCCAGGACATCTACCACACCACCGGAGGTTTCACTTCCGATTGCAATTCCAGCAAACGGTGATGAACCACTTACCCGTCTGATGGTGATACTGTGACTAGCTCGACCAAATGCTATTCCATATTCATCCCACCCGCTCTTCACGGCCACTAGGTCGTCCCCGGTTGATATGTAGGAGTCCTCAATACATACATTGGAGGTGGAGTCTGTATCAGGAAATAATCATAATGCAGACACAATCAATTTCTGCTACAACAGAAAAAAGAAAAATAATCACTTCTCTGATTTTAGCCAGGAATTAATAGTACCTGGATCAATTCCATCAGTGTTGGGAGAGTTAGCAGGGGCAAGAATCGTTACATATCGAATCACAACATGACTGGCAAGAGAGAAAGAGGGAGTTAAAAACTAAAAACAAGAAGAGACTAAAAATTTTCACATATTGTAAACTTTGTCCAACTGTTATTTACCTGCAGTAAACGGGGTGTATGTTCCAAAAGGGTGAGTTCTTGAAAATAACATTGGAAATGATAATGTTTTTAGAGTTCATTAATTCAATAAGGTTCGGTCGAGTGAACTTGAGAGTTCTTCGCCTCCACATGTCCCACCAGATGCCACCTTGGCCATCAATTGTTCCATTTTCTCCTATGAAAGGCAAACATTCTGTTAAAATTGGTTGCCTAAGCAGATATATCATATATGGGCCACAACTTTCTATCACACTAACCTGTAATTATCACATCATGTAGGCCATTACCGTGTATGAAGCTCATATACCTTCCTCCGGGCCGTTCTCTTCCTCTTCCATAAGAGGGCAACGGTGCGATTAAGGGCCACTGCCTAACATCCTGAAGCATTAAGCAACAAAAGAAAGTAAGAATCCAGATAAAATCAAGAGTAGATTATACTCAGAGAAAGTAATTTACAATTTGTTACCCAGAGAAATTAACTTCTAATTTGTGTTGCATATGAGATATTACATGATTAATTAAACAGAATTAGGACAAAAAGGAATGTGGTGGAAGTATATCTAATAGCTCAAAAGCAAACAGCAAGCCGCTCGTTCACCCTCCGACAAGATAGATTACTAATACATAACAGACTCCATAACTTGTAGAAGGAGCAGTAAAAGTTAAGGGTGAGATTCTGAAATTTCTAAATTTCATCCTAGTTTCTCACAGCAGTAACTATTCACAACTTTATTCATTACTAACATGTCTACGTTTAGAATTCTATAACCATGTCATCCATCATCTCCACAGTCCATTACTTGCAAAAAAAAAACAGAATGGTGGTTTCCATTATAATAGCTGGCAATGGCAAACAATACTTTATTGGAAAGACCTTCTTCACATGCAATTAAGCCAGCCAGCTATCTCCTTGGTCCACAAAACATATTAGTGTCCCTCCTAAGACATAATCCATTACTACCTAAATCCTGAGTTTTCAATTCTACTTGTCTCTTTCAACATAACTCCACACACATCACAGTTAACATAACCATATGGTCCCAATTTCGCATTGTCTTCACAAACTTGCATTTCATCATACTTATCACAAACAGAAATTACAATGGCATCATCGCTTGTCCTCAAGCAGAATTCAGCAGTAGAATCAAGAAATGCAAACCATTTGAACTTAAAACACACCATTTTTCTCCCAAAGGTAGCTCAAGAGGCGAGGGCGCAACGCAAACTACATCGCTCAAGTAGAATCGAGATGCAAGACAAACAGAACCTTCTAGAACATCAATCAAACATAGCAATGACGCAATAAACAATTCCACACGAAACAGGAGCAGCAGCAGAAACATACTAAAAATGGCCTAATGCTAAATGATGCCCAAAGTATGATGAAAATTTTGATACCGTAGTGGCTTTGATGACGGCGCCTCGAGCCAAGTAAAGAGTCATGCGGCTGGTGAGATTGAACGGTCCGGTTAAATATTCTCCAGGAGGAATGTAAAGCAGAGTCCCGCCCCTCCTCTTCAAATGCTGAATTCTGAAAATTGCTTCTCTGAATGCTTTCGTGTTCGACGTAACCCCATCGCCCACGCCTCCGAAGTCCGTTATCGATATCTTATCGTTCCGGTAACTCATCGGAACGATTCCGGAGCAAGTTACCCAATCGCCATTCGCAAATTCTCCAAAGTTTATTAAAAATAGCAATAACGCCCAAACACAAAACAAAATTGAACAATCACAGCGATACATTTTGAGGTGAGAAGTTCCTAATTCGTTTCAGATTTTAGTGAGAGAAAACAAGCACAAGGCAACAAGGAAAGAGTAGTTAAAGGGGAGTATAGCTGAAACAAGTAGGAAAAATTTACTGATTTTTGCTTGAACGAAGGAAGGAAAGCGCTGAATAAAATAAAGAGAGATCTGGAAATGGTTCGAGGAGAAAACTCCAAATGCAAATCTTCTAGGATGATGATGGAGGCATAGAGCACAACCTGCAGTTTACCAAAAACATAAAGAGTTAAATGAAGTGAGAAAACGAGAAATTGGAAGTTATCCGATTATTAAATGGAGAAAAAAAATTGCTGCGGAAAATAACAGAGTCCTGGATTGCATTTGAGGAAGAAAACACACAGAAGAAAACAAAAGGTAGCGAAGCCAAAAGCGCACACAGACAAAGCAGAATGTGAGTGTGTATGGTGTGTTCAAAGTGTAGAGCTACCTGAAGTGTTGAAGGAGGAGCTAATGTTTGTCAAGAAATGCTTGTCTTTGCCGGAGAGAGAGAGAGATGATGATGGAAGAAACAGAGAAAGCTAGAGCAGAGTGTGTGTGAGGAGAGAGGTTTTGAGAAGGAAATAGACTGTTCGCAATTATTCGTGATAACATTTGGAATTCCGAAATAAATAAAATATTAACGGATAGTATATTTGGGTACGAGGGATGTCTGGTGCTTCTTAAAGTGAATATTGAATTATTCTTTAAAAATCAACACAGAATTATCAATTACTTGCCTACGTCTTTCAACAGATTTATACAATTTATACAAAGTTCTGTCAATTTTAAATAAAACATACGAATTTATATATTCTTAAAATATAAGGCAAAGGCATATAATATAATCAATGTAGAAATAAAACAAAATGCGACAACTAATTACAAACGTACTGATGGCCACATTAACTATTCTGTTCGAGATTATTGCCAAAAAAAATTACCACGAAATTAAATTTTAAATTTTATTTCACATTGTTTATTTTTGCATCGGAATTAATACAAGTAATATAACTCATTAAATGTCATATACAGTAGTATTTGTTATTTTGTGTTAAAATTTGCAAACAATTATGCTTTGCAATTTAAACTTTCATCTTCAGCTAAAATATGCATCAAACGAAAGTTATTAATGTTTTTTCCTAATAATAGTAAGAGTGGTGATTGATTCTAGCTTTGACATGAATTGGACATGATTGAATAATATATAAGCATGCTATTATGATTGAATTATCGTTTAATCATATAAATTCACTTACATCTATTTGGTTGCAGATTCATTAAACTATCTGAGTCAATTCAAAATTCTAGTGATCTTGGAAGCACTTAATTATAATTTGTCTCTCATTGCTAAGCTAATTAAATCGTAAAAAATCTCATTTTACGTAAAATGATATTGAATACGACACAAGACTTATATAATTCCAATTCATCTAAAATGAAAATATACATAGAAAGATAATCAATTGAGAACACCTTCTTAGATAGTTGATATTTGTTGATCTATATTCAATCACTGCAAATCAAGTCCAACCTTATTCTCCAAAAAAAAAAATCAAGTCCAACCTAAGAGTTTGGAAGTAGTATAGGTAGATGAAGAATTGCAAGAAAAACAAAAGAAATGCTACAGAGAAACTCAAATCCCAAAGCAAAAAAAGTTGGAAGTATTGCAATAAAGTGTGCATGTGAGTGATAACCAGATTGCTAGCTAGCCTCCTAAATTATGCATGTGCCCTCAACTCTACTCAACTTGTCGCATTATTCTTAATCCTTAATTTTATTTTGTCGCATAATTAACTCTCCACCATTATTGACCATTCTGAAAACTCTTCCACAGTTTTACGACCTTCGTTTGTATAAAATACTCCCTCCGTTTCCATTATATAGGTTTGTTAATTTTTCTTTTATGAATGTCTCCAATATATGGTTTATTTTTCATAAAAGGTACTCCCTCTGTCCCGCTGATAATTGTTTTCCTTTTCTTATTGGACTGTCTCACTCAAATTGTCTTGTTCCAAATAAGAAAAGAATTAACGCTTCAAAAGTGATTGGATCTACCAACTTTCTATATTTTTACCTTTATTCTTAATCTCTGTACCGAACAGTAATAGGACAATATCAGTGGGACGGAAGGAATTATATTTTTTAACTCATTTATTAATATACTCACATTTAATTATTTGATTGACTCATAGAAAAATGTATAGTCAAAAAATAAATATGAACATGTTAGGAAGTTCTGTGTATAATTTACTTTTTCAATGATATTTTAATCTTTGTAAAAAGTCCAATCAGCATGTATAATTGAGGCGGAGGGAGGAGTGTTAAATGTACGTTGGAAATCTTAATTTCGGAACAGGGGGCGAGATTAATTGGAAAATGCAATTTGTTATCCACAATTAATAGTGTTGGAGTATGTAAAAGTTAAACTTGAATTCATGAATCAAATAAATGAACCTAGGAAAATGATTCATGTACTTACGAAAGATTAAATGAGTGAATATATTTATATTTAACGGAATTGAGTGGAGAATCATCTCTAGGGGTGGACGTAAAAAAATTGTGATAAGGGGTGTATGACAGAGCAATTGTTCATCGTGCTTCTACACAAATTTTAAAATATATATATATATATATATATATATATATATATATATAGATATATTCTTTCTTTTCCAGCTTGCAAACTCTCTTCAATTGCTAGAGACCATACAATGGAATTCCTAATTTTTTCCCAACAACGTCAAAATGGATTCTTTGTGCAGTGTATTAACATGTGATAATAATAAATGCTCAATATAAAAAAAACAAAATGAATCTCAACCAAGTGACAAATTATGTAATATTTGACAGATCGTCGACGCTTCCTCTAGTGTGCAAGATGGAGTCAGAACTCTTCAAGGGCCCAAGTAACAATAAATTTATTTATTTATTTTTATCTCTAACGGTCAATGTAATCATTGATAGTTATAAAAAATAGAACAATTAAGTCTTATGTAAGAATTAAATATTAAGTGTAAATATAAAAAATTCACTATAAAATTTCTGAAATATCAATTAGTTACTCCCTCTGTTTTTTATAAGTGTCTTATTGAGAAAAAATTCTTATCCCCTTTTAAGTGTCCTATTGCGGAATTTGAGATTGAAATAATGATAAAACTCCTAATTTACCCTCACAATAGTTATTGAAAAATGTAATTATTAGACTTTGAAAATAATAAATATGGGTATAAAAGTAATATCTCATGCTTCCTTAATTTTTGTAATTTTTCTCAATAGAACACTTAAAAAAAACAGAGGGAGTATACTAAATTGATAAGATATCCATCAGTGAACCCTAAACTAAAAAGAGTGGAACGTTGTAATCTATATTCATGGGTAAAGGGAATGGATAAAAAAAAAAAGAAAATAAATAAATTTAAGGTTTAGAAAGAAATTAAATCATTCAACCCTTCTCAGAGTGAATTAGAGATGTCAATTGGGCCGGGCCGGCCCAGCCCGGTACAATAAATGTGCGGGCCTGGGCTTGGGCCAGCCATTGAAATGGGCCTAATTTCCAGCCCGGGCCCATTCCGAGCTTTGTTCTTCATGGGCCTAAGATGGGCTTTATTTTTTAGAAAAGCCCGGACCAGACCCGGCCCGTTTCATTAGTGGGCCTGGGCCGGGCTGGGCTAAACACTAAAAGCCCGTTCCGGGCCTGGGCCGGCCCGACCCAGTTGACAACTCTAGAGTGAATGGTCAAAAAGAAGTATTAGCCCATCGTAAATTTTACTAAGAGCATCCACTATGGAAGACCTACGCCTACCCAAAGGTAGGTCTCCCAATATTTTAGTATATTTTGTGAACTTTTTGTGGGGTCAGAAAGGTTGAGAGACCGGTCTCTAAATCGTCCACTATGGGACCGGTCTCTCACCTCGGTCTCTCACCCAGGTCTTTCATTATTTTAATTATATTTTAATATTATTTCTATGTTTTATATTTATTTTGATTAATAAAATTAATTATAATTAAAATAATACGAAATAATTAAGAAATAACTAAATTGTATTGAAACATTGGAAAATTACAATACAATTTGGAATTTAAAAATGAAAAATTAAATACTACGAAATAATTAAGAACTAAAATCAAATTTCTTCTCGAGCATCCTGCAAAATTTGCGGTGATTTTTCAATACATTCGGGTCCATATCTTTCGTTGGCCTCGTGTAGATATCGTAGGCGGTCGCTAATTCAGATGCATGTCTCATCTCTCTAATTTCTTGAGTGATGAGCTGGAGGTCTCGACTTCGACGGCCTTGCCATTTCCCTTTCTTTTTTTAGCCGACTTTTGTCCTAGCGGTCGGGAAATCCTCGACTCCTCGTTTGCAGATTCAGCATTGCTCGGATTGCTCGGATAGATGGGATTGCTTGAATGGCTTGTGTAGGTCCCGTCCTCTCGATTCTTCGTTCTTTTCATCGGTTGTGTCGCGACGCCTGGATTGATGAAGTTGGGCAGATCTTTGACTACCGCCCACGGCTTATGTTTATTGAAATTCTTCCATGTTTCCCTGTAGAAGACATCCTCAGCCACGTGGATGAGATCGAGGTCGTTTTGCCCGCTTCCATTCGCCCTCTGTGCTTTTATGTATTCTGCATTGATTATACCAATTCTTTCTTTGCGCATTTCCACGCATGCCGCAGATGTTCGGAATCCCTCGTCGGTGTGCCGTCAGGCCGTATGTCGTTGTAGCGCCTTCTAATTTTTTGCCAAAATTCGCCTAGCTTCTGATTATTGGCGACGACGGGGTCAAGACCGATATCCACGTAGCACCAGGCAAGGCACTCTAATTCGTCGTTGGAATAATTGACATATTTCTCCTTTTTCGTTGTACCAGAGGTTGTTGTCGCCTTCTTTTTTCCCTTCCTCTTCCCCTTTGTTGGAGGCGGCGACGGTGGAGGAGAATTTTGCTCTTTTTCTTCTTGCTCATCATCGTCGTCGTCGTTCAAGTTGAAAGATTGAAACTCCCGATATGCACCGGCCGACGTGGAGAAAGGTTGAAAGCCGCCATCGGGCGGCGTGGAGCAAGGTTGAAAACCGCCACCGGGCGAGGAGGAGAAAGGTTGAAAACCGCCACTGAGCGAGGAGGAGGAGAATGGTTGAAAGCCGCCACCGGGCGAGGAGAAGAAAGGTTGAAAACCGTCGCCGGAGTAAGGTTGAAATCCGGGCGAGGGGAGGGCGATGGCGAGAATAGTTGACGTTGCGGGATTGAATTGGAGGGTGGATCGTTGGATTGCGGG
Organism: Agastache rugosa; assembly: GCA_031470985.1. NCBI lineage: Eukaryota > Viridiplantae > Streptophyta > Magnoliopsida > Lamiales > Lamiaceae > Agastache > Agastache rugosa. Next base: position 38,481,058 of record CM062604.1, read on the forward strand.
AAATTTTGCATATATGGAAACCCGAGGGGTTGTTGATACCCAAACCAATTGTTGAAATGAGCATCTTTGTCACCCATTTTTTGATTAATTTGTGAAATAAAATGGAAGAAGATAGAGATTGTAGGTAGAAAATGTGTGATTTGAAGTGTAATAAGATGTGGTATTTATAGGTAGAAAATGTGATTTTTTTTTAAATATAGCCGTTTTCGACCGTTATGCTCAATTTCTTTTTTATTAAAACACAAAAAAAATAATTAAATAATCAAAATCCTAGGTCACTTGCTCGGTCGCAAGAGCGACCTGGGGTGCGACCGGGTAGGTCGCTGCAACAAGGTGCGATCGGAGGGGGGGTCAGATAGGGCGGTCGCCCGGCCAGCGATCGGGCCGGGAGACCGCCGTAGTAGATGCTCTAATAGTGTTTGTCAATACATACACATAGTCATGTGGATAAAAATTGTTTAATATCAACTGCAATCCTCGAGTCGAGAGAAAGAAAGTTAGCACTACTTACTTTGCGTAGATACCATACTGAGCATGACACAATACGATAAGCTTAAATATAAATATGTGACGTATTTGAATACGAAAAATATGAAATATATATGAAGATTATCACGACGGCAGGCTAGTAACAATAAATATTAACTAATATGGAAAAATATAAAATTGTCTCGCAAAACACAAATAAGGAGGCGAATTATATAGCTTCATGACATTGATAACGACGCTATTAATACTAAGCAATACGTGCAAACATGAAAGCTAGGGTATTCCGTATTCGTTGTGTGTGTGTGTGTTTTTTTTTCCTTGTACATTTAAGCATAAAGGTAATATTTAAATAAAATAATTACTAAGCCATACTTATTCTATTATTTTTGGATCGTGGTATCGTTTCCTACATACAATTGAGAGAATACTTTTAATAACATAATGGATATTTTAGTAAACAAATACTCCGTCCATCCCGTTATTTGTGGCTCATACTTTTTGGGCACGCGTATTAAGAAAAAATGTAAAAGATAGAAAAGTGGTAGGATCCATATTTTTTAAAGTGTTAATTTTTGTTATTTTGGATCCGGATCACTAAAAACGGAATAACCCAAAAAGAAAAATGAGTCATTAACGGAGATAGTACATTTTATTATAGTTTATTATAGTAGTTGATTTTGTAAATTGGGGTGGCAGCTTTAGGAAAGTCTGAGTAACTGAAGTGGGAACAACGAGAATAAAGCTGCACACAAACCTTCATCATCCCTCCATCCAACAATCTCTTTTTCGTTAATTACATGCGATATACTAGTAATTACTAGTAATTTTTACCGAATTTGAATCAGAATTAAGGTTGAAATGTTAAAGTAGTCAATTTAGATAACAAAAATACTTTTACAACCATCATCGTAAAAAGCAATTTTGTACACTTTTTATACTAAGTCACCAGTATTCTTAATATTTGGAGAGAAGAACGGTTGATAAATAATTTATACAACCGGCTGAAATTCGTAAAAGAAACATAGGTCTAGCTTATTTTAAAAAATATATTGGATGCATTTTATTAAGAAAAAGTTGATAAAATTATTACATGCATGGTGATTGGAATATGATCTAATTAAAATTAAAATGGAAAGAAGCCATGAGTTCAGTGGTTTGATGGAAGTCAAAATTGCGTATAAAATCTTTTACCTGAAATGGCGCCTGCTTTTCATTCCGCTCATCAAGTTTCTTTTCCTTTAAAGGGAAGTTTACTTCGATTGGATCGCACAGACTATAATTGCGTTCCTCCATCACGTCACACTCAACCAAATCTATTACGTGTAAATTGCTTATCTTATAGATAATGCATTTTTTTAATAGGATCTTATATATAATGCATTATAGATGTAGCATTTATAAAAGTGTTTAATTAATTGTCCTAAAATATACAAATTTTGGATCGTTTTCATTTTCCAAATCTATACATATTATAAAAGAGTAAATTCTTACAAAATTGGCTTTGCCTAATATATCCATCTTATAATATTAATTTTAATGGCAATATTGTAAATCTATATTAAATTTATATTTTAATTGAACTTATATATAAACTCAACACATATATAAGAATCATTCTCCTAATAAAACTCTTCCACCAACTATTATATAGTAACTAATTACTATGAACGAAAAAATAAAATAATTGATCTTCTAGATGAGATGACAAAAGTAACACAATTGAATTTGATACTAGCTACTTAATCACATGAACATCAAATTCGCAAACAAGAATAGAGGAATAAGTTGATAACAAAAAATTAAAATTACAAATAATAGCCGGAGACCAAAAAAAAAACTCATGACACAACTGAATTTGAGCAAATATCAATCTCAAAATTCTGTACAAAGTATTTAATATATAAAAAACAAATTCTTGGAAATTGAGATCATGGAGTAGATAAACTAATTATTAATTAAATGAAGCTCAATTAAAAATTATTTATAGTATACAATATGAAATTAAAATTGTAACTTTTAAAGCATTTTTATGTTGTATACTATAAAGAATATTTAGACAAAACTGTAACAAAATAAAGAAGAATACAATATATTTATGAAATAAAAATAAAAGGTCACTTTTATCAAGAATCACTATTGAAAAGGAACAAATTAGAAAGCTCATAAGGGCATTGAATCTTAGTACAAATACAAAATTTTATTTCTCGCCCAAAATCAATTAGGATATAAAAGAAAAGGCAAGAGTTAACAACTTTATAACGTGAAATTTTAAATGAAAACTTCCTCAAAATATCAACAAATAAATTAAATTCCTTTATCCTTGTATGCCTTGGTGAAAATTGAAATATAAAATGAGGTTCAATCACATTGCCATGATTTATAATCAAAATCACCGAATAAATATTTAAAATATTTAAATGAGATGGTTGCTAACTGAACCAAACCTTCTTGATTGCTTAAAAATTCGAAAATAATTATCTGACCAATCAAATATCGAGAAATATAATTTTAATAATAATAGTACAACAATAAATACTACTCCCCCGTTCACAATATTTTTATCATAATTTTCTTTTCTGTACATCCACAAAAGATTTGCCACATTTCATTTTTGGTAATAGGCTCACACAATTTACAACACATTCTACATCAAAAGTGAGACCCTTTATTTCACTCACATTCTACCAACTTATTATAGTCCGTCAAAATGAGGCAATAAAGTGGTGAACGGAGGGAGTAATAAATACTAATGTACTATACAATTATTTTTATTGATAAATACTAATTTTTGTCAACAAAGAAATCTATATTACAACCATATTAAGATAAAGTTTTATTTGAAGAATAAAATTAAGATAATTTTTACAAATATTAATGTTCATTCTAAAAGATTATATATTAATTTATTTATAAGTATTTTATTTACATGATACTTATATCTAAATGCATATGAATAAAATAATTATATGTGAAGTTTTAAGTGGCATGGCAAGTGCTAAATTGTGTGACTTGTGAAGTTTTAAGAAATGATTTATATATTTGTAGTTTAAATTATAAATTTAAACCAATTTAGGGGATTTGAGCATGATTCAGGTAACACAATAATGGAACAGTCATTAATTTGGATCCTTAATTTCTTTGATATTTTGAAACCAAACACAAAAAAATGGCCTACAATATTTAAAATATACTCCCTCCGTCCACGATAAGTGTGGTCTTATTACGTCTTTGGGTCGTCCACAATAAGTGTGATGCTTTCATTTTGAAAAATAGGTGGATCCCTTTCTCCACTAAGCAAACATCTACTCCGTCCGTCCATGAAAAAGAGTCCTACTAATCCATTTTTATTTGTCCACAAAAAAGAGTCTCACTCCACTTTTTATACTATCACACCCTCAATTCTCTCCTATATTTACCCATTTTTGCCACTCCACTTTTTGTACTTTATTCTACTTACACCTACAAATTATACTTTTATTCTTACAAATTGTACTTTTATTCTACTTTACACTACCCCTACAAATTATACATTTATTCCACTTAACAGTTTTCTTAAAACGTGTGTCCAACACACAATGAGACTCTTTTTCGTGGACGGAGGGAGTACTAAACTTTTCTTAAAAGTTGTGCCACACTCTCCACACAACACTTAGCGTGGATAGGGGGAGTAGTATATTTTATGCACACAGTCTAAAACTCATAGCTTTCTGATTAATTGTGATTTGTTATAGTAATTATTAATACATTCACTTAATCTATTTGAACAAATTTTCTAGATATTACACGTTTTACACCCTTTATTATCACCATCAGAGGAAAGATACTCTTCCAACTTTCCAACAAGCTTCTTGTACATTGCTTCTATGTTTTTCTTTCGGGCACTAATTAATTAATTTTAGCTTATGATTGGAGATTAGCATTTGATGGAGAAAGAAAAGATCTAATTTAGATATAGATTCAAATTTAAGATCATTCACATATTATCATTGTGATAGTTAGTTTCTATTTTTACTCTATTAAAGAATATATAACTTCCCGTAAAACTTATTAAGTAATTTTATTTATTGTGTTCAAAATAATCTTCCTATCAGAATATTGAGTATCACATTCAATATGAATTGGAAATATTACATGTCAAGTTGTTTGTGATCCAATCTTATTAAGTTTGATCTTTCCCAATCATTATGGACTTAATTTGTAGGATCGACTCACTTGGGACTGAAAATATTTAGAGGAAATCAATTTGATTCAAATAGATTTCTTCATGAATTACTTGATCACACAAGCAAAAACAGTTATAGAATTCACAAACAAAACATGTGTGCTAATTTTTTTTTTAATCATATATTAATGATGCAACACTATTAGGAGCATCAAACTAAGCTTGACATGTTCATCATTAAAGTATGTTTTCTTTGGATAAATAATGTATGTGTTATTAATATTTTAACAAATGTCATCTTTTCAATAAAATGAAATTAGAAAACTTATCTCCACAACAATATAACAATAATATGAAAAATAATATTTCACCTGTAATCGATGCTCAAGAGAAAAGACCTTCAAATCTTTTCTCGAAGAAATAAAACACAATAGAAACCACGACTCGCCAAAAGTAAGCATCCACAAAAATTATCGTCTTTCACGAGAAAGTTTACATTTCATCACATATCCAAATAAAAATATTTAATAATAATAATAATAATAATAATAATAATAATAATAATAATAACCATATTTGAAAATGTTGAAATATAATCTCTTTACCTTGTCCAAAGAAAATGAAATAAAATATTGGTATTGCTACCACGTGCAACGCACTTGACATCTCTGCTAGTACTTTTAAAAACGCAACATCAATAACATAAGTTCTATATTTTTACAAGTTTCACACGAATTTCATTTTTGGCCAAATTGATGCCAACATGGCACTAGTGTGACATATAAATAATTAAATATAACCATGTCTGGCAAAAAATAAAAATTGTATGAAAATTGTAAAGAGTATAAACTTTATGTTACTGGTGTCATATTTTTAAGTTCACATGCAACCAAAAAAAAATGCAACAAAATATGACATCCACTTAAATAGCATCTAATATTTTTTCTTTATGCGGTCCATCTATTTTGTTTGGTTTGCATAAAAATTGCACAAGAACGATATTTATCCATAACTCATTCTCAAGTAGCTGCTACGGATGTCATCACCCGCATAGAAAAAACAAAATCTTTAACTTTGTCCAAAGATGGCATGTTTTATTTGGGGAGTGAAAATAACCATGTCTCAAATCCTGTCAAGCTTCAAAAAAATTCAATTTTTCTTTGGCTCTATAGCTCTTCTTCTACGTTAGAACCCTTTATTCTTAAACAATTTTGTTTTTAATAATATTCAAAAAAAATGAATATCCATGTATAATATTCGACCAAATAAAATATACTCGAATAGAATAGTATATGCTCACCCATTGGTGATTGGACCTAAAGGTCGAAATTAGAATTTGAGTGGAAGAGATATTCCCCGAATAAGCCATAGTTGAGATAGGAAAACATTTCCTAAATTAGAGGTATATACTCAAAAAAGCACAAGCAAGATAAGACAAGATTAATTACAAACTCGAAAGTGTAATCGCAAATAGCAACTTAGTAAGAGTATCAAACACAAAACATATCAAAGTAATTCATCTCCCCTATCCTAAAATATTTACAATCCAATCTCAAAACAAGAAGGTCTCAACTTTACCACAAACCATATGGATGATGGTGTTGGATGTAGGGATTGAAAGAGTGGGCCGAACATCGAAACAGATTGCAGGAAACTAAAGCAACAAACCCACATCGATCATCCTCAAATGATCCTCACACTGATAGCTGAAAGACGGGCCGAGGAGGAATGGCGCGACGCCACTCTCTCAACTCACTTTTAGATATATGTATGTATGTATCATCGTCATCATCCTCATCCTCATCCTCAAGCTCACATTCAATCAGACTCTATCAATTGGGGCTCTGTTCGGTCCTGCTCGGCTAAATGCTCCGAGACATCAGCCAATGACTTAAGGTTGCATTTGATTAGAGCTTCAACAAAGTAGCATGTTTCGTCATTGGTGTTCCCTTCTGGTACATCCACAACAAAAGACTCGATCACCATTGTCCCCGGCCTTCCATCAATGATCTCCGGATGAACGGTGATGATGGAAGAGTAGTTCTGCGATAAAACACGCGAATCATACTCCTATTGGTGGATACTATTACTAATCTGGATAAATTCACCCTCACCACAGATAAGAAAACATGCCACAATGAATTGATGAGAGACCTAATTAGAAAAGATATCATGGCAGAAATTTGTGAAAAAGAGTCGGATTAATTGTTCCTTTCCTTCCATTGATTCAGTGGTCTCAAATTATAAGGAATCACACACCGAATCCGATTACACATTATTAATTCAAGTAAAAATGATGATAACCTTAACATACACACATTAAAACAAATGTATATTTTTCAAGTAATTTATCAAAATTAAATCTCAGATATTATCTAAATCTGGCAGCAGCATTTGAGAATGAATAAGCAATTAATCCTCTGAAATTTGAATCGAAGCAAAAACTGAAGGCAGAATAACCCTAATATGTGTGAATTTGAATCAATCTGGGAAATGTAGCTGATTGAATCCGATTGATTTGAGAGAAAACTTAAATCCGAAAAGAAAGGAAAGGCGAAAGCGAAAGAGGTAGCGTACCTTGAGGCGGTGATCTCCGCCGACAATCCGCATACTGAAAATGTGTTCCTCATCATCGAGCAGCTCGAGGCGCTCCTTGCTGGTGGTGGCGGGCAGCCCCGATTTGACATTCACCTCTCTCACAGTCCCAATCCGCATATCGCCCTGCACTATACACCGACTCACGAACGGCTTGTACCGCTGAGGCTGATCGAACCGCCTCACCAACGACCACACCTGCACCGCAAATCATCTCAAAATCCAACACAAATTCCACAGATTAATCGCAGATCTGAGCGTAAGAAAATCGTACGAGGGGCAGAGGAGCTTTGATGTGTTTGACCAAGGACGAAGAGCACTGGTTCTCGGCCACGTCGTGCTTGTGGTGTCTGCGGATGAAATCCTCCTCGGGTCCGCCGCCGCGCCTGTCGCCGCTCATGGGGCCGACCATTCTGGAATCAACGGTGGAGATTTGCGCCGGAGGAGAAGTGGATATTTAGGAGGGAGGGAGGGAGGGGGGGAGGGGGAATTCGTAGTGGGTGAGGGGGAGTGAATGAGAATCAAAGTCAGAGGGTCAGAGATTTCACAACAGTCCAAAACACACCGCCATTGGCACCTGCAACTTGCCTCAATGGTCCAAAATTATTTCTTTAATACGGTAACTCCCTCCTCTCTCTCCTCTCATCCACATCAAATCACTCACACACATTAATTAATTTAATTTAATTTAGTTTTATAATAGAATTAATACCGGTACTACTTTATAATTATCCAACTTTGGATTCATCTACACAGTCAGGCGAGGTGAGGTGAGGTGAAAGGAAAACTAGATAAGATCATTTGTTTCGTTCCTGGGACAGTTGAATTATTCAACAAGGTTTTAAATATGATAGAAAAAAGGTGAGGTAATATTATAATAATTGGACAAAAATAAGTGGGGGAGAATTGAATTAGAAATGTAGTCCACTAAATCTAATTATGTTTGGAGAAGGAAAAGGGGATTGGTTGGGGGTGAGTTTACATTTTGATTGGTGCTACTTTATTGGCAAAGGCAAGGGAAGGCAAGGGAAGGGAGTGAGATTGGTTAATTTGCTAAGAAAAGACAAATAGGAATACACTCCAATAGTCCTATAGGATAGGATGATGGTTATTGGTTAACTTACATATACATAAATAGAATAGGTTCCGCCAGCCGCAAGTTTCTCTTCCGTTCCTCCTGCCCTAATAAGAACAATATGATGGGAATATTATTCTCTCTTTTCTTTGAGTTATCTTAAACCAAACAACCTGGAATTTTTCATTAAATTAATTTTTATTACTTTCTTTTATATTTTTCTCACTATCTAAATCTTGATAGTCCAGTAAAGACTGTACAAATATAAGAAATTTCTGTGACATCATACGGTATATGAAATGTACTTTTACATCCCTTGTAATTTTCTTTTTAGTTTTCTTGTATAGCAACTCTTTCTAATTAATCTTTAAGAAACAAGACTCCTCTCAAACAAAAAACAAAAATAAAAAAAAATTAAAGAAAACTTCAAGGAAAAAGACAAAACTCCTTTGCGACCTTCAATCGAGGTTGCATGTGCCCATTTTGAAGGTATAAGTCGGACGCGTGTATTATACTTGTTATATAAAGTACGTTACATGCTCATTTGTTATTTTTATTTGTTAATACACATGCCCGCCTTTTTTTATTTTATTTCATTTTCATTTTTTAATTTTATTAATTTCCATTTTTTTAATTCTTTCTTATTATGGTTTATTAATCTTCAATTACGAGTTATTATTAATCTCAATTAAAATTTATATTTAATTAATTCAAAATTTAAAAAAATGAAAAAATTAAAGTCAACTCTCTGACCATTGACTGGTCGTACCAAAAGTGCTTCTAGAATAAATTCATTATTCTAACAAGTTTTTATAAATGTCGGGAGAGTATTTGATGCTATGTTGACCTCATGTAAGTCGCATCACATTGTTCGTCTTTTTCTTTTAAGCAAATAAAACTCGAAAGTGTACGGGGCTATTGTAATATTCGGCAAGCAAGGTCGTATTCCACGAGGACTAGTTCAAAAGTCTTATGAATATTACTAATAAGCTATTTTAATCTATTTAGACTCATGAAGAGATTAAATTAAATTAAAGCAAATAAACTCTAATTAACAATAATTAAACTATAAATTGGAGGAGAATATGGAAACGAAGCTATCATAGGGACTAGATTTCGATGGATAAGCAATTAGAAATCACTTTACCAATCAATTATTGATAAAATTCTAATTATCTAGGGCGATCTCTTTTCCACTATAGCCTCGACTCAAATTGTAGATTACAAGCTAGTTATGCCGTCTCCGGTCACTAAGTTAGCCTATAACTCCTAACGGCTCCTTAGATCAAATGCCTCACAAAATCACTCACCCTCTCGGGCTATTCAATATTGTGTCTCGTGTTTGGTTCTAGTATCGATTCCTTCTCTCTCGAGCCTCAAATCGACACAATAAAAACATTCAAATGGGTAGCTAAGCATTCAAATATTCAACCAAATCAACAAACACAAGGAAATATTAGAACTCATCAACAATAATTAAAATAAAGATCAATCCATCACAAACCCATCTAATCCAATTCCTAGAATAGGGAAATTTAGTTAATCATAATGAAAAACAAATATCCACCAACAAAGATAAACAAGAAAAAAAAAACAAGAAAACAAGATATTCATAGACAAATCCTTGGTCTTGAGCTCCAATCTTGAAATCCTTGATGTCTTCTTTCAAATTCTCCCCCAATCACACTTCCTCTCTCTAGGTTATTAGGTGGAAGATGAAGATGGTGGAGATGTGTGGAATGGTAGGTAGTGAGAGAAAATGGAGGCTAAGAATTGAGGGTTGTGGCTTAGATCCTAGGGTTTGAGTTTTGGAGGGGGTATTAATAGTGTGTTCAAGTGGAGAACAAGTTTTGGGAGTTAAAAATCCGAAAATAGTAGAAGAGGGCTCGCCACGCGCGGCCGCTCGGCAACCCGCTCCCGGAAGCTTAATTTTGTGCTTTCCCACGCGACCTAGCACCCCGCGGATTGTCCCGCGCCGCAAACCGTGCCTAAAGCTGAATTTCACGAAGGCCCGGCGCGGCCGCGCGCCAACCCGCTCTCGGCTGCGCACCTTTTTTTTTGTTTCGGCTCGTTCTCCATCGTCCGGACTCCAAATTGACCTCCGTTTTTTTTCCACGTTCTCGTATCGAACTCCTCTTCAACGTTCTAAGCTCTTTTCACTTTAATTTGGTCTTCATTTTTCTGAGATTTAATCAAAACTACCAAACAAGTGTGAAATCTTCACAAAACAATACTTTTTGCAATAAAACTCAAATCAAGCATGGTTTTCTTTGAATAAATGACATCAAATGCACGCTAAATAACGCGAAAAATCCATTTTTGTCACACATACCAAATCTAGTTAATCAAAAAGCTCATGGAAAACATTTCAAACCATTCTAAACTAAAATTAGAATCATCTAAAATGTTGCCCCATAAAAAGAAATAAGAAAATCAATATTAGTCAAATATGAGTCGGCACAATTTTCTTAGTTTTTTCGTATCGCCAAGATTCATCTGAAATGTCACCCCATGAACTTTTTGTTTGATTCTATTTATTTGTGGTGAAACATTTTTAAGACCTACAGATTTGATATCAAATTCAAATATACTCAATCATACAATCAGATATATGTTCGATAATACTTTGAGAAAGATACTGTTGTCTCTCCAGCTAACAAAATTGTGTTTTTATGAAGGTAGTAAAAAGACTAATTTAGAATAACTAGTAGAGTGGTAAGTGCAATCTACATAATATTGATAGATTTCAATAATATATATGTCAAATATAAAATAAGCATATAATAATAAATACTAATAATAAAATACTAAAATAAAGGTATAAAAGACAAATCAAATCTATACTAATACTAAATAAGAGAGTTGTAACTTGTAACGACCCAATTTTCGAAAATAAAAGGGAGACGTTATCCTTCTTCCATTAATGACAATAACAATGACTTTTACAGCGGAAGATTAAATAAATAACATTTAATATAAAATATAAATTATGTTTTGACTCTTTGACCATCATCACTCGCTCTGCCGCTCATCGCCCGAGTCCTCTCCTGAAAAAGATATAGTTTGGGGTGAGTACTATAAACTCAGTGGGGTGCATTTATCCAAATTATATAGGTTACAACAATAAAAATACATGGAAAAACCGTAACTTTAAATCACATCGCCCGAAAGCAATGTTCAACTGTCTGGTAGCCCGAAGGCTTAACTGCTAGCTCGAAGGCTTTAACTTTACTGTCTCGTAGCCCGGAGGCTATAACTGCTTAGTCTCAAATAGCCCGAAGGCTAACTTCTTTTACTGAATTAGCCCGAAGGCTCTGCCTGCATATCACACGTATAAATTGTACAAAAATATATAATAAGGATAAATATTAAATGCAACTTTAACCCCACCTTAACCTTCTTGACTCGACTGGAAAAACTTGCAAATTAATTAATTAAGTCCTGCGCGCCGATCCTATAAATAATTATGGAATATTAAAATGCATGCTTTAAGTAAACCGAAATCCACCGAATTAAAAACAACCAAAAGAATTCTCTATGTTCTATACGCATATTTACGTATATATATATAAATATATTACATAACAACTAGCAAACTCTCGTATGCATACATATATACATTTACATGCAAAATAAAACATAACACAGAAGGAAAACCTTTAATAATCTTATCTACACATATTTTATGCCACTTCATAAACATATATTCCTATATGCACGCATATACATATAACACAACTAGAACAAGAAAAAAAAATGTTTATTTTTAAAAAATTAAAAGCTGTTGTACTTATTCTAGAATTACCTAATGAAAACGATTAGGGTGTGTGCTTACGTGTGCCTAAAAACAATAAATCGATTGCTCAATTTAATTACTTTAGCAGAGAATTTTGTTTCAGAAAAAAAATGCACAAGAGAAACACGTCTGAAAAACATAGAGGAAAATTGGTAGTAAAAGAGAAAGAAAACTTACAGCCGATTAAGAAAAGCAGAAGAAAAAGTGGAATAACTACGATCTTAATTTGTGTAATTTGAGTGTGTGAGGAGAATAAACAAAGGACCTCCTATTTATACTACTAATCTAGTAGAGAAAAGATAAACACAAATTTCCTTGAATTATTCTCCAAGCAAGTTAAGGAAGATTTAAAGGAATTTAAAATAGAAGTTTTTATTTTTATATAACTAAACTCTATCTCTTCAAACAAGATTAACATTCTTATTAAAATAAAAATTTATAAAGTGATAATTTCCTAAGAGATTAATATATATATATATATATATATATATATATAATTGCTAACATTCCTAGATTTTAGAAAAAAAAACTTGACCATACACTTTAGGCGGAAAGAAAAACCGCAAAACTTGAAGAAAGAATAATTTGTTTTAATTAATGCATATCAAGAAGTCTAATTATATTAGAATTCTAAGTAGACATATTTGTTTGATCAACATGAACCATAATTACGAAATAATAATGCTAATAAAAATAAACTAACTTTAGACTCTCAATTAACTCTATTTAAAAGATGCATGAAGTTTCTTTGGGCTTTATAACTATTTTAGGCCATGCAAACCGAATAAAATAAAATCATGCTTATTCTTATGCTTATGCTCATGCTTATGCTCATGCTCTAACTCTAGGCGCGACTTATAAAACTTAAATAAATAATTGCAATAAAATATAATATAAACTTTTTAGGAGAAATTAAAAAAATAATTTTTCGGGTTGCTACATAACTATATTAACAAGTTTGTCATTTTCCCTCCAAAACCAATTTAGTGGATAATAGGTTTTGAACTTTAAGTTATTTCATGAATGATGAATAATATATGTTGGTTAATTCTATGCATCTCCTTTCTTGGTTATCATGTTTGAGCTTTAAAAAAAATCAAATTATTTAACAAAATTGAATGATTATGAATTTTGGCTTATTTGGGATTATGTAATTGAATTTTCTACTTTTTATATTTATTATTTATATACTAAGGGCTCGTTTGGTAGGTATGTTAGGATAAGGTAAGATAGATATGGTCAAGATAAATATAGTAAATAAGTGCCACCACCACCACCACACCTCTCGTCTCCGTCGTCGCCAATTTGCAGAACCCACCACCACACCTTCGTCTCGTTCTGCCGCCACCACCACCACACCCCTCATCTCCTTCCGCCGCCACCACCACCACACCCCTCGTCTCCGTTGTTGCCAATTTGCAGAACCCACCACCACACCTTCGTCTCCTTCTGCCGCCACCACCACCACCACACCCTCGTCTCTTTCCGCCGCCACCACCACCACACCCCTCGTCTCCGTCGTCGCCACTCTGATCTTTCCTCCGCAGCACGCAGTCGGAACCTCTGACCCCCACCGTGTCCAGCTCAACAATCTTCATCCACCTTCATTGGGGGGAGGGTTATTTGGGGAAAGAGACAATATATTCTGGGTTACTGTTCCAGCGCTATTACCAATCGGGCCAAAGGTGCTCGATTCATATACCAAAGCAAAACAGTAAAATAAAGTCGGGCTAGCCTTAATCTCGGGCCCCCGCTTTAACCAATCTTGGCTACCAAACGGTCATATTAGCCAAGATATGTATCCAATCTTAACCTAATCTTGGCTACCAAACACACCATAAATATTCTAATTTAACACAACACTATTTTGACTAAGATATTTAATTTTGAAAAAAAAAATAGCACAATGAATGGTTGCCAAAATAATTTTATTATTTTCATTATTTAGATTCGTAAATATTTAAAAAAATATAATAGTGCAAAAATATTAAAAATTAAAAATATATATTTCGAGATGTTTGGAAGTTATCAAAAATGAAGAATTATTATAAATGTCAAAATTGGTTGAAATTTTTATAATGATTGTTCATCTTTAATAGTATTTTGAAATGATTTTAATCGAAATTATATTTTTAAATATATAAAAAAATGATTGTTTAGAGATGCTTAGAAGGTAAGTGTTATGCTATTTTTAATAAAAAAAATATTTCTTAAATTGTAATTAAATGTTTTGTGTTTTATATTTGGATTATTTATAATTTATAAATATTATTTAGATGTTTATATGTAATTATTTAATAGTGTATTTAAATTTATGTACAAAGAAGTACTATCATAATACAAAATTTAACATGCCATATTTATTAATGTTATTTGGATTGAATGTTTCTTCTAAAAAAAATATTGATGTAATGTATGAATTTTATATTTTATTGTGTTATTCCATAATTAACATATTAGATGATTATTGCATTTTATTTGTGGCATACAATTTTTTGACAACTTTATATGCATATTTCAAAAGTTGCAAATTGAAAATGTTTAAAGATATTGATGTGTGGTAATGAGGAACACTCTTAAAAACTATTGTATAAAAAAATTTCATAATGTTTGAAATGTAATATTCCCTCCATTCATGAAATATATAACACAACTTTAGTGACACGAGTTTTTATAATGTTTGTAGATTATTTATTAAGTGGAGAAAAGAGACTCATTACATTTTACTCATTATTTATGTGATTTGATAATTTATATGTTACATATTTTTAAAATGCATTCTATCGTGCAACGCACGGATGCAATCTAGTTTTATAAACAAGACTCTTTTATAATAAGTATAGATATGGCATAAATTGGTTAAAGAATTAATTTAAAAATACATAATAGTTTCTAAAAAAGGCTTTGTTTAACGTTAAAAATAAAGAGCGCTAGTAAACAAGTCATTGATTGATGGCATTAACGGAAGTAGGCCTTTCCACATTTAATACATAAAGAGGCATTTACATCAAGTAACAGTGTTGGTTCTCAAATAATAATGGCAACATTTCTAGACTCTACCAGCTTAGAGAATTCTTTGACTGCTGAACTTTAGCAGCATAAGCATTTTCGATATCTTCCTGCATTTTTAACACAAAATATTTGTTAATTTTATGCATCAAATACTTGCTCTACTAACTACTACCTCATGCCAATTTTTCCACCCAATTACAAGCAAAAATGGAAATGCATGAATATTTGGCATCCTGTATATTTTCTACTACTCCCTCCGTCCCGTTATTCTTGTCCCATTTCTTTTGGGTACGGGTATTAAGGAGAAGAGTGTTTAAAGGATAAAAAGATAGAAAATGGTGGAGCCCACAACTTTTTGTGAGAGAAGCATATTTCCTTATATGGAAACAGGACAAGAATAACGGGACAGCCCAAAAAAGAATACAAAACAAGAATAACGAGACAGAGGGAATATTATTTTGTTTCCTCGTACATCTATTTTTAAGAACTTTATCCCCTATATTTTTGCTTTCTGTCTCTACTTTAGGAAGGAATTAAAAATCCGATAAAAATAAAGTACAGGATGGGAAAAAGACACAGTAGCTTTTAAAATATGAGATAAATTCTAGAAAGAAAAATAATAAGAAAAAAAAAGTGCCGGGGTACAATCTGCATTTCTTTTCCAAATATTAATTCATAGCTCATCAAAGAAGAGATTTCGGCTTAGGAATATACCTTGCAGGATTTTAGCAGAGGATGCAAAAAAGATGACCTAAAATATCGGATTGATTCGCCAAGTGAGGTATTCTCCAATTCTGTCCATCAGAAGTTTTAACCAAAATGAAAAAAAGTCACAGTTTGGGCACAATTATGAACATGAGAGAGAGAGGGATGAGATTTTGAACTTAAAAGGTTATAACATACCTTCCTTGCCCCCACTTCCTAGAGCTCCCATGTTAAGTTCTTCCAGAAGCTGCAGATTCACCAAAAAGAAAAGTGCATGAGTCACGGAATCCTCACACAACACTGCACCATGATGAAAATGAGTCTTGTATGATTTATTTTCCAAAATCATTTTAAGTTAGAGACTAGAGATAAGGAAGAACCATCAAAGAGCATGCCCCTATGTTAAGGACTGAACAAAAGGAAATTGCAATTTAACTAGAAAAACATGATATCAGCCTCAAAGAAGACCATGACGAAATAAAGCTTATCATACGACTACGAACATGCAATGTAAATCATGGACAAGAAGCACAAATTTGTTTTCCTTAAATCAACTAAAGGACCACCATTCAAACAATCTCCCAACAAATGGGCACGATCTCATAGCTAGTAGGAGACATAACTGAAGAAATACAGGCAGAATTCACCATCCAGGTGTTCTATCCTAGAGTCGGATACAAGATCTAACAGCTGCTAAACGGCAAGAAGGAACATGGCCAAGGGACTTATGGAAAAAATAGATAGGTACCAGTTCAAATGATCAAGGTCTGATGGCCAAGTATTGACCTAAAAATATCACAACAATATCATCAAAGTGGTATAATCTATATCTGATAAAGAAAATTATCTTTTTTTTAAAGGGGAATTATCTTGAGTGGCGGTATTCAAGAAATTGTACATTACCACTTACCATACAACATAACCAATATTGGTCATAAAAATTTAATATATTTTCTAGACATCTAATTGAAGCATTTTTCGGTGTATACGTGTTTTAGCTTGAGACTACTCACCCTGGAAAGAGTTGGCACATCAGAAGGATCAAAATCTTCACAGTGTTTAGGATCAATGGGAACACAAACATGGCCTGAAAAGAAAATGAGAAATTGTGTAACAATATGCTGATAAACTGTAAGATATTCAATTATTCATCATGACAATTATTGGCCCAAGTATATGAGAGTCCCAGACAGCATACATTGAAGATACAAGGAGGCATATTAACAAACCTGTTTTAGGGTGTACGCAGAAAGGTGCCTTCAACAAGTGGTTCATGTGTTTTGAGACCTGAAATGGAACGAGCAATTTCATGCAACAATTGACACTGAAATACTGAGCATTGCACTGTACATCTTATATAGAATTGACCTAAGCCAAAAAAGACTGAAAAGTGGAATATGGCAAACCTCTAGATCAAGTCTTGGATAGGTGAAGGTGAACATAATTTCTTCAACGCACCTACGGATACTCGGCACCTAAAATGCAGTGAACAATCACTTATGAATTAAAAGATACAGCTAAAAGCACAAGTCAAAATTAGCATACAAAAGTCTATTTGATTTTGAATATTGTATTAATGAAGAAACTACCAGAATAGCAATTACATGGAAACAAATCACAATCATTAAATCCTTATATAAATTTTCTCCCCCCCCCCTCCCCCAAGCAAAGACCTTATAGATAATATCTACACCAGGAGTCATACCTTCTGTTTCCCTAATTGCAAAAGATGTTTAAGTTGGCCCCATCGAACAACATTGATATCCTCACGTGAATGTTTCTTATCCTGCCACTTTCCCCGAAGCTCAGAAGTAATGGCTGCCAGTGTATGAATGAGGAAGGATGTAAATTATTTCTTTCGCCACAAAGGAGAAATATCAATTATAAAGCAGGCTAACTTACATTCATCTGGAATCATTTCCAGTATCTTTTCATATCTATCTTCATCTGAAAATAAATTTTGACTCAAAATAAACTTTTCCTCAAAGAAATCTTTCAGAACTTCAGCAGACCTCCTGTTGGATGAAATAAGTGTAAATTGGTGAAAGAAGAACTAGAGATACACCAATCATACATATAATTTTCTTACCCTAGGAAAGGATGAAATGCCTGTCCAGCTAGAGTAACTTTTTTAAGGCTGTTTTCATTTCCCTAGAGAAAAAGAGGACATTTATAAAATAAATAAATAAAAAAGGTTCTCAGAACCATAATAGTGCACAAGATATATTCAAAGAGATTCAACAGGAAAAAGAAAAAACCTTGTGGACATGTAAATATGCCGTTATAGCCGCCCTTTGTTCATTATTCAACCTTGTCAATGATAAATACAATTTAGTATGTATTAGACTTAAGAAAATGTCAAAACTGATTGCATGTGAATTAAAGCACCATTACCTTCTCGCTTTTCCATCACAAACCCAGCAATGCACACCACGGCGACCACTATACACCCATAAAATGTGGTTGAATCCAAAATCCTCTGCAGAAGCGGCATATAGGTGAAAGTGGCCAACAACAAGACAAAAAAAGCACCATCCAGTGACATACTCAATAGCAAGTTAACCCGACCCTTAAAAACCAAAACCCAAACTATAAAAACAGAGAGAGGAGTCCAAATAACAGGACAAAAAAACCAAAAGAGAGAAAATAAAGTATTTTAAGCATCTTTTTGTCAATGAAACAAGAGTAGGAAGTATTCTCTTGGTAAAGAAGTCCTCCTATAGCAAAAAAGACAGAAGAAACCTATATTTGTGAGTGTACAAACAAGTGGGAAGTATCAGAAATTCAATTGTATGTGAATAAAGCAAGCATCCAAAAATGAAATGTTTCCTTTTACTAATTCTATTTGCATTTTGTAAAATTAAATAGCTAAAGATACCAATTGATTAGCAGAATGTCCATATTCTATTCTATTTGGATTTGTAATACATTGAATAGAAAGAAAATGCATATATACACAGCATACAGAATTGAATGCCTAAAATGATTGATCCGTTGTTTCTGGTATTTTAATACAGTGCTTTTTAGTTTTGCTTTTGTCGCAATCATAATGTTTCATACAAACTCTTAGACAATTTTGTATATTATGTTCACCATCATACCTCTAAGTGCAGTATCAATAATTTTAATGGCTACTGTCATCAACGGCCAGCATGCCGAACAAACATCAGCTCCTGAGCAGCAAAATCTGACATCATCATAATCTGATAAGTCCTGCAGTTGAAAAATACTGGGATCAAAATTTGGGCATCCTAGGAGACTTATTTACTTCAGCTGTATTTGAAATTCCGCCACAATCAAAATAAAAAAAGCTAGAGAGAAAATAACTACTTACTATATCAAATATGAGTTCCCTCTCCACTGGGCTAAAAACATTATCGCCAGACTGCGCATAAGCATGTCTTTTTGCAGGCTGCAATCATTTTATAACACTTCCATGGTGAAAAAGTGGATGTTGTACTATAAATTTTGAGGCAATTGAAAAGGTCTTCATGTAAGAATACTGATCCTAGATGCATAGCATTTCGATTCACAGTAAATCTGTATGAAATTACCAGTAAACAAGATTGACAGAATCTAGATATTTCATCAAGATTATAACCAGTGGCCCTCTATGCACTATAAGCTAAGTAATACTTACATCCACGCTGTAAACAGGACCAATATCAATTTTGAAAGGGCATTTTTCCTTAATGTAGTTTTCAAGATTGGCTACATTGTTGAAAGACTGAAACCGCAAGTATATATCATTTTCTAAGGTGAATGAAAACTCTCTTCTCCCAAAGTAAGAGGAATCGCAGCCTGGATGTTTTCCATCTAGAAAGTAAAACATATAGTTAGAGAAGTCAGCCAAAAAAAGAGAAACTAAAAGCACGAGGCACCTAAGAAAATAAGGATTACCATTTCCATATGACATCCACTTGTGCATATCAGCATATGGAAAAAACTTCCCTGCATATACGAGATCAAACAAAAGAGTAAATTCACAATGTACAGAAATATAAAACTCCAGTTAATTCTTTGTCAGAAGAAAATTAAGATTTTGTATACTAGATAATAACTCTTAGACATGATTATAATTCTCTTTAACTTCCTGCGCTTCTAGTCTACATTTGAGCGTCTTGAGAGTCAGAATCCAGCTGACTCTGAGGTAGAAACTCTTTACATTTCCAGAACAGAAACAAAAAGTGCGAAGACCACATGAACGATTATCGTGCAAACACCGATAGTGAAGCAATTGACGGACAAATTGTCCAAATCATGCTAATTTTTATCCTTAATTGATTCTATGTTTATTAAAATAGGCGGAGAATATTTAATTTAGCTTCCATTTCTACTTTCAAGATGAAATTATATGCCGCCACAAATATAATTGACTATAACACAATCCACAACTAGAACAGCAATAGAATTCCCATACAGTGATCAACCAGATTTCATTTATTCCCATACATTACTTCGACAAATCAGCAAGATGAGTGCTTTTCTTCACCGCAAGCAGGACAACAATTAAGATCATAAAAACCACAACAAAATACCGAAAATATAAAATCACCAAGCATTAAGGTCAAAGGTGAATAGAATTAATGGCATAGGAATTCAGGGGAAATAAAAGAAAACAAACAAAAGTGTCACCGTAGTAAATCTTGAGATAGTTAGAGTTGAATCCTTCAGGAATTTCATTGTTTGCCTTCTGCGCTTTTTCCACTCCGTCGATTACCATGTCTTCACTCATATTATCAACTTCTTCTCGGACCAATCCAAACAATTTAACTTTTCCTTCCTAGAATTACTGGAGCAGAGGAAAAGGAGGAAAGAAGCGGAGCCAACAACCAGGCCGAAAACCCTAGCCTAAAATAATCTTGAAATTTAAAATTTTGGAAAATATAACACTTGAATTGAACGATCGGTGTGTCGTAGGATGATGGTGCAGGCGGCGGAGGCAGTAGGAATTGGGAAATGGCGGGAAAATAAAGACTCTGGAGTTGGGATTTGGCGGGAAGAGTGAACCGAATTTATCAATTTAGTTGGAAATTCTCGAGCTTATTCTATGCTATAATCATTTTTTTTTTAATAAACATTATAAGAAATTTTAAAGACCGCGTGACGGTGGACTTAAACCCGTCAATTTTATTATATCGAGATTATCCACTCCTAACTTTATTTATTTATTTTATTGTTTTGAAAACCATTCTAAACTTTATTCACAATAACCACAAATATATCATTAAATTTGGATTTGGACTCAAATTTAGATAGGGGTGTGCACCGGTCGGTCGGTTCAACCGACCGGCCAAAATTTTAGAAACCGAAAATCAAATCGAAAGGAAATTTTTAAAACCGAACCGACCGATTTTACTTTTTGGACCCAACCGAAAACCAGACCCAAAAATTCGGTCGATTTTAGTAAAAATCGATATAAAATGAAAGAAAAAAATTCGAAAGCAAATTTTTTTTGCAACAATTAAATATAATTAATCTAAATCAACATGCACTACAGTCAATGTGAAGTAATTTTCAATTTTTTATAAAGTGTGCGAGTTGTGCCTTCTTTATCTCTATTAATAAATAGTGAATTAGCTTAATTTTGCACATATCTAGATGCAATGTTCATCGACTTCATCCTATAAACAAACTGACGACCCATTTGTTGCAATTTAAAGAGAGAGAGATAGAGAGAGAATTAGAGAGAGTATAGGGCGAGAATTTTCATACCTTAGAGTAGAGAATAGAGATGACGGCTACTGCTGTGAGAGAATACTAATAACAACGGTGACGGCGACGAGAGAATGACGATGGGAAAGGTTGGTCGAGTCGCCGGTCACGTGAGGAGTGGGAACAGGGTGAGTGAGGGGAGGCGTGAGGAAGAGAGTCTACTGTGAGTTTGTGAAGGTATGAAAGTCCAGATTCTATAATTTTTTTTATTGCTAAACTAAGAGAAATATTATATATTATTTATTATTTATCTAATTAAAGTTTCGGTTGGTTCGGTCCCCGACCGAACCTAGAAGAATCGGGAACCGATACCCCTAAAAACCGAACCGAACTGACCAAAATTCATTGGTTCGGTCGGTTTTTTCAGTACGGTTCGGTCCGTGCACATCCCTAAATTTAGATATGTCTCTTTAACTTGTCGCACCGTGAAACCGTCTCACACAAAATTCTTCCGACTTTAATAGTGTCGCCGTTCTACCTTCTTTCTCTTTTTCTTATGATGAGGTTAGCCTTAGTCGTTACAACTTACATGAGGTGCGCACTCTTCTTCTTTTTTTAGTAACAAGGGCACCATGTTGCCACAAGAAATGAGTTTTATGCACGGGTCAAAGGTCACGGGTTCAAGTCCGCCGTCACGCGGCCTTTAAAATTTCTTGTAATGTTTGTTAAAAAAAAAAAGAATTTTATGTGTGTGTGTTGGCCTAGCGATAGAGTGGTTAATGCCCGAAGTCAAAAATCTCGAATTCGAGTCCACCGTGGTGCGATCTTTAAATTTCATTGCTAATTTATCACCAAAAAAAGGAGAAACATATGTAGTAAGCATGGATAGCCCTTTCCGGGCTTATCGTCATAATAAAGCAGTTGAAATCGATCAAGCCTCGAAAGACATAGGCATCATCATCAATCTGGACCACAACATTGTTTCCTAAAGACATCTCTTGTGCATAACACGACACCAATTCATGGGCAACAAATCATGTCTAAATTTGCTTTCACGCATATAGCTATTTAGGGTCTACCACCGTCAGATACGCAAAGTTCTATCACCATGATAAGCCATTTATCCTTATAGACCTTATACATTTCTTCTCACCTTAAACTCTAATTCAATAATTTAATTTAGTCTACGAGACCTATTCACTCGAAATTATTAATTAGAAACATATATTAGTTT
Source organism: Agastache rugosa (assembly GCA_031470985.1). NCBI lineage: Eukaryota > Viridiplantae > Streptophyta > Magnoliopsida > Lamiales > Lamiaceae > Agastache > Agastache rugosa. The sequence goes on from CM062604.1 coordinate 38,503,781, forward strand.
ACAATTTTATTAAAAAGTTAAAATCAAAACAATGGTTCAGCTAGAACAGATATTGAATTATGCAGTACTGAATGATGATCTAAAAATTTGGGCATGATGTATGTATATGCATATCCTCTCGTAAGTGAGACTGGTGATGATCATTCAAAGTTTGATTTCATTTATATATATTTTTTATCTTAGCAAACCAAATTGTCCACTAGGAGGAACATTTTATAATTGCCAAAAAAAAAAAAAAAATTGATCGATTAATAGTACTTAATATCTAAGTAAAAGAAAATCACACTCGATCATAGTTAAATATCAAAGTAATTAAACGGGGTTAAGTAGACGTGCAGAACAGAAGTCTGTATCACAAAAATTCGAAATCCGTACTTAAGGTGAAAACAAGCATTCTGCCAAACAACCTCGAGAAGGAATAAATTCGAAACTAAATAAACTAAACCTAATAAGAGTAATTAACTTATCAAAAAAAGAAAGAAAATGTTCTGGAACAATTTCTAACACTACTATTACTAATTGTAATTTACTACAACCATCGAACAAAACCAAACACAAGAAACCTCTGCTAATTCCGGTCGATCGATCAACAATTTCTCAACCGAGAAACTCAAACTAATTCGCCAGCACTTCCCATATCAGCTCGGGGTCGAACGACGGTAGCCGCGCAAGCGAGCACCCTTCAGTTTCCATCTCCGCCAGCAACGGCGGCGCCGCCGCCGAGCACCACTCGCGCGACACCGACCCAGGGGAGTCTTCCGAAACGCTAGCGCTCCAGCTCTCATTGTACGACTCCGCCTTCCTCACCGCAGCACTCCCACTCCCAACGGTGGTGGTGGTGGAAGCGCTGCTGTCGGCCTTGGCGCTCGCCGCCGCCTTCTTGGCGGCGCTCTGAGATTTCTTCCCCCGCTTTGCCTTCTGGCAGATGGCCTGAATTTTGGAGTCGACGGCGCTCTTCAAGGCGGCGAGCCTTGCGCCGTCGCCGAGGCCGATCCTGGCCGGATCGCTGAGGTTGGGGAAGTTGAGGCGCGCGTACTCGCCGCGCAGCTTGTAGGCCGCCCTGTCGTAGGCGTAGGCGGCGGCCTCCGCCGTGTCGTAGGTGCCGAGCCACACGCGCATCCGGTTCTGCGGCAGCCTTATCTCCGCCACCCATTTCCCCCAGTGCCTCTGCCTGACGCCCCGGTAAAGTTTCTTCTTGCTCGGGCTGAAATACGTCGGAAAAAAACCCGGTTCGTTAATCGGGTTAGCGACGGGAATTCGCGAAATAGAATGGTTTTCGTTGGAGAATTTCCGTAGCAAATCTCTCTGTCTAAAATAGACGGATGAACCCAACGGCTCCATAACTTGAGTAGCGACGGAATTTGCATTTTCACAGTAGGAGAAGATCGAATCCAATGTGTTGGAATTGGTCGATAGAATTAGTTGTGATAACGATAATCCGATTTGAGGAGCGTTTTCGGATTGGAAATTTTCTTGAATTCTTGCCATCTTTTTTCTTTTTCTTTTTTCTTGGAACAGGGGAGGAAGCAGGGTTCTCAAAAAATGTCCCTTATCCTCTCACAATTTGAAGATTGAGTCAGAAAAAAAGAAGCTGATTTTAAGATAGAAGCTGCGGCTGATCCCAGATAAAACGAAAGGATCAATAGATTATAAGAACTAGAAAGAACTGCAGAAGTTAGAGTGATGACGATGATAGCAGCTTGAGGAGAGAGAGAGAGGAATAGGGAGGGGATTTTTAGTTTTTGTGTTAAAATTGTAAGAGTTTCTGAGTATTTGAGTATCTTCGTCGGTATATTTATAGACGGGAATGGGATGAGAGGATTTTTTTCCATGCTAGTAGGCAGTAGCAATTCACATTTATGATCCAACTTTATTGTACCAATATCTTCCGCTAAATTTACCATAATGCCACTAATTCCGTGTGTACGATTATTGAACTTTTTCACACGAGTGCTTGTGAATAAATTGTAAAAGGTAGATTGTTAATAAATGAAAAAATATATATATATATATACAACTAATTAATTAAGCATCAATTTCTTGCTTGCAGACTTGTTTACTGGTATAATTTGGAGATCGATCTCCTACAATTCAAGTAAGATGCCATCAAACTAACATTTGAAGTTTATAAAGACTGATAAGTTTATAACGTTATTATATTATTAGTAACGTTTGTCTCAAGTAAATTTTTGGATACTTTACTCTTTGGGGTGGCCTAATGATAGAGTGAGTATTCAAATTCCAACAATGCCTTTATAGGATGTTGATGTCATGGCGTCGCCTAATCTAAGGATGGATGGTGGTTCGGAATGCATTCAAGCATCGCGGAGCTTGCAATGAAAGATATTTACATTCATACTTTTGTGAGGACTATCACCTAGTCGTGGTTGTATGGTAGTTTTTTGGGTTATTTTCTTCAGTTTTGTTTTGTTTGCCTTTCCTTTCTAGATGGATACTCTTTTTCCACATGTTATTTTTTCCTTTGGATTTTCGGCGTGCGAGTTTTAACGAGGCCTAACCCTTGAAGGATTTCAAATGTGATTTACTTCTTTTACGTGTAACAAAGATAGTGATTATGGGTATAATATTTCTCAATTATATACATACGAGTCATCGGATCTCAACGCTGATTCCTCTTAAGTCCTCACATTAAAAAAAAAATAGCCAAAAACACTTGTCAAATAAAAATATATTTTCAATAACAATATCCAATATAAACAAGCAAATTACATGAAAGAAACATAACATCTAATAAATCCAAACCTCCATATCCTGAATTAAAAGACTATTCCTACATATCAATCGAGTTTATTTAGATGTAAAATGTGATGTTTTTAGGGTTGGCGCAAAGTGAGATGTGGAATTCAATTTGGGTCATCGCTTCGCTGCCACACCGTGGACCAAGTTATTATGGGATGGGTTACTACTAAGTACTTACTACTACATCATCTGACAGACAGAAGCCTACTTTATGAATTTATTGCGACTCGCTTTTTTTTTCTAACAAAAAGTTAAATATGATAATGTCATAATGAATGAACCACTGCCACGCGTAAGGTTGTGGTGTGGATTTTATTTTTCCGGTCGATTACAAAAATCTCGTTCATGAATATCTAATCCCTATTTATTCTTTAATTTTGTGAAAGGATTTTGCCCATCATTAACTTTCTACACACGCGTCCCTACTTTTTGATAAACCTTTTTATTACTGCAACATGTAGGACAGGTAGATAGTATTATAAACAGGATATATTCCATGTGAATATGATAGTTTAACTTCATAATTCGCCTTCATCAAATGATACTTGATCTCTCAGATATAGTAACAATATTTCAATTAAAATAACATCTTTTAAACGTAGAATACCAAAAAAAAAAAAAGAGAGAGAGAGAGAGAGAGAGAATACCATCTGAAACCTATTATTCACATACCAAACATAAATTTTGGGAGGCAAACTTTACGTATAGAAGTATGATATATATCACCAAAATTGAGAACATGAATACATGATGAGTAATTTCTGATTAGTCATATGTATTCCACTCAATGAAACGATGTAGGCAGATTAATTGAATTACGAAATGTGTATACATAATTACAATTTGAAAGTCGTAATTATTTCCAAAACTGATGGTTCATGGAGAATTCTTTTTCAATTCATGAAAAATCAACTAATAAATGATTCAACTTATACAAAATTGTACAGACAAAAGTTAACGAGAATCGAATTTAAATGTGTAGTATGAGGTTCATTTGCGTTAAGGGTGGGCACCCAAGTCATGAATAATTTGACTTACTAGTTACTTGCAATATATAATAGAACCTTTTTCGTGCCTCCACTGTTGGATGGACACGTGCCTGATTTACAAAATTCCTAGAGTCACAATTAAGTGTTAAAATTTTTATTCATGCATGCTCAGTATCACTTGTAAGTGTATCTGTTAGGAGTTGTGGCTACTTAAATCAAGATTAATCTGGAGGGACTTATTTGAAATTACAAATAATCCTAAAGTGTTAATTGTAAATCAAGAAGGAAAGCAGTTGAGGAATGGTTTTGGTAGCTGTATGTCTCCGTGGCTTGATCTCAAGCGTCGATGCTTCAACGGTGCAGATTAAGATCTAATTTACAGCTTGTTAAATATCTTGTTCCTAATTGTATTCTTCATTCTTTGCGGCAACTGATTTCAGAGAGGGAAAAGTGAGAGCTCATAGATCTAAGAGAGAGAGCTAGCATACTGTGTAGAGTTGGTGTGTGAGAGAGTTCTTGGAATCTCTTGTGTTGTAATATGTGATTGTCATCTTCTTCCTCGTTCAATAAAACTTCAATCCTGACCCTCCGTGGACGTAGGCTACGGCCGAACCACGTTAAACTTCTGGTGTCGTTTTTAGTTCAATTTTTTTTGTGTGCTGTGAGTTTTCAACTGTGAATTTAGGATCTAAAATCCTAACAATTGGCGTCGTCCGGTGTGGAATCGGATTCACGGCGGCGAGCGAAGATTGCGGAGGAGATCTGATCGCCAGAGAAAGGAAAATAGGCTGAAGATCGCGGCGGTAAAGGAGCGGCGAAGAGGAGGTTCAACAGAAGAAAAGTAATCGGAGAGATAGATTGCGGATAGACATGCTATTTTTTTTTCGATCAGAGAAACAGAGCTGCAAAGCAGATCAGAAGAGAAGCTTGCGGCGAGCAACCTAAGAATTTTGGTCACGGATACATCGGTGAAGAAGGTCTCAGCGCAGGAGATCGGAAAAGTAGGATCGATTGGGAGAAATTGATCGGAGGTGGATCTATTGGTGAACATCTCGATTGGAGAATCCAAGATTGGCGGTGATCTCAGAGATCTGTTTGGAGATTTTTTGATCGAAGAAGTAACTGTAGCGCGAAGATTTGGATCAGATCAACGCCAGTATGACGAAGACAAAGTTCGATGTCGAGAAATTCACTGGGAAAAATGATTTCGGTCTGTGGAGGATCAAGATGACAGCCATCTTGACGCATCAGGGGCTAGTTGATGCTCTGAAAGCAGATAAGCTTTTCAAGGAATGAGAAGATAAGGCTAAGCGTGAGGAGATGATGAGCAAAATGCACAGTGCAATAATCCTCTGCCTTTGGGATAAAGTTCTTCATGAAGTTGCGAAAGAAGAAAGTGCAGCGGCGGTTTGGAAGAAATTAGAAGAGTTGTACATGACTAAGTCGTTAGCGAATCGTCTCTACATGAAGCAACGCTTGTATGCGTACAGGATTACCTAAGATAAGAGCATGGAGGATCAGCTCGAGGAATTCCATAAATCACTAGATGATTTGGCAAATATCGAAGTCAAGATCGACGACAAGGATAAGGCAATCATTCTTTTGAATGCTCTGCCGAAAATGTTTGAGCATCTAAAAGATGCGATGTTATTTGGAAGGGAGAAGTTCATTACACTGGAAGAAGTTCAGTCTGCCCTGAAATCAAAGGAACTACAGAAATTGCATGAAGGCAAGAGTGAATCATCTGCAAGTGGTGAAAGTTTAAACATCAAATAGAAGTTTGGTAAGGAAAAATTCAAGAAGGGTGGTAAGAGTTTCAAGAAACTGATTCTGGTGAGGAAAATGAATCAGATGAAGAGGAAACAAGAAGGTGTTTTCATTGCAAGAAACCAGGACATATCAAGAAGGACTGCACAATATGGAAAAGAAAGCAAGAGCATAAATCCAAGAAGCCTGGTGTTGCAGAAGTGGTTGAACACTTTGAAGATGCAGAGGTGTTGAATGTGATGGAAAATCACATTGAGGAGGGCTGGATTCTTGACTCGGGTTGTGCAAGAAGAGATTGGTTTATAGATCTCAAGAAAGCTGATATGGGCTCAGTTTTGCTGGGAAATGGTGAGGCATGCACCATTGGAGGCATAGGAAGCATCAAGCTCCAGATGTATGATGGTTCATAGAAGATTTTGACAGAGGTCAGGTATATTCCTCAACTCTACAGAAATTTAATTTCTCTTGGCATGTTAGAATCTAAGAATTATGTGTTTAAATATGAAAATAGCTTCTTATATGTGCTTAGAGATTCTAGAATTGTCATGAGAGGAAGTAGGAGGAATAACTTGTATTATCTTGATGCTTGTGTTGTGTTTGCTGAAACTAAACTTGATGCTCATGATAATTCTGATAATGAAAACTTGCATAACTTGACTGTGAATGATGATAGTGAAATTTCTAAGGTTAATACTTGTAAAACTGAAACTGGAGATAAGCATGGTGTGTGTTTGAATGTTGACCACAGCCTGGAGTTTTCTTCAGAGCATATTTCAGAGAATTTTGCAGGTTTTAAGAGTGATAAAAGGCATGGTTTCATGCTAAGTAGTTCACAACAGGATATGGTAATCAAAAGGGAAGAGGTATCTTCACTAGACAGTCATGAGATTGATGAAAATAGTTCAAGTGTTGAGGTGGAGTCTCTTAGTAATCTGGAGCAGATTAAGGGAGATGTTAATAAAGACATTTGTGACCTATTTTCTGGAGATGAATCTGAGTTGATTGTTGACAGAGAGGTAGTGTCTAAGAATAAGAATGCATCATCATATTTAGACATGGAAAGGAGGTCTCTCAATGCTGATTTTGAGGTGGAGTTTGAGATAACACAAACTCTGGGAGAGCAATTCTCAAGTGAAGAGAAGCAGCAATGGATTGATGTGATGAGAAAGGAGCTGGAGTTCCTTGAGAGACAAGAAGTTTGGTCTTTGGTGTCTAAGTTTCAGACTGAGAATCGTGTGAGGGGGAGATGGATTCACAAGATGAAGATCAAAGTGCCAAAGGAAGCAGCTGGAGTAAAGCAAAACAGTTGCAAAGCTAGGATGATTGCTCAAGAAAGGATTAGAGTAATTGGTTCTAGGATTGAGGGAAGTTCAGGCAGCAAAACTGGAGTTACTAGCAAGAGTCTTGTAGATGTGCAGATAGGACTCGAGCTAGTGAGTCCAATGTCTTAGTAATAAGGCATTCATGGCCCTGTGATGGGGCGTTATTGAGGGAAAAGTTTGGTTTGTTTGTTGAGGAAGATTTCAGCAGCCAAGGTGGAGATTGTTAGGAGTTGTGGCTACTTAAATCAAGATTCTGGAGGGACTTATTTGAAATTACAAATAATCCTAAGGTGTTAATTGTAAATCAAGAAGGAAAGCAGTTGAGGAATGGTTTTGTGCAGCTGTATGTCTGCGTGGCTTGATCTCAAGCGTCGATGCTTCAACGGTGCAGATTAAGATCTAATTTACAGCTTGTTAAATATCTTGTTCCTAATTGTATTCTTCATTCTTTGCGGCAACTGATTTCAGAGAGGGAAAAGTGAGAGCTCATAGATCTAAGAGAGAGAGCTAGCATACTGTGTAGAGTTGGTGTGTGAGAGAGTTCTTGGAATCTCTTGTGTTGTAATATGTGATTGTCATCTTCTTTCTCGTTCAATAAAACTTCAATCCTGACCCTCCGTGGACGTAGGCTACGGCCGAACCACGTTAAATTTCTGGTGTCGTTTTTAGTTCAATTTTTTTGTGTGCTGTGAGTTTTCAACTGTGAATTTAGGATCTAAAATCCTAACAGTATCAATGACATGCATGCTTTTTTGGGGCTTTTTTCATTTTTTTTTTCTTGTTATAATGAATTTGATTGTTACCCGTAGACCTCCAATTAATGGCACGTACAATGTTTCTCGGTATATATTTTTGGTGCAGATTTTGCAATAAAAGTGTTTCTAACTCTAATATTTTGTACTAATGTTAGAATTGCCTAAAGTGTATCTATATATGTGTATGAGTGATCTATTGATGAACTGATCATACTTGCGGTAAAAATTATTCAAATTCAAATCCCGAAGTTTATTTGATCTTCATTATTGCACATGAAAACATACTCAGATACTATCCTTCTCTCCTATATATTTAATAAAGCTCTTAATTATTCTATACCATATATCTATATCTATACCTATACCTATACCTATTATAAAAGTGTCTTGTTTATAAAATTTGGTTTGCCTATTATATTCCTATTATTTATATAATTTAAGGGCAATAATGTAATATATCATATACTCCCTCCGTCCCACCCATCTTGGCCTGTTTTCCTATTTGGGCCGTCCCACTCATCTTGGCATGTTTCATTTTTTGGACAAAATTATGGCTCAATTAGTACATTATTTAAGCCCAAAAGTCAATAAAAAACACTGCAGGATTGAAAAGTCAATAAAAAATACTATAAGTCAATAAAATAATATATACAAACTACACTAAACATAACTTTTACACTTAATACATTTCTTCTTAATACCCGTGCCGAAAAGAACTAGGCCAAGATCAACGGGACGGAGGGAGTACTATATTTATCTATTATATATTATTAGATTATACTCTTTTTTTTCAATTATTACTAGATTATACTTATACCTTACTTATTTTACTTTTTAAGGATAGTTTAATAATTTAATATAAATAAGTTTTATATACTATTTGACAGATAAAAATCTTTTTATATTTAAATTTCTTAAAAATTGTAGAATGATTAATCTATTTTTTATATATCGATATTTCTTATTTAAAACTTTTGTAATATGATTATTCTAAAATCTACAAGATTTTACGTGCGTCGCACGTAACATTGATTCTATTAGTATATATAAATATATACATATATAGGGAAGATATCATATGTAAAAGTCTTTTCCCGTAAGAAATAAGAAGCGATCTGGACCATTGATCTTTGAAGATCTACGATTGTCATTGACTGGTGCATTATAATTGAACATGGAATGCATTATCGTAACAATGCATTGTAGTAAATCAAAAATGCATTATTATGATAGTGCATTATAATAATACATAAAATACATTATTTTAGTACATAAAATGCATTATTATTATTTTTTACGGGAAAAATATTTTATATGTGAATCAACCCATATATCTATATACATAACTACTATTTAATAGAGATTAGTGCAACTATATATCGTTAACGGTCCGCTACTTGAAGATAAACCACTATTATTATTTTGAACTTTGAAGATACAAATTACAAAATGAGAAATAAATCAAAGGGGCTCATCCACACGTGATTTTATCACACAAAGTAGCACACTCAGCAATTCTCCCATCTACAAACTAAATTAATTTTACAGATAAAAGCATCAATCAAACAATGTACGTATATTTAATTAGTAAGAGCTTAGTCTAGAAGAAGAAGAATTTATGAAAATGAAATATACTTAATAATTAACCACAGTATTGTTTTTGTTAGGGAGGGACCATTGGTGATTGCTATGATGCATTAAAGGTGTAAAGGCAAAAGTTTGAAATGAAGAAGAGAAGACAGTGCTCGTGATGGGCCCATTAATTTTCCAAAGGCCCTAACAAAAGGGTATTTTCGTCCGTGGATGCATGTGACACATACACCTAACTCTTCCTAAAAGTCAAATATATCCAATTTCACACCATTGCTTATTCTGCCTATCTTTTTGTGAACCCGTTTCTCTTGATTTCCCACACCCAATTCTTTAGCCACACGAAATTCCAACACTAACCTCCTCCGTTCATTGTTTTCCCAACTTGGCTACATTCATTCTTGACTAATTAATTTGTCCGATAAATGTAATTTCCAAAGGCTCAATTGATCGCAAATTAAATTCTCTTCAACCTGACCACTGCCTTGTTTACACTAATAATATCTACCAAACTAATAATAACCACCAAATTGTATAGCGGAATTGAAAGTTCAAACCAAAGTGAAGTATTATCCGTCTCGCTAAGAGCTACTCCCTCCGTCCCATTTATATAGGCTTGTTTTCCTTTTTCGGATGTCCCAAATATATAGACTTGTTTCCATAAAAAGTAATATTTTTTAGCTCATTTACTAATATATCCCTATTTAATTATTTGATTAACTCATAAAAAATACATAGTCAAATAATAAATAGGGGCAAATTAAGAAATTTACTATATAATTTACTTTTCCAATAAATTTTCTTAATCCATGTGAAAATTTCAATCCGCATATATAAATGGGACGGAGGGAATATAATAATTGTGCGGTTCGATTTTTATTGGCAACAGTGAAAAATACATTCCTCGATTTATTTCATCTACAAAATTCTAGACACACAATATCTACAAGACTAGTAACGGAGTCCATGACATACGACATTCATGTTCCTTTATATAGATTAAAAATTATTATTACCTTTTGTGCGGTAAGAATTGGAGCCGCTTTAAATTTGTATGTCATTTTTTAAGGTTGTGGCCCATCTCGAATAGAGAATAAATTATGCCTTTTATTAGGACTTGTGTTTCATTCTATTAATTCCTTTTTATTTTCTTTTCTTTTCAATGCTTTCAAACAAAAGGAGTTGTTTTGCAAGTGAATTCGTGTTTTATCAAATTTCCTTATAGTTAACATTATGGTCCTTAGCAAATTTTTCCTTATGCCTATAGGAAAAAAATAACTGATTATTCAATCCAACCGAACTCGTTATATTCCATTATTCATCGGTAGAGTATGACATATCTGTACACATTGATTCCTCAACGAAAATATTATTCCAAATTAATTTGCTTATAATTAATTAATGCCATTGCAATTTTATGGCCATCATATTTGTGAATTTAATCAGCATACGGATATTTATTGAGTAGCACGGATGCTTCAAAAAGTTTTGACTAGGCATGGATGATTTGGTGACTTTTTAGGTGCATAATAACATGGTTGGTAGTTTGTTCACGTGCTAAGAAAGTTGCAGGAGAAAGAGAATTTACTCTCTCCGTCTCTAAATAAGTGTCTCAAGTCCTCAAAATTTTGTCTCAAAATAAGTATCTTATTATTCATTTTTATGTAAAAATTATGTCAAATTGTCATATTTATCCTTTGACTCAAGACTAAAGGTTTACCTTTTCAGTTTTCTATGCAATAATTAGAGGTAAAATGAGTCATTTTACCCACTATTTTGATATATGCATTTTAGCGGTTCGGGACACTTATTTAGAGACGGAGCGAATACTAGTCAGTTTTACTTTTTGTTGAATATAATGGTTTGAAAATCATTATTTATGGCGGTTAATTATTTAATTATTGAGAATTAAATAATGAAGGATTATTTTACTTGTCAAGTAAATAATCGGAATATTTTCATGTTCTCAAAACCATTAATTGGTGAATGAGAAATGTTATATTTGAGTTGTGTGTTAAAAATGAATTTGTTGTAGACAAATTTATTAATGTGATTATTTCACGTTGAAGGTACGGGCTCTGGCTTTGGAGTTGCGCTTTGAATTTAAATCAATTGAACATTATTATTGTTTAATTTCAAATGAATTAATAGGCCCAATTTGTTCTAACACATGAAATGAAAATTAAACAATTTATTTGTTTAATTGAATGAAAAGTGTGCGTGACTTTTCATTTTAAAAATTGATTGCCAAAAATCGCCGCCATTTGTATGAATTAATACAAATTGATTCCAATTCAATTTGAATAATTCCGTAACAGTCATTTGGTAATGACTATTGACCAAGATGACGAGAAACATCCATTTCAATTGCTGTTACAGTTTTGGCTGAGTGAATGCACATAATGTGCTGTTAATTCCCTCATGAAAGAGCAGGCCTATAAATATCATGGCATAGAGCATGTTTTTTGAGATAGAAAAAAGATCGGCAATCTATAGCATACATATTTTACTTCTGCATAAAATCATAGTAGCTCAGTTCTTGATCTTCCATCCAGTTCGCCGGAGCTCGTAGGTGTGTGGTGCTACTACCTCTGAGACGTGAAGGCGTTTACCTTTGGGGACGAGCCGTCAATCCGTGAGTACTACCGGGGCGTTTCTTGTCTTACGGGCAGAAGGGTTCCTTCGGGCGACTTCAGATTTGAGTTTGCAATTTATTTCTTGTAATACAGTTTATTATTTTGTATTTCTGATTATTCTTCTTTTTAGTCCAGTTTCTATTTCTATTATTTTCCTTGTAAGCTCGTTCGAGTTTCCGGTTTGATAACATTCGCAAGACGAGAAAACCTCAGCCTGTTACTCCTTCGTTTGTTGTTGTTCGTGCAAAGGAGCTCAGATTCTGGACTTTTAATATTGACTTAAAAACTATCGAAACTAATCCCTTTGCTTTGGAGAATGACGTCTGTTCCTACCAACAACTCCACCATCGGTTCATTCTCTTCAGCTATGGCTCCGTTGCAGCCACCTCAAGCAATCCCAATAGCCGAGAAGCCTCCAACCTTCTCGGGCGTTGATTTCAAGCGTTGGGCGCAGAAGATGATGTTTTACATCACCACCATGGGGCTTGACAGCTTCTTGAGTGATGACAAGCCCTCGGTTCCTGCTGAGGACGAGACGGATGTCCAAGTTCGTGTTCGTTACGATACTTGGATACATTCTGACTATCTTTGTCGGAATATGGTGCTGAACGGGTTAGACGACAATCTATTCTCCGTGTTCTCGGTCAAGGAGACTTCCAAGGAACTTTGGGAGGCTCTTGATCAGAAGTATCGTGTTGACGAGGCCATCACGAAGAAGTTTGTAGTTTCCAAGTTCATGGACTACAAGATGGTTGATTCTCGACCGATAATGCAACAAGTCCAAGAGTTTCAGGTCTTGGTGCATGACATCCATCAAGAAGGAATGGTTCTTCCTGATGCGTTTACTGTTGCGATCTTTATTGATAAATTGCCTCCGGGCTGGAAAGAGTTCAAGAGCTACCTGAAGCATAAGCGAAAGGAGATGTCTCTTCAGGATTTGGTTGTGAAGCTTCAAGTGGAGGCTCAAGTCAAGGACCAAGAATTGAATGCCAAAGGTCCGTACGAGGCCAAGGTGAACCTGACCGGGAAGGGTTCGAGTCCTTCAAACAAACATCATCACCCGAATAATAACTATAAGGGCAAGGGAAAAGAAGTTACTGCACCACCAAAATTTGGTGGAAACTGCTACAATTGTGACAAATCGGGTCACATGGCTAAGGACTGCAGGAAGCCGAAAAAGAAGAAGGCAAAGGGCCATGTCAACAACGTTGAAAATGACTTTGCCGATTGAGACAAAGAAGATTTTGTCGGCACTATTTTTGAAGTCAATCATGTTGACAACCCGAAGTCTTGGTTTGTGGACACCGGTGCTACTGTTCACATTTGCACCAATCAAGAGCTGTTCTTCAACTACAAAGAAGTTAGTGAAGACAAGACGATCGTGGAAGCCAGTCATAGAACTTCCAAAGTGGTTGGAACTGGCGAAGTGATACTTCAGCTGACCTCTGGCGTTGAGATGTACTGCATGTTCCAGAAATCCGAAAGAATCTGGTTTCTGACATTAGGCTTACTAAGAAAGATTTTGAACTGTTGTTTAAGTCTGATTATGTAATAATTCGTAAGCGGGGAATGTTCATTGGCAAGGGGTATGCCTCCGATGGACTTTTCAAGCTTGCGGTTAGGGCTTGTAAGCTTCCTAAGGCAAGAGCTAATAAGAATGCATCTACTTCTTCTGCTTATTTACTTGAGTGCTCCGATTTATGGCATTGTAGACTTGGTCACGTAAATCTAAATGCTATAAAAAGATTAGTAAAAATGGATTTAATAAAAATAAATGAATTTATCTCACAAGATAAATGTGAAGTTTGTGTTGAAGCTAAAATGGCTAAGTTACCGTTCAAATCGGTTGAGAGGAGCACTAAACCTCTAGAATTAATTCACACTGATGTGTGTGATTTAAAGTTTGTGCAAACTAGAGGTGGTAAAAAGTACTTTATTACTTTTATTGACGACTGCACAAGATATTGTTATATGTACTTATTAAGAAGTAAAGACGAGGCTATAGAAGCTTTTAAGAACTTAAAAAATGAAGCTGAAAATCAACTAAGTTGTCGAATTAAGATGGTTCGAAGTGATAGAGGTAGAGAATATGTTGCTCCGTTTGCTGAATTATGCAACGAAAGTGGTATAATCCATCAAACGACGGCTCCTTATTCACCACAGTCTAACGGTGTTGCTGAACGCAAGAATCGAACACTTAAAGAGACGATGAATGCTTTGTTCATTAGTTCAGGATTACCCCAGAACATGTTGGGGGAAGCTGTTCTGATAGCCAACTATATCTTGAACAAGATACCACTCAAAGGGAAAGACGTGACTCCCTATGAACTATGGAAAGGTAGAAAACCTTCCTATAAATACCTCAAAGTGTGGGGGTGTCTACCTAGGTTGAAGTGTCATTTCCAAAACAAGTTGCAATTGGGCCTAAAACGGTTGATTGTATCTTTATTGGTTATGCACTTAATAGTAGTGCCTATCGTTTCCTAGTACATAGATCGGATATATCCGATGTGCACGTAGGAACAACGATTGAGTTAAGGAATGCAATATTCTTTGAAAATATCTATCCAAATAAGGATAAGATTGATCAAAGCTCTAGGAAGAGATTTGAAGAAGAAGCTACAAGTTCTAAATATGTAGTCAAAGCTACAAGTTCTGAACCTGTAGGCGAAGCCACGAGTTCTAATCCGATATTTTTTGGACCACCTAATAGAAAAAGACTGAGATCTAATCCTGTGGATATAGAACCGAGACGTGGTAATAGAGTTAGAAAGGCAAAAATATTTGGACCGGATTACGTTGTCTTAATGTTAGATGGCGAACCGGTGATGATCAAAGAGGCTTTATCTGGTCCAGATGCAGCTCTTTGGAAAGAAGCTATCGATAGTGAAATTGATTCTATTATGTAGAATCACACTTGGGTGTTAGTAGATCTTCCACCTGGTTGTAAAGCTTTAGGATGCAAATGGATCCTAAAGAAAAAGTATAAAGCTGATGGAACTATCGATAAGTACAAAGCCAGACTTGTTGTGCAGGGCTTTAGACAAAAAGAAGGATATGACTTCTTTGATACTTACTCACCGGTAACAAGGATTACGTCCATTAGGATGCTTCTTACGATTGCTGTCTTGCACAATCTTGAGATTCATCAAATGGATGTGAAAACTGCATTCTTGTACGGTGAGTTGGAAGACAAAATATATATGAAGCAACCTGAAGGGTTTGTAGTACCTGGGCAAGAGCACAAGGTCTACAAACTCCAACGATCTTTATATGGTTTGAAGCAAGCTCCACTTCAATGGCGTTTGAAATTTGACGAAACAATGTTATCAAATGGCTTCAAAATCAACGAGTGTGATAAATGTGTTTACATTAAGAACTCGGATAACGGTTACGTTATAGTTTGTCTATATGTAGATGACATGTTGATCATGGGTAGTAACTCTCGTGTGATTGGAGAAACAAAACGCATGTTAAGTAAGAATTTTAGCATGAAGGATATGGGCTTAGCCCATGTTATTCTTGGAATTAAAATTCTAAGAACCTCGGATGGAATTGCTTTGACACAATCTCACTATGTTGAGAAAGTGCTTAAGAAATTCAACACTTTCGATAAGCCCATAGCTAAGACTCCATGGGAGCTTAATGTTCACTTGAACAAACATGAGGGGGAACCTGTTGCTCAAGAAGAATATGCTAAGATTATTGGGAGTTTGATGTATATCACAAACTGCACTCGTCCTGATTTAGCATGTCCGGTGAACAAATTAAGTAGGTTTACGAGCAATCCAAGTAAAGAACATTGGAAAGCTCTTGAACGAGTGCTGAGATATTTAAAATATACTCAGAATTTTGCAATTCACTATACAAGAGAGCCCCTGTACTTGAAGGGTACAGTGATGCTAATTGGATATCAGATGCGAAGGACTCGTTTTCAACGAGTGGCTACGTATTTACTGTTGGGGGTGGTGATGTGTCGTGGAAATCCACGAAACAGACTTGTATAGCAAGGTCCACCATGGAATCAGAGTTCATAGCTTTAGATAAAGCTGGTGAAGAAGCAGAATGGCTTAAAAATTTCCTCGAGGATATTCCATGTTGGTCAAAACCTGTGTCATCAGTGATGATTTACTGTGATAGTCAAGCAGCTATTGGACGAGCACAGAGTGGTTTGTATAACGGTAAGTCTCGACACATTCGTCGTCGACATAATACTGTAAGACATTTGGTCACGAGTGGGGTTATCTCAATTGAATATACAAGATCAATAGATAATCTAGCGGATCCGCTGACTAAAAGCATACATCGAGATCAAATGTATAAACTGTTAGAAGGAATGGGACTAAAATCCACATCTTAAGGATGATTATAGTGGAAACCGAACCATGATGACTGGAGGATCCCAAGAACTTGGTTCAATGGGAAAACGAAGCTATAAGAGTCCGTGAGAAAAATACTCAAATTCACCTATTCCCCGAGAACAGTGAGTGTTTAGCAACCTGCATGTGGTGAGGTTAAGTCTTTGACTTTTAATGATTCTTGAATACCTCGAGAGGGTGAAGTATAGCAGGATACTTGAAATAAGAATCACCTATATAAGTGTGAAGTGTGGGCCGCTTCGACGTTGCACTTATGAATCCAAAGGGTGTTCCATGGCCTGTAATTGACACAAACGTGAGAACGGATGAGGATTGAGACAATATTGTGTCAATATTGTTGACTCGGTATACACCAAGGAGGACTAGTTCAAGGCATCGCATCCACTAGGCCGCCAGTATACTCGATGATGTTGACTATGGAAGGTTCAAGGTCACAAGCCACCTATCCAAATGCAATAACGTCTTTTGAGAACTGAGCTGAGTGTCTGCATACATTTGCATACGGCTTTCTCACTCATGTGGGGGATTGTTGAATATAATGGTTTGAAAATCATTATTTATGGCGGTTAATTATTTAATTAATGAGAATTAAATAATGAAGGATTATTTTACTTGTCAAGTAAATAATCGGAATATTTTCATGTTCTCAAAACCATTAATTGGTGAATGAGAAATGTTATATTTGAGTTGTGTGTTAGAAATGAATTTGTTGTAGACAAAATTATTAATGTGATTATTTCACGTTGAAGGTACGAGCTCGGGCTCGGGCTTTGGAGTTGCGCTTTGAACTTAAATCAATTGAACATTATTATTGTTTAATTTCAAATGAATTAATAGGCCCAATTTGTTCTAACACATGAAATGAAAATTAAACAATTTATTTATTAAATTGAATGAAAAGTGTGCGTGACTTTTCATTTTAAAAATTGATTGCCAAAAACCGCCGCCATTTGTATGAATTAATACAAATTGATTCCAATTCAATTTGAATAATTCCGTAACAGTCATTTGGTAATGACTATTGACCAAGATGACGAGAAACATCCATTTCAATTCTTTATTCTGATTTTGGCTGAGTGAATGCACATAATGTGCTGTTAATTCCCTCATGAAAGAGCAGGCCTATAAATATCATGACATAGAGCATGTTTTTTGAGATAGAAAAAAGATCGGCAATCTATAGCATACATATTTTACTTCTGCATAAAATCATAGTAGCTCAGTTCTTGATCTTCCATCCAGTTCGCCGGAGCTCGTAGGTGTGTGGTGCTACTACCTCCGAGACGTGAAGTCGTTTACCTTTGGGGACGAGCCGTCAATCCGTGAGCACTACCGAGACGTTTCTTGTCTTGCGGGCAGAAGGGTTCCTTCGGGCGACTTCAGAGTTGAGTTTGCAATTTATTTCTTGTAATACAGTTTATTATTTTGTATTTCTGATTATTCTTCTTTTTAGTCCAGTTTCTATTTCTATTATTTTTCTTGTAAGCTCGTTAGAGTATCCGGTTTGATAACACTTTTCATACTTCAACCCGCGTGAATTGGCTAAACACTGAATTATATTAATAGTTAATGACATAAAAATATACTTATATATATAATATTACTACAACATTCATTAAGCACAGTGAATTAAGTTGAATGCAACACTTATGTTTTACTATTTGCATTGGTGAAACAACATTAGTAATTTAGTATCTTACTATCTTTATACACAATGACGTGGGTAGAATTTTGAACAGGTACCGAGGGTTGTAAACGAGTCAAGCCGTTCGTGAGCTACTCGGCTACCGACTCGATAAAAGCTCGTTCGATAATTAATTGAGAAGATCGTTTAGTTAAACGAGTCGAGCTTGAGCATGATTGTACTCGACTCGGTAGCTCATTAGCAAGCTCGTTAAGTGATTTATCTTAAAAATACAAGATTATTAGTCAGATATCTTATATTTTTTTACAGTAATTAGTAATATTTGAATTAACTATCTAGTTAACTTTATTTATTTACAAGAAAATAGTAAATATATTACATTATTTTGAATAAAATAACTTATATTTTTTAAAAAGTAACTAATATTTTTAATGAATGACTAAATATTAAAAGCACATTTAGGCTCGACTCGATAAGAGCTCGTTCGATAATTAAATGAGAAGCTCGTTTACCGAGGCTAAAAAAAATTCACTAATTAATTCAATTACGGCAGTCTTATTATAATCTTTAAAAATATTTTTATATACGCTAGACAAATATATCACACTTAAAAATAAGACATCAGATCAAACCATTTATAAAACGTAAAATTAACATTTAAGTATATATGAATAATTTTTTTGAAAATATTAAATTAATATATCTATGTTTATACATGCCTTATTCCATAACCCTTATCAATTACCTTCTCAGTCTCCGAATAAGTATTTCGTGTCGCCAAAACACGTATACATATCAAGATAGTGGATAAATATATTCTTTTTACTTCTAATTATGGTATGAAATACATAATAATAAATTTTTGCGCATTGAGGACCAATGTCAAATACAATTTCTTGTACAAATTTTCTATAAAATTATTCAAGAATAAATTTTATTTCAAAATATCACATATATTCGAGAGGAGTGTATATTACTCCCCGCATCCCACAATAAGTGTCTCATATTTCATTTTGGGTTGTCCCAATATAAGTGTTTCGCACTCAATTACTTTTTCTCACAAAAAAAATGTGGATCCAATCATTTTTATTTTTTTTTATCTTTTAAACTTCATTCTCCTAAATACTTGTGCCCAAAAAGTATTTGAAACTTATATTGGGACGGAGGGAGTATATTGCATTTGATCAAATTTTTTATTTTTAAATTTTCTTACTATTCAATTCTTACATGTCTAAAATAATTAAATTGTGTATGATCCACACTCCATACAAAAATGTGTACTACACATAGAATAGCTCGATATGCACATTTAATTCACAATTTTTAGGTCCTGTTTGGTAGCCATGATAAAGCCTAGAAAGGATACGTATCTGGCCTTATCAGGGCGTTTGGTATCCAAGATTACTATCACGGGCGGCCCGTTATTATACCCGGCCCGGGTTTATTTTACTGTAGCACTTTAGAAGAGGTATCTCACCAAATTGGTGAGATACATAACAGCGGTTGAACAGTAATCTTGATTAATTCACAGCTTTCCAAATTACCCTCCTCTCTCTCTCTCTTTCTCTCGCCCTCTCACCATCTCTCCCGTCACCCTCTCTCTCTCTATCTGGACGGAGATGACACGGTGGGAGTCGGAGAGTTCCGACCGCGCGCGGCGGAGGGAGAATCGAAGTGGCGACGACAGAGACAAGGGGTGTGGTGGTGGTGGCGGCGGAAGGAGACGATAGCTATGTGGTGGAGGTGGCGGCGGAAGGAGACGAGGGGTGTGGTGGTGGTGGCGGCGAGGGGAGAGGAAGAAGAGTGGTGGTCAGAGAAGTACCAAATCAGTCCAAATCTCCCCCCTCTCTTTCTCTCTCTTCCGTCCCCAAATAAGTGGTGGTGGCGGGTGACGGTGGTGGAAGAGCGTCCCCAAATCAGTGGTGGTGGCGGGTGACGGTGGTGGAAGGGCGTCCCCAAATCAGTGGTGGAAGGGATGGGATGGTGGTGGTGGCGGATGGTAGTCGAAGGGATGGGATGATGGTGGCGGTAGGTGGCGATTGACTTCATCTGTGATAAAATCCGCGGCACTGCGGCTGGCGGCGGCGATGGAGCCATGCTTTTGAGAGGAGGAGATGAATCTGCGGTGGAGGGAGACAGCCGGAGCGGAGCGAGCGCTGCACGACGGCGAGGGCGAGCAGAAGATGATCTGGGGTCTCGAGAGTGAGAGAGAGGAATTTTAGGTTTGTTGCTCCATTTGATTCTGTTTATGTTTGCTCTCTCTGTCGAGGCTCAGACATTATCTCTTGTAATAAATTGTGGGACAAATTCTAGTGTGAATGTGGATGGATAGGTGATTCTGCTCTAGGAAACAATGTCATCCTTAGTGCCCCTGTTGGGATTGAGCGGTGATGGTGGTGGCGGTGATGGTGGTGGTGTGATGGAGAGAGAGACGAGCGGCGGCGGTTGAGGGGCATGGTGAAAGAAGAGAGAGCGAGAGGGGCACAGTGAAGGCAGCGACGGCGGCGGTGGAGGATGGCGGCGAAAGACGAGTGGAGAGAGAGGAGAAGGAGAGGAAATTAATTCAAAATTAAAAAAATAATTAATTATAAGGGATATAATTGTCATTTCTTACTTAATCTTGAATTTAAACTGGGGTACCAAACAACCAACCTGTTATATATCTATCTTATCTACCAAACACAAAAAATACACTAACAATCACTCCTTATTCACTATAATTATCTTGACCTTATCTATCTTACTTTATTCTAATATATCTACCAAACGAGCCCTTAGAGTATATATATAGTGAAAACACGGAAGGGCAAATAGGTACTTTTAGACCAAGGACAACTATTGCTTTTCACGACAAGCACAAAACTGGACGGCGAGAAAAAACTGACTTGCGAAAAAGGCGCATTTTGGCGTGTAGCGGGACTTGGTCGTAGCTGTGGAAGTGGTCCCCACCTCACGAAAGCGACACGTCACTGCTCAACTGCACACCGACGTGTCGTTTTGATAATTATTCATTGCAGATGCTTTCAGATTTTTGATCTCTCTATTGTCCAATTTTGAATTTACTCGTGAATCCAATATGTTGAGCCGTACGACATCGTTTCCGGTTGAGATAAGGTCAAAGCATGACGTCATGATGAAGTGTGGCTTTCGTCATTCTCTTTTTGCTGACAACTTATCATAAGATGAAAACTTACCATATATAGGTTGTGAAAAAAGTTGGAAAAACGTTTTTACAAATTTACAAATATTCTTATGATATTCATGTACAAAGATAAAATGGGAAATCAACATAAATTTGAGTTAAATAATTTGGAAAAGGGTTCAGGCTATTTTTTCATGATTGAGAACTTGCTGAGAAGGGGAGCAAAATAAATCATCTTCTTCCACTTATTAGTGCATGAATCCAAAATGTATTAGGATTTTTTAGGTTATTCTTTTTTTCTTATTCTTTATTTTCTTTTCGTTCTTTCAATATAAAGACTACATTCAATCAAAATGTATTTCCCTATATTCAAGATTAAGACATGATCTAGCCACAAAATTGACTAAAGGTGCCAGCCTAATAATCTTAGAATATTTCTTGTCATCTAACAATTAATGAATGTGGTACTTTTATTGCCACAAGGATGAGGCTAGTCCTCAACTTTTCTTCCTCAATCCCCCCAAAAAAAATATGGGAATAATTTACATTCTATATGAAATTAAAGGACTAATTAAGTTTTCTCATGAATTTAACAATCTCATAGATATATATATATATGGAGTATATATGTAATGTCTAAAATCACTGGCATCATATCGTTTTTGAAATATGCAACTATTATGTGATATAAGTTGACTGATAAATAAATCCGAATCTAAAACTTCTGACTATGTTTAAATTCTATAAATTGATGACAACTTAGTTCAATCTCTCCCAGTGGTGTGCAAGCGATGACTTTCAGATCTTAGCCAATATCTCTCAAGTCATTCAATAAATAAATTAATCTTGATGTGCAAAATGTATAATTACGGTCCTCATATTTTCAAAAATTTAAAAAGATTTTCATTACATGTGTTAGGCCATAAGTTTCTAGCTATGTTGCATGGGTGCGGGTGCGGGGGCGATACGATATGGGTACGGGGATGCGGATTTTCAAAAATTATAGGGTGCGATTCGTGAAGGATACGTCTGCTATATTTATATTTTATTATATACGACCTAACAAATTTATAAAAAAATATATTCATAAATTAAATTTTGCATTGCAAATATAAGTTAAAATAAAAGTTTCAATTGAAATAGTCAAATAACATATGTTAATGCTTAATAACATGATCGCATCTAAGAATTACTTGGTACTTCTCCTTCATCACGAAACAAAACAGGGCCAAAAAAATTAAAGTTTATAAAAAATAACCCCAAATGCACCGGATTCTTGAGATTCGCGAATCCGATTCGCGTATCCATTTTTTTTTTGTTAATAGGATACGCCAGGTGGCGAATCGGGTGCGAATCCGACGCGAATCGCACCCGTACCCTACGCTTATCGGATTCTGCATTGTAGTATTTTTCGAAGAATCCGTGCATCATAGGTTTCAAGTAGAATGAACATCTTTTTTACAAAGCATGCATGAATTAGTGTTTTAGACTCAAGTTTTCAGCAGTCTTAATCCGTCACATGTGGTGCCAGTGGAGATAGATCGATAAGGCTTGTTGTGTGTGTGTGACACAATATATTATAATATATTAATTTGAAATAAATAAAATGATAAGCATTAGATAACACATATTTCACTATCAACATAAGTATATAATTAAAAATAAAAAGGTCCCCATTTCTTATATATAAATTAATGTCATCATCTCAAGGTTGTTATCTTCCCTGTGGCCATGCTTCCACATTAGGCCTACTGTCAATCCGTCACGACTTTCTCTCAAATATATTTCATGTAGGGACTCTTCTAATACTCTTAGGTTACACTTCATGCATGAAATTCTTTTAGAAAAGGAAAAAAAATAAATTGAAGGAGCATTTGTCACTTATTTTTTAATTGCATTTATAACGTGTTCGGTATGATTTCACGAACTATATATTCGATCAATCATGACTGAGATCTTGAACTACGAATATCAGATTATGCATGTCTTATTATTAATTTTACAATGAATTAATCTCAAGAAACTACAAAAAAAAAACAAATTATTTTAATCATTTTATATTTTATCAACTACATATCACATCCATACATCATCATTGCAGTGAGATCAACTATTTAAATACTTTTCTCATTATATATATATATATATATATATATATATATATTATCAATTCTACAACTTCAAAGGTGATTTCAAACCTATAAACTATACCTCACTAAAACTAATACTCTAATTTTCTCTAATAACACTTCATGAAATAAACTTAAAATTAAAATTGAACATCACCAAGTATATCTAGCTAACAGGCAACTATTTACGTATAAAAAATGTTCAATTGAAGTAATGTTTTAGGCCACGCGTCACTGTTTATGACTTATTTAATCAAGAAAGGCAAAGTCGGTTTGACCAAATTCCAAAATCCAGCCTTTTTTTAATTGAATCTCAATTATTAAATAATGGAAGCGATATGTTCTGGAATAATAGTTGATTTGATTTATTAATTGACTCAGATAGTTTTACAAATTACAATCTCCTACTTTTTGGGACTTAATTCAATTAAATTATTTGAAGTGATTGCGCTGCTTGCTGCCTCATCACATTGTCACTGTCTAACACGCTCTTAGTTAACTATGTTAAGGGTAATTTGACTTTCTTCATATATTCTAGAAAAAGAATCAATCAAGAAAACACAATTAATTCGCCTATTACAGGTGCTATATGCTTAATTATTTTGTGGAAACTAGCCGGTGATATATTTTTTATAATGAACTTGAGGGTAACCCACGATCATTATCTGAAGTGTGTGTTGAAAACCATGTTCACATGCAATAGTTTGCATACCACACACAAGAAATAAACCGTATTAGTAAAACTTAGCGTGACCGACACTTTCTATAAGATGTTAGTGGAATTCGAACTTGAAGGATACCCACTCCACTTGTAAATCATCTCCCAGGAGACACGTAACGTTGATATCTTTTGTCTACCAATATTAATGAGGAAGTGCTCCAAAACTAACATACTTTATGCTTTGTTTTGATCGAGTGTGTGTGTAAGTTCTCCTACCAAACGACATGGTATACGCCGCTTAATTTACTTGTGAATTGTTTGTATAATTAATTTGTCAATTGAGTTAAAAGTATTTTCGATTCAGTCATGCATGCTCTTATAATTTGATCATGACTTGTAATTAAAAAAAATATATACATATATTATTTGGAAATTTTAATAAATAATTAGGAAAAAACACTATAAGGACACGCTTCCATTATAAATCATCAAAATCTAATAGTGTAGAAGGGACAAGCAAGAACATGAGATGCACCTTATTCCTAAAGAAGATAAAAAGAATTTCAACGGTGAATTAAGTGTTACGATCGAGCTTAATTCAAGAGAATTGGTTTAATTTTGTATACTTTAAATGATATTGCTTTAAATTTTTTATATGAAATCATATTTTAATTTATTCTTTAAATTTTATTGGTTCCGATTTTCTAGTTTGTTAATTGATAGGTCGTGATGTGAGTGACTTGTTTTCTCTTAAAAAGTTTTAACCAAAAAGAACGGAGAGGAAATGTTTGAGCTATTTGAACTCTGTTTAATTAAATTTCTTAAGCTATGATCTCATTGTATTTTGGAAATCTAATGCTATAAAAACTAGAACACTATTAATTTTATCGTTCGTTCATGTCCCAATCTAGATCTGCGTGATTCAGTTGCATGAAGTACTGCATGCTTATTCATAACAATTTTTTTGGTAGCATGTAACGTTAACCAGGTCAATTAAAGTCCATGTATCCCCCTTCGAAACTATACAAATAATTAACATATTTTCAGAGAGGAAAGGAAATTAAAGTACAGATATATGAGAGTTGAGAGAGAGAGAGAGACACCAATAGTTTATTCAACGATTCAAGCCCAAAGTGCTCATTGTACGAATGGGCCGCTCGAGTTCTATCTAGCCCAGCTAAATTGCTGGCCAATAGAACAATAGTGAAAATAACAACAGTTCTACCACCTTAATGGCAAAACATTTAGGTACGATTCTATATCACAATGCAGTTGACCCTAATTAGAAAATAATTAGGGTGATTAGGAGTAATTAAGAAATAATTAAAGTTTATAAATTTTAATTAAGATTTATTAATTCCAATTAGAATTTTATTAATCTCAATTAAAATTTATTAAACTCCAATTAAAAGTAATATAAATTTAACTAGGATTAATTCAATATTAATCAATTAAAATTAGTATAAGTAAATAACAAAAAATATGATTAACCGCACCCATCATACCAGAGTCTCCCTCCACTTTAATTTAAGAAGGTTTCACTCACTGTAAATTGAACTATACCCGAAACAAGTTACGTGGAAACCTCCATTAAAGCTTCTTGACAGTTGACACAATTCTTACTAATGTATAACAACTTGTAGGTTTGGGTATTCATGCACTGGTGGGTAGAAATATACTGGATTATATATTAATTTGCTGTAACGAACAAATTAGATACTTCTGATAACAATACAAAAATATCCACTTTCATAAAAACATTCCACTCTTACCCAAGTCTAGATTATCTTTTATTTGTCGAAAATTTTAATATTTTATAGTGCAATATAACTTCGTTTGAAATCATTATATCTTAAAAATGATTTTATGGATAATTTTATATTGCTCTCACCTCAACTTTTAGAATTCTCTATTACTTCATCCGTTCCATTTAATAATGATTATTAAGGATAATGGTGATTAAAGGATAAAAGAGATAGAAAGTGATGGAGACCATATTTTTTTTGTGAGAGAAAGTAGTTTCTTTATGTGTATACCAAAATAGTGGGCAAAATGATTCATTTTACCCTAATTATTGTATATGAACCGAAAAAGTAAATCTTTAGTCTTAAGTCAAAGGGTAATATGACAATTTGACATCATTTTTTCATTAAAATGAATAATATGACACTTATTTGGGACAAATTTTTGGCGACTTGAAACACTTATTTGGGGGAAATAAGTAGTACTCCCTCAGTCCGCGATAAGTGTATCACAATTTCCTTTTCTATACGTACGCGATAAGTGTAGCACTTTTCATTTTAAGAAATGACCCCACCCACTACCATTATTTTAAACCTCACAACAATTCATTGTGGTGGGTCTTTTTTCCCACTCAAAACCAATTTATCAACCATATCTTAAAATCCGTGTCGAACCCAACGTGTTACATTTTTTGGTGGGTCTTTTTTCCCACTCAAAACCAATTTATTAACTATTTCTTAAAATCCGTGCCGAACCCAATGTGTTACACTTGTATTAAAATCGATCTTTTTCGCGGATGGAGGGAGTATTATTTATCTTAATTTTTAAAAAAATCTACCTGTAAAATGTAACGAACAACTTACCAATCAAATAAATTTGACTCCTCAAGTGAAGTGACCTTGATTTGCTTCTCTGCAAGTTTCCAAGTTTCTCTACTTTTTCTTTTTGAATTGTGCAGAGTCTACACCAAATCTCACGAACCCTAGATTTTCAATTCTAATTTCGTTTCTTTCCCCTTTCCGTTTACGTCGAAATTTCGATGTCTAAGCCTGTATTACTCTAATTTGATAGCTCAGGAGTCAGGACAACTTATTAGTTTCCGAAATCAGATGCTTAACGGCTCTGTTATCTTAAGGTCAGTGATTAGAAATCTTGTAGTGTTCCATTTTTTTTTTCGCCGGAGCAATTGCACGAATTTTATGCGAACTCAAACTTGTATACTCAACTGCCATTTGTGTGTGTGCGCGCGTGTTTTTATTTTTTTATTTTTGAGTTGACCAATTTTGTATAGGTGAGATTGTTGGAAAACCATTATTCGGTTGGGGGATGAAGATTAAGTGTACTCTTCTGGTAATTTTTCTTATAGCCGCAGTAATTTCTTCTCGTGTAACTGCAGATTCGGAGGTAATGTCAGCTGTCCGAATTTGGTATTTACTAGTTATTTCCAGTTGATTCTGTAGAAGTGTTAATTGCCAAAATATGGTTTGGATGTTTTTAGGAGGGAGTTACAGGTTCAAAAAATGGGGCGGTGTCAGTTGATGGTAGTGATGATAGGGTGAATGAGACAGCTGATCTTACAAAAACGGGCAATGCTATTAAATTAGGTAATAATGATTCAAAGGAGCACCTTGATCCTAAAGAAAAAGAGAATGAGCCAAAAAAGGGGACTGTTAGCGATCTAAGGGATGAGCGGAAAGAGAATGAGGGATCGAGTTCTGAATTGAAAAGGGGGTCTAAAACAGGGAGTTCGCCACCGGTAAGAGAAAAATGTGATTCCTCATCGAATCATTGTACGGACGATGATAAGACATTGGTTGCTTGTCTGAGAGTTCCTGGGAATGGTATATGATTTGCTTTTCAAATTTCTTGATTTATTTATATGTGTTGTTTGTTTCTCTTGAGTTTGCTTGTTTTATTTGCTATGATCTGATTGGATTTCTATATGCTATTTATTTTTTTTGAGAGATAAGCACTTGAACTGCTTCTTGATGACTTTGGATTTTGGAAAAAGATTTATGTATTACTCAAGTACTGTGACGAGAAATTGGGGGACACCTGATCCTAAGGTTATGCAATATGCTTTTATGTTCTCCAGTTGATTTTCTTAATGATATTAACAAGTAATATTTCCTACTTGATTGTTGTTGTAACCTATTTTCTCTTCAATTTTGCCTTTTGCTGACTATAAACTCTATTTATCTGGTCTAGCTAGATAGACTTATCTTATAAGTTTCTTCTGTAAGATTGATTGAACTAGACCTTATGAACGCTATTTATGAACCTGATTTTCGGAGGTATAAAACAATAATAAATTATTTATCTTTCAATCACAGAATCGCCATCACTTTCACTTTTGATTCAGAACAAAGGTAAAGGATCCCAGAGTATCAGGATTTCAGCTCCCGACTCAGTTCAGGTAGAGAGAGAGCAGATTGAGCTGCAAGAGAATAAAGATACAGAGGTATGTAATTCATCTATTAATGAAGTAGTAGTTTTTATTTAATTTGGTTAGTAATGTTATTAATAGCTCATCAATTTCCATATCTTATTGTCCTGAACTTTTACTTAGCAAACTAAATTGTTCTTTTCTTTAAATTTTTCAGTTATTATTCCATGTATTCTCTTATTTCCTGCAATGCAAATTACTAGGGTTCAATTATAACTAAAAGTCTAAATAATAGACAATTGAGCACATGTTTAACTTGAGTTTTATTATTGAGATCAAAGGGCATCCCATTGTGCTACAAATATTAATCAAGTCTGACTCTGAGCATTAATGGACTTTCACTGGCACAATCTTATATTACTTTTTTGCTTCGTCGATTGGCAGTAGATGAAAAGGTCATTTTACTGAGTAATCAATAAATAGAACATGGTGTAACTCATATTTGCTCTAAGTTTTGCCAAGTCCATCATATGTTGCCTCTGACATTCTTTTGTTAAAGTATTCATATAACTTGTATTGGTTTCTCATGTGTAAATCTATATATCAACTCTGTCAAATGCATGGCTCATTTATTTCTTGGTTTTCATTTGCTGGTGTTCTCAAATTTGGGTTGCAAATGTGCGTACTAGGAGAGTATCATGGATAAAGTGCCGTATTGTCTCTAAAAGCCAAATGATGGTACTACTAGAGTTTAAGATGTTTCCATTAATCATGTATATGAGAATTTACAGAAAAGGAGCTTGATTTCTGATCTTGAAAATCCCAATAAATGTTGTTAATGTGTACTTATAATCTCTCGTGTATTTACTATGAGTTGTGGAAAAGAACTCTTGTCCACATATATGTAGTGTAGCTCCAGATAAAGACTTGTGTTCGTAACTTCTTTGTGCAGCCTTTTCTCAACCTCGAGAACTTGGCCTTTCAACTGAATGTTTTTATGTTTCAGGTGAAAGTTTTTGTCCGGGATGTGGAAAATGGCCACTTCATTGTACTGTCAGCCGGACATGGCAATTGCACTCTCGATTTCAAAGACGAATTTGCGGGCATGAAGATGGATGATCATGCTCCAAACTTCTCAAACTTGAGCATCTCTAGGCTAACTCTATCTAGAGGAGTTGTGTTTTTGGGTGGGTTAGTAATAGTCGGTGTTTCAGTTTTGATGTGTGGCAAATCTGGGAGGAAGTATTTTGCAAGAAAAAACCACAAATATCAAAGGCTTGATATGGAGATTCTGCCGGTTTCCCGCGGCAGCAACCCCATGGTAGGTGGCAATGAGGGCTGGGATAACAGCTGGGGAGATACTTGGGATGATGAAGAAGCTCCGATTACGCCCACGTTGCCTATCACCCCGACCCTTAAGTTTAAGGAAGGTTGGAAAGATTAGCGGCACAACATCACAACTCCAGTAGACTATGGTGATAATACAACTAGACAAACAATGCATACACCTCGAGACCGCGAAGTTTTCTGAAGTACATTTTCTTTTTTCCTTTCTCTGAGAGGTAGGAGCGGTGGAGATTGAATTCGAAACTTGTCTCTTTTGTTTCGGAGTGGTCAACCGCTTCTTTACTCGAATTTGCGGATGACAATTGATCTTCATCCATCCGTTTGTCACACACATTTTCTTACAACTTTTTTTTCGTTGCGTTAGTAGTAACAGATATGTGAAATATAAAGAGTAGTCTAGAGATGAGTAATACTAGAATTGTTTAACAAATCTACTTAATGAAAGTGATTTACAAGCTAAGTTGAGAAAAAATTGCAAGTTTGCGTCTTGAAAACCTAGACGTATGTGAATAATTTAAAATTTAAAATTCTAATTTGTTCATTTTCTTTTTATTTAATTGGGCCGCCTAGCTAGATGTATATCAACAATCTAGTATATAACCTGTTGTTTTTTCCAAATTTGAAAGGCCTTGTTCTCTGGGTTTAAAGGCTAAGCCTCGAAAATTTGGAGCCGCCCTATTGTTTTGGCGTCTACAATAATAAATCTTATATAGTTCTTTTTTTTCTTGTTGGAAATAATAAATCTTATGTAGTTATTGTTGAATGATACTCCCTCCATCCCATTAACCATGTGCCATACTTCTTGGGCACGGAGATTAAGTACATGAGTAAAAAGATAGAAAGTGAATTAGAAAGTGAATAGGTCCCGCTTAAATGTTTTTTTTAGGTATGAAATATTACTAATGGAACATCAAAAAAGAAAAAATGAAACATGCTTAGTGGGACGTAGGAAGTACTATATAATAAATATTTGTTGCTGATAATATCTGAGTGTCAACTGTCATGGCAGAGCTCTTAACTCTGTCCAGTCCATGCCTAGCTCATGGGCCATTTTGTATTTTGGGTCTGTGAAAGCCCAATGGTTTAGTCCTGGAATTGTTGTATATTTCAACTTTGTTGCATACATAGTTTTCTGAAATATAAGTGCAGGCAAAAACAAATAAATGAATCATGATTCATGAACCGTGAATTTGTGCCCAATATTCTGAAGACGAGCACTTTCCTTTTTAAACAGGACAAATTAATTAATCATTCTAGTATGATTCTTAATGACTTTTTCAAAAAATTCTGAACTTTATAAAATATCAGTTTAATACTTGATCTCTTTGATTATTTCAAATCTAACATCGGATCAAAATCCGTCGGCCTGAAAGTGATGGGGATCGACAGATTCTAGGTGTATACAGTTAGAAAGTTTTGTTTTCAATTTAATCCTAACTTGTTATAGATATGCGATTTGTGCCATGCCAATTTCAATTTAACTGAAAAAAACTCATCAATATCGTGTTACAAAAAATATTCTTGATGAGACGTTTTTAAAATAGTGTGTAAAATCAAAATTGATCCAAAAAATAATGTAGATTCAGACAATTATCTTGAAAAAAGAAAAAGAAAAAAAAGAAGCGTAATATTAAGGAAGATGCAAATGTCCAGCAAAATGTGGGTAACACTTATTATTATTGCCATTTTAATTATTTATTAGTATCGACATGGTGTTATGGTATGGGACACCCTCATTATCACATGGCCAGTTCCAAACTCCTTGTTACCTCACGTGCGCCGCTCAATTATCATTTTATTTCTGAGTTTCACGCATCAGGTGGCGGCCAAAATATTTTTATTTTTATCATCACTCTTAAAAAATATATTCTTGTTAATTATACCCTCAAAAGAAGAAAAGGAAAAAATATAATAAAATTGATACATGCTTGTTATTCATGAGCTTTTTTGGTGTGCATCTCTCTACTAAACTAAATCAGCTGTTGGGAATCCAAATTAAGCATCTTAAAAGATATATAATACATTTATTTTATTTTTTTTAGAAGAAAGAAACTTTCAATAGACTAAACCTAATAGGCAAAGACAATGTCAAGAAGTTAAAACAGAAAGTCTGACTCCAAACCATTATATCTTGATGTTCAAAAAGAAAATTTGTTAAACTATGAACTGCCGTATTTACCTCTCGACGAGCATGCGAGAATTCTAGAATAATGTTACGCTAGCCACAATAGCTAGCCTCGACCCCTCTTTCGGCAGAATACTAATCTCGTCGTACACAACAAGTCCGTACGAGCACGTTGATAACTTTCAAGCATAGTCGAACTTATTCATTGTATACATATCTTATGTCGCATTTATGAAGACTATCTCACTCATTAGTCTTATCTTTGTCCAAATTATGCTGTGGATTTATAGATGTAGATAGTAGTAGTAACATTTTGTCAAAGGGAGAAATGATTCATAACATTAATATTATTGTTGACGTCGTAGTAAAAAGTATTAAATCATTTTTATTCGTGAAATGCCAGTTATTTTTGTAGTAATTATTTCCTTAAATCATCCGTTTAGAAGAGATAATACTAAGAGAGATATATAGTTTAGATTCGTATATTGGTCAATCATCAAAATGATTCGACACATGAATATCAATTCTCTAAAGTTTAATGAACAAACTCTGTATCAGTTGGGATTTTGTATTTTTTCTTTGAAAAGCTTGATTTGATCCAACTCACTGGGAAATTCTATTAGGAAATAATATTTTCTTCGTTCCATTTAAGATGACCTATTTCTTTTGGGCACGAGTATTAAGGAGAAGAGTATAAAGTGATTAAAGTGGTCGTATTCACAATTTTTAAAAATATAATTATTTCCAAATTGGGTATTGATCATCTTAAATGGGACATCCCGAAATGGAAAATATGTCATCTTAAATGAAACGGAGTGAGTAAAATATTAGTAATATACTCCCTCCGTCCCTTTCAATATGGCCAGTTCTTTTCGGCACGTAGACTAAGAAAAAGAGAATTAAGTATAATAAAGTGTTAATAAAGTAATTCTCTAGTCAATAAAGTATTTTTTTAGTCAATAAAGTGCTAATAAAGTACTCCCTCCGTCCCAATAGCAAGGTCTCGCTTTCCTTTTTTGTCTGTCCCAATAGCAAGGTCTCATTCCAAAAATGGAAATAATTAACTCTTCAAAAGCTGTAGGACCTACCACTTTTTCTCCACTTTTTTCTCTTTTTACTCTTGTTTCTTAATAATCGTGCCCAAAGCAAGTGAGACCTTGCTATTGGGACGAAGGGAGTAACTTTTTAGTCTAAAGTAAGCTCTAATTCTTTCCATAAAAGGAAACATGCCATATTGAATGGGACGACCCAAAAAGGAAAACATGTCATATTGAACGGAACGGAGGGAGTATTAGAGGTGGTGTACTACACCTACATGCCTAATAGAATTTCCATCGGACTCACTAATTAATTAAAGAGTGGACTTCTCTTTAACTAAACTATTCCTATAATATAGAGTAATATATAATTACATAGACTATATGTTACAAAGAATATATCTAAAATACTGTTCATATATATGATATGTACACATGATCTGGTAATCTTATGTTAATTAACCTCAAACTTATTTCTGTCTAGAAAAATAAATAAATGGTTTTAATATGTATAGAAGAACAAAGTCATGTGCCCATATACATAATAATTTGTCATGTACAAATGTTACAAATAAAATTATTCAATGATCACGTCCTCTCCAATTCTTCCATTCTTGTATTCTTCATCATTGTCTTTGCTCACAGTCCCAATATCAATTAAATCTGGTTGGATCTATTTTATTTACAGAGCTACAAATGAGTAATCTTCAATTATTTGCCAAGAAAATACAGCAATATAGTATATATTCCTTGGTCTATCTTGTTAAATTTAACTTATCTTTGTTTTCCTTTAGGATAATAGTTTGAAGCTATAATTTGTTTTCTAATGCGTTTCTTAATTTCCAATGAAATATTTATCTCACTTATTTCCAATTGAGTTTAAATCATATGAAGTCCTCGATATATGCAAACATATAGTTAGTTGAATAGACGAATGGTAGTGGTGATCACAATACATCTAAAATCTTTAAGCCCTTAGCCGAAAAATTGGGGTAAAATACACTTTAAATTCTAAACAATTTATGTTTTAATAAAAATATTTTGAACCATTGATACTTAGACTTAAATGCATGACAATAAAAAACTAACAGAAAATGTCTTGGAGGTCAATTTCCGGCGTAGAAAAAGTTGATATGGCTCGTCGGATCGGATGCCATAATGGAATTTAATTAAATTATATCAAATGAGATGGAAACGATTAGAGTATTTATCTTATATAATCTAATTAAAATCCACACTAGTATCTGGTGAGCTACGACAACTTTTCGACGATGGAAATTGACCTTTGGGAAATTTTTGTTAGTTTTTTTTTTATAGCTGGTGATTGTAATAAGAGGCAAAATTTGGGATAATCAATATAGATAGTGGAAATTAATAGTTGGCCACAAACTTCATTTGTAGAAATTCTGACCAACTTTTGGAAATTTGGACCAATTTGCCCTTGGAACCACTATTAATCATCCACCCATTTTATTTTTCATTTTTCAAATTTCAGATTCTCTGTTTCTGCAAAATATTCTTTCTCTAGAAATCCTATTTTTCTCCATTTCTTCCGTTGCTGCCGTCGTACTTTCATTTTGCCGTCGCCGCCGTCGTACTTTCATTCCGCCGCCACGTCGTCGTACTTCCATTCCCTTCCGCCGCACCGCCTTCGTACTTCCAGTCCAGTCCGCCACGCCGCCATGAACTTTCACATTCTGCCGGCCATATTCCAGATCTGCCGTCGCACCAGATCCGGCCATATTCACAGCTTTCCCTCCGGAATCCATGGCGTCACATTCCAGATCTAATGTCATGGATGGTGTTCGTCTTTGGTCAACAACATCCCGGTATGCCTTGGCACACCTGGTTCGAATGCAACGTATTCGTACTAGGTGTGCCAAGGCATATCGCGTTTAGACTTGGCACACCTGGTATGAATGGTGTGTATCCGTACTAGGTGTGCCAAGTCTAGGCGCGGTATGCCTTGGCACACCTGGTATGAATATGTTGCATTCAGGTGTGCTAAGGCATATCGCGCATAGACTTGGCACACTTGGTACGAATGGTGTGTATTCGTACCGGTGTTCCAAGTCTAGGCGCGGTATGTCTTGGCACACCTGGTAAGAATACGTTGCATTCGTACCAGGTGTGCCAAGTCGCGATGCGCAATGACGTGGAAAATGCAGAAAGAACACATATGCACGAAGATGACGGCAAGATCTGGAAAATACGACAAGAACATGACAGACTAGATTTAGAAAACTCAATTAAAATTAATACACTAAATTCAAAGTTGATATCTTAGATTAAAAATCATCAACCTACAATACAACCATCAAACAAGCAAATTTCCAAAATACAAGACACATTATTATGATCAAAGCTACATTACAACCATAAAACCAACAACCTACAATACACCATCAAAGAACAAATTTTCAGATGGAGATGATATGATGACCGGAGAAGAAAGCCGCAAAATAGAGGAAAGTTGCATCGGCGCCGAAGAGATTGGCCATGCTGAATTTCTTCAGATCTGCCGAGCTGTGACTGATAGAAGAGAGAGAAGAAGAGAGTCGAGAATACACAGATCTACCGGAGAAGATGACCGTAGAAAGCTGTCAGGCCGGAGAGAGAGAGTTAATACATAGATCTAGACGTTGAGAGAGAGAATCGTGGAACTCAAAGACACAGAGAGAGAGAATACATAGATCTAGATTTAGATCTGGATCCGAATGTTAGACAAGAGAGAGAGGTGAAATTAAGGGTATTTTGGTCTCTTTACCTCAAAGTTTGACATAATTTATCAAAATAAAGTTGGTGGACAACTATTATTATTCACTAACTTGAAATGACATTCCATATGATTAACTCTTGTAATAATCAATTTTTCATATTAATATTTTTGTTAAAATGAAAATTGTCTAGGGTTTGAACAATAAATATTCTACCTAATTATATGTTACAGAAGTATAGGGCATACATTAACTAAATACAAAAGTTCATAGAACATAAATGTAGGAGATAAGGAACATGCATAAGATGCAAAGAGAACAACATGAAATATAGAAATGTCAAAACTATAATACAGGGTCTAAGAGTTATATATAATTAAAGAACAATGTATAAGTTTGATCTCTATATGTTTTTGAGTTAATCATGTTGACTAGCAAATTAAGTTAGTGGAAATTAATAGTTGGCTACCAACTTTATTCTAATAAATTGTGGCCAACTTTGGGCTGAAGTGACTTAAATGCCCTCCATATCACTTTACAACTACTTTCACTTTCACTTTCTCTCTCCTCGGTACTCTCTCTTTCACCCACTCCACTCTCACTTTCTCTCTCCTCTCATGTCTCTTTCTCCCTGTACTCTCTTCATCCACCGCTACTCCCTCCCGTCTGCCGCCGCCGCCGCCGCCGCCGCGTCTTCTTCCTTGGTCGTCTTTTCGATTTGATTTATTTGTACACTTTTTCGACAGTTTATTATTTCTTTTATAGTCTTTTTCCGGTCATCTTCTCCGGCGTAGCTTTCATCTCTATAGTGATTTATTTGAGGTATTTTTACTGTATTAGTTTTAATTGAGTTTTCTAGATCTAGTATGTCATGTTCTAGATCTAGTATGTCATGTTCTTGTTGTATTTTTCAGATCTTGTTGTCCTCTTCGTGCATATGTGTTCTTCCTGTATTTTTCACGTCACTGCGCGTCGCGACTTGGCACACCTGATACGAATACAACATATTCATACCAGGTGTGCCAAGGCATACCGCACATAGACTTGGAACACCTGGTACGAATACACACCATTCGTGGCACACTTGGTACGAATACGTTTAGGTGTGCCAAGGCATACCGCGCTTAGACTTGGCATACCTGATACGGATTCGTACCAGGTGTGCCAAGTCTAAGCGCGGTATGCCTTGTCACACCTGGTACGAATACGTTGCATTCGTACCAGGTGTGCCAAGGCATACCGGGATGCGGTTGACCAAAGACGAACACCATCCAGGACGTTAGATTTGGAATGTGAAAGTTCAAGACGGCGCGGCGGACTGGACTGGAAGTACCGGTGTGGCGGAAGAGAATGGAAGTACGACGACGCGGCGGCGGAATGAAAGTACGAAGGCAGCGACGGAAGAAATGGAGAAAAATAAGTTTTCTAGAGAGAGAATATTTTGCAGAAACAGAGAATCTGAAATTTGAAAAATGAAAAATGAAATGAATAGATGGATGGTTAATAGTGGTTTCAATGACAAATTGGTCCAAATTTCTAACAGTTGGCCAGAATTTCTACAAATAAAGTTGGTGGCCAACTATTTTCCACTATCTATATTGGTTATCTCAAATTTTGCCTCTTCCGATAAATTCCACCGTGCTTATAGATGGTCCAGTCCAGAAAATAATTTTCTTATGATGGTTAATTATGACCAATTAATTTCTTGTCATGATCAAATTATTTTTATATCTGGGTCAGTTTTAAATTAATTATTTCTAACGATATAAATAAAATGAAATATTATAATTAACGAGGTCTATTTCATTATCCTTTATTTATTTTGGCCAAAATAAAGCAAAATAAAAGCTTTGTAGCTCAAAATCAACTTTTGGCGAAAATACGGCCCAAAATACTAAAAGGATATTTGAGAAAAAATCTCTTTGTTTTGACAGAAATTAGAATTGTGCAGAGCTAACTCGAAGTCAGGTCAAAGTAGACCTAAAATCAGATGTGAAGAGGACAAAATCCAGATATGATATGGAAGACACATAGCAGACTTGACGACATATTAGACATGACGATAAATAACATATCTGAAAGCGCCAGAGTTGAAGGACAAAGAACACGCATAGACAAAGTGTTTTTTTTTACTATAAGGTATTTTTCTCACTAGGTTTTCGCCCTATAAGTTTTTACCGAGGCGTAGGCCAAGTTGCCATGCTAAAACAGGGATCCCCTTGTACATATTAGGCATGAGTCTATCACTTATCAAATTACACTCTTTAGCTTGAAAAACAACCTTTCTATTTCATTATCTACACTCAATCCCATTCGAATTCAAATCTTCTTTCACACTAGTGCTCGATGTTTTTCATTTTACAAATTCGTATGTTGATCGATTAATTTCAACTCAATAATAATATTTAAATAAAAATTAATAAAATTTACGGCAAATCATTGTTAATTTTTTATTAAATATAATAAATTTATAAAATAAATCATTTTTTACGGAATTTGTGGATGTGGTTATATTTGGATCGTCCATTCAGTATTTGTCAAGTACATTTAATTTTTTTTAGGGAATTACAATGAGGTATATATACATATAATCAAATAAATTACTACACTACCATATAAGTGGAACTTTTACAACACACAAGTGGGATCACTACACCACTACACAGGGTGAGACCACTACACCATCAAATAAGATGGGAAATAAAATATATCGCACGCATACGGAATAATTAAACCCAAGACCTCTCACTAAAGAGAGTTTGTAGTGCTTTAGCTAAACATTTAAATTAGTCCTCATTGGCCAAATACATTGAAATTTGTCACTCGGAAGAACCCCCTTATAGGTTAGTTGTTTTTTAAAAGGTGTACCAAATTCAAAGTTATGTACATAACTAAGAGCATCTCTAAGAATTTTTCTATAATAGAGAAATTTTTTTTCTATTATAGAGAAAAGAACACACACCCACTACAAAAAAAAAACAAAATAACGACGGACACGACGACGGAAATGCAGACGTCGTCAATCAACGACGGACTCACAACGGAAAATAAAAGGCAAGAACGGCGACTAACACGACGACGGATCTGCGACGGAGTTTGGCGGGAGTGGTTCGCGCCATCATCCCCGACGGAACTTCCGTATCAAGATCGACGACGGATAGCATTCCGTCGTTAATTTTAGAAAAACAAATTTCGTATTAAATTCTGAATTTTCGCGATGGATTTATCCGTCGTTGCATGTTCGTATCAAAATTTCAGTTTGAATTTTAAGATCGGTGACGGATTTGTGCCGTCGTTGATTTGAATTTCAGATCGGCGATGGAAGTGATCCGTCGTGAACGCCGGCGACATATCGTCCATTTTCCCTATTTCTGCCATAGCCCTAATTTGCGCCCTTCTCAATCCACCGCTGCCACAATCTCTTGCCGGCTTCTTCGTCGTCGTCAGCAGTCGCGCCCCGTCTTTCGTCGTCGTTTTGTCACGGTAAGTCCCGCATCTCTCTTTCTCCCCATCTCTCTTAGTTTCTCACCATTTCACCGCGCGTCTACCATCGTTGTAGGACTTGTCGCTCAGTCCGACGTCTCTCTCTCCGGCTGTTGTCACCGTGGTGCTGCCTTCGCTCTCGTTCTCGCTCAGGTCAGTCACACTCCTCCCTCTCTCTATCTCTCTATCTCTCTCTCTCGCTGAATTTCAATTTTATTTTGCAGTCGCCGGAACTGCTGCCGCCGTCGCGTGCGCCATCTGCCGAAGCTGTTTCTTTCTCGCTGGGTAAGTCCTTCTAACTTTGTCTTTATGTCTCTCTCTCCCTCTCTCTATCTCTCTGATTTTCTCTCCCTCTCTCTTGCAGTCTCTCTCTCTGCATAGTCACCGGCCGTCGGCGCCGACCTGCTCTGCCTGATTTGTCAAGGTTATCTTTTTAAATTAATTTCTAGAATTATCATCTGAATCATTTATATATTGAACATAATTATGTGTGCAATTCAAAGACTTTGAGTTTGTTGCTATATTAGCCCTGCTCGATCTGTTTCTTTTGGGAGATTTGATTGTTTTCTGTTGATGATTTATTCTGAGTGACTCTTATGCTATTTGCTAGTTTTTATTTTGTTAAAACTTTTAAAGTGATAAACTAATATAAGTTTGGTTTTAACCTAAAATAAATAATTAGTTTAGTATAGGGATAAATTATTTTTTGTTGTTCGTACTTATGTTTGACTAGCATAACATACTTCAAGTATCTTTAAACGAAAATATTGTAATGTAATATATTATATTTATGAGAAAGTTTAATAAAAGTTTAATAATAATAATAATAATAATAATAATAATAATAATAATAAGAAAAGCATGACTACATATGTATAATTGTTATTGTATATACGAAAATCATGTTGTATTCCTAGAAATTAATTTGTTTTTGGTTATTTGTGAATGAATATATATGCATTATATACGTGTGATACTTATTGGGATAGATGTAATAATTTCTTAAGGATCTTCTCCCTTTGGAATAGAAATTATTTACGTCTTAAGGATGGTCTACCAAATATATATATTTATATATATATGGCTGCTAATGGTTATAGTTATGAGTTAGAGAACTTGGTATAGTACCTGGATTATAGTTATTATGTTGCTGAATTATTTAATTTTATTATTGTTAGTGGATAAGAGAATGAGTGGAAATCATCGTGAATGGATTGACATCATAATTATGTTAACGTGTCACAGGTATTTTGAACCACAATTTCGCAGTGCCTCAACGATTTCAGCTACATTCAGAAGTTCTATGCACAAAGATGGATTCAGTTGGAAGCTAGTGCCCGAGGAGAAGAAGTTGGAGTACTTTGAAGAATTCAAGGTAATCTTATAAAATTATAACACTTTTTAGATATGAGATAATTGTTTGCTCATATAAAGTATATTTATGTTTGTTTAGAAAGCGTTCTATTGGGAACTTGTTGAGGAAGAGCCAATTAAAGATTGTGGAGGAAGAGAGCAACAATTAGGTACAAGAACTTGATCAGTGACTTCAAGGTCGACTATTTAGATCAAGGAAATAAGCCTGCATACATTCTTGATTCAGACTGTGAGGGGTGGATAGCTTATTGGGAACAGGATGATGTCAAAGAGAAAGCCCGTAAAGCAAAGTTGTGCAGATTGTCAGAGCCTGAGGGGCCAGGGACCGGCATTGCTACACACTTTGGAGGGTCGAGGACTGCGCACGAGTATGCTGAATTGCTAGTAAGTATTTTTTTTCAAATTATAGTTATATTGTATTAGTTATTTGACTTTTGTATTATTAATCTTTCTCATTGTATTGCATGAACAAGCCAAGGAAAAGAATATGTCGGATGAACAAGTTGACTGGGAAGTTTTTTTGAGGATTCACTGTAAGAATGGAGACTATACATCAGCAAGGGCAAAACGAATTGCTGTAAGTTTTTAAGTATTTTTAAAGTACTTTACAGCTTAATTGTTGATTGTATTTTATGTTTATTAATAATTGACATGTATTTGGTTATAGGAGAGGGTGTACCAGCTTGCACACGAAAGGAGTGAGCTACAAGATTCTACTGAAGAGCAAGAGATCGATATGAACGCAATATACATCGAGGTGGCCAAGGAAAACAGCAGCAAGAGGAGAATGCTAGGTTTAGGAGATCAAGCATCAATGTACACAAGTTGTGGATCTCGCTCCTCTGGTGGCTCAGTAGTGTCATCAAGCATTAACACGGAGGCTATGACACAACAATTGTCCTCGTTGCAGACTGAGCTGCAGGAAGAGAGGAGCGAGCGTGTCCGGATAATGGAGCAGATACAAGCTGAGCGTGAAGAACGAATGCAGTTGGAGGAGCGAATGCAGAGACAGGCTGCTGAGTCAGCTATGATGAAGGAACAGCTCGACATGATTATGCAGCAGTTCATGAGATCAGGACACCCACCATCTTGACTGTAGTTTTTATTTGAAAACTGAATATTAGATACTTTGTTGTATTGGATGATTCAAACATTAGTCATTATATATGAAATAATTTTGTTATTTCATTGCGTATTTGTATTTTGAAAATAATATATGTGTTCTTGAGTGGGTCTGATTTCAACAGGTGCTTGGAAATAAAATAAAATAAATTATTGGCGGAACAAAAAAATTCCTAACGGAAATTAATAGTATGAACAAACTCAAAATCGCCGACGGATTTTATTCCGTCGTCGATTAACGATGGACTTTTCCGTCGCCGGTCTGTCGTTGACGCCTTCAAATCGCCGACGGATTTTATTCCGTTGTCGAGTAACGACGGACTGTTCCGTTGCCGGTCTGTCGCCGGTACGGCTCCAGGACGATGAAATGGTGACCATTTTTGACGACGGAATTTTCCGTCGTTCGTCCATCGTTGAATCTCTTGACGGAATCAGTTCCGTCGTTAATTTCACCGGGGACCAGGAAATCGACGTCGAATTTGATCCGTCAGAAGAGTAAATCGGCGACGGAAATTATAGCGGCGGTGACGGAAATTTCCGTCGTTAAATTGGTGTTTTTTTTTTAGTGACCATCTCCAACAATTACTCTACTTCCTACTCTATTTCAAAAAAATCATATTGTTTCTTTAGTTTTACACACTATATTAATCTTATATTAATGATAAGGTATAAATTAATAAAAAATAAATGCACAAAATCAAATATTGTAATGTTGTTTAATCTTATTATTAGTTATTTATGTTGTTGGAATCTAGTAATTTTATATGCTAAATATTTTTAATATACTATATAGTACTACCTCCGTCCCGCCATAAGTGGCCACATGTTTTGCTTTTTGTCTCACAAAAAGCAAAACATGTGGCCACTTATGGCGGGACGGAGGGAGTATAATTTATTATCTAAAATATAATTAAATGTCATATGTATAATGAAATACTACTAGTAGAGAGATACTATTCATTTCTCTATCATATGATAAAGGAATAGAGTATTGTTGGAGAGAAAAGAGCCTCTAAAATAAAAATAAGAGATGTTATAGAGTTCTCTTGGAGATGCAATATTATTTTTTTCAAAAAAAAAAAAAGATTTCAATATGAACTTTTTAGTTTTGACTTTTGAGCATGATGGATTTCAATATTATCGAAACAAATTTCAAAATGACATGTACATACGTGGGCAAAAATAGTATGCATGTGTATAACACGTGGTGGGTCCAGTGTTGATATTTTGTTGTTATGCACGAGCCATCACATGATCAGGGACACTACACATTTAATTCCAGAAATTTGTGACGTACACGTGTCGTTCTGTTCCTCAATTAAAGGCAGCGAAATCACCGTAGATGTTAAATCATATCTAGTGGGGCCCACCTAATGGGGAGTAATCGACGGTTGTGATTCGTCGGCGATGAACCGCTTACCGCCATATGCATGAGTGGTTATTTACCCCCACGTGCAGCTGAGTTCACTCAGTCAAATTTCACATTCTCCAAGTCCGCCTGGACATTTCACACAGTTTTGCGTTTTATAAGCAGAAATAATTTGCATTCCAAAATAATTGAATCCTTTAATCAATTAGCATTTACTCCATCTGTTCGTGAATATATCAAGGTCTGAGCATTAATTATAGTTGTTGATCTTTTTGTTAATACTACATGGAATTTAAATTAGACATTTTTCTCTTGTTAAATTTTTATTATTTATTTCTGTTGTACTCTAATGTTACCCTTTTTAATAGATAAGCAGGAATTTAAAGATAAAATCAATTATATAAAATTGGAATTGGAATTTCAAGAATAAGAGAAGATAATCATTTCATTTTATCTCTTTATTATTGTGTATTGTTTTTAAAGAATGAGAGACGGGGATCATTTCTGCGGTCATCCAAAAAATAAAAAATAATAAAAAAACTAGCTTGATTGGCCCAAACTAATAGACCGATTAAGATCCGATAGAACTAGCCCGAAACTGAGTGGATTGGTGTGATTGATATCTCTAGATGGATTAAGTTCGGTTTCAGATTGACTAAAGTTTAAAATATTTCTAATTTTTTATACTTTATTATCAGTAACTAAAATATATAATTCTACCAATTTTACTTTCTAAATTTGAACCTGACATCTTTGACCTCAGACATTAATCATTCTATCACTAGACTAACACACAGAAAGATTGGTGGTGATTATGAGTTTCGAACCCTCGACATTGAAGATAAAAGGCGGAATGCTCGACCACCCGACGAAGCAGTGGTTTGTGAAACCTCATAATTGTAAAATCGACACGATATTTAGTGACCCGATTCGGTGATAAGGCCCACCTACATCTGATGGCACTAATAAATTCATTCACTATTATGAAATATAAACTACTTGAGGATTTACGCATACATATGTCTCTCACGTTATATCAATCTTTCACGTATTATAATTCTCTTGTTTGATTAATACTGTGAACAACACCACAGTCGAGCTTAACAATCACACACAAATGTGAAATGACAGTCTTCCCCACAATGCAATTCTCACTGCCTTGGAGAGCCGCGCGGTTAGTATGGGATGGATGAGCTTATAACTAAAAATTATGAACTTAAATTTCATTAATACTTTTTAAGTTGAGTTTGACGTACTGCACAAATTGTCTATTTTATTCGGTTTATTGAATTAAAGAGAAAAAACGAAATATGACCTCTACAAATCTCTAACTGAATTCTCGAATAATTTTGTAAAAGAAAAATAACAACAAAAATAAGGCAAAAGTTTTTTTTAGGATAAATAAAAACAAAAGTTATCTGAAGTTGCGGCATCAGTGGAAATGGCAGGAAAATCTGTTGGATTCGATAATGTGAGAATAGAAGTAAATTACAAAAGATAATGGGCCCCAAAATCTATTATAGTTGTGGGGTTGTTATAATCCCTCGGATTCGGGTGTCGGCTTTTTAATTCCAATTCTGTCTCCAAATCCAACTTCTCTTTCTATTTATTTATTTTTTTCTTAATTGCTATTCAAAAATATTTTTGAACTACTCCTACTTGCTTTTTTTTGGTTAAATTTAATAATTAGTCTAATCAGATAAATTTATTCGGTTACGACCATAGAAAATATCTCGAAATATGGCGTAAAAACAATTCGAGATATGGCGCTAATTGTGGGGCTCTATGCCTCGATCTCGTTATCCCGATTTCAATCATGAAATTGCTAAATATTTTTGTCGCAATGCATCTAAAATTAGATACTGAAGAAATTTTCGAAGAAGTTTGTTTGTTTTTCTTTTTTTTTTAAGGGGGAAATTTTTAAAGAAGTTATCAAGGAGAGTCTAAATTACAAATTTTGATTATATATTTCACTCCATATGTATAGGCACGTTGCCACAAAAATGTAAAGATCACTAAACTAAAAGATCTGAAACAACAACGTAAAGTGTCACAGTTATACCAGTCTATGTCCGATGAGTTTGATAAAATTTTGAAAATTAATTTTTTTTATTAAATTTATACATTTTCACCAATTAAGTTACTGACTCATAATTAGAATTGGAGAACTGTGATGTTGTTGTGCAAATTAGTACGAGTAATATTTTTATTTATGATAATGGTGTGACGCATATTACAAAAAAAATTAAAATAAAAATACTCTCCCGTCCCATAAAAATATGCACAACTTTCATTTTTTGTCCGTCCCAATAAAACATACACTTCTCATATACTATAGTAATAAATCCCTTACTTACCTTTGCTCTTTCTCTACTCACAATACTCCCTCCGTTATTTTTTAAGTGTTCCATTTAGCTCAATTTTTTGTTTCAAATAAGTGTCC
Organism: Agastache rugosa; assembly: GCA_031470985.1. Lineage (NCBI taxonomy): Eukaryota > Viridiplantae > Streptophyta > Magnoliopsida > Lamiales > Lamiaceae > Agastache > Agastache rugosa. The sequence continues at coordinate 38,548,702 of CM062604.1, forward strand.
TATTTCAAAATTTGAGAGTAAAATAATGACATTCTTCCTATTTTATCCTTATTTAATGTTTATCGTAATTTGTTAATTAGTTATATGTATACATTAATGATGGTAATTAATAAGGTTACATAAGTAAATTTCTTATTTCCTTGGTATGTGTAATTTGAGGGTAGAGGACACTTATAAAAGAACGGATGGAGTATACGTTATAAAATTTATTAAAATTCCGTGTCGCACCAAACTAAGAATGTTTTTATGGGATGAAGGAATACATATTGAGAGTATTTTATATACAAGAACAAAATCATTGGAAAAAGAGAAAGGAAGAACGAACCGACAGAATAAGCATTAAGCACCCACCGTATTTTCGATTATTCAAGGGAATTTATTATGATTTTATGACCATCAAAATGCCACGCGAGCAATTTTGATAGAACCTAGAAAACAATATGATGAGAGTCGAAATACTTCTATATTATTCAGATAAAAATTAATTTTTCTAATGATGGCTACATTACATTATTATTTTCATTGGTGTGATTGATTTGTTATACTCGTCAATATAAAAATATAGTTAATTAGTTAAAAAATAACTGAACTTACCTTACCCTTCTTGAACCAATGAGATAATGTCCTTCAATTTGGGTAGGAATGAAAAGGTGAACTAAATGATTAAATACTGATTAATAAAACAATACTAAAGAACTGAACGAAATATTCATTCCCTTCCCTAATATGTATCCTGAAAAAAATTAAATATTAGTTTTGAATAAGTGTCGTATTTCATAATTTTATAGTAAATTAGTGTCAAATTTCATATTTTACTCTTATCACCAATACAATGCTCTTTAGATTTTCTATTTAATAATTAAAGGTGGAGGAAGTAAATTTATCTGCTAAATTGGTATGTGAGTTTAGACGGTTGAAGTTACTTATTGAAGGATGAAGGGAGTATATAAGAATCAAATAAAAATTATCCCAGAAATTATGAATCAACTTGAACAATTGATCTTTGTATGATCTACGATTGTAAAAAAAAGTGTATTGTCGTAATACATAAAATGCATATCATAATGATTCATTATAATACTATTTAGATTCACTATCATAAAGATACATTTTAATAATATATTTTATGTATTACTATTTTTATGACAATCGTTGATCATACAAAGATCAAAGGTCTCAATCGTTGATCCTACGGATGGATGGTTCCTGACATAACTAATAAGAAATAAGAATAGTGCTGTCAAAACAGGCCCGGCCCGGCCCGACGGGCCGGCCTGTTTTCGGGCCGGGCTGGGCTCAAGAATTCAGTTCGACGAATTTTTGAGGCCGGCCCGGCCCGAAATAGGCAAAAGCCCGGTGGGCTCGGGCCGGCCCGGCCCGGTAAAAATGTGCTATAAATTGATTTTTCAGGCCGGGCTGGGCTCCATATTTTCCGGCCCGGAAATTTGCCAGCCCTAAATAAGAATAAATCTAATTCATATGTATATTTTAATTAAATGGGTGGCTAAGATTGATTTTCACGTCGATTGATGCATTACTTTGATGCATAAAAAAAATCGATACACTAGATGCATTACTTTGATGCATCTATTAATTTCGACCGTAGATCATATAAGGATCATTGCTCCAGATCTCATCTATTCATAATTCTCACTTTGAAGTTCATTTGTATTTGATCTCTATTCAATGTGTATATTTAGATTAATTGCCATCTAAGTAATGATCTTTAGTCCAAATTGTAAATTTAAGTTTACTTTCAAAGTGTTCCAAATATATAACTTATTTCTTTAATTTGTTGGAATTAGAGTCATATCTAAATTTTCCGCCCATTAGAAATTTCGACAGATTTGCCAAACTTTCGATGTGAAACAAATTTATATCGTTCTAACCATTACTTTATGGAACGAAAGGTTGTACTTTAACAAGACAAAAATGAATGTCATGATATTGGTACTTTCAGTTTCAATATATGAATGTCATGATATGATTTTACTAGTAACTTTTAAAATTTTAGGCATGGAGAAAGAAGGATTTGTCAGTTAATAGTTTCTTAAATCAGAATTATCAATTCTCTCTCGAATAAGAAAGGGAATTATTGATTTTTTTCTGTCTTAAAAAGAAAAAGATTATTGATTGACATAAAATGCTGCAAGCGGATATAGTGACCAAACGATTTCACTGTTGTTTTTCTTTAGTAGTATGCATTCGAAATATTTAAATTGATGGTGACTCTTATGATGGAGATTAACTACCTCGTTAGAAAACATATTATTATTATTATTATTATTATTATTATTATTATTATTATTATTATTATTATTATTATTATTATTATTATTATTATTATTATTATTTTTATTATTATTATTATTATTATGTATTTTGTAATACTACAAATCTATCTTTAACGGAAGGGAATTAATGTCACTCCATGCCTGTCGCTTTAGCTCGGTTACAATGATTTCACATGCAACATTATTATAATAGAGTGGTCCTAAATAACTACTTTCTTATTCTTTTGAAACGGGGTCCTAAATAACTAATATTTCTTGTTGTTATTAATTAATTATCAACCTACAATTTAATGGCCCTAGAAAAGATACAAATTAAAAGATAGAATATAATTGACGTATTGTGTCATTTAATTTAGAAATCAATGTTATTTTATATATCGACGCAGTGTGAGTACTTTCACGAACGTCTATTATTGTAAATCTTGAAATGAATGTGACATTTACAACACAATATGCTAATGCAGTGCCTCAATTAAAGATTTATATAAAATTGGATCTTGTTTGGTCCACACTATAATTAATGTGATAATTGTAACATAATCTTGTTTGGTTTGGCAAAACAATTTCTCGTGCTATCACAATCACGAGTGACTAGTTTTTAAAAGTTTATTTCGAATATGATATATACATACTATAATTAAGGGGAAACACATAAGATATTTTCTTCATCACGAAATTGTTAATTTTATTTGTTATATGAAAAAGTTAAAAGTAAAGCAATTAAAAGCAGTTCCTACTTTATTTCAAAAATTTCTTATATCCACATAACAAGATAACCATTATAAGTATTTTCCCTTTATTTTATATTACACAGGATAGAATTTCTTTATCATATCGGAGCCTCTTTTGTTGATTTTTTTTTGCCCGCTTCCGTAAAGCTTTTCAAATTTCCAAATCCCGACTTGGTCAATACTTAGTCAGTCTTTCATTTTATATGCATATCTTCCAAATTAATGACCTAAAAATGAAATTGAAATATTTTTAGAAACTTCCAATTTTTTTTTTATGCTACTATTTGCAAGCAATTAAGACGATAACTGGGGTCTGACCAGTGAATAGAGTTATAATTTCATATCAAACAAATTGATCATAATTACTTGGTTGAAAAAGTAAGGCTGGGATTTGAAATGTATGTAATGGAGAAATTAGAATGTGATATCATGGATACAAAATTAGAAATGTATTTAATTAATTAATTAAGTGTGATTGTTTAACTAAAGAAAAGTGGAAAAAGAGAAAAATGGTTGTAGGGCGGCGAAGCACATGCAAACAAGTGCAGATGGGAAATGGGAAAGGGACCATTATCATTTATCACTTCCCAATTATCCACCTTGATTTGCGCTTTTCGTTACAAATTTGCTACGCCCCTACATCAATCAATATTTTATTTTTATTTTTAAGTTTATCTTTTCTTTAATACATTTCCCCTTCTATTCTCATCTGCAATTCTATTTCTTTCAGAGGAAGATATTGTGAATGATTTTCAGAAATAGAGAATAAAAATCATGAAAGAGCAAAGCAACATGACTTATAAAACGGGAATTGCGAAGAAAAAGTAGAAGGGAAAATGTATAAGAAAAAATTAATATTCAAAATTAAAAAAATAAAAAATAACCAACTTTACTCACGATAGTGTGAGCAAAGTCACAAATGCGTCTGTATTATTTATTTTGGCCCAAAACTGCACAACATAATAATCCTACTTTTATTTTTATTTTTTAATTTTTTTTCTAAGGGGGTAATTAAATCTAATTGAGGGATGTTAGTCAACCTGACCTCAGCTTTTCTTTTTCCGATATCATTGTTTCCTCTAGATTTTTATATTCTTCATCGTTTTCCCTTTTCTATTATTGGATTGGTGGTTCCATATCACTATCCACATTCAGAAAATAACCAAAATTTCCTCAATTTTTTTTATTTATTCAAAAAATATCAAAAGAATAAATAATATTTAACCATACGGACTGATGCCTGGGGCAGCGGATTTCTTTTGCAAATAGAAACTAAACTCGTTAAGTCTGTTTAATATATAGCAGTATTGGATTAATGATTAAAGTTAAAGTCAAGAATCAGCTCAAGAGCAACTGCAGTCAAAGGATCAGTTAGAAAGTTAGTTATATGATAAACACGATTTTTTTTTGTCTAGGGTGCAATTGATATCAATTTTGATTAGAAATCATGTTTGGATCTAACATATAGTGTATATTCTTTATTTTGTGAAGTTTTACACTTGTTTGCTCGTTCTTATGAAATTATAATAAAATGAAGGCAAAGTTAATTAATACGAAACGAGCATATAATATTGAAGATGGACTCGATATGAATTTATAGGAAAAAATAAGATAAAAAACTTATCAAAATTGAGAAAAAAAACAGGCTCGAAACAAAAATATTGACATATATCGTGCAGAGAAAAACGTGTGCGACCAAGCTCGCGAAAGAGAGCTGTTTTTGCAGGGCGAAACATCCCTGGGGGAGCCCGAATTTATGCTATTTTTCCTATTTTTATCTTTTTATTCAATCCAATTCTTTCCACGCTTGACTTTGGGGTGTCATCTATCATCACTCGGATACCGATTATGTTGATCGATAACATATTTGATAAAAACTTGAAAGGTTGCGTAATTTTTCTTTTATTATTAATGTCATGATATTATGATTAATTCTGGTACGTATTTGTCTAAAAAAAGAAGAAGATCAACAACGTAACTAACATTTACCAAACTGTAGTATTTTATTCTCCTAATTAATTACATGCTCAAAAGAATTGAAGAAACCACAAATTTCATATATCAATTATGTAAGTTTAGGGGATACAAGGTTTTACCTAGTGTGGTTTGCAAGCAATTATCTATGAACGAGATTTATTCAGTTCGCACCTCGATGAGCAACTACAAATTATTCTTGTTGTAATAAAAGTTTAAAAGTTTCAAATCAGATTGTTTTATTCCAATTTTTTTTTTCTATTCTAAAATGGGTGTCAAGTGTGTAATGATGTTGTTGACAAATGCATGTTGTGTGAGTGAAGGAGAGATAGAAAATGAAACAACATTTGAAAAGATTATTATTTGTATACATAATTCATACCAAATTAAACGGTTAACTTTACCGTGAAAAGGGTGAAATCAAGGGTCAAACTTCCGCTATATTCCTTATCATAATCCGTCCAAGCGTCAACTATGATTTTTGAACGTCAAATTCTGACTTTAGTGTAAAATAGACTAAATTAATTGATCTAACATTTTCTAGGATCATACAATAAAATCGGGAAACTAATTGGTTGACTTCAGCAGATTACCATATTTCCCTCCATTGATTTAGGGCCTGTCTTCGCTGGATATGTCAAAACCAGTTTTTTATTAAAAGAAAAAAAAAATACTTAAAATTGAGTGTGATGGTTTTGAGTTTTAGCTGTAAAACTTCACAGACAGTATTAATTTTTTGGTATGAAATATTTCTCACTTTTATTATTAAATAAGGTAAATATCACTTTAAATATCTGAATTATTTTTATTGTATAAAAAGTGTCATGAACTATCAATAATATCAACTAAAATCATAAACTATCATTTTTCTACAAAAATGTCATAGGGTTCATTTTCCGGCTCAAGAATGTTAACGTGGCTCGCTGGATGCCATATAAAACTTTAATTAAAAATTTTAAAGAATGAGTTGGTCCAAAAATATTGTCATTTCGAACAGTTTGGTTAGAAAAATTGCTCAAAACGATGACATTTTTCGGCCAATTCACTTTCTATTTTTTAATTTATTAATTGTTTTAAATCATATTGCTCGAAAAGACGACATTTTCAGACCAACTCATATTTTTATAAAGTTCAATTAAAAATTCCATGTGGCATCTAGCAAGCATTGTCGATATTCCGAAGCCAAAAAATTACCCCTAAGACAGTTTTGTAAAAATATCGATAGTTCCAAATATTTTTGATAAAATGGAAATAGTTTAGTATTTAAAGTGATATTTACACTATAGAATGTTTGTTGAGCTTTTTTCTGGTACAGATTCCAGATCTCACAAAAAACCTACTCAAAAAAAGATTTTAGACACAATACTCAATATTGTTCTATTAGTCATTTTCTCACTGCGTGTCTTAAAACACTCAATATTGTTCTATTAGTTAATTTCTCACTGCGTAATGACAAGGTTCTTTTGTGAGATGAAGTGATAATTAATGTGTATATTAACTTGGTTCCATTTGAAAATAGAATAAGTTTAGTTGAAAGAAAATAGATAAAGAATCCTAGCTAGCCTAGTTAGTTGGAGTTGGAAAAATACATATTTCATATCTTAGGAAATAAACACACAATCACGAAATAAAAAATAAGAATTGTTTACCCAGCTCGATACGATATGTATCTACGTCTGGGGGCGATGCCAAGCTAGGGATTTTCACTATATTTTCGGATACCAATTACAATGAGAGAACAACTATATATATATAGCAAACAATTGAGCCATAATCCTAGTAAAACTAGGAAATCGCGTAGAGCCCAAAATACACTTGTACGGCAGAGCAAAAATTCGGGTCGGGGGCGGACCAAGCAGGGGGGGCCCACCAACCCCCCCGGCCAACTCAATTGGATCGCCAGAATCGTGGTAAGATTCACTTCCTTTCAGCCTCCATACTCCAACAATCTCCCACTTGGAGACTGACACTCCCAAGTAAACATATCTTCTTCTTCTGCTCCATGTATCCGCTTAGCATCGCCTAGCCTTCTCTTCAAGTTCCAAGGCTAATTGAAGCTACATAGCTTCAATTTCTCTAAGGTCACCATCTTAGTAAACATGTCGTCTGGATTAGCACTTCCAAGTATCTTCTCAAGTTGCAAGATCTTCTTCTCTAATAGGTGTCGAATGTAGTGATACTTCAACTCCACGTGCTTTGTCCTTGAATGAAACGCCGGATTCTTTGCCAAGAATATAACACTTTGACTATCACTATAGAGAGTGCTATTCTTGTTCTCCTTCCCAAGTTCACCCAAGAAATTCTGCAACCACACCATCTCCTTGCTTGCTTCCGTCACGCTACATACTCAGCCTCCGTAGTAGACAAAGCAACGATCTTCTGCAACATAGAAGTCCAAGAAATAGCAGTACCACCATAAGTAAACACATACCCGGTTGTACTTTTTCTCCCATCAAGATCATTGGACGCCAAATCTGCATCAACATAACCTGTCAGCTCAACACTCTTGCCATCGAAACATAAGGCCTTCTCCGTGGTACCTCTCAAGTATCGAAGAATCCACTTGACTGCTTCCCAATGTTGCTTGCCCGGATCACCCATGAACCGGCTCACTACTCCCACTGCATGCGCAATATCCGGCCTCGTACACACCATGTCATACATTATGCTGCCAATTGCTGAAGCATAGGGAACTTTCTTCATTTCGGCACGTTCCTCCTTTGTACTCGGCGACTCCTTCTTCGACAGCTTAAAGTGACTACCCAAAGGTACACTCACCGGCTTCGAATCATCCATGTTGAATCTTTCCAGGACCTTCTGAATGTAAGTGGCCTGCGAAAGATACAATTTCCTTGCCGCCTTGTCTCGCTCGATTCTCATGCCCAAAATCTGATTGGCCTCTCCAAGATCTTTCATGGAGAATCGTTCGGACAATTGCTTTTTCAACTTATCCATCTCTTTTGCATCAGCTCCTGCAATCAACATATCATCAACGTATAACAATAGGATAAGATAGCTTTTGTCGAACCTCTTGTAATAGCAACAATGGTCAGCGTGACATCTCTCATATCCAATTTCCAACATGAAACTGTCAAACTTCTTGTACCACTGCTTTGGAGCTTGTTTCAAGCCATACAAGCTCTTCTTCAACTTGCACACAAGATTTTCCTTTTCCTTCACTACGAATCCCTCAGACTGTGTCATGTATAAGTCCTCCTCCAAATCACCATGAAGGAACGCCGTCTTTACATTCATCTGATGCAACAACAAGTTTTCTGCAACTACCATACTCAACACCAAACGAATAGTGGTCGGTTTCACAACAGTAGTAAACACATCAGTATAATCAATACCGTATCGTTGCTCAAACCCTTTGACAACCAGCCTAGCCTTGTAGCGCTTAATACCATCAGCTTCAACCTTGATTCGATACACCCACTTGCAGTGCAATGCCTTCTTGCCTTTTGGAAGCTCCACAAGTTCCCAAGTGTCATTTAGGAGAAGAGATGCTAGCTCATCATCCATAGCAACTCTCCACCTTCGTCTATTACTACCCGTTCCTGCCTCTGCATAGTATTCAGGTTCACCACCATCAGTAAGTAACAAGTAAAAGTTAGAGGGCGAGTACCTATCTGGTGCACGTCGCTCTCTAGCCGGTCTTGGCAACGGATTGTTCGGTGGTGGGGTGCTTGGCTCTTCTTCAAGCACCTCTTCAACATTCTGACTCTGCTTGCTCCCACTTGAGTTTGAGATGTCTAACTCGACCACTTGGGGCTTAGAATTGTCAGAGCTCGATGACTTCACTCTGTTCTTGTACAAAACCTGTTCATTGAAAACCACATCTCTACTACGAATAACCTTTCGGTTCTGCTCATCTAAGAGCCTATAACCGAACTCATCACCTCCATAAACAATGAACGTACACTTAACAGATTTAGCATCCAACTTACTTCTATCAACAGAATTAACATGAGCATAAGCAACACATCCAAAGATGCGCAGGAAAAGATAGGTTTACCTCTTTTCCCGTCCATTCTTCCTGAGGTATCCGAAACTCCAACGGAACTGATGGACCTCTGTTGATTAGGAATGCAGCTGTGTTGACAGCATCCGCCCAAAATGTCTTCGGTAACCCACTTTTCAACCTCATGCATCTTGCCCGCTCATTCAACGTCCTGTTCATGCGTTCTGCAACGCCATTCTGCTGTGGAGTTCCTTTCACGGTCTTCTCCATGCGAATCCCATTCTCAGCACAATAATTCTTGAACTTCGTAAGTTCATACTCTCCTTCATTATCGGACCGTAGACACTTTACCATCAACCCCGTTTCAGTTTCTACAAGGGCTTTCCACTTCCTGAAAGTATCAAACGCATTAGATTTATTCTTAAGAAAATAAACCCATACCTTTCGTGTGGAATCGTCGATGAAGGTCATATAGAACTCCGAGCCTCCTAGGGACTTCACAGGCGCCGGTCCCCATAGATCACTATGGACCAACTCCAACTTCTGCGTCTTTAAGGTTCTGCCACCTCTTGAGAAACTCATCATTTTCTGTTTCCCGAACACGCAATCCTCGAACAAGCCAACTTCAACAGTTTTCATGCCGGGCAGCTTACCCTTCGAACACATCACACTCTTCCATTTCTCGCTCATGTGGTCAAGCCGACAGTGCCACAAATCTGCATTGTTTGCTTCACCTGCAAGATCAATGCAATCCTTGGAGTTAGTTGTCATGTACAACGTACCCTCCTTCTTTCCTCGAGCTACTACCATAGCTCCTTTGGTTATCTTCCAATTGTTGCAGCCAAACGTCACTGTGTAGCCTTCTACATCAAGCTGCCCAATCGAAAGTAAGTTCCTCTTCAGTCCGGGAATGTGTCTGACTTCATTCAGCTTTAGCACGGATCTATTGGATGTCACTACTCGCACGTCTCCCTTTCCCACGATTTTCAAAGGCTTATCATCAGCAAGATGTACCTTTCCAAAATCACCAGAGACATAGTTCTCCATTATACCAACATTACTGCATGAATGGAACGACGCTCCAGAATCCAGCACCCATGACTCCATCGGACTGGTCACACTCAAGACTAATGCCTTACCATCATCTTCAGACGTGGTAGTGTTCGCTGTCTTCTTATCTTTCTGATCCTTATTCTTGTTCTTCTTTGGTGGTGCTTCACACTGATTTTTGAAGTGACCGTACTCGTCATAGTTCCAGCACTGGATTAAACTTTTATCCTTCCTGGATTGGCTCTTTCCTCTGGACTTTGATCTTCCCCGATTCTGCCTTCCCTTAGATCTGCCCCTAGTTTCCGTATTCAGTGCTGACCCCGAAGTAGAAGATCCTGATGCTCTCAGACGAATTTCTTCGCCAATCATTAGATCCCTTACTTTGTCAAACGTCAGTTTTGCCTCTACGACGCTAACTGCTGTCACTGTGCCGGCCCAACTTTCTGGCAGTGAAGATAGCAAAATTAGGGCACGAAGTTCGTCATCGAATTTGATCTCAACCGAGTTCAATTGCACGGTGATCATGTTGAACTCGTTCAGATGTTGCTGTACCGGTGTACCCTCTGACATCTTCAGATTGAATAAACGCCTTATCAGATGTACCTTGTTTGCTGTTGATGGCTTCTGATACATCTCCTCCAGGATCTTCAGCATCTCCATCGTCGACTTTGCTGCAGCCGTGTGATAAGCCACGTCCATGGACAACGACAAACGAATCGCGCTCATCGCCTTTCTGTCCAGCAGCTCCCACTCCTCCGGATCCATCTTCTCCGGTTTGGGTTTGAGGGGCTGATACAGATCTTTACCATAGAGATAATCCTCGATCTGCATCTTCCAGAAACCGAAATCAGATCCATCAAACTTCTCGACTTTAATCTTCCCGTCGCTCATCGTGATTGCTCCCACTAAACCCGGAGCTCTGATACCAGTTGTTAGGAAATAAACACACAATCACGAAATAAAAAACAAGAATTGTTTATCCAGTTCGATACGATATGTATCTACGTCTGGGGCGATGCCAAGCTAGGGATTTTCACTATATTTTCGGATACCAATTACAATGAGAGAACAACTATATATAGCAAACAATTGAGCCATAATCCTAGTAAAACTAGGAAACCGCGTAGAGCCCAAAATACACTTGTACGGAAGCCCAAAAATTCGGGTCGGAGGCTCCGCCCCCGAACCCCCGGGCAGGGGGGCCCACCCCTAGCCAACTCAGCTGCGAGGTGGATCGCCGGAATCGTGGTATGATTCACTTCCTTTCAGGCTCCATACTCCAACAATGTATTTACAATTTTAGTATCTTTGTTTGATTTGAAATCACGTGTCTTTATTGGGACCGAAATCAAATAATTAGTCATGTCTTTGAAAACTTTATAATGTATATACTATCAATCTTCATTAATGATTATGAATGAACAATATTGTCCAGTCACATCATATAATATTTCACACAATAATTTCATGATACTTTATCGTATCGAATGTTTTGATATTACTCTTATTAATACATGCCATATGTGCAAAAAAATAACATCAAAACAATATATACCTTATAATTCTCTTTAAAAAAAATCCATGTGTAGTGGTCCCACCTTTGAGTGGTGTAGAGATCCCGCCTATATGGTAATGATGTTTGATTTAATTATATATATATATATATATATATATATATATACCTTGTAATTCTTAAAAAAAAAACATTGGGTTGTTTTGGCCAATGTACAAATTACAAAAAATTACAATATCCATAACATTATCCTAAATTAAAATAAACTAGTTAGTAGCCCGTCGAAATTCGTCGGGAAATAACTTTATGTTTTAATTTATATGTATACATTTTAAAAATAATTTTATATTTTATTTAGAAGTTGTGATATTGTTCGTGTTAATTATTAATCAAACTTAACAAATTAATTTTATTTCACGTATCTAAATTTATAATTAGGAATGACAGTGAATTGAGTATACTTTCTAAATCTAAATTTGTTTAGAATTTTTTCACATGTTCGTCCTAATCTCGGTTAAAATAGTGACTTTACTGTACATATTTGTTTCAAATCCGTTGAGTAATACTCGATAAAAATATGAAAACTCCAAGTAATATTAATTAAAATTAGTAAAAATCATTCTTTCTATGTTATTTGAACCGTCTCGTTGGTTTATTCTAAATTTCTCGATAAAAATATAAACAAAGTTAATATTAATTAAAATTAGTAAAAAGCCTTCATTTTTAAGTATATTTGAATCGTCTCGTTGGTTCATGTTAAATCGATATCTCCAATCTTTGCCAAAATGCGAAAAAAATATGTTTACATCTTCAAAGTAATATTAATTAAAATTAGTAAAAATCATTCTTTCTATGTTATTTGAATCGTCTCGTTGGTTAATGCTAAATATTCAATAAAAATCTAAACAAAGTTAATATTAATTAAAATTAGTAGAAATTCTTCTTTTTAAGTATATTTGAACCGTCTCGTTGGTTCATGCTAATTAAATCGATATCTCTAATCTTTACCAATTTTATAATATTAAATATATATATATATTATATATGAATTAAGAATGTATAAAATAAGGATTTATAAGAATGTATTCCGAAATTATTATTATTTTAATATGTGTAATAGAATAAATTAATTAAATAGTGGGAAAGATAAATATGAGATGTGATTAATAGATAAACATGTGATATTTCAAGAATATGAAATTAATAAAAATTAGAATATATATGAATTAAAATTAGACAAATTACCAGAATAAAGAAAAATCTGAACAGAGCACCGTGGATGGAGCAACTTTATTTTCGTATTAATAATAGATAAAAAGGATCACGGCCCAACAAAAGTGCAAAGCTTAATTAAGTCGATGGGATGTGCAATTTGTTAATCATATGGGTACAATTGTACTGAGAGTACAATTGTATAATAAGTGATAATTATGCTTGAATAAAATGACAAAATCATTTTTACTCTCTAATTAATTAAAACATAAAGTGACAATTATCATGATAAAAAGACGATTATTCTGATAAAAATTAACACTTTAAAACCGACCTTATGATAAGACCGATCACACTCAAATCTATCTTTTCAGTAATAGGGACCAAGCATGGCAATTAGGGGTGTGCATCGGTCGGTCGGTCCGACCGACCGATCAAAATCTCATAAACCGAAAACCGAACCGATCAAAAAATCTAAAATCGAAACCGACCGACTTCACCCTTTGGACCGAACCGAAACAGAACCGAAAAATTCGGTCGGTTCGGTCGGTTATATGAAAAACCGAAAGTTATAAAAAAAAAATATTTATATTATTATATAATTATATTATATATATTATTATATAATTATATTATTTTTTCCTATATATATTTATATTATTATATAATTATATTATATATATTATATATGTTGATTCGGTTCGGTGCGTGATGAAATTTTACGGAACCGGGACCGAAACCGAAAACCGAATTTTTGCAAATGGATGGACCAAACCGAAAACCGACTAACATAAAACCGAACCGAACCGACCAAAACCCTTCGGTTCGGTCGGTTTTTTCGGTTCGGTTCGGCCCGTGCACACCCCTAATGGCAATTCCCGCACTTATGATATAATCAGCACGTGCGAGAAATGGAGTCAGTAATTGTCTGCACGCATGATCACATAGTCTCGGTCAATCCTCTTTGTTTAGCCACGTGGATATCTCATCTAGCGTTGGTTTCCGATTTCACCTAAGCATGCGGGGATTATTGCCCTACGATTAGCAAGGACCGTTCTGCGATGATGTACTGACAAAGTCCATGATTTGTGCAGCTTCCACATGTTGGGGACACTCTCTAGAAAAGCTAAAATCTTTTAAAATAAAAATAAAAAGAAGTAACTAAAGTAGACTCACAAAATCTTTGAGGATGTTTGGTTTCATTGCCAATTACTATAATTTTTAATTTTCAGTATTTCTAATGCAGTAGTTTACAAAGAGTATTGATTTTTATTTATTAATTTTTTTTTTGTAAAAAGATAATGATTTGGTATGATGAATGTTTTTTATATCTAGAGTTATAGGTTGAAAGAAAGAAAGAAAGAAAATGTGTTTGTTTGATTATATGATTTTATTTTGATTTGTGGTTGCTATATGAAAAGATGATATTGCGTTTGGTAGGAAGGTGATGAAATATTAAAGTGTACATAAATATAAAGAATGAAGACTGAAGAATGAAGAATGAGAACATACATATCGATACTCGTACCCTTTCGCCCCAAGAAAGTGTTCCGATCATAAAATGTAATTTTAACATAACTATATTTAATGAATAGGTACATTTATAAATTTATATCATACTATTATTTTCCATGATTGTAAATATTTAGTTTTTTATTTTTAATTTCAAATCAAATACTCCCTCTGTCCATGATATACTTTCTTAGGAGTGGCACGATTGTTTTTTTTTTTGAGGGATGAGTGACACGAGTTTTAATAAAAAGGTGATTGAGAGTGTTGTGAATGGAGAAATGATAGATGAGAATTTGTTGTGTGGTAGTGTTTCAAAATAGAAATGAAATATTTTTCGTTAATGGCCCGGAATGGAAAGATATGACAGTTTTTCGTAGACGGAGGGAGTATATTTTTTGTAGCATGACAAGGCCGTTTTCGTTGTGGCACTCAAGAAGTTTTGCGCACTGATAAAATTTTCTTGATATATTTTGTTAACAAATCAACAATTCATGTTATAAAAGAATATTCATATTGCCACTTGCATTATGTAGCGCAGTTGATATTTGACAAACATGGATTTTTCACGATGTTTTGAGCGCATTCGATGCCAATTGTTAGTGAAAAACTATGTCATTTAACATTTTCTCAAGTTAAACCTTGTTTTGTCGGTTTTTACGCTTGTTTTCTTGTTTTGAAATAATTGCAGGAAAATGGATGTGGAATTAGAGTGAAAGGAGCTTGGAATGAGAAGATGAGCTCCATACGAGAACGTGGAAAAAAACGGAGGTCGATTCGGAGTCCGGACGAGGGAGAACGGGCCGAAACAAAAAAAGTGCGCAGCTGGGAGCCACCTCAGCGCGCGGCCACGCCCGTCTTCACATTTCTCCTTCTCCGGCGCGTGGGATACGGGCGCGGGATGATCCGCCGGTGCACAAACCGCGTGCGGAAGAAGGAATTTCCTTCTTGGCCGCGCAACCGCGCGCGGCGCAGCAGAATCCTTTCCAAAACACGTTTTTGCTTCATTTTTCATCCCATTTTCGGATTTTTATTCCATAGCACTTTTCTCCCACATCCTAAACATATAAATAGGTAATTTTGGCACACAACCCTAGTTATCTAACATCCTCCCACCACCCACACACACTACACCTATTTTCACACACTACACATTCCACCATGGAAGCTTGAAGGTTGGAGCTTGAAGAAGAAGGAATCAAGGATTGAAGCTTGAAGACTACCAAAGAAAATAGGATTTGTCACTTATATCTTATCTCTCTTGTATCTTTGAGTATGATATCTTTGATTTGAGATTTTTGTTGGACATGGAAATGCTTGGCTAAAATTCCTTATTCTAGGGATTAAACTAGTGGGTTTGTAATGGATGGATTTTGATTTGACCAATTTATGGATGAGTTCTTTCCTATTTCCTTGTGTGCTTGATTTAAATTTGTGCTTGATTGATTGGCCATCTTTTGGGCATTTTTAATTGGCGTTGAATCAAGAATCGAGAGATGAGATTTAATGCTAGAATAGGCACCCAAGGCGCGTCTTTTCAACAAACCGAGAGGTTGAGATTAGGAGTGAGGGCTTTTTGATCCTAGGAGCCGTTAGGAGTTGTAGGCTAACTTAGTGACCGGAGACGGCATAATTGGCTTATAATCCACGACTTTAGTCGTCTGAGAGGAGGCTAAAGTGAAATCGAGATCGCCCTAAATAAGTTGAACTTCGTCTAGAATTGGTTAAATTAATTGAAGTCTAATTATGAATCCACCTAAGTTTGATCCCTAGGATAGCATCCTTCTCGAGTACTTCTCCCATTTTAATTGTTAACTTTTAGTATTTATCTAATTGAATCTAAAATTGTTTGTTCGTTTAATTTAGTAATTGCCCCTCAAAAATCGATTAGTCTAAATAGGTTAGAACGACATAGTAATAGTATTCATAAGTGTTAAAAATTAGTCTCCGTGAATACGACCTTGTTTGCCATTTTCTACATATACACCGTATACTTGCGGTTAATATTTGCATAATTAAAAAGGCGAACAATATTCCTCCTTTTTGTTAGGTAAGAGATTCAGGTACAAATTTCAATTCCCCAACTAAAAAAAGAATATTCATGTTCTCAACATCTATGATTATAAATTGATTAAATTCTTTTAAAGAATTTTTAGTCTTGAATTTTACATGGTATATATGTAATTTTCTGAAAATGCTAGTATTAACTTTAATTTCTTTTTACCCCCATTTATTTACTATTCATGATTAAGAAATGCGTGAGAGAGACCAGTGCATATTTATAATTATGATTTATAAATATACAGATGATACGCCTCAATGTGAGATCGTCTCATACAAATTTTTATGTTCATTTGAATATATATGCAGTTCTGATCCTAATTACTCGTGGTCGAAGAATTTCCCTATGAACCGTTGTGCCAAACCTAATATGTTTTGCAAATCTAAACTAATCGACTTAGGAGATTAAAAAAATAAATAATAATAAATAAATAAAATAAACAAAAAAGTACTGGGTACCCAACTACCTATTTATCAAATCTCATCAATATATTAAAATTGAAACCTAACGCGATCGCTTACACACACATACGTACACTTTTGTTAGTTTTCTATAATTTGGAGACCCCAAAAACGAAACAAAGAAGGTAGCAGCATTAAACAATGGTGAGAGCTGTAAGAATTTGTATAAATTAGAAAACAACCATAATTCTCGTGGCTAAAAATTTAGCCAGCAAACAAGAAATATATATAGGGATGCATCTAAGAGAAATAAATAATGAACATATCAATTATTCGGGTGGACCTTCCTATTATTAATCATCCACCTATACTACTACATAAATACATTAGCTCATTTCGGTTATGCAAAAGTTAAAAGTAATTTACATTTCAATACTTTAATGCTGACAACATGGCTATTTGCCCCTTACTTTTGATTTTAATCTTTAGTTTTGATATATTTGTAGATTAATTAATGAGGAATGCTAGAATAATCGTAATGCACGATTTGACACTTCTTTACCACCTCATCTCAATTGGAATTTGGTTAATTTGTCTAAATTGGACTTGGGATCTTGCAATTCTGGATATTTTTGGTGGAATGATGTAACCGGCTTGCGTAAAACAAAAGGGACCACAAGTGTATGTAAATGACTAAGGGAAATTTTCTGTGGCGTTTACATTGTAAAATTTAGTACAAAGATATAAAAATAAAATAAAATAAAGAGAATTTTCGTGAGAAAAAACTGCAACTCCAGCGAGAGGGAGGAAGGTCTCGTTGAGAGATCAGAAACTGCAGGAGATAGAGCGTTAAATGGGTCGGGCCGGGTCGATGAGGCCCATCCGCCTAAGCCAATGAAAGGAGCGGGTCGGGCTTAGGACGAGTTTTTACACAAAAATAGGCCTACTTGGGTGCCAGCTAGATCAAGCCCGAACACTGGAGTGAGTCGGGCCCGGTCATGAGATTCAAAATAAGTCTAATTGTGGTCATTTCAACGTGGAGGCTTAGCCTGATTCACATGACAACTCTAATCAAATTGATCAACAAGATTCTTCTATAACTTAATGCAGTCAAAGGAATCTTGTGGAAAGGCATTACATCATCCTTAAACCTAACACAATTTTCTGAAAAAATAGATTGTTATGAATAAAGTGGTACTGTATGTGGTGAATTTTTTTTTATAGAAGTGAATATGTGTTATACATGTACGGTTTGTCAAAGCGGGTATTTAAATTTTCTACCTTATAATATATGTATTGTAAGATAATGAAAATATGATGGAACACATTTGAAATATGAAACAGAAGAGAACGAAAAGAAGGATGCAACAAATAAAAAATACTCCATCCGTCCACGAAAAAGACTTTCATTTCACTTTTCACTCAAATAACAAGTGATATTCTTATTCCACTCATAACAACTTCAACTCATTTATTAAAACTCGTGTCTAGTACATAATGGAAGTATTTTTTATGGACGGAGAAAGTATGATTTAAATTGAAATTAGATACATCTATATATAATAATAGAATTTAATCGAAATTCGTAAAAAAAAATAACATTAATTATAGATATTTTCAGCTTTTATAGTATTGGATTATCCATTATATCACATCTATACTAATACTAAATAAGAGAGTTGTAGCTTTATTAACAAGTTTACCCTTTTCCCTCCAAAACCAATTTAGTGGTTAATAGTGCTAACTATATATTATTTTAGGGTTAATGCATATTATATTATGGTCAATCAATTTTCTATATTTCTATCAAATACTAAAAGAGGGAGTTGTGGCTATATTAACAAATTTGCTCTTTTCCCCCTCAATCCAATTTAGTGGATAATATGTATTGACTTTAAGTCATTTTATAGGTAATGAATAATTTATGTTTGTTAATTACTATACACCTCCTTTCTTGATTATAATTTTTTTGGCTTAAAAAAATTGAATTGTTTAATAAAATTGAATGGTTATAATTTTTCTTATTTAATTGATTTTTTGGGATATATAATTGAATTTTCTACTTTTATATTTATTATTTATATAATTAATATTCTAATTTAAACAACATTGTTTTGACTAAGATATGTAATTTTGAAAAAGAAAAAAAAAGATTAGTGCAATGAATAGTTTCCAAAATAATTTTATTATTTTCATTATTTAGATTCCTAAATATTTTAAAAATATAACAGCGAAAAAAATATTTAAAAGACAGTTAAAAATATATATTTAGATATGTTTAGAAGTTATCAAAAATGAAGAATTATTAAAAATGCTAAAATTGGTTGAAATAATTATGATGATTGTTCATCTTTAATTCTAATGACATTTTGAAATTGATTTTAATCGAAATTGCATTTTCAAATATATAAAAAAATGGTTGTTTAGAGATCATCAAAAGTATGAGAAAATTAATAGTAAGTTTTTTAAGTTATAATTGTATCTATAATTATAGTTTCTTTATGTTTACTTATTAAAAGATTTGATATACTAAAATTATAATTTTTTTTGTCAGACTATGGATATCGTGTTTCTAATTTCTCGAATGATTCGACAATGAAGAATATTGATTTGTTTCATTCCTTTGTTTTAGTAAATTTTTTTTTAATGTAATACATATATATTTTTTTAATATCTTTTAAATTATATAAATTTATAATGCTTTCCTTCCGTGCAACGCAAGGGTGTTAATGATGAGCAGTCCTCAACAGTTATTGAATATGTTATGTACAAAGAAGTTTTTCGAAATGTTTGAAATGTAATATGTTGTAGTATTTGTTATTGTTATTACCGAAAATATCGTTATTTTTGTACTGAAAATCTAATATATATAAATAGTATTATTCTCTTTTGCTAAAAGAAATTTTATAATTATTATATTTTTCTCTTTATTCTTGTAATTTGATAATTTATATATTACATATTTTATAATGTATTCCACCGTGCAATGCACGGGTGCGATACTAGTATATATATATAGTAGAGTGTACGAAGAATATCAAGAACATGAAACATTTTTCATCTAGGTAATTAAAATATTCCCACAAGCATTATTGAATTTCAAGATAAGAAAATCTACCCTCAAAAAAAACAAAACAAAAAAAAAAAAGAATATCTTGATATGTCTTTGTTGACAATTAAAGAAGGATTTTTCTTGTGTATATTGTGAGTTCAAAATATCCCATATACTGCATGTGTGTGTGTGTATGTGTGTTTTAAGCTGGTTGGACACTAGAAAGTTTGAAATGCATACGAATTTAATGTTAACTGGATCAATATGAGATCTAGTTATCATTAAATTCTGAAGGTGTGTATACCTACATACCCTAATATTTTACTGTGTTCTATATAATATTAAAATATACATTCAATATTTATAGTAGTAAAATATACTCAATATTAAAATAATCATTTTTTTTCTCCAAAATAGGCACACTTCTTCGATGCGATGGATTTGAATGTGAGTTTAATTGCTTCAAATACAACGCGGATGTCTGCCCTCTTAAAGTTGTCAAGAGGAGAGATACGTAGACGTCTTGAAGATGTGAAAACACGTTTTCAGTGACAGTAAACAAATAATTACACCCAAATGTGTTTCCATTATTAAATCGTAGTACTAGTATATAAATTATACAGTACCATTGTAGGTCAATCAAAGTCATGTGGAACAGTGGAAGCAGCTCAAGGACAACTCCGCAACTGAGGATTCTCTCTCTCTCTCTATATATATATATATAGGGGATGGTTCACGTATAAAGTATTTTTCCCGTAAAAAATAAGAATAATGCATTTTTATGTATTAAAATAATACATTTTATATATTATTACAATGCATCGTCATGATAATACATTTTTTGGTTATGATAATACATTGTTATGATAATGCATTCCATATTCAATTATAATGCATCGGTGAATGACAACCGTAGATCTACAAAGATTAATGGTTCAGATTGCTTCTCATTTTCTTACGGAAAAAGTGTTTTGTATATGATCATTTATATATCCTATTATTAGCGCGTGAAAGGCTATTTTTTTAGTTTTATTTTTGAATAATCATTTAAACTTTTTACTATCCTATTATTAGCGCGCGAAAGGCTAATTTTTTAGTTTTATCTTTGAATAATTTACCGAAATTGAATAACTGGCAAAGCCAAAACACGTTTGTCTTTACTTAAAGAGACCAATATTTAGTCATAAAAATTATATATATTTATTTTAAAGGACAACTAATCGTCGAAATTATAATTTTTGTCATGTAATAAGGACAACGACTAATAGAATGAATAAAGAACAAACTTTGTATTTACAAATTATTTTACAATTTATGATAAAGTACTAGACTCCAAAATGTCTTTTTCCCCTAATTGTCTAATATATATATAATCGTCATATATCAATTAAAATTTAAGAATTCTATCTTCACGTAAAAAATAACATATCAAAATTTAGGACCACTTAATACTATAATATAAAAGAAAATCGTGCAAACACACTGGAAAAATACTACTCCCTCCGTTCATGAAAAAGAGTCTCATTGTGTGTTGGACACACGTTGTAATAAATGTGTTAAGTTGAATAAAGGTATAATTTGTAAGGGTGGTGTAAAGTAGAATAAAAGTACAATTTGTAAGAATAAAAGTACAATTTGTAGGGGTAAGTGAAATAAAGTACAAAAAGTGGAGTGACAAAAATAGATAAATATAGGAGAGAATGGAGAGTGTGATAATATAAAAAGTGGAGTGAGACTCTTTTTGTGAACAAATAAAACTGGGTAAGTATGACTCTTTTTCATGGACCAAGAGAGTAGTTAATTTCATTTACAATGAATCAAATAGATGAAGAAATTAAAGTGAAATAGAAGTAGGTGTTCATTAACATCAAGCATGAGAATAGAATGTAGATCGTGGACAAACCCTATTGGACTTTGTGCTCTAATTAATGCTCCACTAAATAGAGCAACTACGAGTAATTTTTTAAATTTAATATCGTTTGGCATTTATTGTTGTTCAGAAATTAAAAGTAATAAAATACTCAACTCTGATGTCAATCTTTAGTTCTTCACTTAAAAATTAAAATTTACAAGACCTAATTAATGCACTAGTGGAAAGTAATTTGGTAGCTTCGCGGAATACATGCCACTTTGTTTTACTCCACAAAAAACATTACTAGTGCCGTTTAAATAATTTTGTTCAAGTACAAATTGTTTTTAGAATTATAGTTTTCAAATTTTTGTGAGTCTGTGACACTTATTTAATTAATACTAGTGTTCCAACTTGCTGTCAGTTTTAGACTGTTTGAAGTTTCAAGTAATCGGTATGATTGACTTTTAGCTAATTAGTACTTAACTAAAGATATTAGAATGGTTTAAGCATAAACTAGATTTACCCGCGCGCGTTGCGCTGCGCTGTGTGATAGTGAGTGTTTTAATTCGTAGTATCAAAAAATTAATACATATTTCAATATATATTTATATTCAAAATGATTCTCCAAAATTATATAATTACGTTCATTAGTATTATTAATACAATTATTTTTTACTTGATTATTAATCAATTATATTATATATATATATATATATATATAATATATAATACTTATGTTGAATATTAAGATTTAAGATTTCAAGTTAAGAAACTCATCCATACAAATTTTAAAAATAAAGTATCACAAAATAATATATTTTACCAAAAAATTGTAACATAGTACTAAATAATTTTTTTTGAGAGAATTACAAAGATATATATATAATGTCAAAATAATAAGTAACTTTACTGCAAAATGTTGCCATCTAAATCACAAAATTAATTTTTGGGCGGCATCAATGAATGGTCATTTTTTTTTTAGCAGGTGAATGATCATTTTGAGGAGGTAGACATTGAAACTATTTGGCTAAGCGAGAAGTATGCATGGGGCATGCAGAATGGGAGGGAAAAATAGATAAATGGGCGGGAAAAGGCATTGCAATTATTCTGCTTTAATATAGTAATAGATTTTATACAATTTGAACGCTTCATTCTTGGTCGTGCTGTTGTTATGCTAAGTTGAAATTAAAGTCATCTCAGATATTCAAACATTGTAAACAATGCATAAGTTCAAAATGGTGTCCCTGAAGAGTAATTAAATTGTATAAACCAATTAGACATTTACCAATTTTTATTCCAAAAAAATAAAATAAAAAATAAAAAATTGAGTTTTGATTAGTGCGATTCAATCAACGGGTCAATCACTATGTTTGCAGTTCCTATATTAATTGGATCTTCTATTACACTTTTATAACATCTCATTCGTGTATACTTAATTATCATTTTAAATTACTAGAAGACATCATAAATATACACAAGTGACACGATGTAGCGAAATGCCAATGTAAGATGAAAATATAACATATAAATCAAGTCAAATTGCACAGTTCGAAGGTTGGACCCTTTTGCCCCAATGACCCAAACAACACATGGATTAATTCATAGTCCACAACATGAAATTTTATTCATATTTGTTTTTCTTCACGAAATCTTGATCATTGTTTGGATTCTAGTATAAAACAAGCCAATCAAAATGCGTTTAAATTTAATAATTATGTCTAGTCTTAAACCAGAATTTTTTTTTGAACATTTAGGCAAATAATTAACTGGGGTCGATCCCTAAAGTGATGCATGATACATAGAAGGAGAAAAAGTGGTGGAAACACTATTGGAATTAGAGACAAACTTTGGTCTCCAACTTCAACAACAAAGTACCCTCATGACATGGGGATCCTTTTTACACTTTTTTTTTTTCTACTAGAATTATTTGTTCCATTATAATCTTTCCCCACTATGAATATTCAGAGTTCAAAGTTCTCTATTTTGCCTAAATGTACTTGTTTTCCTACTTTCCCTTTCACATTGCAAACTATAATACTAACTTTATTTAAAATAAAACTTTGTTGTAAGTTGACAAAAATCTGAACATTAGAATTAATTAAAATAAGTTGCAACAATTCGATATGCAGGGATTCTGGCACATTTTGGTGGAGAAGATATGCCCTTATCTCCAGGCAATTTTTAATATTGTCTAATGAAATGCATTATAAAATTATCAATCAATATTTTAACTTTTTTCATGACTTGTTCTTATATGTTATCGAGTTCTGTTTCTACGGTTTATTTATCTTGTATAATTTGTAGGTTATTTTTTAAATATGATATTTAACTAAAACACACTCACATATAGCAGTTGTGCGAGTCTTTCATCAAAGATAAAAAATATTATAAACTATGTGATTATAATATTTCTATTCAATTTCAAATATTTTTAGGTTCATTTTACAATTGTTAATTAGGATTAATTGTACTCGACAGGGATTTGTAATTTTATTTATTTTTTTCAAATATAGTTCATAATTGATTATTATGATTTATTAATTCTTAGTAATAAGTATTAAGTAGCGTTGGTTATACTATTATTTTAAAATATGAATTTGATGATCACTGTGGGAGGATCTTTTCCGTGTCATATGTTACTATGAGCAAAATCTGTGAGTATATGAGAGATTTCATTATACAATTGTTTCATTATTATTGTAGACATATGTCATTTACAAAATCGAATAGTGTAATAAATAGTCTTTTAAAAAAGGAAAAAGAAAAAAGAAAAAAGAAAAGATAGGAGGGTGCCTTCTCGAGGGTCACCCACATGAGTGTCGTTTTAAGGCCGCCGAGTGTCACTTTGAATCCCTAAAAAGAGTATCAAAATAGTATAGCGGACCACAAGGTAACCCGGAACCTACTGAGCAGGTCACAACCGGTGCAGAAAAGAACACCGAAAGCGACACCCGGCAATCGGTCACCGCCACTGGTGGAGAAGTGGACGCTGTTGCCGTCACCGTAAAAAAACCGATGACAGCCGGTAATAACGGAAATCTGCTCTTTTTTGACTTATTTATGGCGTGTTCAGATATGGTGTTTCCACTTTGTCCCAAGAGGAAAAAATATATATATATTATAAAATACAGTATGAATTTTGGAGTCGTACTTTTTATCTTAATTTTTTATACAAATTTTTTAAAAAGGTGCACGAGAAAATAGAGATTACAATACATCCATTTCTTTTTGGGCGTATGCCGTTAATTGCGGTTGAGAATAAAGTGTTTTCTTAGTGGGGCCTTATTTTTGACTGCTATTACCTTAGCCTCTTCTTTTTTGGCATTTTCTTCTTTTTTCCTTTTACTTTTTTGCCATTATTTTTTTTAAAAGAAAAATTAAGAATCATATTCTCTGACATCCCAATGTATCCAAATCTTTATTTAACCCTATTTTGAAAGCAAGTACTCCATGTCCTTTTCATTTATTTTGTCTACTTATTATTCGACACAGAGATTAAGGGTAATGATAAAAAGATAGAAAATGAGTAGGACTCACTATTTTTAAAGGATTTTGAAGGGTAAATTCTTTCCTTATTAGGAAGTATACAAATTAAATGGAACGTAAATTTAAGGAAATGTAGACAAAATGAGCGAAACGGATGGAGTATAATATATACTCATCGTACATAAAAAAGAGTCCAATTGTGTGTTGGGCACGGATTTTAATAAAGCTGTTAAGTGGAATAAAAGTATAATTTGTTGGGGTAGCGTAAAGTGGAATAAAGATACAATTTGTAGGAGTAAGTGGAATAAATGTACAAATTGTAGGAGTAAGTGGAATAAAGGTACAATCTATCAAATGACAAAAATAGATAAATATAGGAGATAATAGATAATGTGATAGTGCAAAAAGTAGAGCGAGACCTGGACAAATAAAAATGAATAAGTAGGACTCTTTTTTATGGACGGAGAAAGTAGTACTCCCTTCGTCCCACTCAATTTGTCTACATTTCCTTAAATGTATATTCCACTCAATTTACCTAATTCCAAATAAAGAAATAACTAACCCTTCAAAACTCTTCAAAAGTGATGGGATCTACTCACTTTCTATTTTTTTACCTTTTCTTTAATCTCCGTTCCGAACATTATGTAGACAAATTGAATGAGACTGATGGAGTATTTATTTAGTCTTCACTAATGAACTTGTGTATTGTCGTCAATTGATTTAGTTGCCCTAAGTATCACTAATTATGTTTTGTTCTTAAATATATGAATATTGATAATCTAAAATAACAATATGAGCTCATAAACAGTGGACTCTTCTATACAAACTTTCGAACCTATGATATCAAATTTTCTAATATAATTTATTTCTTATTTATCTACAATACATGTCAAATAGCGACCGCATTCACCATCCAAATAAAAAATAGAACAACTCTCAAGTTTAATTCTTTCCCCAACTCACAAAGAAAAAAGAAACTCAACAAAAATTCTTTATTGTATTAATATGTTTAGTTCTTCACCATGGAATTATTGCAAAGTACTAGAAAATTTTGATTTCCTTTTTGTCGCAAATATTCCACAACTTGTAAAGTCTTCTCAACGCTGAATTTAATTACAAAATGCACTAATTATCTATTGGAAGAGTTAATCTTCAATGAAATAGAACTATTAACATGAAAAAAACTTTTTCAAATCTTCCGCCTTAAACTAAATTAAAATATATATTAGAGAAATACAACATAATAAATAGTAAAAATATTTCTTAATCCGTGTAAGAAACTATACATAGTGATTGGTTTGTGCTTTGTATCAGAATTAGGCAATTAGCAAATACTTGTCCTATTATCGTCGTCGAACTTAAAAGGAATATTTACTTGGCATCTTGATTTTGATGTATTATAAGATCAACCGCACTTTGTATTTTAATTCCCAAGTCTCAGGTTTATATTAGTTTTGATAGATAAAAGAAAAAGCAAGTATAAAATACAGAGAGCAAGACAAATATTTCGAGGGAGGGAGGCGCCCGTTTTGACAGGACTTAAACGGTAAAAAGTATATTTAACGGAACGGTGTCGGTGGTGAATTATTTAATAATGTGAATGCCAGATGGAAAAATAAATGGCTGTGAGCGTTGTTTGTCGGGGTGTCGGGTTATCGAATCATATTACAGATGAAATATCTTGTATGGCACGTGTGACGCCTAATTTTATGGCGAATGACTCTTCTACCCCTCCCAATTATGGAAGAATGTTATCAGGATTTTATGTTGTTTAATATTTGCTGTTAATTCACGAATATATCCAAATAAGGAAGAGTATTTTGTATTGTCTACGGTGTAAAATTTGTAAGACGGATCAAGATCAAGATCCAAATCCAAATACGCCCAAATACCAATTAAATTAAAAATATATAATTATATATGGTCCGTGTTACATGATTTTGACTCGTAAATTAAAAGACAATTCCGCATAAGTTTATGTATTCAAATAATAATTCTTTTTAAATACAAAAATTAAAATATGTGATAGGATATTGAAAAGATTTGAGAAAAAATCGTTTTTTACATAAAGCCTGCGAATATATTTATATTTGAAGTTTAAATGTTTTATTAATTAAAATTATCATTCTAGTCCAAAATGACCTTGTGAATGCTAAAGTTCTTGTTACTCTGGTTAGAGTGAAAAGATAAAATGAGCAAAATTGTGACTAAAAAGCAAAACTCCACATCAAATCAAATCATCTTAAAATTTATGGCATATTTTAATTTGGGTTGCGTGATGTATGGACTGGATCTACAATTGATGATGACGTCAGACACGTCCGGATTATTCGGGCACTAGCAACCTGTAACCAAAAGACCCGTTAGAGCCCTTTAGAGAGCACCTCTGGGGGTGTTGACCGAGGGACCTCCGACGCTCAAGTTAGTACGTTGATATCGTAATGGGAAAGTAAATGAAATAGATAATAGAAATAGTAGATGAAGATGCCGATGGCTAGAATATGATAGGAAGACGTAGCCGGTATGAACGAGTGTTGGGTGTACTCGGGTACAAGCTATAGTCCGTTAAGGGTTGTAGCCGAATAGAAATGGTAGTCGGCTAGAAGCTATAATTGGATAGAGAGTCAAATGGATGCAAAGGTGAATGGATGTAGGCGGAGACGGAATACGGAGTAGCCCAATGTAATTATGTATATGGATGTAGAAGTAACTGTAAGCGGATGTGAAGGTAAGCGTAAGCGGATCTGGAGGTAAGCGTATAATCGTAGTCGGCTACGAGAAGTGATGGATAACAAGGAGTTGAATACGTCAATACTCGAGTCCCCTCTCATCACCCAGTTGTTCGGTATTTATAGACGGCTAGTAGCCGCTTAAGGTTTTGGGATTTTCACCCCATCCGTCTAAATAGGTTATGAAGCACGTGGGTTGTTGACGGCTTATACGATCCGTTTGTTACGAATGGGATAAGCCTCCATGACTTAGTCAAACCGTCTGACTAATTATCAAAACCCTCGGGCTTGAGCGTCGAGTTATCCGGTCCAATTGTCGATCAAGGTCTTAGGGCTTATCGGACTAGATTATCCAATCCGCCTAGCTGATTGGGCCAACTAAGGGGGCTTGTTAGGCTTACGCTGAGTAGGAAGATTCCGCCTAATCGTTTAATGTTAACGTAGGGTGTATCGGATCAGACGGCCGACTCCTCTAGCCAATTGGGCCGATTAGAAACACTTATTGGACTTGGACTAGACAGACGAATTTTGTCCACTACACGTAACATAAAAGGATAAATAAACAATTAGAGATTTGAAATACGATACATGCATAACTTACAAAGCTCGTCACCTACTGTGAAAATACAGTGCCATTTTAATTATTGGCATTTGGAACAAGTTGCCTATTTCCTGTCGTTTTACAATGATACAAAATCAAGAATGTACTTTAGCATAAAAACATTTTTTGGTACCTTCTCTTTGATATCTAATCAATTTTGATATTCTCTAATAAAATGGTATTCTAATAGTATAACATATTGACTCACCATGATCTTTCAACGATACCTACATTTTGTTCATTGAACAACTAACGAATGATAAATTGACTGAAAAAGTTTCGTATGCAGGATGTGCGTGTGATTTTTCAGCATGCATGAGTTTCATATCGTGATTTTGAAGTTAATTTCATGTTGAATTTCAATTTTTTTTATAATTAAAATGTTAATGAATTTATACTTTTGATTTTCCCTTCATCTTGATATTTTTGTTTGTTTCCTTTTTTTATATGTATTTAAAATGATTTAATTTTTGGCTTTTTCAAATATTGGCGCGTCTCAACCAGCACATATTATGCTAATTGCTATTAATTTAACTGCAGAGATGCAAGGATCTAAATAAGTTAATTTATAATTCTTCTAAAAAATAAAAATAATATAAATATAAAAAACTATATCTATAACCGTAATGAAGTTACTTCCATTATTTATCACAAAATAATATACTTATTTTTTTGGGAATAAAAAATAACAATTATGTATATTAACAAGCAAATTAAAAATATATAATACATTAATTTTTACAAAAAAGGGTATTGACAACTTATTGTCCACAAGCGCCTGAATAAACACGTACGACGCTTATCTGTTTGGCATATTTTCCTCTGCTAATCAATTTCACCAAAACTAAATCATCACGAAAGCTGATCTTGTAAATATCATTTATAGCCAAATGCCAAATGCAATTGACGAGAAATAAACACAAATTTATGGTGATTTTTTTGGGGTATGAAAGTGGTCGCGCACATCAATCAGCACTTTTTTTATTCCCTTTTTTCTTAATTAATTAATTGAAGTTTCGTTTGAAGTTAAAATTTTCAATTAATAGAAAGAGTTTTCGAACTTTAATATTAGCTAGGGGAATCCTACTCATTCCCACAATCCTTTAACTAATCAAATACATGTTGAAATATTTGAAATCATTAACTATATATGAATATAAAAAATAATACTCATAACCTAGCAAACTAGTGTTAGAGTGTGTATTCATGTAACCAAAGATCTTATAAGTTAAAAATCTATCAACTCTTTATAGACCTTGATATGGGATATTCATTAGCGAATGATTTTTTATAACAGGGAGGTAGAGAGAAGAGCGAAAGAAGAAGAGGTTAATAAAAGGAAAAATATTAGCCCGGCTCTGACAGATCTGATGGGTTTTAGGGAATATAGCAGATGCGGAGCCTGGAAAAGGGAAGAGAGTAGGTGCTGATGATTTAGCATACAGATCTTAGGATATTGTTTTGCTGGAAAGACGCGATCACAATTGATAAGTTAAAAAAGATGTCGCTATCATTTAAGGAAACAGAATATCGTGTCAGAATATCCTTTATGACCACGTGTCACTCTAACATTCGTGGGCTTTTTGGAAAAGACCCATTTCCCCTCAGATATCTCGTAAAAAGGCTAAATTATTCTTGAGCAACTAGTATAAATAAAGTAACAGGTATCTTTTAAAGGGGCTTTTTGAATTTTTTTATCTAGCTTTCACACGAAATCATTTTTCTCCGTTCATATTCTAACTTGCTCGTCGGAGGGCCTTGGCCAGAGTCGCCCTCCGGCTCAGTGGGCTTTTTTGCAGGAAAACCTTCATCAAAGTCAGACGATTTCACATTCAACTGAAGGTATAACGAATATTTTCAAACTCTTGCTGTAGGAGCTTAACCCTGCTCTTACAACTGGCGCCGTCTGTGGGAAACTTGAGCTGTGACATGATTTTTGTTTGTTATAATAAATTTTGTAATAAATTTTTGGGATCTGAATGTCTCTGTGGTGTGATAGTAGTTTTGAGAAGATGAAGTATGAAAGGTAATGAGAATAATGTTTCTTACCGAAAGGTAATGAGTGCTGACCCTGTTTTCATATTCTCTTCAAGGAAAAACTAAAAAAAAAAAAAACTCTACTAGGAGAGACATTTCTTTTAGATCTGATGATTATCTCCAAGGAAAAGGAAATAAATTATGCACTTAAAGAGTTCAGGACCATTAGCCTTCGGGTAATAAAAGGCCACTCTGTGCGATGCTTTAGGAGATTTTCAATTATCTTTTAAGGTAACTTTGATAAGAGTTCGTTTTGACGATGTTATCTACGGAGAAAGAAAAAGCTGGTTAATAACATTATTAGTGAAAGTCTTTTGGTAAATTATGAGAGTGGTCGAGGTGCTTATAAATAAGGGAAATTGCGGCTTCGACTTAGCGCCCCGAGGATGAAAAAATCAGGAGCTGAAGCCCTGCCGGACTCCTACGCGGTACAGAAGTGATCCGAGCATCTTCTCCGAGATCTGATGATAAGGGGAATTGCGGCTTCGACTTAGCGCCCCGAGGATGAAAAAATCAGGAGCTGAAGCCCTGCCGGACTCTTGCGCGGTACAGGAGTGATCCGAGCATCTTCTCTCCGAGATCTGATGATAAGGGGAATTGCGGCTTCGACTTAGCGCCCCGAGGATAAAAAAATCATGAGCTGAAGCCCTGCCGGACTCCTGCGCGGTATAGGAGTGATCCGAGCATCTTCTCTTCGAGATATGATGATAAGGGGAATTGCGGCTTCGACTTAGCGCCCCGAGGATGAAAAAAATCAGGAGTTGAAGCCCTGCCGGACTCTTGCGCGGTACAGGGGTGATCCGAGCGTCTTCTCTCTGAGATCTAATGATAAGGGGAATTGCGGCTTCGACTTAGCGCCCCGAGGATGAAAACAAATCAGGAGCTGAAGCCCTGTTGGACTCCTGCGCGGTACAGGCCTGATCCGAGCATCTTCTCTCCGAGATCTGATGATAAGGGGAATTGCGGCTTCTACTTAGCGCCCCGATGATGAAAAAATAAGAAGCTGAAGCCTTGTCGGACTCCTGCGCGGTGCAGGAGATAATCCGAGCACCCTCTCTTCGGGATATAATGATAATGAGATATGAAAGATATGAAAGATATGAAAGACAAAGTTTGGTAGCCAGTTTTTGAAAATCTAATGATAACCAAAATATTACGAGAATATAGTGATCAAATTTTGATGTGCTTACCAAAGCTTACAAAAATTCTGAAGCATTTTTCTCTTTGATAATAACAGGAGAATGGTTATTGAAGATAATGCCAGAATGGAGCCTCAGAAGGGGTTAGAAGCTAGTAATGTTATGGAAGGGCAAGTGGAAGACATCACTCCAATCATAGACAAAGGGAACGGAAAATACATTGAAAGTGAGTGTGAGCCAAAGCTGTAGTTATCAGCGCTTCAGTTACAAGATCTGCTAAGTAAAGCCGCCAAGGATACTGTGGAAGCTGCCATGGCAGCAATGGGAGGATCTCACATCCTGGTACCTAAAAATCTTTCCAAGAATTTGGAAAAGGAAATGGAAGCTAATTCCGGGAGAAACGCCAAGGAAAATGAGAAGGAACAGTCTGACGCATTCCATCAGATCTCCCGATTGGAGGGAGGAGAAGATCAGAGGGACGAAACACAAATATATGCCAGGAGGAAGAGAGAAGTGAAAGCTCTGAAGACATGGAAACAGAGATGAAAGGGGAGAATGATAAGAAATGGCAAAGAGCGATAGCTAAAGAATTAGCAGCCATGAAGGAAAAAATAGAGGGAAAAAGTGTAGGCCCTCGCAGATGCCGGAAAACACCTTTTTGTGCTGATATCATGAATGATCAACTCCCTCATAATTTTAAGCAACCAGACTTGACCTATGATGGAACTTCTGATCCCCAAGATCACCTGGACAGATTTGAAAACTTGGCTTTGTTACAGGGATATTATGATGGCGTTAAATGTAGAGTGCTGCTGGCTACGCTAACAGGAATGGCGCAGCGATGGTTTAACCAATTGGAGCCTGAAAGTATTGAGGCCTATGATGATTTCGCTTCGTAATTGGAAAATCATCGCTAGTGCTAGAAGGCAAACGTATTCTGTCATGACGCTATTAAGCTTTAAGCAAGAAAGAGGGGAGAGCCTAAGGAGTTATGTAACCCGTTTCAATGCTGCAGTTCTGCAGGTCCCTTAAGCTTCTGAGGAAATTAAAGTTAATGCTCTGATACAGGGATTGAGGAGCAAGGAACTTTTCCAGACCTTAAACAGAAAATCCAGTGAGGGATTTGACAAATTATTCGAGCGAATTGACAAGCAGATCGTGGGAGAAGAAGCTTGAGAAGCCAAGCATATTACAGATCATGGCAGGAGTGATGGTGGAAGCATTGAAAAAAAAGATATGGAGAGAAAGGGGGACAAAGCAAAAAGAGAATCTTATGATCGCAAACCCATTTCATCTTATGAGCAACCTACACGAGGATCAAGGATCTCTCGCTTGGGTTTATATCCAACTCCTCCAGAGTATGAATCCAAGACGGGATATTCGAATAAAACATGGAACAATGTGTCTCCTGTGTACACGGATTTAGTTGTGCCGCCTTCTGAAATACTAAGTATAGCTCCTAAGATGTTTCGTCCTCCTTTTTCTGCAAAGACATGACCCAAAAATCCACCGTCTGATTTGTTTTGCAGATTTCACAGAGAATATGGACATGAACAGATGATTGCAGGCATTTGAAAGATGCCATAGAAAGATTGATAAGTGAGGGAAACTTTGCTGAATTTGTACGAAGAAGGAACGACGGAACGGGAGGATGGAAGAGAAATGATAAGCGAAAAATGAATACCGGCCAAGGAGAAGAGCAGGCCGGACCAGATCAGAACTTAAACCTTTTAGCACTCGAGGGGCCTGAGGAAGGAAAGGGAAAAGTGCAATTCCCGAAGAAGCAAAGGTCTATTAATATGATCATAGGGGGTTTAGCACAGGATCACACGAATAACGCACAAAAAAGTATGTAAGGGAGGTCAGAGATCCAGATGTGAGGAATGTGAACTTGATAAGGACACAGGATGAGGAGCCAGAGCTAGTTTTCAGCGCTACTGACCTGGATGAAGTCGCCACCCCGCATGATGATGCACTAGTTATTACAGCAGAGATAGCAGGGCATGATGTTGCACGCGTATTAATCGACACTGGGAGCTCGGCGGATATAATCTTTTGGAATTGTTTTAAACAAATGGATATTAACGAAAAATTAATGCCTGTGGACACCATCCTGGCAGGATTTTCAGGAGGAATTGTAACACCAAAATGAGTGGTAAAATTACCCGTGGTGTTAGGAGATGGAGCATTGAGGAAAATGCGTATGGTACTGTTTTTAGTAGTGGATGCAGTAAGTTCTTATAATACCATATTAGGAAGGCCAACATTGAATTCATTCCGGGCGATAACATCAACCTTCCACATGAAAATAAAATTCCCAGTGGGAAAAGAAGTAAGGGAGGTAAGAGGCAGCCAGAAAAGCTCTAGATCTTGCTATGCGAATGAGGTACGACGAACCTCCAGAAGCAAAGTAAGCAAGCTTCTCAATTCTGTAGAAAAGACAGAAGAAAGTGCTAATAAGAGGAGAAGAGACACGCATATGATGGAGGTAAAGGTGGAAGAGCTGAATGAGACAGATTTTGAAATGGGTGATTACTCCACACCTGTGATGAGGCCAATGGATGAAACCATGACCGTTGAACTCTTTGAAGGGAAAGAGGGTTATACTACCAAGATAGGTACTCAGATGAGTGAGAAAGAAAGGAAAGAAATAGTGGAATGTTTGCGGCGCAACGCTGACATATTTGCTTTTGATACTTCAGACCTTCTCGGAGTAGATCCCCAGGTGGCAATGCATAAGCTAAATATAGATCTTAGAGCCAAGCCTGTAAAGCAGAAGTTAAGACCATTCGATGAAGAAAAAGACAGGGCTATCCGAGAACAGGTGGAGCAATTGCTAAAGGCAGGACATATAATTCGAATACAGTTTCTTAGATGGTTGTGCAATCCTGTCATGATTAAAAAGGGAGAAGAAAAGTGGAGGATTTGTAATGATTTTAGGGATTTAAATAAGGCTTGTCCCAATGATCATTATCCGTTGCCTAGAATTGATCAACTGGTAGATGCTACTGCTGGATCAGAGCTGATGTCTATGGTGGATGCGTATCAAGGATATTATCAAATTCAGATGGATCCAGATGATGTAGTGAATGTTTGTTTTATCACATCTTGTTGGGAAAATTATGAAGTTTTGATTTAATACCAAAACCCAACTGATTCTCCAACCGAATAGATGATCGCATCAACCTAAGTAGTGTTTTCCAGCTTGCCTGTTTGAGCTCTAGATTTTCTAGGTTTACAGCTTCAGGAAGCAGAAGACAGCAGACAACCCAGCTGTGTTTACAGCAGAAGTCAGCTATCAGCTGAGTTTTCCAGCTGAGCTGAGTTCAAAACGGAGCAGGATCCAGCTGAAGATCAAGCTGAAGATAAATCGAGCTGAGTTCAAGACAGCTGGTCCAGCTGTACAGAACAAAGGGAACTAACTCTGAAGACATCACTTCAAGTCAGTGTGCCTAATCCAGCTATGATTCTAAAAGCCAGCTCCAGAGGCAGAAGATCCCGGTGTCAGAGGAAGTCAACATGCCTCGACCAATGAGGGATTGCCGAATCAGCATCCTAGACTTCAGAACCTAGGATGTGACACAAATGAAGACAGGTGCAGAATCGCCTAACGGCAGATATCGAATTTAAGAAGAGTAGGTAAGATTCAAACGGCTCCTCCAATGGCTAGTCTTGAATCTCTACCTATATAAACCCATCTTCAACCTCAGGATCAAATACGAAAAACTCTCTACAAGCTTTCATTCTCTGAAAATCTCAAGCATTCAAAAGCTCTCAAGCAGTTCTACAATGTTTAAAGAACACTTTATCTTAAAGTGTTTCTAATCCAAAAACTGCTTAGTTTTTCGTCTGATCCCTAGGCAGAATTTATTGTATATCTTAAGCCTAGATCTTGAACGAGTTCATCTAACTCTATAAGTTCTTAATTGTAAGAACTCGTTCATAGTTGGAACCCCAAACCAAACCCCTCTTTACCCAGAAAGGTTAGGTCAAAGTTACGCTTGCTTAAAGCGCGAAATTCAAGTGGTTGTAAGGTTTTTTCAGTACCCGTAAACTAAAAGGTTAGGCTTGACAGTGCCCGCAAACTGTTGGAACACAGCTCGGGTTAGAGTTGTGAAGTTGCTTGGTACTTGGAAACCAAGTGTAGTGAATTACTAGTGAACCTGGTCGTGGACGTAGGAGGTGTTACTCCGAACCACGTAAAAATCTCGTGTTCTTTCTTTCTCTTTATTTTCAGTTTTAATACTAACTTTATCATCTTAGTGCATATTTTATTAAAACTGCACACACAGCTGGTCTCAAAAGACAGTTGTGTCTTTCTGAAAGTTGCACAACTTGACTAAGCCGAAAACGTAAAGATAATGTTTTCAAGCTGAGTTTTTCTAACCAACCGAGCTAAGTTTTCAAACCACCACATTCCGCACCGACAGCTGAGTTATATGCCCAGCTGACTCTCCTCAGCTGGATTCATAACTGAGCTCACCAACTCTGTTTTTGAACTTGAAAATTTTTTCAGAAATTTATCTTTGGTGTATTCACCCCCCTCTATACCAAAGACCCAGCTCAGGGACCATCAATTGGTATCAGAGCAGTGGTTCAAAAGACCGCTGGTTCTGAATCAAGAGATTTGGCTTGATAATCTGTCAGTGGTCAACTGAACAGATCCTCTTTGTTGAAAAACTCATATTATTACATACTGTGCATATTTCTATGGATTCTTATCTTAATAGGAATCTTCCCACCTTCTCGGTCGACGACTATGCAATCTGGAAGTTCAGATTGAAAAGCTTTCTTTGTGCGCATCATGACATGATGTGGGACGTCATCACAAATGGATCCATCATCATCTACAAACAAGTAAACGAGCTTGTTCCAGCTCAAGATGGTGGACAGCCAACATATCAGCCTATTCCCAAGCCAAAGAGTGAGCATACATCAGAAGAAAGGAAGCAAGCTGGATTAGACAGCTTCGCGAGGAACACCATCTCATCAACAGTCTCCAACGCCTACCTCAGCAAAATCATCAACTGCGAAACCGCAAAGGAGATGTGGGAAACCCTAGCCAAGCTATGCGAAGGGTCTGAGGAGATTAAAGAAAATAAATTCACAATCGTCTGTCAGAAGTTTGATAACTTCAAACAGCTTGTCAACGAGTCCATCGAAGGGATAGAACTCAGATTCTCTAATATAGTGGTAGAAATAGAAACCATCAGAACTGGGAAATACACCCAGCGAGAAAAGAATCTAAAAGTCCTTTCATCGCTCATAGCTGAATGGAACACATATAAGGTGGTACATCAAAGTCGAAGTGACTTGGATGATCTTTCGACTAAAAGATTATTCTCCCTGCTCAAAGCCAACGAATACAACTTGAAGATTACCATGAAATAATTTTCAAGTAATCAGAATGATGGAGAGGTGACACCTGCGCCAAAGGAGATTGCGTTCGAACGGCAACGAAAAATCCTCATACATGCAGTCAGCCGAGTCTTCAAAGAAGGACATGAGCAAGGAAGAGCTACTTGAAGAAATTGCCATGCTGGTCAAAAACTACAACAGACTCAACACCAGCAAGGGCAAGTACAAGAAGTTCGCAAGAACTTACAGAGACAAGCACGCAACTGCTGATGAGAAGTCAGCTGACAAACGAACAGAAGAAGGTTGTTTCAACTGCAAGGAACCAGGACACTACCGGCTAGACTGTCCGAAGCTATCCAAAAAAGATAAAGACCAACTGAAAGCTAAGGCAGCTGACAGAAGGAGAGCCTACATCGCAGACGAGGAGTCAGAGTGCAACAAAATGGATGATCACATGCCATTTTCAGACTCAGAAGAAGAAGCATTGATGGCTCACGATGAACCTGATTGGGATACATGCTTCATGGGATAAACAGACGGCATCGATGAAGATTAGGTAATGTCTAGAACTCAAAATCTATCTAACCTCTCACCATGACACGAACACTCTACACAGGTTTCAGAATCAGGGCTACCTGATTGGAGTCTAGTAGGGAAGGTTATGAACGATTCCAAGGAGCTTCAAGAAATCCTTGACGTCGTAATGTGTGAGAATGCCGAGCTGAAGGTGGAACTGGAAAAGAAAAAGGTATCAGAAGCAGCTGATACAACACAGCTTTAAAAGGAAGTTGTTTCACTAAAAGACAAAATAGTGAAACAAGATCAGCTGATGAAGGACTTCTACTATGAAAAGAAACAGCTGATGGAAGAATTGGAAAAGGCCTGTTGAATCGAGAAAAAGTCAAATTGGTGAGATTTTAGAGCTGAAAAGTTCTGAAGAGGTACTATCTAAGAAGATGGTAGCTCTTATCAAAGCCACATCAACAATGGACGAAATCATAAGTGCACAACGTCCAGCAACACTCAAAGTAGGACTGGGATACAATGAATCAAAGGATGCCACAAACATTGCCTCCACGAGTGGAACAAAGGTAATGTTTGTACGATCAGAAGAACATCCAATTCCAGCAACTCAGCAACAACCGTTGAAGACACAACAGGCATCAAAAAGACCAACTGTGAGATATCCTCAAGCTCGTCAAGGACACATCAGAGACATCAAAAAGGTCGGTATAAGACAACCTCGAAGCTCGAATCGGACCGCAACGTGCTCAACCTCAACAAAGACAACAGGCTGGACAATACTGTTACCAGCAACAACAACAACACGTTGAAAGATATCAACCGAGATATCCAGCTGGATATCACTCATATGATCACAGCCGAGGTATCACAAGAGACAGCAGAGACAAAGGAACGTCTCAGCTGGATACCGAAAGAAACCAAGACATCAAGCCGGGAAGATACTGAGATCAAGACCCCACAAACAACAACCGAAGAACACAATGAATGTGTATATCGACTCAGCTGGAAGGATTATCAGATCAAATGACCTTATTCGAGTCATCAAGCGGATACGGGTCGTTAAAGGATCTCTGTCTAACCACAAGGACCCAATTAAAACTGGGTACCTAAATTTTGATCTTTTGTATAGGTTGCAAGGGATCAACGCATCATTGAGGAGTCAATGAGAACGCTGTGGTACTTGGACAGTGGATGCTCCAAGCACATGACGCACTTAAAGCATCTACTCTAGGAGTATATCGAGCGTCCAGGCCCACAAGTAATATTTGATGACAACTCCAAAGGCCTAACCAAAGGTTATGGTACATTTAAAACTAAAAATGTTATAATCCCAAATGTTTCTTATGTACAAGGATTGCAACATAACTTGCTTTCCATTAGCCAATTCTGCGACAACGGTTTTTCTGTCAAGTTTGATGCACATGGATGCACAGTGAAGCACATGAAAACCAAGCAGATACTACTAAGAGGGAAAAGAGAAGGAAACATGTATTTCGGCGGCGGAACGACGGCCTCCGGAGACTTGTCTTGTATCGAAAAGCGACAATGAAGTCGGTGGTTGTGGCACGAGACGGGCAATTTGAATCATCTCAACTTCAAGACAATCAACAAGCGGCTAGGAACCGGCTCGCTAATGGAATTCCGGATCAAGTATATGACAAAAGTCATATGTGCGGCGCGTGTCGACAAGGAAAACAAATAAGAATTTTATTCTCTCTCAAGCCGGTTCGATCAGGCGATCGAGTACTTCAACTCCTTCACATGGATCTTTTTGGTCCGGATACTAAAAAGCTTCAATGGCGAGAAAATATACTGCGGTCGTAGTGGATGACTTCTCAAGATTCGCATGGGTGTCATTCTTGTGCCGGAAGAGCGAGACCGGGACAAAGGCGCAGATTGCCGGAAAGATTGTCAACTCGAAGGAGTGCAAGATAATGTCAATCGGATCGGATCGAGGAACGGAGTTTACGAATGAAACTATTTATGAATCTTTGCGAGAAGAACGGAGTTCGACATCAAACCTCGGCGGCGCGCGCCTCGGCGAATGGTGTAGCGGAGAAGAAGAAACCGAACACTCAAAGAAGCGACTACCTCAATGCTAGCCGGCTCGCCATTCCAAAGAAGTTACGGGCCGAATCAATCAACACGGCTTGCTTCGCTCGGAATCGGCTCCCTACTTCGCATCAAGGCAAGGAAAGACGCCGTATGAGCTATGGAACAACAGAACACCATACATTGGATATTTCAAGGTCTTCGGATCCAAATGTCATATCCTAAACAATGGAAAAACACAGCTCAAGACGTTCGACGCAAAGACTGACCGAGGAGTATTCCTTGGTTATTCTGCTGTGAGTAAAACATACAGAGTCTTCAACAGAAGAACTCAAACAGTCGAAGTAACTCTACATGTTACCTTTGACGAATCATCATTCCAATATAGAGACTCTATCAAACGAAGAAATGAAGGAGAATCTTCAAGGCAGATTCAGACAAGAGCTCAAGAAAATCGAATCAGGAATCTGGCCGAACCATTAATTTGGGATAATGTGCCAGAAGAAGAACTTCAAATCAATCAGGAAGCTCACCGGAAATCAAGAGGAACCTCCAACGTCGAATCAAGGAGAATGCAATCGGTGGAAATCCGGACACTGAATCCCAGCTAAATCTCCCTGCGACAGAGCCTACGAAGTCATCTCAACACTCAATCCAAAGAGAGAGTCTTTCTCAAGACTTAACTCCAGAGCAACTCCAAGCCAGACGAAATCTTGCCACTTCTAGCATCAATCAGCTGGAAGAAGAAATTCGTAAAAGAAGAAGATGGATTGAAGATCATCCATCATCAGCAATCATTGGAGAACCATCTGACCAAGTCAAAACCATAAGCTCAGCTGCTCAAGCTTCATCGGATCATCAAGAAGTAGCTGACTCAGCTCAACTCTCAGTAGAGCTAGAACTGACGGTCTATGATGAAGACACAGCTCTAATGGCGTGTTATGTAGCTCAAGTTCCGGAGCCTTAATCAATTCTTGAAGCTTTAAAGAACGTGCCACTGGACAAATGCCATGCGAGGAAGATTTGAATGAATTCCTCGAAATTGTGTACGGGAATTGGTCGAAAGACTGAAGGAGTCAAAGTCATAGGACTCGAATGGATCTTCAAGAATAAATCGGATACCCTTGGAGTCATCATCGAAACAAAAGCTCGGCATTGGTTGCGAGGGCTATGCAATGGGAAGGAATTGACTTCGAAGAATCATTTGCTTTCCGTCAGCGCGATTGGAAGCGATCGGACTCTTTCTCGCTTATGTGGCACATCACAAATTCAAGGTCTATCAAATGGATGTGAAGTGTGCATTCTTAAATGGAGAAATCAAAGAAGATGTCTATGTTGATCAACCTCCGGGATTTGAAATAGAAGGAAATAAAGTCTACAAGCTAAAGAAGGCGGCTTTATGGATTGAAGCAAGCTACCTCGAGCTTGGTATGATACTCTATCAAACTTCGCTTGTATCCGAAGGATTCAAGAAGGGATCGATAGACGAACACTCTTCACCATCAAGTCGGGAGAAGACATCACGGTTGTTCAAATCTATGTATACGACATCATCTTCGGATCAAGATCAACATTCTTATGCCAAAGATTTGGAGAGATGATGTCGAAACAGGTTCCAAATGTCTATGATGGGAGAAATGAGCTTCTTCCTAGGACTTCAAGTCAAGCAAGGAGCGAGAAGGAATTTTTATAAATCAATCCAAGTACGTGAAAGACTTGATCACCAAGTATGGAGTTCAATCCAAGAATCTGTAAAGATTCCGATGAACACGGCGAAAAGATTGAATGAATCGAAGGAAAGTTAGTTGATTCCAACAAATACGAGAGGGATAATCGGTTCCTGCATGTATCTAACGGCGAAGTCGTCCAAATATCTCTTTCGCGGTCGGAGTGTGTGCCGATTTCAAGTTGATCCAAATGAAGCACACATGCAAAGCGACAAGAACATTCTCAAATATCTCAAAGGAACTCGGAATGTTGGGTTGTAGTACCACGTGAAGACAATTTACAGTAACCGGATATTCGGACTCGGACTTCGTGTAGATCGAATTTGGACGGAAAATCAACTTCGGGGAACTTGTCGGTTCATAGGAAGCAAGTTGATTTCATGGTTTTCAAAGAAGCAAACGTGCATCGTAACTTCCACTACTGAAGCATAATACATGGCGACTAGAAGGCTGCTATTTCACAAATTCTCGTTGAAATATCGAATTTGGATGACTATGAAGTAAAAGCGGACAAGTTCCAATTTTACGTGATAGCTCAAGTGCGATTGCTATATCAGAGAATCCAGTACATCACACTAGATGCAAACATGTGGACGTACGTCATCACTTTATCAGAGATCACGTGGAAAAGAATGATATGATTGTTGAGAAAATTCACACAGACATACAGCAGGCTGATAGAAGCAAGATTCAAAATGCTGTGCGGATTACTTGGATTACTCAACCCGGACGATCTTCACCCATTGAATGGAAGCAGACCAGTGAATGGAAACAGACCAGAATGGAAGCAAACCCACCGAATGGAAGTAGACAGTGGAATTCGAACCGACATCATTGGTATCTCCGAGAAAGAATCAAGCTCGACGGACGCCTAAGTTGAAGGATTATTCGAGTGAGGAGAAGCAAATTGGAAAAACAATCGCCCAAAGACAACCATTTAACCGAGGTATCAGCTGACTACAATGATCAGCTGAGAGGTTTGCAACATCATTATCTATACCTACTCAATCTGTTTTCAGTCAAATCATATCTTGTCATATCTAATCAAACTTAATTAAAAGTTTGCAAAGAACTGAAACATGAGAGTTTCGAGGCAAAAGTCAAAACGCCTCAACCGTCCTCTCACGCGCATTAACTCGCATTTTCTAATCAAGAAACTGACGTGACGCGAGAATGACTCCCAATCGTAGATCTTCTTATCAAACTTCAAATCTTGATCGTTCATTCATTAAGAAAAGTGATATAAATATGAGAAAAGTAAAATTTTGCATAAACCCTAAAAAGTTTTTCGGCACTCTTTCTTCTTCCTTCAATTGGTATTATTTATTCTACTAACAAAAGTTGCAGAAGAAGAACATGGAATCTAGAAAGATATCTCCAGAAGCCGATCAAACTTGAAGAATCTGTCAAAGCTTCAAGATGAGAGTTGCTTAACGCTCCGGAACCACAAGAAGACGGAATTTCGAGAAGAAGATGAATCACATCGACGAGATCCGATCTAACGCGGTGGGTGATTGCAAAGCTCGAGAACATTCAACGGAAGGCTGCGAAATCTTCACAGGAATGTCAAAGGAAAAAGACCTCCTCCGTCCCACTGTTTCTCTTAAAATAAAAGAGAGAACGGGACATACAACTCCCTGGGAGGCGAAAATCAACGTCAACAGAACTAGACGAGATGTTGTCAAAGCCGCAGTCTTTAAGAGCAGTAGTGTCAAAGATCTTGCTCCGCCACAGGAGGCACAGAAAAAGATGCAGGAGACAAAGCAGCATGCATCTACTTCCTTCCCAGCTGGGAATCGGAAACAACTTGAGGAGACAAAACAAGCTGATGCACCGTCTTCAAACAGAAGACTTAAGTCAAAGGTGCTCGATCGATCGGCGAAGCGGTGACATTAAGAGATAATTCGTAATTACCCTCCGAGGAGCAGAAGGCCCACAAGCGGTGATTTCTTACGGTGGAGAAGAAGTTCATGCGTCTGCGTAAACATCGTCATCATCAACACCGCAACGACGTATTCCAGCTGATCAACTAAGCTTAAACTCCACGACAGATGGAATACTTCAACCGCCTTCTCCTCAAATTACTTCAGCTCAACAGGGACACCAGTTTTGAGATCTACTCATGAAAGTTGGAGCTCAAGCCCCTG
Source organism: Agastache rugosa (assembly GCA_031470985.1). Lineage (NCBI taxonomy): Eukaryota > Viridiplantae > Streptophyta > Magnoliopsida > Lamiales > Lamiaceae > Agastache > Agastache rugosa. The sequence goes on from CM062604.1 coordinate 38,592,117, forward strand.
CACCAAGCTCAAGTGGAAAACATCATCTAGCCGATGATCACTTGCAGCTGAACGATGAAAACATGAGCTGAACCCCATAACCACCACTCCAGAAGTGGAAGGGGAATACTTAACTTAAGTCCCTCAAGTACTGAATCAGACTTTCTCATTCAATCTAATGAAGTCTGAAGAAGCAAAATTGTAAGGAATGAAGTTGTGCCCTTTTCAGAAGATGTCATCTCCAGTGCCAACTCATACCTCCAAGCACTCAGCTGGATCGCCCCAGCTGAAACAAGCCAAGGACGCTGTGTCTGCAATCACAGCTGAGGCTAATGCTATTGAAGAAGAGCCAGCTAATGCAACAGCTGAGCCACCTAGACTCCAGACCTCACTGCTCAGAGCTGACAACCATAGCAAAGCCAAACGAAACATCGCAACAGCTGATAGTACAGTGAAGATCGCTGACACAATTCAGGAAATTGCACAGCTCAATAAAGACGATGGTGTATCTCTCCCACCTTAATTGATCATGCCAAAAAGGGGGAAGAGAATGAGACAAAGAAAAGACAAACTGTAGCTAGAGGAAACCGAGTGAATCGGTGAAGGAGAAACAAGTCAAAAGAAAGAAGCGAGCGGATGCGAGAAGAAGACCCAATGGATTGAAGACTGAAGAATTTTTTTTTCTCTTTATTTCTTTTTCCTGTTTTATGATGTAATTTCTTACATTAATAAAACACAATTTTCTCTGTTTCATAAGTTGTCTCAGTTAGGTTTTGGCATCATCAAAAAGGGGGAAATTGTTGGGAAAATTATGAAGTTTTGATTTAATACCAAAACCCAACTGATTCTCCAACCGAATAGATGATCGCATCAACGTAAGTAGTGTTTTCCAGCTCGCCTGTTTGAGCTCTAGATTTTCTAAGTTTACAGGTTCATGAAACGAGAAGACGACGGAAGCGAAGACGACGAACAACCAAGAACGTGTTTACAGTAGAAGTTAGCTATCAGCTGAGTTTTCCAGCTGAGCTGAGTTCAAAACGGAGCAGGATCCAACTGAAGATCAAGCTGAAGATAAATCGAGCTGAGTTCAAGACAGCTGGTCCAGCTGTACAGAACAAAGGGAACTAACTCTGAAGACATCACTTCAAGTCAGTGTGCCCAATCCAGCTCTGATTCTAAAAGCCAGCTCCAGAGGCTGAAGATTCCGGTGTCAGAGGAAGTCAACATGCCTCGACCAATGAGGGATTGCCGAATCAGCATCCTAGACTTCAGAACCTAGGATGTGACACAAATGAAGACAGGTGCAGAATCGCCTAACGGCAGATATCGAATTTAAGAAGAGTAGGTAAGATTCAAACGGCTCCTCCAATGGCTAGTCTTGAATCTCTACCTATATAAACACATCTTCAACCTCAGGATCAAATATGAAAAACTCTCTACAAGCTTTCATTCTCTGAAAATCTCAAGCATTCAAAAGCTCTCAAGCAGTTCTACATAGTTTAAAGAACACTTTATCTTATAAAAGTGTTTCTAGTCCAGAAACTGCTTAGTTTTTCATCTGATCCCTAGGCAGAATTTATTGTATATCTTACGCCTAGATCTTGAACGAGTTCATCTAACTCTATAAGTTCTTAATTGTAAGAACTCATTCATAGTTGGAACCCCAAACCAAACCTCTTTACCCGAAAGGTTAGGTCAAGGTTACGCTTGCTTGAAGTGCGAAATTCAAGTGGTTGTAAGGTTTTCGGTACCGTAAATCGAAAGGTTGAGGCTTGACAGTGCCCGTAAACTGTTGGAACACAGCTCGGGTTAGAGTTGTGATGTTGCTTGGTACTTGGAAACCAAGTGGTAGTGAATTACCAGTGAACCTGGTCGTGGACGTAGGAGGTGTTACTCCGAACCACGTAAAAATCTCGTGTTCTTTCTTTCTCTTTATCTTCAGTTTTAATACTAACTTTATCATCTCATTGCATATTTTATTAAAATTGCATACACGGTAGTCTCAAAAGGCAATGTCTTTCTGAAAGTTGCGCGACTTGACTAAGCCGAAAACGTAAAGATAATATTTTCAAGCTGAGTTTTTCTAACCAACCGAGCTAAGTTTTCAAACCACCACATTCCGCACCGGATACCGAGTTATATGCCACCGACTCTCTCACTCTGTTGGATTCATAACTGAGCTCACCAACTCTATTTTTGAACTTGAAAAAGTTTTCAAAAATTTATCTTTGGTGTATTCACCCCCCTCTACACCAAAGACCCAGCTCAGGGACCATCACATCTGTTGGAATTTTCGGATTCATAAGAATGCCTTTTGGACTCAAGAATGCTGGGGCGACGTACCAGAGAATGATGGATACCATATTTGCAGGGCTACTGGAAAGGCATACCAAGGTATATATTGATGATATTTTAGTGCACAGTGCCAAGTCATCAACCCATGCGGCAGACTTGGAAGAAGTATTCAGAGTAGCTAGGATCAACCGTCTAAAACTGAACACTACTAAGTGCACGTTTGGTGTGAAAACGGGAAAATTTTTGGGTTATGTAGTTACCTCTGAAGGAATAAAAGTTAATAAGGCTAAGGTGCAGGCCGTCCTGGAAATGTCATCCTCTAGAAATATGTAGGAGGTGCAAAGCTTGAACGGGAAGATGGCAGCGCTGAGTCGATTCATTTCCCGGTCAGCAGAAATGAGTTATCCTTTTTTCCAGATCTTAAGAAAAGGAAGCATGTTCGAATGGACCAGCCCAATACGAAAGAGCTTTTGAGAATTTGAAACAGCACTTAGCTAGCTTACCTCTGTTAACCAAGCCGAAACCTAAGGAAACCTTGTTTCTATATTTTGCGGTGGGGAGCACTCTCTAAGCTCAGTGCTGATAAGAGAAGAAGGCGTGAAACAGATGCCCATTTATTATGTGAGCAAGATGTTACAGGTATTATTTATTGAAGAAATGGAATATTATAATTATAAGTTTTTTCTCGGAAAAATATATTTATGAGTTTCATTTCGTTTAGGGAGCGGAAAGTAGATATGTGGAAGTTGGAAAAAGCGGCGGCGGTGATGATGTCAGCTCGAAGATTAAGGTAAAAAAAGGGAGAGAGAGAGAAGACGGATTGAATTCAATCATTGCTAATAGTGAGTTTGTAAGTGCAGGTGTTACTTTTTGGCACACAAGGTTGTAGTCAGAACCAATCTTCCATTCGGACGAGCATCTTGAGCAGGCCTGACTTGTCTGGAAGAATGGTGAAGTGGGCTGTGGAGTTGGGAGAATATGACGTGGAGTTCGAGCCCAGAACTGCCATCAAAGCTCAAGTCTTGGCAGATTTTATTCAGGAAACCACCCGCATAAAAACATCGGGTGTGTGGGTAGCGCATATGGATGGGGCAGCTAACATCGGCGGATACGGCGTTGGAATCGTCATTACAAAGCTCGATGGGGAGGAAATACAATTTGCTATCACCCTGGAGTTTAGAGTTTCAAATAACGAAGTGGAGTATGAAGCCATGATTCGAGGGCTTAAGATGCTTTGGGAAATGGGAGCTCGGGGAGGTAATTATAAAATCGATTCCCGGTTGGTCACTCGGTAAACTTTGGGAATGTTCGAGGTTAGGGATGAAAAGATGGCCAAATATGCTCAACGGGTTGGAGTGGTTAAAACCTAAGTTTACGGAGTGAAAATTGAGCAAATTTCCGAGAGATCAAAATATGAAAGCGGACTCTCGGCCAAGCTAGCAAGCATTGCTGATAGTGGAGAAGGTAGGATCGTGTCAATAATATTCTTTTGAATATAAAAATGAAAGCGTTATGATAATATTACGGGACAATAAATTATATTGGATTCTTGTAATAGGAAGTGAAATTGTGATGTTAAGAGCGAAGAAAAGGTCCGAGGGGATCGATGCTTGGAATTATAGAGTGAATCGAAGCCGACGGACAAACGACGATTGTGGGAGGTAGTGTATAAATGTACATGTAAAAGATATATATATATATATATATATGTTGAAATTATGCAAGTTGGCATATAGGATGACGGATTATTTCGATTTTTGTAACAGGAAGTGGAAGTGATGTTGTGATGCTCAGAGCTGAAAGAAAATCAGAGATACTTGATGCAGGGGTTGTGGAACAAAGCCAAGTACGAGAACGCCTATCATATACTTCTTGCAAACGGGAAAAAGTAGCACTTAGAAAGGTCAAAGAAAAAATAAATTATGCCAGGTATTGCATGGTGGGAGACCACTTTTTTCTCAGATCTTTCACGCATCCTTACCTAAAATGCTTAGGTAGGGAGGAAGCCAATTATGCAATGAGAGAAGTGCATGAGGGATCCGCAGGCAGTCATGCAGGGTACAGGGATACGGTGAGAAAAGTCATTAGGGCTGGTTTTTATTGGCCCACTTTGGCAAGGGATATCAGGGATTATGTGAAGAAATGTGACAAGTGTCAGAAGAATGCGAATTCAATCCATATTTCGGCAGAAAATATGGGAGCATTGTATGCTTCTTGTCCCTTTGACAAGTGGGAAATTGATATTGTGGGACCGTTTCCAAAGGTGGTCAGAGGCAAGAAGTTCTTGATCGTAGCCGTTGACTACTTTAACAAGCCGGGTTGAAGGCACGAGAGGCATGGGAGAATCACATAGACATCGGTCATGTGTTTTGTACGGAAAAACATATGTTGTCGATTTGGAGTGCCTCAAGTTCTAGTATCGACAATGGATCTCAATTTAACGGGAGAAAGATGGTCGCGCAGTGTAAAGAAATGAAAATCGCCCAACGCTTTGCGGCGGTGAACCATCCGCGGACCAATGGTCGGAGTAGAGTGACGAGCAGAACCTAGTAAAGGGAATCAAAGCCGACTTGAAAGTTGTGCGGGAAATTGGGTTGACGAGTTAGACTCGGTGCTTCGGTCTTATAAGCGGAGGTTCGATCAGCTACGAGAGAGCCTCCATGTAACCTGGTGAACGGAGCTATGCCTGTTGCTCCAGTAGAGATAGGGGCAAATTCGTATAGAGTTACGGCATATAAGGAAGATGATAAAGAAAGGCCTACGAAGAGAGGAGTTGGATCTTGTGGAAGAAATAAGGCGGCGGCAAAAATGAAGTCTCGTATGTATAAGGAGCAAATTAAGGCTGGATATAACCGGAGAGTGGAGGTAAGAAGATTTGGTGTTGGAGACTGGTTTTTACGCGGGCGATGCGGCGAAGCTTAACAAGAAGCTTGGATTTAGCTAGGAAGGCCCGTTTAAGGTAATTAAGGTCTTGAAGGGAGGAGCCTATGAGGCTTCAAGATAAAAATGGAAAATTATTGCCTCGGCCATGGAATGTAAACAACTGAAGAAGTATTATGTCTAGTGAGGAGATTAAACGAAGGAAAAACAGTAGTTATCTTAGATATTAAATCAAGCGTTTTTTGTCTTTCTGTTAGTGCAGAGGGGTGGGCCTTATCAGCCCTGTCTTTTCTTTAATTTTTCAATCAAGTGTCTATGAACATGAATCAATGTACTTTTTTAAGATGAATGAAGAAGCGAGTCGTATTTCTTCATCTTATCATTCTCTATAAAATGTGATGAGTTGTGTTTACGGACATTTTCTAGATTAGAGAATCATATGTTTATTAATTGCATTAAATCGGGGAGGAAATTTGAATTTACATGAGTTTGTGGAAATTAATAGAGTCGGCGAGATTAAATTGTTGATATTCGGAAACCGATTCAAAGGACATAAAAACACACGAAAGAATCCAAAACTAAGGAAGTCGATCGCCATGATAAAGCGTATAGTAATTAAGCGGATTTAAATTTGAGGTGAATATTCAGGGGAGCAGACAAAAGCATTTACAGACTAGTAAGCCAAAAATTATAACCAAATGAGAAAAACAAAAATTATTCAGGAAGGGAGAAGCGATGCGGCGAGCTACGTATGGCGGTGAAGCGGCCTTTGATTACGGAGGAGTTAGTCGGCTTTCTAGGAAGAGCGGGAGCGAGCTAGAGGCTATTTCACCTTGCACGCGGAAGGTTGGGTTAGAGATGGGGCCGGCGCGATGTCAAATTCCTCATCAGCGAGGAATTCATCAACGAGCCTTCTCAATGGACCTATCCACCGGGGGAGGTACGATCGGAGGAAGTATTCCTATCCCAACAGGGAGTATTGCGGAGGGTCTTGGCTACCATATTCTTTTGGACGGGCCGAGCTCCTCTCGCAGAAAGGCACTCCTTGGGCATATCCATCTTGAGTAAAGTAGCGAGTGAAGGAAACATATCCCTAAGGTATTGAGAGCTGTTGCGGTAGGATTGAATCGATCCTCCCGGAGTTTAGTAAGGAAGGTCGACCGCGGTCGATCGGGGAAAAGGCGGTGAAAGACTCGATCCCCGCAGCTTTTCCATCGGCAAAACCCTTGGCCATGGCTTCGGGTAACACGCTCTCCAGAATCTCTTATACGAGTGGTTAGGCTCCCAACGGTAGTCTCGAAATGGCTTTTCTCCTTCGGAAAAGCATGGTTGAATTCCTTCAGGACAACATTTTAATCTTCCAAAACTACGATCTTTCTTTGGTTAACTTTTGAAGGCGTCAAGGTGGCGTTTGTCATCTCGAGTGCTTTAGATTGCGGATGCGAGATTTCTTTGTTCTTTGCGGGTTAACATTTGTTCCAAGACATTGCCGTCTTTACGAGGAGACGGATCTTCGCTTAATAGAGTCAAAGCCTTGAGGGTACACAACAAGGGTGAGGAATGAATGGCGAGAAATAAAATAATAATAATAGTAATACATATATAAAATGGGGGGAATGTCGGTAGTTTACACGAACAAGGCGATGGGCAATGCCAAGATGACGTGTTTCTTGGGGCATAGTACGGAGGTCCTTTCATCCTCGGAAGAGCCGAAGTTGCTCGAAATTTTAGGCATTGTGCGGGGAAGCTCCATGTATTTTACGCCTGCAGTTGCAGTGGCGAGCATCTCGGAACGCAGGCTGCGAGCAACCGGAGGAATTACCATAGGAATTTTGACCATCTTCCTGAGGTCGAGTTTGCGGGAGTAAGTTTCCTTCCGGTAACGGGAGGAGGCGATGTTTTGGGGGAGGAGGCGATGTATGAGAAGAAGGAAGGGCAATATTAAGTCTTTTGGAGACTTCTCGGTGTTGGAATCGTGATGAGGTTTATGACGATTCTCGGATTTTTGATTCTTTGCGGGAGAAGTAGAAGATTGTTTTTGGAGAGTTACTTTTCTTGGGAGAGGAGACGAAGTTTGATCTTTCAAAGAGGCCGAGAGGAGGAGGCTGTAGAAGTGTCATCGAAGAGGGTCGGAAGGGAGGAACCGTGGTAAGCTGGATCGGCGCTTATTGGGCCCTCCAAGGCAAAATCACCTCCGCAAGAGTCCCTGGTGGAGGGCTGCGTCACCTGCGGGATGTCGGACATTAGTTGGTCGATGTCAATGTGTAGTTGAAATTCATGAACCCATTCTTTGATCTGCCATAGGCCAATATAGAAGATAAAGATAAAGGATCTAGATCAAAAATAAAAGTAGATAGATCATAGAATGACAATTAATAAAAAAGAAGAGGTAAAGCAACTACCGAATTTAGCTAAAGGGAGAGGGCCTAAAGCGTCATCGAAACCAAAATGATCCGAACGGGCGAGACCTCAACATTTTACTAATGTTAAAGCGGTTAACTTTATCATTAGTAGTATCTATCAAAGTTGGCTAAGCTTTTGCATAGCACGGATATCTAAAGGAGAGATACAACGGAGGGTCGACTCCGAAAGATACGGCATTTGAATTCCAGTCTCGATGCTAAAATTCCATCTGCTGCACTTCGAGCAAGGAAGTGCAACAAAGTAGTATTTAATCCGGTCTTTGTCTATACTTTCTTTGGAGATAGCTAAATTATGCGGGAGCTCTCGGCCTAGTGCGGAAAAACGATAGAAATGTCCTATTTTTTGGACATCGAAACATGTAACAAATAGCTCTACTTCAGGAGGGTAACAGTAGTTGGAAAAGATGACGTAGAACCCCAAAATGGTTCGAATAGCTGAAGGAGTCAACTGATTAGGCATAATCTCTTTCAGATTGCAAACCCTAACTAGAAAAGGGTGAATAAGAAATCGAATGCCGGCTATAATCTGATTAACCCAAAAAACTAAGGCGAGGATAAGGAAGTTGATTGGCAAGCTAGTGGAAGGTCTCAGCATGGAAAATACGAAATCCTCGGATTTCACAAGTTTCTTAGCCGATTTGAACTCATTTGCAAGAAGTAAAGAATTATCACCTATTTTCATAAGAGAATTGTCTACATGAACATCTAGTAAGCTCTGAAGCAAGGCTTTGCCTCCATTGACGCTATTCAACACTTCGAGATTGGAATATTTGGAGGAGGAAGATGAATTCGTAGAAATCGATGGGGAGGATACAATAGCAGGGATTTACCCCCGGGAGCATGCATAAGGGAGTTATTGGTGGATTCCTGATGAGTGCGAAGAACTAGCGGACATGGTGAAAAATGCGAAAGTAAAGAGAAAAAGAAGAAGATACCTGAAGAAGGAATCGAGAAATGAAACAACGAGGATCAATGGCGGAAGAAAAGAGTAAGATGGATAAAGGGTGAATTTTGGGGAAGAAAACTCAAAGGTTTGCGAGAAAAAATAGAAAAGAATGACGGCGAGAAAGGTAAAAATGTATATAAAGCGTCTGTTATAAGCTAAAGGACAGAACGAAGCCACGTGTAAAGGGTAAATGTATTTTATTAAAAAAAAGGATACGAGAAATTGAAATGAGCGGTTGTGATAGAAGGAGATGAGCGGTTTTGAGAATCTACGAATATAACTGCATGAGCGAGGAAAATGGCGCTTAAATCTAGAAATCAAATATTTTTTGAAAAAAAAAAGAGAGAGAAATTTTTCTTTACTCCAACCAATGTTTCAATGCTGAATCATTACTCGGAGTATTCATTAGACCAAAGATCTTATAAGTTAAAAATCTATCAACTCTTTATAGACCTTGATATGGGATATTCATTAGCGAAAGATTTTTTATAACAGGGAGATAGAGAGAAGAGCGAAAGAAAGAGAGGTTAATAAAAGGAAAAATATTAGCCCGGCTGCGACGGATACGATGGGTTTTAGAGAATATAGCAGATGCGGAGCACTGGAAAAGGAAAGTGAGTAGGTGCGATGATTTAGCATACATATCTTAGGATATTGTTTCTTTGGAAAGACGCGATCACAATGTGACAAGTTAAAAAAAGATGTCGCTATCATTTATACGTTAGAAAACAGAGAAATATCGTGTCGTAAAGATTTCTTAATGACTACGTGTCACTCTAACATTCGGTGGGCTTTTTGGAAAAGACCCATTTTCCCTCGAGATATCTCGTAAAAAGGCTAAAGTACATGCCCTTGCGCAACTAGTATAAATAAAATGTAACATGTATCTTTTAAAGCGGGCTTTTTGAATTTTTTATCTAGCTTTCACACGAGAATCATTTTTCTCCGTTCATATTCTAACTTGCTTCCGTCGGAGGAGCCTTGGCGGGAGTCTCCCACACTGCTCGGTGGAGGCTTTTTTGCGGGAAAACATGCGTGAAAGTCAGACGATTTCACATTCAATGAAGGCTATAACGAATATTTTCTTCTTTACGTAAGGAGGCTTAACCCGGCATTCTTACATACCTAATCTCTCATTCGAGCCTTTTTTATTGTGGTTTCTATTATGGGTGGTTTACTTGCTAATGTATATAGTGAGGTAATGTAGCCCGATACATAACTCAAATAGTAGCTACAGGTTGTCCTTGTGATCAAAAAATTAAAAAGAAGTTAATAGAGTTACGGCAAATCCATGCATGATGCAATTAACTAAAATACCACTTAATTAATTATTTAAGATCAATGTACGAGAGAGAGCCAAGTTTGATCCTTTTCCGTACAAGTATGTTGACCATATGTGCGTGTAGGTAAAAAGATGGTTATGTACGCACTTAATTTGGGGATGTTTCAAGGACTTTTTTATGTTAAACTTTGTCATATATAATGAGTGATAATGAAAAATTGTTAACTAATAAGCAGTGATAATGGTGGGTTTTCACATATCTTGTAACATAAAAACTCAATGACATGTGATCAACTGCATACGCCAATCGTCCTGGTTGATTGCGCATTTCGGATGCGAGCATCTCATGCAGCCCCATAGATTGTAGCAGCGTAGGCGCGTAGTTATAGCCTTGCCCTTTTGGTAGCATGTTGTTATTATTTTTATTCTGTTTTGTTGGAAGTCACGTAAGATGCACTTTTATGTCATGGATTTTTTGGCACTTCTTCTTTTTTTTGTTTTTAATCCTCAATTAGGATTTTATTAATTATAATTAGGAATTATTAATCTTTGTTAAACTATATTTTTTGTATTACTGTTGAAGTAAACTAAGTCGGCATAGAGGTTAGTTAGAGAGTTAGTTCAGAGGAGTTGCTCAGAAGTGTTTAGAGAGCTTCTACTTTTTCCGTTTATGTTTTTGTATATAATGCTTGCGCTCTGTGCATCTTGTAGTTTCCAGTTTTGAACAATAATTGAAATTTCTCTTTTCAATCTTAATCTGCTGTTCTCTCTCTACTATTCTCCTATCTTTGTTCTTCCATATCTTCGTCTCTCAGATTGAGCTTAGTTTGAT